>OW285238.1:117349611-118572944 GCA_935421215.2 Melolontha melolontha
GCCGCGATAGCGGCGAGTTTTCTAAAGAGCGAGTGCGGCAAAGGGCCTTATGAAACGAGTTTTTTTTACTATTTTTTCTATTTTGCGTTTTTTACATTAATAAATTGCTTAAATTGGAATTATTTAATTTGAAAGTTCAGAGTTTAATTTTTATATAAAGCATGCAGTTGGTCACATTGATACTTGACATTTTCAAATTTAAATCTTGCTATCCGCGAAGTATATTATATTACATATTATTTATTAATTTTCTTTAATATTACTTGATACTTCATTTAAAAATATAAACATGAGTGACATAGAAACATATATATGTTGTTGTCAATTGTATACAACATACGTTGTTTGTGTAAAATACGGATATATATCATATCTGTCAAATGTACATAAATTCTTAAAATCAAATGACAGCAATGATATTTATTTCTGTATTCGAACAACGCCAACATTGAAAAATGAAAAAAAGCGTATCGAAATGAAGCTCATTTCGATACTGTTTTGGGTTTCATAATGAGTTCATTTCGAACGCAAAATAGAAAAAATATATTTATTGCCTATTTTACTTACTACGGTGGTTTGGAGGGAGTGAAGATTGTTACCTGCAAAAGAAAGAAAATATATAGTAAATAATGAAATAATATATAGTGTTGCTATATTGTTATAGGTTAAATAGTGATATTGGTGTAATTAGACTAATTTGCAAATTCTTTCTTTGGAGACTGTGGTTAAGTAAAAATTTAAAAAAGGTATATAACCCCTTACCACAATTATTAATCGTATCTTAAATACGTATTTCGACAACTAAGTTGTCATCATCAGTAGGTAAAAACCACTAATTAAAAAGTCGCTATAGTCTATACGAAGTCTATACGTGGACGCGGTGTAAAGTAGTTGTTTGCGTAACCGGTTCGCTAGCTTTACTGTGCCCCATGTGCGACTTTTTAATTAGTGGTTTTTACCTACTGATGACGACAACTTAGTTGTCGAAATACTTATTTAGGATACGATTAATAATTGTGGTAAGGGGTTATATACCTTTTTTAAGTAATTTGCAAATATAAAAATATAAAAACTGAAATACTAATAAATGAACTAATTTACATTTCTTATACTGCATGGTATAATCAGATCAGTTGTTACCTATTCTTAAAATTTCTAATTACGATCCTTAAAAATATCTGGAAAATATTAATGTTACTGTTACATAAGTTGTGACATTAATAACAAACAGTGCTTCTTTCTACCAATTTAATTACATTGGTCAACAAATTATAATTTTTTAAATTATTCTTTAGAAACTATGTACAATTTTTGATTCTTTTATAGTTCGAACAATAGTAATAACAACAAATTTATTATGGCACGTCAGGTTTGGGAAAAAAATATTGAAAAGTAAATAAAATATAGTAAATAATAGGTATGTACATTATATGGAGCTGTACGGTATCATCTTGTATAATATGTTTTTCTTTTTATTTTACTTTTATACTGTTCGTCGGCACATTCTGATATCAATGTCCAACAATTACATTTACAGCCATTTACAGCAAGCACGTCACTGTTCCACGCAAACTCAAAAATGTTTCTGCTTTAGATTTTGACAAATTCACGTCTCAAATAAAATCATTTAATTCTAATTCATTGGGATAATCAAAAATTCGTGAAAAGTCACATCCATCCTGGAATGTGTGGTTGCATTTAGCTCTTATTGGAGCTTGTCAACACACAGTATCCCGGACAGAGATGACATCTCACTTCCATACTTACCAATGAATATTAAATTTCACATTACATGTAAATGTCGCCTAACGTGCTGCGTTAATTTCTATAATTCGACAAACTAAGTTTGTACCAGCATGCAGAAACGACAAACGTCGCGACGGCACCTTCCTGGTTGTTAGGCTAATGCTCCAATAAGAGCAAAATACATCCGCACATTCCAGGATGCATGTGACTTTTCACGAATTTTTCATTATCCTAACAACCAGAAAGGTGCCGTCGCGACGTGTCGCGTTTCCGCATACTGGTACGAACTTAGTTTGTCGAGATGTAGAAATTAACGCAGCACATTAGGCGATAGTCACATGTAATGTGAGATTTAATACTCATTGGTTCTCATTTACAGTAAGTTCCTTTATAGTAACTATATATACGCGAACTACACAAGTAAGAAGTCATGTCTGTCCGGGATACTGCGGGTTGACAAGCTCCAATAAGAGCAAAATGCATCCACACAGTCCAGGATGGATGTAACTTTTCACGAATTTTACATTATCCTAACAACCAGGAAGGTACGGTCGCGACGTGTGGCGTTTCTGCATAGTGGTACAAATTTAGTTTGTCGAAATTAAAGTAGCACATTAGGCGACATTTGCATGTAATGTGAGATATAATACTCATTGGTTCTCATTTTATTATAATTTATTAGGTGTGGTCCGCCCTTTTCAAATGGCAGATATTCGTCATCGTTGGTCGACAACTTTCAACATGGCGAGTACTGGTGAGGTTTCCGAACGAGGTACTGTACGAGTAGTGTCCTTAGCTATTCGAGGGCAGACTAGCATAACTAATATTTTTTTAATTTTTGTTGGAAAACCCGAAAGTCTTCGTGCAGCAAAAGTAGTAATCAGTCGAATGGTTCATTTGTTAACGCCAAATCATAATTCTTCCAAATGGCATTAGCGCTTTTCTTACCGTTTGAGTAAATGCTGCGACCCCATGGCTTGTTTTGATGTTCGAAGGTTAAGCTAAAATAGTGAGAATATAAATTTTCTATTAAAGGTGTAATATTCTGCTAATGCTGGTGGGTAGAGAATTCTTCACATACATAACAGAAACTGTTTGGATTATTTATACACGTACGCGATATTATGAAATAAAAATAAAGTTCAGCTATCACAAACCGACTTACATTGAATCGAAAAAGTCGTGTGTAGCTCTTTATGTACCCACACAGCCAGATATCTACCAATTCACAGCAAAAATTGGGGTGGTTTAAGTGCTCTGACGTAGGAAACATGCAAGGACATGTTCCGACATGTCTACTCAATGTTCGACAGAACGATATTTTTAGTAGTATCTTTCTTATATAAAAGCGACCTTGAAAATTTGATGCGTTTCTTGAAAAACTATTTAAGAAAATATCTCAAAATCCTGACGTGATGGAGCAAATTTTAGATCAGATTCAGAATCAGCATGACAAAAGACATGAACCACACGTATTGGTTGATAAGAAAACCAAACTGTGCTGACCAGTGTTATTAATTTATTATTTCATATGTAGCAAAAATAAATACATTTATTATTTATACCGGTATGTGAAAAATAGTAAATTACATACCGAGGCGGAAAGATTACCGTCGCGAGATTAGAAACTTAATCTTGAGACGCGAATGAATCTTTCCGCCGAGGTTTGTATACTATTTTACTCACAATCGGTTAGTAATTAATGATTATATAAACTACTAAATCACTAAATTTCAAAAATATAAAAGTATTAAATTTTATAGCATTTTGACAAATACTTTTGATAGATACTGTTGCTAGGTAACGTAACAATTATTAGTGAATCTATTTCCTCGAAAATTTTCGATGTGACAGATAAAATTCAGATTGGTCTATAATTTTCTATAGAGTTATTATTACATACTTAGTTAGATATTAGATCTACTCAGAATAGTAAAATTTAATGAAAGGGTTAACAATGACTAGACTATCACTGTGAAAAGCAGAGTGTTATTAGATTTAAGTTGAATGTTTTATTATAATTAAATGTTGAAATGTAAACATGTTTTTGTAACGTTAGACATTTAGCAGAAATTAATTGTCTAAAATTGTTTTATTTTAGTGCGAGTTAAGTTCTTTACACTAATAATATAACTGTAAGCTCGATAGAATGTCCAGTCATTTGCATTTAAGATAAATTGCATTGAATACAATTCCATAGAGATTGGAGTGACATCCCAATACGACTATCCAATCACATTTGATTGCTAGTCAACAGAACGAGCGGCACTGATAATAACTGTAAAGCCAGTGTATATAACTGAGTCATCCCACGCTTGCAATAAGAACATATTACCTTACTCCCTCTTTATACACCCACATTCGAAACAATACACTGAAATAAAGCATTAATGCAAGTGTAACAGCAGAAGAAGAAAGGTGAATCATTCGTTAATTTTCAAGGGGGCCGTGGCATTGGTAATAAATGGGTGACGTTTAGCGCTTGAATAAATCGATATATACATTTGAGGGCAATGTAAAAATAGTATTGTTTAATAAAGACACGGTTAATTTTGCGATTGTTCGACGTCATGTAGGATAAATGGAATTAACGACAGAAATACCGTTAATCAGTGGTTCAAATGGTGTGCCGAGCACTGGGGAGTCGCGGCACATGATTTACAATTACAATTTAAAAAAATATTCGATATTTCGCAAAGCATATTTTTAGAATTTGACATAGAACATTTTGGAAGAACCTGGATTCCGCAAATGGGCCAAGAAACGAATAAATCGGAGAACCACTGCCGTTAATATTAGATTAGTGCATATGAAAGAAGAACAAGTTAAAAAAAACTGATTTTTTTTCTTATTTAAGAAGAAGGTTAACTCTCTTTGAGAAGGCGTTCGAGTATATAAACATAATTTGTTGGAGATAAATCATCAGAATATGATGAATGCTGTATAAATTTATAGTTCGAATTCTTGTTTATGAGAAATAAACGTGTGATTTTAAATGATATCACCAGAGAGGACTCGAGCGATTGATGATTCATAGTCCATAGGCGTTTGCCTTGTATTCGTAATAGGTTTGTTTCTGTAAGCGATCCGTGAATTTCGAACAATTTGATACGTGTGGCTAGCTGCATAAGTGGCACATACCTACATATGCAGTTAATATGTATCTGTCAATGCACGACAGAGCGAATGTAATAAACGGTTTGGTAACCACCAGCAACTACGCTGAAACAAAAGTAATGCTGACAAGCGAATTGCGTATCGAATTTTGAATAATCTAAAACTATGCATTATCTGTAAAACATTGAGGCCCGGTTTATTCACCTTCCAGTAAAGTACCTGTTAGTTACTTGACAATTAAATTTACTTGGCACATTTTCTATTTTTGGGTTTATTCATATAATTTTAAAGGTCGGTTAGTTACTGGAAAGAACTAGATGTTTTTACAACAGTAGTATGGTTAGGGGAAAATAGAGAGAAAGATGTAACATACCACTAACACATGGTATAGAGAAGGATGTACATCTTTTGGTAATTTTAAAATCTAGTTGCCGCCATGACAAATGAGTGCATCTAATATAACCTTAAATCTCAAGTGTTTGTTGTGTGTTATCACGTGTTGTCCATTTTTACTTTTTTCATAAACATTATTAATATAAAATACATATTTTAATATAAAAAAGGTATAATACAAAGGTATTTTTAATAATATAAAATATTACTAAAAATCTGGTGTGAAGAACAAAAATGCAGGTTCACTATTAATATTTTCTGTGAACGTGTCCGAATATATCCTATCCCCAGAGACGTAGATACGTATTTCGCTTTTCTACAAGCTCATCGGTACGCCCCTGCTGGAGAAAGGATATTTCCAGACACATTCACAGAAAAGAACCACCTCGCCCTATCACCGTAATTATCCAGACCGAGCGCAGAAGTAAATTCGGCGCTACCTGTTGTCAGACAGCCGAAGTACCTCGCATACCGTCACATAATTAATGTGAAGTAACGACGCCCTTCCAAAGGTTAGCACAGCCAATCTCTCTAGAAAACTGCATTTTGTTTGTGCCTTCACTCATACTACGGCTTAACCGCATGTGTAATGTATCAGAATAATTGAAACATACAGTTTGACCAAAACCTCGTGATAGCGATGGGCCGGTCTGCGCATATTGTATTAGAGTGGGTGGAGTACACGTACTTATATACGTACTTATATACATTAGTGAGCAACCAATATCAGACCGGCAATTAGCAGCGCGCCAATACGATGCGAGCAGCTCTATACGTTTTGCTACCGCGCAACTATCACGATGATTTGGTCGAGCTGTACATGAGTAGGTAAACCCCACCAGTTTTGTATAATACAAAGGTATTTTTAATAATATAAAATATTACTAAATATCTGGTGTGAAGAACACAAATGCAGGTTCACTATTAATATTTTCTGTGAACGTGTCCGAATATATCCTATCCCCAGAGACGTAGATACGTATTTCGATTTTCTACAAGCTCATCGGTACGCCCCTGCTGGAGAAAGGATATTTCCAGACACATTCACAGAAAATATTAATAGTGAACCTGCATTTGTGTTCTTCACACCAGATTTTTAGTAATATTTTATATTATTAAAAATACCTTTGTATTATACAAAACTGGTGGGGTTTGCCTACTCATGTATGTTTCAATTATTCTAAAAAAGGTATGTTATATTATTACCTAAATTATGACCTAATCCCAGGCTACAGTTCGCGTTTTATTGTCAAAACTTGTTTAATTTCATAGAAAATGGAAAGTAAGAAACGGGTTAGATCGGCAAATTTCTCTATCTAGTTTTAAAGTACAAGAATGTCATCAAGAGCAAAAAGACTAACAGTCCAACATGGAAACAAAAGGAGGATGCGTGGTCAGAAGTATCAAAAAAATTGTTATTCAACCCCTTTTTGTATTTTCAATACAAGTAAATAAATATATGTATATATATTCTGTATTAATATTGGTTGTTTTATTATTATATTTATTTTGTACAGAGTTTTTTTTAAATATATCTTTTATGTCTAGCATCATATTATAATTTACTATGACTACATGTGAAATAAAGATGAAATTTTTGTTTAGAACATATACTTTAATAATACATAATACTTTATTTACCACACACACACAGTATGTAATAAACAATACAAACGAACAAATTCGTCATCATCAAATTTATTAAAATTGTCTTCTATTCGATATCGATTCACTAAATTATTAATATTGACAAAATCGTTGCCTAAAATATCGTCAATGTCTTCAAATAAATCATTTTACTTGTCAATAACTTAATTTTCTACATGACAGTTCACAAACAGCATGATATTAGTCTTACTTGACACTTTATAGGGTAGATGAGCAGCAAGTAAATTTTCTCCCAAGTAAGTAATTTTACTGGGCGGTTAAATTTTACTTGACGGTGAATAAACACTTAATCTGGCAAGTAAGGCTTTATCTTACAAGTAGCGTTACTCGATACTTTACTGGAAGGTGAATAAACCGGCCCTGAAAGTGTAAAACATTACTATGAACAACTAAAATTTGTTCAAGGTGTTCCTGTGTTAAATTAGTTCTTTTAGATGTTAAAACGTCTTTAAAAATATAAAATGTCGGTTCCACATCACAACTGGTGATGGGCGCGTGACTAAAATGTTGCAAAAGTGCACCATACTTCGAATGTATAGATTTTTCAATCGGCTTTGTGCAGAATTGATATAATACAATGAAATGTGGTGCTCCATCTTTAGAAGATTTAAAAGCACGAATACGCCAAAAAATTATAAACATTACCGCAGATGTCATCGACAACGTTCAAGAAAAATTTCTTAATCACCTTGGCTATTGTTTGATTGTTAACGGTGCTCCATTCGAACATTTAATTTAGATGATTATGTTTTCATTTTTACTGTTTACGATAATATTACTTCAAAATTTCCTTATGTGAACATCGTCCAAAATTACCTTGACGTATGTAAACAATCTACCCTTCCTAATTCCGTAATAAAAAATGAGTGTTTCTATTTTAGAAAAAAAAATGAAGTCATATCGGTTTTTGGAGACACCCTGTATATTTCAGTTTCCCGTAAGAACATTTTAAACTAAAAATAAAAATCGACGGGTCCGAAGGTTTTTTGAAAAACTTCCCTTTCAATTTTTATTGAATTTATCCGCTACTTCACGAATGCACTGTATATATAGTATAAGTTATTATAATTGTAATATGCGATATTATATACAACATTTACTATAGTGATAACTGTGTGTAATAAAAATATAACATTATTGTAGTACTATAATAGTACTATGTATAATAATTTGCTCATCTTTCTTTATTTTGTTATCCGTGAACCCAAGCGTAGTTATCACTTTTTTCTACTGGTCACCCATACAACTGATCACGACAATGTCTGTTGACTTTGTTAATTGCTATACAGTTAACTTTTCTACTCTGTCGTATTGTCTGCTATCAATTGTATAATATTATTGTCTGTGATTTACCCATCGGCGTAGGAATCGTTAGAGTATAAAATAGTACTATGTACAATAATAATAATAAGAATGTATAATTTTGTTATCACAGCATTGTATAATAATAACAATAATCATTTATTGTCCAACAGTCTTTCATTTACAAGACAAAAATTGAAAAGAAATATATATACATACAAGAAAAAACATTTAAAAAAAAACAAAATATCATTTATGCCATTGTGGAAGATGTCCTCTGACATAATGTATATCTGCACACTGGCACATTGTAGCTATAGGTGACGTATGAAGGATATTCGTCCTGGACAGGAGTAAAGAGAAGGTAGAGGATGGACGAAAGGATAAGCTGGGAACGTGAAAGCTAAGGAAGGAAAAAGTGATCGGGAGTCAGTATAACAATGAGCCAATTTCGTTATAAAACAAGCGCCATTACATTACCGACGAAAAGTTAAAGACGTTATGTGTGTAACTATTCGTCATACCATGTCTAACTAGTAACGCGGTATAGTCGGTTCCTTGTTCCGGCTAAATGCTATCCTTCTTTAATGATAGATAAATCAAGCAAATTGCAAAATGTTTAAAAAGAAGCGCATTTAGACCAATTTATGGATCACCAAGAAGTAATAGAAGAACAATAGCAGAAACAATGATAATAATTGGATTATTAATGAGAAATGGAGGTATATAGGCAGCAGCGAGGTAAAAATAATAATTTTCTAATATACATCTACGAAGAACAATATCAACAATAGGAACAACAGAAGTACCGTACAGGTTTCAAGAACTTAATAATTGGTGATGATTTTGGCAGACAGAACCACAAACACATCACCATCAGAAGATTGGTTAGTTGGAGTAAATCGTCTATCACACCTAATAGTAGGTACAATAATTCAGAATATTAATTGAAATATCGACCTCTGATATTTTGACAGTAAATGATTAAAGTTGCTGACAACTGTTGGGCTTATTTAGTTTAAAGTTGAATAGATGGAAAGTATGACTATTAGATTTATTCTTAATATTTGTTTCACAATTGTCTAAGCGTTGAGATAGTTCAGATTTAACATCCTTAAACAATCGAATTTGCATAGAGGTATCCACGAAAGATGGAAATATTAGAATACTTAGGGTTAGATTTTAATTTAGATATAATTACATAAGACGACATCGACAGTATTTTCAGATGAAAGGCAGAATTTAATAGGGCGGCAACAATTATTCTTAGTAGGATCGAATTTTCAAATTCTTGATATATATCATTAACAAACCTAACATCCAATTGTATTTGATTCTTATTGGTATTAGATTTGGATTCAATAAGTACATCAAAAAATTACAATATTTGATTTCCGCTTATTCCTGTCAGCTATTTCTTGAATAATCTTCGCAGTAACGAGCAGACATTATACTTGATGAAAACAATTCAAGTAAGGATTGTTTAAATATTTTTATCTCATACTGAAGAGACACTATAACAGATTTAAACTATTAAGATCATTATCATATTATATGCAATTCTTGCATGTCCACGAATAACCTGTGTATAGGTGAATCTTGTGAGCTGCAGAAGAAGAAAACTTCACACAATCATTTCTGTATGGCTTACTACATACGCAACAGTTAGTAAGATTATGTTGTTGTTTTGTAACTCCGCAACAAGAACAGCAGGACATAATTAAAAATTTGTCATATGAATTATAATTATAATTAATCTAGAAATAATGGAGATACGCAGTTCATGCCGGCGATGCCCGTCGCGGCGATTTTAATTAGACAAAACAACGTAAACAAGGGCAACGGAAAGGTATCGATCAATGTACGAAAGAAGAAATGATAGAAGATAAAAAATTGTTATTTAGTATTTCAAAGTATGCAACAAAAAAGTAGAAAAAAAGATTACACTAAAAAAGTAAGTTGTTCGAAAAAGAAGAAATCAGAACACTTAACATACAAAAACCGGGATTTAGACTAAATAAGTAATAATAAGTATAGCATTGCAAAGTAAAAATTTACCCTACAAAATGATACAAATTTTATCCTCACGAATCTCCAGCGACAGGCCCTGTTGGGAATCACGGAAGCTATGAACAGCACGGGAACCGCTTCCATGGAGGCCATCGTGGGTCTCCCTCCGCTGGAACTATTTATAAAGGCGGAGGCAATGGCTGCGATACTGAGGCTGAAGGCCAATGACGTATGGTGTCCTAATAAGGTTGTAGGGAGTCATACAGATATCACAGGAACTATACTGGAAGAGCCGATATTTCAAATGCCGGTGGACAGTATGGCACCTGAAATTATGCCGAAATATGCCGGCACCTGGTACACTGATGGATCACAATCTAGTCAGGGGGCAGGTGCAGGCATATACGGAATGTGCCCTGGAAGGAAGATATCGATATGTCTGGGGAAACATGCTACGGTTTTCCAGGCCGAATAGTTAGCAGTCGCAGCCTGCGCCGATGAAATTCGGGAAGCCGGCTGCGCAAGCAAAAAAAATAACATAATGACCGATAGTCAGGCGGCTATTAAAGCCATTATGAACCCATCTACCAGGTCTAAGCTGGTGAAAAATTGTAAACAGGTCTTCAATAACCTGGCACAAGACAATACAGTGTCGCTGATATGGGTGCCAGGACATGAGGGAATTAAAGGCAATGAGATAGCCGACAAACTGGCCAAAGAAGGTACTAATAGGAACTTCATAGGACCAGAACCTGTATGTGGAATCACTAAGGATTCCGCTAAAAGGGAGATCTGGTTATGGCTAGAAAAAGAACATAAAAATAAATGGAGGTTAACGAAAGGTCAACTCCATACCAAAACACTACTAAGGGGGCTGGACGGGAAGTTTTCAGCCAACCTAATTCGTAGTAGCAAAAAAGAAATTAAAATAATTACCGGGTTAATAACCGGACATTGTCCTTTAAGGAAGCATTTGTACACCATGGGCTTGGTTAGCGAGCCCTGGTGTAGGAGATGTGAAAAACAGGAGGAAACTAGCCTTCATGTAATATGCACGTGTGAGGAACTGAAGGAATTCAGACAGAAATATTTCGGGAGAGATCTATTGGATCCTTCGAGTGTACTCAAACGTCCCCTGAGGAGGATAGTGGCTTTTATCGAGGACACAAGACTAACAGAGTGGAATTGAGAGATCTATTGGGGATAGTACAAAGAGCAGTGTGCTCAAGTGCCTGGACGTGGTGGCGTCCACCCCAAAGCAGAGAGAAGAAGAAGATACAAATTTTAATTCTTAATTAAGATAACCAAAGATATTGACATTTAAACACGTAGCATTAAATGTATTTTGCACTGCAATGTATTGTGTACTTATAATAAACAATGCTAATTGTTTAGATTTTAAATAATCTCCATCAATTTTAATCGTCATTATGAACATTTGAATTGGAACGAGATCCCATCAAGCCAAATTTTTTATATGTTGTTGGGGGGGAGGGGTCAGGAGTGCCTAAGTTCTCGAACGAAACCCTTGTGACTATTATCCGCTATTTAGAAAATAAGCGTGGATTTTTGTTGCGTTGTAACTCGACTCCCCGTCGTTCTAGGGGGAAGTTGTATTGTTACTTTTTGTTCCTTCTTTTATTCTTTACAATTTGTATCTTATGACTTTTTCACCTAGCATCGTCCGTTCTCGAGGTATCGGCGAAAATAGGACAAAATTTGGGGTACGACCTCGCCTCTCATTTTTTTCTTCTTTATCGTCACGCATATCGAAAAAATGTTTATGAACAAACTTGTAGAGCACATTCGTACCTACAATTCGATATTTTCGTTTTCCCTCCATCTTTAGAATTACGCGTTCTAGTGCGCCGCAAACTCGACAAGTCGGCAAGTCCGTGTGAAGTTCCTATTCTATAGCTCGCGCGATTGTGTAGATATGTTGTAGCCGATTCACGGTTCTGAATAGAATTATTGAAAGACAATATAGGTAAATAAGACAGTGAAATTATGAATCACACGTATAAAATTTATTATGCACATTTGTTTTCTTCCGGTCAAAAAAAATTCATGTCTTCATTCCTTTTGAAGATCCTGCGCGCTAGAACTCGCAATTTTCAAGATGGAGGGAAAACAAAAATATCGAATTGTAGGTACGATCGTGCTCTACAAGTTTGACGATAAAAATTTTTTCGCTATATGTGACCATAAAGAAGAAAAAAATGAAAACCGAGTTCGTACCCCAAATTTTGTCCTATTTTCGCCGATATCTCGAGAACGGACGATGTTAGATGAAAAAGTCATATGACACAAATTGTAGATAATAAAAAAAGGAATAAAAAGTAACTATACAACTTCCCCGTAGAACGACGAGGACCCGAGTTATCGTGAATATCGTAATTTACCACTCTTTCTTCAAGATGGCGGCCCACGAGCGGAATGATGGAAACCTCTCACGGACGTGCCGACTTGCCGACTTTGCGGCGGGCTAGAACTCGTAATTTTCCAGATGGAGGGAAAACAAAAATATCGAATTGTAGGTACGAGCGTGCTCTACAAGTTTGACGATAAACATTTTTTCGCTATACGTGACCATAAAGAAGAAAAAAATGAAAACCGAGTTCGTACCCCAAATTTTGGCTTATTTTCGCCGATATCTCGAGAACGGACGATGTTAGATGAAAAAGTCATATGACACAAATTGTAGATAATAAAAAAAAAGGAACAAAAAGTAACCATACAACTTCCCCGTAGAACGACGAGGAGCCGAGTTACAACGGATACAAAATACCACCCTTATTTTCTAAATAGCGGAAAATAGTCAAAAGGGTTTCGTTCGAGAACTTCATATTAGGCACTCCTGATCCCCCCCCCCCCCCCCTCCAAACAACATATAAAAAATTTGGCTTGATGGGATCTCGTTCTAATTCACGTCCTATTTTCAGACAGAATGACTGGACTATTTATTTGCATCTCAAACATTTGTAACATCTACCGCAATACCAAACTACAAAAAAAAGTTTCTAGTACTTTACTTTAGTTGGATTGAATACTCATTTTTGTTTACTGAACTACAGTTGTAGTGTATATTTTTCCAACACATTCATTCTAAATATTTTGCTCTCTGTACAAGTACACTTTTCTAAGTGCGGGCTTGTATAATACTGAATAAGAATTAAGAAATACTGAAAAAACAAGTCTATCAACGGGAGGAAACGCACAGACGACGTTTCGTTCTAGTTGGAACTTTTCAATGTACGGTATTCCCTCGATGACGGACATTGCTTTTTCATTTCTATACTTTCTGTATATATAGTTAACATTTGGAATTTACTGCAAGTGAGAATTAATGAATATTAAATCACATTCTTACATGTAAATGTCGACTTATTTAATGCGTTCGAAACTACAATCCGACAAACTAAGTGTGTACTAGTATGCAGAACACACCCTTTCGCGACAACGAACTTCCTGGTGATTAGGTTAATTAAGAATTAAGAAATACTGAAAAAACAAGTCTATCAACGGGAGGAAACGCACAGACGACGTTTCGTTCTAGTTGGAACTTTTCAATGTACGGTATTCCCTCGATGACGGACATTGCTTTTTCATTTCTATACTTTCTGTATATATAGTTAACATTTGGAATTTACTGCAAGTGAGAATTAATGAATATTAAATCATTAGTTTGTCGGATTGTAGTTTCGAACGCATTAAATAAGTCGACATTTACATGTAAGAATGTGATTTAATATTCATTAATTCTCACTTGCAGTAAATTCCAAATGTTAATACTGAATACATTAACAGTCTCTAATCGCTGTTGTGCTCTAAGCATTGAGAAAACACAAATAATCAATTATATATATAAAACATGTGCACTCTATAAGACCGTTACCAGAATATTCTGTGGATGGTCTACAGCATGTTTTGGAGTTTCGTGGCTAGCTAACCATTCATGTGGTCTACTGTGACGGTTCTACTAATTCCATTTTACATTACATGTCTCTAATTGATGTTGAAAATGTTAGCGATTGTTTCTTATCAAATGCATAGAAACGAAGATCAGCTTGTTTCTGTGCTAAAGTTGACGACACATCTATTAATCTAACCTTTTAACTTTGTCTATGAAATAAAAACATTTAATCTGCTTGGATGTTTTATCGTGGTGTGACATGGATTTTCTTCTACAAGTTTTTAAGACTCCATTGCTGACTAAAGTTTCGAGTATATCTCTGGTTTTAGTTTCAAGTGAAATACAGGGATGTTCGGTTTCAAAGGTACGATTGCGTGGCACACCGTCTACGTCGTTCCGATCAGGTTAAAACTTGCACGCATTTTAGGTGCGTATATGTCCTGCCTAAGTGGCTATTTTCATTGTCTTAGGTTCAATACAATGTGTGCAGTAACAGCCGCACAATGTCAGTTCCGATCGAAATAAACTCCAAGTTTGAAGTGCGAGCGGTCATTCATTTTTTGCATGCAAATAATGAAACATCCACCTAAATTCATAAAAAAAATACTGACGGAGGCCGAAAAAGCCGTTATGAGTCTAAAACAAGTTAGTGTTTGGTGTAAACAGTTCAAAAGGTGTACGAAAAGAACCATCAACGACGGTCGGTTGTCGGTTGAAAATACGGGAAATTGCTCTACTGACCGGCATTCCTAAAAGCTCTGTTCATGAAATCATATCTGAATTACGCTATCAATAAGCGTCCGCGAGATGGGTACCAAAACTGTTGACCGACCAACACAAAATGCAACGAATGGCGGCGGCAATAGAACTTCTACATGTTCAGGAGAATGCAATTTCAGTTACATTACCAAGCAAAATGAACCAAGCCAACCAAAGCAAGCAAAATGAACACCGAAGTTTATCGTCACATACTCAATATCGACAAAAGTAAAATGTGTCGTGTGGTATACTAAATAAAATAAGTCTTTTTTTAAGGTGCCGTCACCTTAACAGGGAATAAATCTTTGAATTAATCATGTATAAAATTCTACCGAGACGGTTTGAAGTTTTGTCGATATTGATAAGTAGGCAATACAGTTTCAACAAGATGGATCTGCTCAAAATACATTGATTATACAAAATTATCTAAACAAAAAGTTTCCTAATCAATTGATAGGTACACATTCCAATCTAATTTCTTGCCCACCTCGTTCACTGGATTTATCCCCGTTGGATTTTTTTATTGGAGTCATTTAAAACAAAGAATTTTACAGTCATGAAAGGCCAACTTCCTTGGATGAATTGCTTTACAAAATAGACACTACAGCCGGCATTATCAACTGACATAAAAGTAGTTTTAGTTAAAATACATTTAAATTAAGTGTCCTTTAAATTAGAGGTTCTGTATTATGAAATTTATTTAAGCAGCCTTTAACTAAATGTGATATTTAGGAAGGTTGGTAATACTTATAGAACAAAATATACGAGTTTAGCACATTTGAACAATTTGTGCTTTGCTTGTGTTGCTTTTAATTCAAAATTACAGATCTTGAATATGTTATATGTTTCCTTAAAATTAATTTTAGTTGTAAAATGGTTTTTAATAGAAATTACATAGTTTTGTAATCAAAAAGTACACAATATTTAACACTTGCATTAATATATTAGAAAAATTTGCAAGAAATGAAAAATTCATACAACAATGAAATTCTCTTTAAAAAAAATCACAATAAATTTTGAAAATTCATTCCTAGAGAAATTAATATTAGACAGAAAATATACAAGTGTCCCGTATCGTTATGTTCAAATTTTAGGAGTGTAAAATAGACTTCATTTCAAGTAACAAAAACGCAAAACTTGTACATCCATCTTTATTTGTTTCAAAGTTACAGATCTATGAATGTGATTGTCAGATCATGAAAAAAAATGTAATCCTAAAACCAATACAAACTGATTTTATTAAAAAAAAGTTATACGATTCAATAACAGGCCTGTGATTGTTAACGTCGCATAATAAAATGTTATCCTAAAATAACTAAACACGTGTCGTAGTGCATACAATAATTTCTTGGAGGTCTACAAAAAAGAGTGCTGGAAATTGATTTATGATAAAGAAGGTTCTTACTTACATCGTAAGTGCTGAACCATGAATACCATACAATAAACAAATGTTCAGATGACTGTTAACGTTGCAATTTTTAATAAAGGATTACATTAAGTTTCAGTTCATACAACAGCTTATAAGTGAGTGGACAAGTTTCTTTATTGAAAATGCCTTACCGATTTTCTTCTCAAGAGTATGCGGACATACATTTTGTGTATGGCTACTCTAACGGCAGTGCACGTCAAGCAGTTATTGAATACCGACATCGGTTTCCCGATTGGCGCATTCCTCATTACAGAACAGTACACAGACAATTTCGGGAATGCGGACTCGCTATTATCTTTTCGACCGAGGAGTAAATTTGCCAGCAGACTTAGAGGAAGAAGTAGTAGGCTATTGTTACAACGAATCCAACTCTCAGTGTACGTCGAATCGCTAGACAACTAGGAGTGCCACGAACGACAGTTGGGCGAATTTTAAAACGTGAGGGCTTACATCCATATCACTATCGCAGGCGACACGGTTTGCTTGAGGCAGACCACTATGCTCGTCTAGTTTACTCTACCTGGATATTAAGACAGTCATGGCTTCATTTTATTTTCTGCAGAACAGTCCTCTGGACAGATGAATCTACGTTCACGAGAAGTGGTGTTACAAATCTGAGAAACCTGCACAGGTGGTCATCAGAAAATCCCAAAGCTATACGCCCATCTAAATTTCAACATGAATTTTCTATTAACGTTTGGGCGGCCCTAATCGATGACTTGTTAATTGGTCCTGTTGTTCTTCCAGGGAAGTTAAATGCGGACAATTACCTTCAATTTCTTATTGACGAACTGCCAGGTCTTTTAGAGAATGTCCCACTGAATGTTCGACGAGACATGTGGTTTTACATGGATGGGGCACCACCACATTTCGGAATTGCTCTCCGAAATTGGGTTAACGTCAATTATCCAAGATGGATTGGTCGCGGTGGTCCTGTTGCATGGCCACCCAGATCACCCGATGTTAATCCCCTTGACTTTTATTTATGGTGGTACATGAAAGATTTAGTCTACGCGCAAGTTTCGAACACAAGAGAAGAGTTGCTGGATCGTATTCACATGGCTGCCGAGCAAATCCGACAAAACAAGTATGAAATTCGGATAAGTACTTCTTCTGTTGGTTTACGGGCACAAGCCTGCATTCAACAAGGAGGTGGATGTTTCGAAAATATTATAAATTGAACTTTTTTAAATAAAATCAGTTTTCATTGACTTTAGCATTACATTTTTTATAGATCTGTAACTTTCAAACAAATAAAAATGGATATACAAGTTTTGCGTTTTTGTTACTTGAAATGAAGTCTACTTTACACTCCTAAAATTTGAACATGACGATACGGGACACTTGTATCGCCTATAACATATGTAAGTACACATAAATTTTCAGGTTATGTAAGTATATCTAAGTTACAGAAGTACATATAAACATGCATATACAGAAATAAGCATGCGTTAATTCTCCTTTTAATACTTGAGTAGTCAAATTCGGGCATTTAGGTTTAGATGCGTATTTAGAGTTAAATGTTCCTTTAAACATGTTGGTAATACACTTGCGTTACTTTTAAATGCCATTTAATATAAATGTTCTTTTAAATACGATGATAATACCGAAAATATTAAATTTGTTGAAAATTGAATAAGGAGGTATTTTTGGTTATTTTTAGGAATAATTTATTTACTTTTAAAATGAATGTCAATTTTTTTCATCTAGCATTTTATTGTTTTAATTTTTTTATTATATTTATTCAAATAAATTTAGCTGCAATATATTATTAGTTAGTTTTCCATTTTCTACAGTTACACGTAAGTAAAAGATTTATGTGTATTTATTTAATCCTTAATTTTTATTTTCATCATTTTATGTAATTCTGGCACAACAAAGAATTAAATTAAAATGTCATTTTACTCTTATTACATATAATTTCCTAGCTTTACGTCCGGTTGTTTATTAATGCACTGTAGACGGGATAGGGATATACGAGGGCGGTTCGTAAAGTAAGTTCCGTTTGCTTATTTAAAAAAAAACACCAATACATGGTAGAGGTTTTTATTATATACAACTTAAAGGTACTATTTTCAGCTATTTTGCTTCTACATAGTTGCCGTTCAGATTGAGACATTTGTCATAGTGCAGCTTTTTAATGCCCTCTTCATAGAACTCTGTCGTTTGTGAATTAAGTCTGTTTATTGTGGTTTTTATTCCATAAAGACTACAAGAAGAACGCCTTTCTCAGCCTAAAAGACAGCGATCATTCATGACTATTCTCGCAGAAAAAGTGACGGCACTTATTTCCTCGTAGGCGAGGACTGGATTGACTGTGTTTTCGATTCAACGTTGACATAGACGACCCAAGTCTCATCACCTGTTACGATATGTCTCTAAACACCTTCAACAGCGTAACGTGTCAGAAAAGTTAGTGCCGATTCCATTTTCTTTGTTTTATGGTCTTCGGCAACAAGTTTTGGCACCCATCGTGAACAATTTGTGGTAACCTTAATGTTCAGTAACAACCTCGTACAAAACTGTACGTGAAATTTGAGGAAAAAAGGCATTCAGTTTTGTGATTGTGAATCGCCGATTTTCACGAATTTGTTCTTCGACATTACCCACAAGTTCGTTCGCCACAACAATTGGTCTTCCGCTCCGATTGACATTAGTTCGTCCTTCTTGAAAGATACGGAACTATCTTATAATCATACTGTCACTCATGAAATTTTCGCCATAAGCAGAACAAAGTTCACGATTAATCTCTTCAGCCTTCATGTTCTTTGCACACAGAAATAAGATAACAGCACGCAATTCACAGTCGGCGGGATTTTCAATTACAGAAACAATTTTAAACGACTAAAATAGCACGAAAGAATGTCCGAACGATTTTCTCACTAGCACTGCCAGACTCACATTGAACCAGACTACACCGCAGCGCTGCGATCGCGCCTATATCTCCGCTCACTACGCGAAAATTAAACTGACTTTACGAATCGCCCTCGTATATAGGAACTGTACTTGCGCCGTGCAGGCATTTATTTACCCGACTTCCACGGTGTATATAGTTTAAACACGATTCATGACTAAAGCTTAGTATTTTATATGTCATTTAGCTTACTTACTTACTAAATGGTTCAACATCTTAACATTACAAACTCGAAAATATATGTAAATGAGAATTGAAGTGTTATCCAGAAACTCTAAAAAACTTAAAATTAACAAAACAACGTTCGACAATTGAGAGAAGTTGTTTTTTACTTATTTCAATTCAATCGATTCAAGAAAATCGTCAATTTTCCCAACTTTGGCCTATCACAAACACGTCCAAGTGAACACCGGTAGTTAGCGAAGAAATTCTGAAACTCCGATCAAGGAAATTGCGGGTCAATGCAAGTTTAATGTGATTACCCCTCCGGTCTATTGAGAAAAATTGGGAAAGTTCTTTTTTCGCCAGAAAACCAATCAATTGCCTTGCGATAAACACTTATTAAAAGTTTACAGCGCGTATGCCGGTCATGCATGTCAAATTAAATTTTAACAAGCAAACCTACTGTGCGGAATTTTTAAATAAAGTTATACACACAGTGCGGCCAGTTCATTCGTCCGTATCCTGGAGAAATCTAAAACCGAAAAAAGTTTTCCGCATAAATTCCAATAAAAGAGGCAAGTAAATATGTACATTACAGTTAGGATATAATGAGAAACTCACTGCAAATACAAGCAGCAATAAAAATATTTTCAATTTACGTAGAGTATTTAAGAAACAAAATCATTTACAAAATAAAAAGAACATCATTAACATAAATTATATTATATGGTGACTAAATATATTTATTTCTCAATTTGTTTCGTATAGTACATATTTTACAAAGAAATATCTTTCAACAATTAAGAATTCCGCGACATTACGGATTTTACACGAAAATAGAAACAAAAATTACTTTATCTGTGCCCTGGCGGTATAAATATAAAAGTAACCGCAACGATATTTAACAAAAATAATTAGATTTGGGAAATTTCTAACGCTTTCACTAAAGTTTTAAGTGTCAATCAATATCAACATCTGTGCCGTTACTGATCTTAATAACTATTAAATATATGTAATAATAATAACTAATTTTTGTTGTCCAACAGCAAACAGTTACAGGACAAACTGAAGAAATTAATTTTTTGCTATGCGTTTTATATTTATATCTTTATATTTTAACATTTATGTATAATTGTTTTAATAAGATTGACGTGAAACAAACATCTGGTTAGTTTAATGTTTTAATGTAGACAATTGATTTTAAGATGTTTAGTGGCGTTTTTGCTAAATTTTAAGTCTGTAACTGTAAGTATTTTAGTATTGGCATATTCATTAATATATTGTGGATTTTGTTAAACGTGTAGGAACTCCTGATGAGTAACAAATGGTTATGAAATATAGAGTGAAATAAATTAGTTTTTTTATTGACAGACCGCTTACCCGTTAAATTAATTTTTACTAATATAGTACGGTCGATAATACTTACAAGTCTATATACCGGGTGTATTATGAAAAACCTTTGGGGCTGTAGCTTTCCTTATATTTTATCTGATTTTAATGAATGATATGTCAAACTAAATCGTTTTTAAAGCACTGTAACCTGTTTAAAAAAAAAAAAATTTGACATTTCGTTTTTGACATACAGTAGTAAATTTTTTTTTTTAATTGTACTACATATTTTTTTTTACTTATTCTAATAAACATTTAGTTCCTGAAGACACCTCCATTAAATTGAGTGACAAATTTATTATTATTAAAAAAAAATTACGAAACTTACAGAAATCAAGCTATCATATATTTTAATGAATCAAATGTTCGAAATTGGCCCCATTTTGTTCCAGACACATTTGACACCTTCTATTAACTCAAATTGCCGCGTTTAATATAAAATTTGGTGGTATTTCATGACATACTTGTACTATCCTTCTTACTAAATCATCTCTGGTATCAGGTGGAGTCAAATAGACATGATCTTGAATGTAAGGCCACAGAAAGAAATCCAGTGGATTCAGATCTGGCGATCTAGCAGGCCATCTAATAGGTCCGTAAGTGCCCATCCATCTGACGCCAAAATAATTATTTAGAAAATCAGTATTCATTCGTGCATTATGGGGTGTAGCACCGTCCTGTTGGAACACCACCCTGTTTAACTCAGCAAGTGGCAACTCATCTAAATAATCGCCTAATTCATTGCGTAACAAATTATTATACTTTTCTTGGTTTAGATTACCCTCCACAAAAAAAGGCCCTACTACTCTATCGCCTAAAATTCCACACCATACATTTACACTGAACCGATTTTGAAAATTGTGTTGCATCACAACATGGTTATTTTCAGTGCTCCAATGGCGATGATTATTTCTGTTGAATACACCATTTTTCTCAAAAGTGCATTCATCTGACCACAACATACGACGATAAAAAATTGGATCTTCCCTTAGTTTACTCATGAAAACCGTGCAGAATTGAACCCTTCGTTGAGGGTCGTTTTCACCGAGAGCATGCACCTTCCGTGGTTTATAAGG
The DNA here is from genome assembly GCA_935421215.2 of Melolontha melolontha. Taxonomy (NCBI): domain Eukaryota; kingdom Metazoa; phylum Arthropoda; class Insecta; order Coleoptera; family Scarabaeidae; genus Melolontha; species Melolontha melolontha. The sequence continues at coordinate 117,371,490 of OW285238.1, forward strand.
AAAGAACTTGTGCTTCTTCAGAATGTACTGAACTGTAGAATGTGATACCTGCATGTAGTGAGCAATTTCTCGCGTAGACGTATTAGGGTTTTCTTCCACATAGAGCAAGACACTTAATTCTAAATTTTGATCTTGAATTACAAGTGCGTTTATTTTCGGTTTTTTGAATGATCCAAAATTTCGTAAATTTCGCACGAGCCTTCCAAACTTATGGGCACTTGGACGCAGTCTGTCAGGAAAACGATTTCCATAAAGTCGCAAAGCAGCTGCAGAATTTGTTCCGCATTCAAAATATGCTTGAATCGCATCCACACATTCGCCATTATCCATTTCAATAACAAAATTTAGAAATAAATCGTTGAAAATGTTATAATGAATGTGTGACTGACAGATGTCACAGCTCTCTTCGAAAATTTGGAATGCACTTTTATCGTTCAATATGACTGCTTGATTTTTAAATTTTTAAAATAAACACTGTAAATATTGTTGTTGACCCACCGCTCACTGATAACATTGGTTTGTAATCCTTTATGGGCTATATAGTATTGAATGTAAGTGATTTTAAAAGGTACATACATTTGCTGGTAATAAAATGAAATAGAGTATTTAAAATGCATTTAAGAAATCTCTGTGTTCGGAAAAACCAGAATAAATCGAACTAAAAAAAAACCTACAATTTCTCGATTTTTTTTCATACAAGGATATAGTTGTTTACAGTTTCATATTCAGAAAAAGTAATATATTTGAATAAGGAAAAAAAAATATATAGTGCAATTTAAAAAAACACAGTTTGCAGCTGTCTGTCAAAAACAAAGTGTAAAAAAAATTCAAAGCGGATCACGTTACAGTGTTTTTAAAAAGATTTAGTTCGACGTATAATTTATTACATTCGGATAAAAAATAAAAAAGTTACAGCACGAAAGGTTTTTCATAATACACCCAGTATATACATATATACATATATATATATATATACGTATAGATGATTATTTCGTGACCTTTGTATGTTATGGTAGATTCAATTAGTTGGCGATTTAAGGGGTCTGGTTTTACTTAAAAATGTATATATTTAAAACAATCTTACATGTTTCGGCAAATGATGTTTTTCTCAAAGAATATAAAATATAATGCCATACTTATACATTTGTAGTTGTCATGGATAAAATTATTCAATGATACATTCCAGTTTAATAATAATAAATCATGCCTTAGTATTCAAAAAATAGACAACAAAAATGGGAAATGGCAAGGCATGAGTTATTATTAGAGAACGGATGCAATTTCCATAAAACGCAATCGGCAATTGGAATTGTGTATAACGTCGCTCAGTACATCCCGGCGTAATTCAATGAAGTATTTGTTTGACTTACTCGGCCACCTGGTCTCGCTGCGATAACAATGGACAACTGAGCTATTGTATTCGGAGAATATAGTGTTTTTTAAAGTGTTTTCATGAGCGTAGATAGAAGCGGGGTTTTTATAATGTATTTTATTTATTAGTTTAAATTTCGTAAGATAAATAAAGTGCTGTGAGTAAGTTTCTTGTTTTCATAGTTTTAACTGTTAATTACATCGTAATTTTTGTGATAGATCCTGTTTAATATCGTTTGATTGAATCTATTTCTACCAATTATTTCGACGTAAGAGTGTGCATTGAATTTCGTTCAGTTTCAATAACTTACGCACACATTTTTAGTTTTCATTTATTTAGATCTAGAGCATTGGTTTAAGTTACTTTTTCAGACATGATATGGAAGAATGTCGAGAACGGCATTGTAAAACAATGGCGAGTTGGATTGACGGTCATACTGATTGTATGTCCATTGTCAGTCATTCCGAAATTTATTACAAAATCCGTAAAATATCGTCAAAAATTCGTCACTTACGATCGCAAACACATCTGAACTCTGTAAAACTTTTATGGTGGCTAATATTCCATTAAATAAACTTAGCAATCCCACTTTAAAAATATTTCTGAAAAAATATACTGGTCGAAATGTTCCTGATGAATCAACTTTGCGCAAATATTATGTTTCTAGGTGCTATACGAGAACAGTAGAACGCATTAGAAGCCATCTTTTAAATCAATACATATGGATAAGCGCCGACGAAACGGTGGAAATGTTAGGACGCTGTGTGGTAAATGTTGTAGCTGGTGTACTACATTCAACTATTCCCTATAACTCATATGTAATAGCAACAAGTGTTATAAATAGAGTTCATGCGGAAACAGTTGCTGAAACCATTAAGGAGAATATGTAAAAAATGCTTCATTCGGACGCCACGTAGAAAGAAAAAATACTAGATGGGGAACATGGCTGGAAGCTACTAGATATTATGCTGAGAATTTCGATAGTCTAAAACATTTCGTAACACTGCTAAAGGAGGATGCTAGAAGTATTGGTGAGTGCAAGGAGCTCACACAAATCCCAAATTTAAAAAATCAGTTGTACTTTCTTCACGAAAACTTTGGAAAATTGCCAAAACTAATCACTTATTTTGAAAATCGAAATCTCAAATTAAATGACGGATTAACCACATTAGATGTGGCTGTTAATAATTTCAAAAGTATTCCAAGTGACTTCGGATGTGGCCTTCGGCAAAAGTTTGAAGCAATTCTTAATAGAAATCCAGATTTAATTACATTGCAGCAATTATGTATGGAGACAATTCCACAAAATCTAACGGCTAAATATGAAGAAATAAAAGAATATTTCCAGTATGCACCTGTAACCAGTTGCGATGTAGAAAGGACGTTTTCTATTTATAAGGATGAACTTAATTCAAAGAGAACAAAATTGACAGAAGAAAACCTTGAGAAACTATTGCTAGTCAATATTAATACTCCTTTACTCAACTTGAACGACAAAATGAAATAAAATTAAAAACTTTAAAAATACAACTTTTCAACAAATACATATTGCAGTGGATTTTTCCCTGCAGAAGAAAGAATAAAAGAAGATTTGAGAATTATTATATTTATGTATATTTTATTCCAGATAAATAATTATGAAAATTTAAAATTGTATATAATAATTTATTATAATGTGTATTTTGGTCCACGTCCACGTGTAGATTGCACGGGCCTGTATGATGTTTGGAATTGGCGCCAATGGGGAAGTTAGAATCATATAAAAATATATACATTGTCGCTATGTTGATTTATTTATGTTAGGTAGGGATATCTTGGCGTTTCCTGGTTCTTCATTTTAGAGATTTCATAGTTCTTTAACAGATAGGTGGTGTTATTTTTTATTGATATTGAACAGAACTTAATTTTGTTCATTGTATTTTGGATAACTTTGTTTTGTATTTTTGATAGTGGTTTGATGAAATTAAAATTCAATTACGTGTTCTTACAAGTCTTTTGAACTTGTAGTTTGATTTAAATAGCCTATCTGGAGTCTCTCTGATAATAGTTTTTTGTGACGTGACGTATACAAAACTAAATGTATGTATTTTTAATATTATATTTATATCTATATTTGTAGTAATAATTCTATTGAAATCAGAAGCTTCTTAAATTTATAATTTTAGTTTGTAATATTTTGTAATCATTGAAAATATTAACAAAACTTATTAGACTGTTTTTTTTTTAATATAGTTTTTGTTCATATTAAGTTATCGTAGTATGTTAGGAAGCGGGAAAAATTTATTTGTCACATGCATGAGGTATTACGCATGATTCAATTTTGAGTGCGTGCGAAAATAGAGAAAGTTCTATTTTGACGTTTGATTTTGAGGGGATCAAGTAATTGATGACAGCTAATAAAGTTTGTTTATATTTATTTAGATCTTTGTTCGGGATTCATTTAAGAGTTTTTTTATCTCCTGTATCAGTCATATTTTACAGGAGTTTTTCTCTAAGTTGCGGCGTAATAAAGTCACAATCCTGCTTTATACTTGTTAAAGCAGTTTTTTTTTCTTTTCGTTTTTGAATTAAATGTTTGTGGTGTTAATGTTAGTTTTATTTCTTAAATTAATCCATATTATTCTCTTCCATACCACGATATTCGTGAGAATAAACCCTGAAGATTAAGAAGCTCAAGGAAGGTGCCCACCCAACGGAGTCTAGTTCGGCAAAACTACTGTGGATTGTGAACATAAGTCAATAAGCAATTAAAATCACAATTCACTGCATTAAGTATTTCGTAATTTTATAGATCACAATTTATATAATTGTTTTCCAATTATATAAATAAAATTAAATATTTTAGAAATACAGCCTTTCGCCAGTACTGCACTGGGCTTTGCGTAATGTGGTAAGCGTGTCCGTTCTCTAGTTATTATTATGTATGCGCTCGTGGAGTGTCTTAAGATGTTAAGCCGCTCGTGGAGTGGCTTAAGATGTTAAGCTTAAACGAGAAGGAAAACTACGAAAACCTACTGGGACAGCCAGTCAGGGATCTAAACACGGAACTGTCAGCATGATAAGCAAACGTACTGATATTTAAATAACATAAGATATATATTTATATAACAGCAACATATATTATGATGGTAAATTGCAGATCGTTACATAATTAGGTTGTAGTATATACTGCTTAAATTTTTTATATCACTTTTGTTGTTAATTGAGTTTTTTTCCTGTTTAATGCTAATCATTTCTTTAATTTCCCTTTTCATTGTGTGTTGTTCTTTATCAATTATCTGTGTGTTTTCAAAATCCAAATGGTGATCGCGTAGTTTGTGTGTAAATAAAGCAGTTTTGTCTGTTTTAAAGTATTTGTGGGCTTGTATTCTTTTGTATAAATATTTATAATTTTATCGATGACAACTACAAATGTATAAGTATGACATTAATATACTGTCATTTATATTTTAAATTCTTTCAGAAAGGCATCATTTGCCGAAACATGTAAGATGGTTTTAAATATATACAGTTTTAAGTAAAACCAGACTTTAAATCGCCAACTAATTGAGTCTACTATATATATTTTATTATTATTTTCTTCGTTTTCTAATCAATGGGAGATCATTTCATTATACCCTGAAGTGTATTGCTACAGAATGAATGTTGAACGTTGGAAGTTTTATCATAAATCCAAATTTTTAGCAGTCTTTCATAAAAGTTGCTGAATAAAATGTTTCAATGATATGCCTCTTACTTCGCTAAGCTAATCAGCAAAAATTTAAAGAAAAAGTAACACATTGACTTTTTTTGTTTTTGTGACGAGAAAAGTTAATAAAGGTAAGGTACATCATTATTAAAGAAAACTTTACCTTGATCAGATACTTGTCTACCGATGATGGAGCTATAATTTTTGATGAAGAAATGAAGGTTTCTTTATTAAATCACTATTTATCTTTAAAGGACTTTATCTAGAGGTGAATAAAACGGACATTATTAGTATTTACTTTTAATTTGTATACAGAACACCACTGAGCAATTTTATGAAGATTATATTGTAAATCAAGTATATTATTTCAGGTCCATGAGATCATTGTAGGGCTCCAGATAAAGAAAAATACTGAAATTATTTATAACCATTAAAATAAATATAATGCGATGTGTTAGTTAAATATGGCTTCAGAAGTAGAAAAAATTAAGAAAACTGAGTTGGAAATAAAATACGTTTAACGACATCAATTAACACATCGATTGCTGCATCTACGATTGTTGACATATGATTCTTTGAAATAGTTAAATTAATGTAGAACAAAGATGCTGGGATTATTTCTTCTTATACATAGGATATGCTTATGTAATTTGAATTTGTAATTTGTTATTATTAAATCTACATTTGATATGCAAAAGAAAACGTTTCTTTTCTGTAAGCCAATAATTTGACTCTGTCAAAGTTGCTTACTTGGGTAAAATTTGTATTGCTCACTATAGGAATAACGAAACAGTTGCGGTACTCTGAACTAAAATTAAAGTTAATGGAAAACTGAAACCTAACAAAGAAAATTTTTGGAAACCACTTAAAGTGTCAAATATAAAAATGTCAAGACCAAGAGGGGTATTTTATATTCAATTTCTAAATTTAAGCGAATACATAATTAATTCGTATCGATCGCGATAATTATTCACAAAAATTAGAAAATAACCTCATTTCATTTCCGTTTGTTGTTATTGTATTAGTATACATATATGAAAATTATTACAATAAACGCATTCTTGCTATGTCTTGCAATGTATTAAAATGAATGATGAATTACATCTGTCTACGCTATTAATTAGTGCTAATTATTTACATGCTTGTCTTTCTTCGTATAAAATGGTCATAGACCTTTACATTCATATCTATTTATTCCGAGGAATGGTATGTATTTCTTAGAGAATAATGTAATAAATTTCAAAGAGCTACAAAAACAATAATAATGCAATTTTATATGTTTTAATTTGGAAGTCGGCTTTCGTCATTTGCCAAGATGATGTGTCATTATAGGACTAATGTTAAATTATATAAATTGACAAATGTACAATTTGTTCATGTTTTAACAAGTAGATTACATATGGTTTTAAACTCATGTGCGTAAATTATATTTTCTAGAGATCATTCTAAAGTACTTCTATTTCTTTATTTAACTCACTCAGTGAAGAATTCATTCAAAGTGGAAAAAAAACGGCTTTTATAAATTGCGTTAAGACAGATTTGGTGATGTTTACTTTTTATTGCTTGTAATTATAATAATAATATTTATTTAAATTGCCCAATACAAATCCTAAAATGGGTAATCTAAAAATATCACACACAAGATAAATACAAAAGTATAGTGAAAACATTTAGAAAATAGCACATACGTCATAATGCGCTATGAACATATTAGGGCTGGTCGAGTTCATTATATCCCATCTGATCCAGTTTAGGGGTGTTTGTATAACACTTGAGTGTCGCTTATATTGGGGTTTATTTTTTTTTTAAATTCAAATTAAAAAATAGAACAATTTGTTACTTTTTTATACCACATTTGTATACTGGTATTAACATACATATATTACGTTGTTATTGTTTTTATTGCATATGTATTGTAATATTACTTGGTAAAAATAACATTTTCTAAATAATTTCATCTTACAGATGTTAACTTGTATTAGTAATAACAATATACTCTCTAGACAACATGAAATATTTTATATGTATTCTTATATCAGATTCTTATAATTCCTGGTGATTTTTCGCTGGTTGTTATTCGTCGCCATTCATTCTTAACATCTATTATTTTTTTAGTTATTTTTCGCCTTGCTCTCAGTTTAATCATTGCTGATGTCCACTCTGTTATACTTTTTACTGATGTTTATCTTTTTCGTCTGAAAATATGTCCAAACCATCTTATTCTTTGCGACTTCATAACTTTGACGATACTTTCTCTCTTTATTATTTCAATTTCGTGATTCAAAAGGTCGGTATTCATTCTCATAGGTTCCAATAGCTTCCTCAAGATTTTTCGTTCAAAAATTTTCCGGCGCTTTTCTTCTTTCAGTGTTAAGCTAGTGGTCTTAGCCACGTATGTTATTATAGATCTGATCGTTGTTTTAATTTTAACTTTTTGTCTTTCAATAGCTGTTTTTTTTTGCTATGAAAAGCGGTGTGTCCTAGCTGAATCCTTCTTTTTGTGTCAAATCTTTCACCCGTTCTGTATATTCTTGTTCCCTAATATCAGGAATATTCTACTTCCTCAAAGGAGTATTACAATATTTTAAAACTCCTGAGTCATTCTTCCTTATACCTATTACAATGCATATACTTTGTTTTATTTTCGCTAATCTCTAAGTCTCTCTTTCTCTCGCATTCTCATTTATTATTTTGACCACCCCTTCTAAATCTTGTTTAATTTTTGAGGCGTTAGCCAAATCATCAGCGTATGCTACGATCTGGACTGACTTGGTATTGATTACTCCAGAATTCTGCACTTTTATTATACGATTTGCTGGGATCGTTTACATCCAGTGAAAAATACGCTAGAAATTAATTACACGATATAAATGTCTGTGACAAGTGTCTGGATATATCTAGTAAGACTTATAAATATTACTTGTCTTGATAAGACAACTTCAATAGCTTTTTACATTTAATATGTATAACGATTTATTTTATTTTAAAGGACATTTACCCTATTCACCCTGTTTATTTCTTACCGGTATTGAAAGGAAACTCTTAAATTTTAAAATCTGACGTATTCCAAACTTTTCCTTTTTCCTCACAAAATACTTGTAAATTACAACTTTGCTTTCCGCATTTATAAATAAATGTCGGCTAATTTATTTCTGAACGTTAACAATGTAATTCTGCTTGTTACTGGATTCCCTTAACATCGATGCATCGCACATCATCCTAGCGTTACTTCGTACTAAGAATAACAAATTGCATTCTTCGTATACCGTCAGATGCACTTTGGTACAAACTAGTCCGTGCAGAACTGTAGCTCATTGCAAATCTACCTCGCGGTGTTCAAGATTGAAATAAATATCAAAGCCGTTTACACCTAGACCAGCGATTTATGTAGGTATACATATCGCTCCTCTCTCAGAATGTATTCACATTGACATTCATAATTTTGACATAACAGTAACTATGAAACCATCAAAGCAAAAAATAGGTTCAAGTGTGGATATTTTTGAACTGCTCAGAAAAAAATAATAGGCAACGTTCTGTATGGGTTCGGACTGGATTTTGAGATGACAAACACATGGGGCCTATAGCTAGTTAACATCTGAACTCATAAGTGAAGATACAGCACAATCTACAAATTTTATGATAGTGAAATCCATGGATTTTTAAAAATTTGGTTACACGGGTGAAATAGAACCCGGAACCTGGAGAAATTAAGAAATTTCAGAAAATTTGCTTACATTGAGACAGCAAAATGAGTAATAATTCCTCAGAAAATGCAAAAAACATTCCCGAAGAAATTCGAGCATATTTCGTCAGCCCTCAAGGGGAACTCTCTGGCAATACAAATTTTTGTAAATATTTTTGGTTTATTCTAAATTTAAATAGTGGAGGAAAGTATATTATGTAATAAAAACTACTATTCTTACTAGTAGTATATTAGCTTTTGTTGATCTGCACAATGAAACATCCTGCAAAAAAGTATCGCCTTGAAATAAGGCCATTTTGAAATGTACAATTTAAATTCAGTCAAATTTCGACTCAGAAACCACTCCGGTGTTTTCCAAGGCGCTAAAGAAGACTGTACAAACTAAAAGAGATAGGTAGGCGCGTCTCTGTTTGTCGTAATCTCGCCTCGTAATCTGCGACTCAAAATACATCAAGTGAAAGTATCGGAACGCCAAAAATCGACACTTGGACACTGGAATTTTCTAATTCTATCATCTGAGGTTCAAAAAATGTGATATTTTCAAAATGTCGTAACTCCCTCATTCATTGTCTGATCGACGGAAACTTTGCGACGAATTAAAGTGTTCGCCGAAACGATTAAAACGAGCCCAAGTACGTCCCCATAGGAAGAACCGTTTGGCTGCTACAGCTGACAGAACTTTCGCAAAATTTCCGAATTTTTCCGACGTAATTTCTGTTATTCAGACATAACTCCAAAACCAGGCCGCGCAGAACCTTCCGGTTTTCAGCAATCGATTCGGGGTCTCGATTCGTTTCCGTGGGTGTCTGAATGATCTCCCTACATGGTTTAGTTTTCGAGATATGCGCGGAAAACGGTAGGCACCTCGAAAACATCATTTCTCACCGCGACAATGTTTGTACAGTCATCGTTAGTGCCTTGGAAAACCTTTGAGTGGCTTTTGAGTTGAAATTCGAGAAAAAAAAATTAAAACTCGCGAAAATAGCGCTAAAATTGAAACTTTGATTTTGGGCCCTCACCATATCTCCAAAACTAAACCATCCAGGACGATCGTTCGGACACGTACGGATGAGAATCAAGACGCCGAATCTATTACTGAAAACCAGAGGGTTTGCGACGCCCGGTTTTGGAGTTATGTCTGAAAAACCGAAATTTCACTGGAAAAATCCTTAAACTTTGCGAAAATTCTGTCAGTTGTAGCGGCCAAACAGTTCGCCTTATGAGGACGCGCTTGGGCACGTTTTAATCATATTGGCGAACACTTTAAATTCGTCGCAAAGTTGTCGATCGGACAATAAGTGTCGATTTTCGGCGTTCCTATACTTTCAGTTTATTTATTTTGAGGCGTTGATTACGATAAACAAAGCCGCGCCTGCCTGCCACTTTTAGTTTTCAAGATATGCGCGAAAAACTGTAGGCACCTCAAAAACGCCAACGCCAACGAAAATGCGACAGTGTGTATATACTCATCCTCAGCGCCTTGGAAAACCCCTGAGTGGTTTTTGACTCGAAATTCGAGAAAAAAATATTTTAGAATTCGCGAAAATTGCGCTAAAATTGAACCTCAAACCATTTCATTCTTGCCAGTTTTTTAGCATCTATTGCTTTCTCGCATTATTCATCAAACCAGTTCTACTTCTTTGTTTTACCTTTATATTTTATGGCACTGCGCTACGCTAATAATGCACGCTTTTACAGGCTGGCCCAAAATGACCGAAGGGGTTTGAGTTCATTATAACTTCTTATTTAAGACATAATTATTAATTTTTTTAAAATTTTAAATACAGTATATTAATGGAGAATATTTTTAATTTAATTATGAAAAATTATATCTCGCAATGACTGAAGGGGTTTGAGTTCATTATAACTTCTTATTTAAGACATAATTGTTAATTTTTTTAAATTTTAAATACAGTATATTAATGGAGAATATTTTTAATTTAATTATGAAAAATTATATCTCGCAATGACCGAAGGGGTTGGAGTTCATTATAACTTCTTATTTAAGACATAATTGTTAAATTTTTTTAATTTTAAATACAGTACATATATTAATGGAGAATATTTTAAAAAAAATTATATCTCGCAATGGATCGTTGATTTGAGAAATAAAGGTCAACGATTTTGGCACGTTGTTCAATTGTGTACTGTGCCATTTTAAATTTCCCAAGTCTTCTTTACAAAATACTGAAAAAAAAATATATATATATATATATAATAAAAAAGTTATAAGGAATTAAAACCCCTTCGGTCATTTTGGGGCAGCCTGTATTTCTTCCATTTTTCATTTATACTAATTTGTTTTTTTTCGGACCTTAATTTGTTTTCCATTTCTTGCGAGTATGTGCATGTTTTTATTTCTTCTATCTTTAATTTCTCTATATTCCATGTGTTGTTTTCTTTATTTCTTCTTTTAGCATTTGTCTTTATTTTATTTTTCAAAATCACTAGAAAGTGATTCGAGTCTATGTTCGTACTTCTAAATGATCTAGTATTAATTATTGACGTGCAGTAATTAAAAAGTTATAATAAGTACATTTACTAACGTAAATTGTAAAACCTTGAAAATATTGGAATAGAGCCACAGTTTAAAAATATTTGCTGTTGGAACTGTTTTTATTACCACGGGAGATGTAATAAATTCATTAAAATCGTGAAAGGCTTCTTTATAATTTAACATGGACTACATTATCTAATTCATGTTCACATTTGCCACGATCAAATAATACTCTTTCATTTATGAATATAAAGGTTTGAGAACTTTGAATTGAAAATTCTATTTTATTTAAAAGCATATAAAAAGTAATATTTAAGTATCACTGATAAAATAAACCACAATTAAAACAATATAAAATTATCACCAATTAATACATTAAAACGTTGAAACAGCGATATAAATATAGTTGCTTCAGAAATTACTTTGGAGAATTACTTCTACTAATTTTTTTGTGAACTATGTAATTTGGAAATTATATAAAGTGTAAATAAAATTATTGCCAAATACAAAATAAGTAATAGGTATTCGAAAATACAATGCTACGCCAATGACGCGGTAATAGCAGATATTTAAGACGATATACAAAGACACCTATATAAATTTCAGATATACAGAAAACTTGATATGCTTACATCAAGAAAGACTCAATCCGTGGTAATTTACAACTCTATTAAATGATAAAATTCTCAAGCAGGTAACGGTTTCTTAACTGCTCTAATCAAAAGTATTGGCAAAATCCGTATAAATAACGTTACCGTATCTTTTTAGGTTCTTTGTTTTTTGATTTAAATAAAATATATTTAAAGTTAAAATTGAATAGTTCTTTTGGGCGTCGTAAAAGATAAACAGAATTTACGTATTGATACAAATAAATAGAGTACGTGAGGTGATGTAGCAAATTATTTATTGATAAATATTCCAGCTAGCAAAAATGAAATGAATGGAACTTGACTTTATTCGAAAAATATATAGTTAATACACACAAAAAAAAAACTCTATAAGACTTCGGTCTTTTACATAATGTGTAAATAATTTCTCAGGGGGATTCAGGTTCTACAAAGTGTAATAAATATCAAAAACAGCTCCTTTTTTAATGTGATAACAACAAAGGTAAATGACCGCGTTCAAATGAAATCTGAAACGCTCTGTTTAATCACGTGTACGACTGCAAGTGCAATAAATGAATTGGTCAGATTAACATATAAACGATTTGATATAATAAATAGACTAAAAAATTACAAATTAATACAAGTATATTGAGAATATTGTTAAATATATACATTTAAAGACTTATAATTCTGGATAATGTGCTCTTTCATTGTTTATTCATGTATGAGTATAAACATATTCCGCAAAACTGACATACCGTATGTGTTAAATATCTTTAGGCATAGAGAATCAACGTATGAGTATATACAATGTATACGTACATGAGAAAGCCAGTCCAATGCCGGCGAAGACCGCGACGACTGACGATTGTCTCCGATAACGATTGACTGCATTCAGTCTAGCTGGGGCCGTTACAGTTTGAAAGCGTACAATAAAATTAATGTATAATGGCTCTTTATACACCCACTGAAAAGCTTCAGTTAGTAAAATGGTTTTATGCTGGCAAGTCTGCAATGGAGTGCATGAATTTGTTTGTGCTGACTTTTGAAGACCGTTCTGTACCTTGCAGACAAACAATTTATAATATTATAAATAAATTTGAAACTTGTTTCTGTCTCAATAACTGTACGCAATGCAAACCAAGAGAGGTATCACCACAAAAAATTGAGGAAAGAGAACGGCGGGATGTATTAATTTGTAGTATTGTGGAAATTGATAACACGAGATCTACTAGAAGTGCTGCCGAGGAATTGGGTACAAGTAACACAACTATTTCACGTATTTGGAAACGTAATAGTTTAAAATGTTTCAAATATTCGAAAACTCAAGAAATATTTCCCGAGGACAATTTCCGGAGAATGGAGTTTTGTCAAGACGTTATGGAAAAGATACATCGAGATGAAAATTTCGTTAAAAATATTCTCTTCACCGATGAATCAACTTTTCCATTACACGGAAAGCACAATCCGTCTGTTCTTCGATATTGGGCTTCGGAAAATCAACACCGGCATTTTGCAAATCGCACTCAGTATCCTCAAAAACCAAACGTTTGGGCAGGTATTTTAGGTGACCATTCTATAGGCCCGTATTTTATTGATGGTATATTAAATGCCGACAAGTATCTCGAATTACTGAAAAATCAAATACTTCCCGCCATTCAAAACATTGGAATAAATCAGGAAATCGTTTGGTTTCAACATGATGGCTGTCCAGCACATAATACAGTGAGGGTAAAGGAATTTCTAGGAAATACTTTTCCTGACCGTCAACATGATGGCTGTCCAGCACATAATACAGTGAGGGTAAAGGAATTTCTAGGAAATACTTTTCCTGACCGTCTTATTACTGGAACAGGAAACATTAAATGTCCCCCGCGATCTCCTGATCTATCTGCAAATGATTTCTTTTTGTGGGGATATCTAAAAAATATTGTTTATACTCATGAAGCTGGTAGAGCAGAAAATCTAGTTGCCTTGAGAGAAAAAGTAACTGAGGCTGCGAATTACTTAACTGCCGACATGTTAGCAAATGTAAGAGCTAATTTCTACGACCGCCTAGGACAATGTCTTGCTGTGCAAGGAGGAATTTTTGAACTTCTTGTATAATTTATTATAATTTTTAGAATCCTTTTTTATTTATTTTATTAGGATTATTCTTTAGTTTTATTAGAATTACGCTTTTGTTTATGCGACGCACCGCAGCTTAAAAATTTCCTGCATCTACTGAAAAAAATAAGAAAAGCAAATCCCTTGCAATTCGTAAATGTTATTTTAGAACGCATTACAAGTACCTATGTCGATGGTCAAATGATTACTGCTAACTTGTATTTGCGAAGCAATTGAGCGGCCGTCGCGGTCTTCGCCGGCATTGGATCGGCTTTTCCATATACATATACATCGTATGTACTCATACATATTCCCTATGCGTAATGATATTTGACACATGCGGTATACTTATACTTATCTGTGTACAGCGAATGTAACTAGATCCAGCCACTACACTGATCGTAGTTTTGCAGATGCAACGGGGGGATTTCTTATATTTTGTTTAACAGTCGTCGGCACAATTTTCACACTGCACTTTTTAAAGAACACTAAACAACGTAACGTGCTTTCAAAAAAATTTCTCATTAGAGACGCCCATGCTCATTCAAAATAAGACGTTTATGACAGATTACGTCACCAACCATTATCAAAAAGCATGGCCGTCATTAATGAGGAAAGTTTTTGAAGGCATGTTATTTAAATACATGTGGTCACAAGCTTTTTCCTATGAAAGTTTACTTGTTTAGTGTGCACCGGATTTTAACTTTGTCTATACAATTTTCCGGAAAACCGCTCTTTCTTGGCGTAGATCCCGAATTATATTCATGGTAATTCGCGATTTGTGTGCAGGGGCATTGTTCTATAAAAACAACACACGTTTCGCTAACATACCATATCTTGTATCTTTAATTTTCTCTCTCAGACTCGCTAGTAATTTAGAATAAGAATCTTCAGTGATGAAACTAAAGCAAGAATTTTTCCAGCGGATTTTTGAACTTCTTAGGCCTTGGAGAACCATGATGCTTCCACTCCATCGATTACTGTTTTGTTTCTGGGTTGTAAAAATGGACCCATGTTTCATCAATAGTCACAAGACAGTTAAAAAAATCTGGATCTCCTTCAAAACGGGAACAGATTGACCATTATGCTTTCATTCTTGTCCATTTGTGTTCGGCGTTCAGGCATTTAGGAATCCATTTTGTAGAAATTTTTTTTATATCTAAATCGACATGGACGCATTCATATGGAATCTTTAGTGCCTCAGCTATATGTTTTAGCCCAATTTGACGGTTTGATAATATCATGTTATGAAATGCGTCAATATTTTCGGGGGTGGACACTAAAATCGGTCTTCCTGATCGCTTCTCAACTTCAACGGAAAGTTTTCCTCTTTTGAATAACGCGATCCAATTGTTGACAGTCGTGTATGATTGGATTGATCGCCAAGTGTGTTGAGCATATCTTCGTAAATTTCCCTACCATTTAACCTCTTCAAATACAAGTATTTGATCGTGCCTCGATACTCCAATTGATCGATTTTAACATTTGAATCCGATATGCTTTTTTTCAAAATTTACTGCACAGCAATACTTCAACTTCTTGACGTAAGATATAGTGACACTTTTAAAATATCATTATTCCTTGTTATTATAACAAGATTTTGTTTCGTTCAAGAAAAATAGACTGGGCTAACTAGATATTAATACCTCCTCGTTCATACAAGTTTATTAACTCTAATCTTCATAGTCTCTCGTAGTTTCATACTTTTACTTTTCACAGAGTTGGTGAAAATGGATATATATTATTAAATATATTAACAATCAACGGTCTGTTATACAAGATTGTGATGGGCTAGCTATTACACAGAAGTGAAATATATTGAAACGAGGATTATAGTGAGAAATAAGAAAATAACAGATACTTTAATTTAGGTTGCAACAAAAATGGTTTTATTTAAGAGTTAATGCTCGTATATTTAATAAAGCGAATTTTGTTTCGGAAAAACTTTTAACTTAAACATACTTTTAAAATGATAAATTCGATGTTAAATTCGTCATTAAATAAAATAAGACTTAAACAATATGTACTTTAAAACATGAACTTCTCTAGTGCGAGAGAAAGAGCAATTTTTTCAAATTGCTCTTTTACGACACACAAAAATACCAAGCCATTCTACAGTGACGAAATATTTTCTCATTGCACAAATCCTTGTAATTACATGAATTCTATATGAAGATTACATTACAGTCTAGAAGAAAGAAATTATGTCAACATGGCCCCCTGACTGTTATAGTAGTTTATGATTTATGGTTTGTATTACGCATACACCTTTGGAGAGTTGAAAGGACACAACCTGCTGCCGTGTCATTTGAACAGGAAATTTGTACCGAGCACATGAGTGAAGCCCAGGCAAACGTTAATGGGGACGTGTAATTAAATCCAAAATTTAATGAGAAGGGTTTCTGCTGTTACAAATTCTCACACGCATACATACATGCACACACAATACACTCAGACACTCGAGAATAATTTTGTCAGTTTATTATGAATTGCTTACATTTTGCAATAATAAAATACAGAAATGTAATGTTTCTTTTGTCACAGACTTTCTCCAAATGATAAAAGAGAACATCAAAGAATTGTTGTATCTACAGTAAATAGTTGCTTGAAAAAGAGAAATCGCAATTATTACTTATATGTATAACCGTTATGGTTAGTAGTAATGTGCGATTTATAATTGAATATTTACAGTGGTGGTCATATAAATAGTACACACTAATGCTTCATTTAAATATATTCGTTTAATAGTTCTACTTCAACGCTTTTGTCAAAATACATACGTATTTTGTATTATTGTAAAGTAATTGTAATTTTAAAAACATCTACTATCTATCTACCGATGGTCAACCAATTCTCGAAATGTCAAATTTATACTGTAGATTTTAATTTGCTATTAATTACGTACCACTTTTATTCCAATTACATCCTAATTAGTAATCTTATTTGTTATTTAACTATTTTCTCTCAGTGTCAAAATTATATAGGTCGCGTATAAATTGACATAATCTTATAGCCACGTTTAATTCGTTATTGTCAAAGCCATCTAAACCATATCGTGTAAAGTATCATTTTATAGTATTTTTTATAAGTAATATTTTAATGTTATTAATTTCATTGACGTCACGACTCGTTAGCTCGCGTCTTTAATTAACTTTTAATTATTTAGAAATCGCTATTTGTAACATGATTGTTTATCCCTAAACTAGATTATAAAATCCACCCTTCGTACAACCAGCTCTCTATAAAACGGTAAGAGAACACTGTTTCTCGGTTTCTAACTGCCCTGCTGACTAGAACTACAGCTCATGTAGCAATCTATGCTGTGCAGCGTTTTCTTACACGTGTTTTGATCCGTCCCGGATAAACAGAAGCAAGAAATTATTTTGTAATTTAAAGAACTTCTCATTTAATGGTGATTACGGATGACAACCATAATTATTACAGCTAAGAGGAGTAATAAGCTTAGGAATGTAGTGTCTTTTATCCAAGTTGTTCGATCTTCTTATTCTATACTGATTTCTAGCTTATATAAAAGAGAAGATGGACAGAGATTATGTAACATCATGGAACAGGCATAGCGGCCTGAACATTACACATAAGCACCGTAGACAAAATACACAAGATAAGATTGAGATGAGAGTTGTAGTTAAGCAATCAGTTTGTATGGCTTACGATACCATCTCAGTTTCAGAATATTGTTGACCCTGTATATATTGGTGTCTATAAATGGAGACAACAACTGAAGTTATGAAGTAAAGTTAGAGTGGTGTTAATATACTTTTTGGTAAAGAACACGCAACATCATTATCGTATTGGATGAGAAAACCAAAGGAGAACTGCAATTTCTTTGTAATGTTCTTAAGTATGTGGTTCATAACTATGTCTGCAATAATAGGTGACAAAGCACTACCAATAGGAGTACCTTGGATTTGTTGATAGAAGATATTATTATAAAGAAAGTACACTGACTGAAAAACCCATTCAAAAAGATTTAGAAATTTTGGTTTGAGTGTAGTGCTGTTGGGTTCGATAAGTGACCAATTTTCATTTACAATTTCGACTACTAAATTTATAGGGATATTAGTGAACAGACTAACAACATCAAAGAACACCAAAACTTGATTATGGGCCATGCTAGCTTCGGCAGAGTGGTCGACTCTTTTAATTTTGTCGAAGAGATTTTCAAACAATTTTTGAAAAGGGAATTAATTGCAAACATGTAAAAGATTATTTTAAATATATACATATTAAAGTAAATCTACTATATATATATATATATATATATATATATATATATATATCTAGCTACTATATATCTGCTACATATATATATATATATATATATATATATATATATATATATATATATATAGTTAGATAGATAATTATTTCGTGACCTTTGTATGTTATGGTAGATTTAATTAGTTGGCGATTTAAGGTCTGGTTTTACTTAAAAATACATATATTTAAAACAATCTTACATATTTCGGCAAATGATGCCTTTCTCAAAGAATTTAAAAAATAAAATATATTTTAAATTCTTTGAGAAAGGCATCATTTGCCGAAACATGTAAGATTGTTAAATCTACTATATATATATAACTTAATTAAATCTATAGTTTCTACTACGATAAACGAAATTAATTTTTTGATCTGAAGGATCAAGAATAGTAATATATTCTACGATCGATTTTTCCACATAAACGGTAAACACAATTGCCGCTTTTAATAAGCATATGTAATACGTTATCTATGCGTACAGATGATATGCGCATGCTTTCTATGGGCTTATATACTTAGTTTCCCTAAGAAGATCACCGCTGGACACCAGTATGAATTTGACATATGTATTATATGTATAGGAACGGCTTGTATAGAAATTTTCCTCCTATTGACAGGCCCCAGCAATATTTATTTAAAAATAAAAAAGTAATATTTTACTTAAATGTAATCAATACTAGTGTTCATAAATAATAATAAAAAATATTCGCAATTAGTGTAATTAGAAAAATAATATGGTATTTTGTCATAAAATTACGAATAAATTACTAAATGAATATCTAAAAATAAATGAAATCATCATTTCAAATGATGAAATATAAATAAATTAACTTTCTAGATCCGAAATATGTTTTACATTTCAAAGTAAATAGCGAAAATTAAACTAAAATAATGTTGTCAAATGTTCAAAAAATAGTCTTCAACTGTAATAAATAAACAGTTAATCTTTAAAAGTAAATTCAATTCTAAAACAAGCGGATGCTTCTAAAATCGAATTACACAAACATGTATAACAGCATATTAAAAACAAAGGAGAAAAAAAAGAAAACTGTTTTAAAATGTAAATAGGAGATATTATACGAAACAATATAATAGACAAAACAAGGAAGCCGTAATGAATAAAAAAAAAACACTATATTATATATCAATCAATAAAGTACAAGCTAAGATCTGGTGGTCCTTCGTAACTAGCAATAGGGTTATTACTCGTCTGTGTAGGTGTATCGCATGACTCCCACTTTCATTTATATTTTGTTAGAGGGCAAATCCTGCAATAATATATCAAGCCCTTTCCTACTATATTTTCCAGCCCGGTATAACATAAAACAGTAAATATATGATAGTAAGTATTGTGGTAATTACAAAGAATTTATATCAATCAAATTGGACTTAACTATTTAAAACATATAATATGAATAGTGTAAAGTATTGGCATTTAAATAACCAAAATAAATATTATCGAATCTTTTTCAAAGTATTATAGAAAATATGCATATGTTTTGAATATTACCAAAACCAAGTTTGTAAATATCTAAAAAAGTACCAGAGATTAGTGAAATAGAAGAACGAACTCCCTAATTAATTTCTAAATTTAGAACTACACGTTTTAACATTTTTTTCACATAAAAGCCCATATGATCTAATTTTAGCACAAAAATCAATTGATGGTTACATATACATCTTGCATAAAAGTATAAAAGTGATATATGTATTAGGTTACATACATATATCATATTTACATATTATTTATGTATTTTTTGTGGTGCATACATCTTCATTAAAATATTCTATTTATAAAACAGTTATGAGTTATGAGTATGACTGTCGATAGAATTTTTTTTAAATTTATGTTTTGAATAAATTAAATTTTAATTTAATTCACATATAAAAACTTAATTAATATTTTAATGTTAACGCAATTATTGCAATATTATAATATGATACTCCGGCGTCTGGAAAGTATAAATTCACTTACTTATTTATTTAGCTCGACTTCATTTACAAGGAAAAAAACTTTTCGATGTCCAACGAAAATAACTAACCAAATGCTACGAAAGTGAATTTCACAGAGTCAGAGTCATATCAGCTTTCTTAGAATTTTTTAATTGAGAAGTCCTGTATCAGATATCTACTATTATTTCTCATGTGTCATAATTATATTGAGAATTATTGATAATTCTAAAATTATCTAAAGTCAACATCTATAATAGTAAGTTTAAAACGAATGGGATGACAACACATCAACACATTTTGTAGGACACTTGCCTTCCTGGAAGTGGAATCATTGGATCAATTTGAGTTTACTATGCAAGTTCCATCAAGCTTTCAATTGAAACTAAAATATTTATATAGCTCTAAAACTTTTTTAATATATTTACGATTGGAAGATAATGCAGTTATCAAGGCTTCAAATCAAGATAAGTTACAGCAAATGATGGAAGAGCTAAAAGGCAAAATAGGATTAACGACAAATCTAATAAAGACCTGATATGCAACCGGTCGATAGGTCACTTTTCCCGTTTAAAGTGAAGGTCGACAGGCGAAAATCGTAAATCGCTCCAAGCGCGTGGGCGTAAAAATAACTCATGGCTGATCGTTGCCCCCTGTAATTAGCATTAAGCTGTTGGGAGATGTGTAAAGGCATGAATTATTATTATTATTATTATTATTGTCATATTGCTGAGGTGATAAAGAGTTAAAAACCAGCCAAAGTACCTGAAGACAGAACATCATACCGCCCCATTTCTTTGTTGCCGGTCATATCCAAAGTGAATATGAAATAAATATTGAAAAGCTCCTTTTGTAGAGACTCAAACCAATTATTGAGGAACAGCAGCTTATTCTGTCTTATCTATTTAGTTTTCGTATCAAGTACTCAACCATCGATCAAGTGCATCACGTTACTGATGTAACTCAAAGCTCAGTAGTTTTAAGTGTAACTGGTATTCTATAAATGTTCATAAATTTAAACGTTTGTGTTATTAAATACATAACACCCTGTAGAAAAAAACAATAAAAACAAATATTCTCTGCTGTTAAATTAAAATAAAATCTTTTCAACAAAGAATTAACCAACTTAAGATATTTAAGGCTTAGTTCTTATAATCGGTTCTCCATTAACTTTTCCAATTTGAATAGCAAACACTTTCAATGGTTTTCTGCCACAAATTTAAAATTCCCACTAAGAATGAAGCTTCGTCGAAGTTTGAATGGGAAAGCAGTTGTATAGTGAGCGATCTGCATTTTAGGGATGACATACACGAGTGAAAATACGAGTTCTGGGTCAGAAGGGTGGAGCCAACAGCTCAGATCGATAACCAAGCGAACGCATTGTACTAACCAGCCATTTAAAAGTTGAGCCCGTGCGCGTATCTTAATATTATATATTTTTCGAAGCTTAAATAATATAAGACTTACTTGTTAATGACATAGTATGGGAAAGATATATTCACTTATTATAAAATATGTATATAGTACAGCCAAAATTAAATTATTTAGAAATCATTTTAATAGCAACCCAGATTTTTTATAGCAGAAAGTTTGTTTACAAGATTAAAACTAGTATATGGTTAAATGTAGGTGTGGGTTTCCGCGGTCGTTCTCTAGATGTAGATCTCGGTTTCCGGGTTGGAACCGCGTCGAGTTAGGCGTAATTGCGAACGTTTCGTCCACTGTTTCAAGGGACATCTTCAGGGCTGTACGTAGATGTTCGTCGCCATCATCACCCGGTACACAAACAAGCGGTCATCAATACTCTTGTACATCGTGCGTTTTCTATCTCAGAACCTAGGGCACTACCCTCCGAACTTAAGCATGTTTCTAACACCCTACTCCAGAATAATTATAACGCCCACGACATACACCGTACTATAGTAAGACATCGTAACCCCAAACCTCCAACCCAAAACTGTCTTCAGACCCCATTCTAAAGTTTTGGACCTCTTACCCTCGGTTAAAGACAAAATATCTCCGCTCCAAGCACAAGGAGTGTATCGCATTCCTTGTTCGTGTGGCAGTGTGTACATTGGCGAAACTGAGCGGCCAGTCGGCGTGCGTGTGTCCGAACATGAACGTTGTACTATACTGTTACATATAGCCGGTTCAGCGCTGGCAGAACACAAACTCAACTCCGGTCATCAAATTCTATTCAAAGACGTCAAGCTTCTGTCCCGTTAATCGAATTATTTCCCTAGGAAAATCCGTGAATCTATTGAAATTTACAAACATCCCCGCAATCTCAATAGAGACGATGGCTATACATTACATACATGGCAAACTCTACTGAACTCTACTAAGAATCACCACGCCCATATGACGCATGCCATTGGCTCATTGTCCCCAGCCAATAGCAGGCCACCATCTGACCCGGTCCCCCCTATATAAGTTGTACCGGTCTCTGTCATAGCATTCTTCAAGCTACTGCGAAACGACGAACATCTACGTACAGCCCTGAAGATGTCCCTTGAAACAGTGGACGAAACGTTGGCAATTACGCCTAACTCGACGCGGTTCCAACCCGGAAACCGAGATCTACATCTAGTATATGGTTGTTAAGTTACTCTCAGGTGAAATCAGTTTTCTTAGCTTAATATAAAAATCTCGGCTGAAGCAAATGAGAAACGAAAAAATTTGGAAAGGAAAATTCAAGAAGCATAAATGATTTATCTTATCTGACAAGGTAAGTAGAACGAACAATGATGATTTTCAGATCACCTTTCGATATTTTCTTGGCTATATCTCTACAAAATTTCTTGGAAGACGCTTCTCCTTGGATTTAAATTGGCTTCTATTTTTATTATAATCTTTGAGATCAATTCTGCACAAATATGAACTTGAACAAACAAAAGGAGTTTTTACTACTTGGAATATTATGGAATAACATGAATAATAGAGAGATGATGCATAATCACCTTTGCCTTTTCGGGTATCTGTTCATTTGAGGCAAACATTTTTGATAAAGGTCGTGATATTTTCACGAATAGAAATACGTTGAAGCAATTAAACTTTAAAGTATTTTTAGTGTATAGTTATATCACGTTTTTCAAGAGCAGGTAGCTAATTTTGTTAGTAAATAAAACACACTAAATGGAACGAAATCTTAATATATTTATTGTAATAATGGGCTATAATTATGTACACTCAGAAAAGTAGTTAATATGACAAAATCAAATTTTTGTATAAAATAAATTTACCAAAAGAAAAAATACAATTTCTTTCTACGAGCATAGTTGTTTTGTATAAAATATTACGATTATTTATTGACTTTAAATTAGTATAAAAGAAGTTAAGACCCATAGATAAAATGTAGTTTTATTTTGTTTGTTTTTTGATTATATTTTATACTTTATGTTAACAAAATAAACGCCTTTAACAGTATAAATTAATTTAACGAAATAGTGTGATATTTCACAAAAATTTTTTTAAATTAACAAAATTTAAGTGTAATTTTGACAAATAAATAAAACAAGATTGATGGAATTCCAAAATTCAGTTGTTTGAAGAAAATACAAGGGTGATTTGTAAAGTAAGTTCCATTCGTTTCTTAACGAAAAATACCAATACATGAAGAAGTTTTTATTATTATGAATCCATCAAAATGTCATCAAATAGAAAAAGAAAGGTGGATGCTGAGTGCCGGTTATTTAAGGATGAATGGACCCAAAAACGTTTTTTCATATGCTTAATGATAAACCTATATGTCTTATCTGCAATGAAACGGTTGCCATTATTAAGGAATTTAATATACAGGGTGTTACAAAAATGTAAGGCTGGCTATACATAGACGGTTTCTACAACTAAAAATAAGCAAAAAAGTTTAAATAAATTTATGTCCTAAAATGGTTCGTTACTGAGTTACGGCCATTTGAGGTTTTTTCTTTTTATTTTAGAAAAAGTTACAGAAAACGGGAGTTTCTTATGTTTCTTATAGTAAATATTCAAAATGACCTCCACGGGATGCAAAACACAAGCTTCAGCTCGTCGTATCATGGACTGCCTCACGCGCTGAAAAATTCCTGGTGTATTTCGAATTTGGTGGCATCCATCTTCCACTCTACGTTGAAGATCTTCAATATTTTGAATTGGAGTAGAATATACCATAGACTTTAAATGTCCCCATACGTAAAAATCTATTGGATTTAAATCTGGAGACCGTGCAGGCCATGCTACAGGTCCACCGCGACCAATCCATCTTCCAGGATATAACTAAACAATTTATAATAATTGTACATTTAATAACTGTTCTTCTGCTTTCAAATAAAAATAATTATTTATTATTTATTTAAATCGTTAATTTATCTTGCCAAAAAACACTCGTTTTTCTTTCACCGATTAATTTTCTTTTTAACTCAAAATTTTTCCTATCAGTAATTTTTCTCGAAAAACTTGTGTTGCTTCCCGTGGAGGTCATTTTGAACATTTACTATAAAAAACATAAGAAACTCCCGTTTTCTGTAAACATTTCTAAAATAAAAATAAAAAAACTTCAATTGGCCGTAACTCAGTAACGAACCATTTTAGGACATAAATTTATATAAACTTTTTTGCTTATTTTTAGTTGTAGAAACCGTCTATGTATAGCCAGCCCTAAATTTTTGTAACACCCTGTATAGCGCCATTCCAAGATTAAACATGAGAAAAGAGACAATCCAAAATTGAGTCTCTGCCAAAACAGCTCCGGAAACAACAAAATTTATTTAGGCAATAAGATGGTACTGCGACAAACGTGACTAAGGCAAGTTACATGATTGCTCACAAAATTGCGAAATCTAATACAACATTTGATGAAGGCGAACTCGTGAAGGATTGTTTCCAAGTAGTAGATGATATTTTGTGTCCTTTGTGACTTTTTCGATAACAATGGACGAAAGTACAGATATCTCAGATACCGCTCAATTGCTTATTTTCGTGAGAGGTATTGACGACAAATTTAACGTTATTCAAGAATTAGCCAGCATGAAGTCTATGAAAGGAACCATCACCGGAAGGGACATTTATAGCGAGTTTATTTAAATTCACTGCATCTGCCACTACAGAAATTAATAAACATTACTACCGACGATGCCCCGAACATGGTGGGAAAGAATCAAGGGTTTGTCGGTACATTCAGCGGAAAATATTCAGACAACAAAGTGATATTCTTGCATTGTGTGATACATCAAGAAGTGTTGTGTAAAGCTGCACTTCAAATAAAGCATGTCCTTGATATCCTTGCCAAAATTGTCAATATCATTCGAGCCAGTGGACTAATACATAGACAATTCGTCGCATCTATACAATCAGACTATCTATTCTGACTTGCTTAACCATAATAAGGTCCGGTGGCTAAGTGGTGGGAAAGTTTTCGAATGAGTGTGGCTATTAAAAAATGAAATAATTGAATTTTTGCGACAAAAGTGGAAGTTGAATGACAATAATTATTTGATAATGATTGAAGATCCCCAATGAATTTCGGATTTCGCATTTTTTACTGATTTGCTTGGATACTTAATGCAGTTAAATAAAAGTATCCAAGTAGACTCAAGTAAAGCTACGTTTGTTTTCGACACAAATATCACAAAGAAATCTCACTCATTTTCCCAAGCTACAAACTGCTGCTGAACTGAACACTGAAAAAGTTAATTTTTATGTTAGCCAACTAAATAAGTTAATAAGCTACTATTTTCAGCTATTTTTGTATATAGTTGCGATTAAGATTGAGACATTTATCACACCCATGAACCAGCTTCTTAATGCCTTTTTCATAGAACTCTGCCGCTTGTGAATTAAGCCATGCTGTAACACTGTTCTTCAATGTTTATTGTGGTCCCTTGTTCTATAAAGTCTACAAGAAGAGCGGTTTTCTCGCAAAAGACAGCAAAAGACAGTGGCCACGACTTTTCTCGAAGAAAAAGTTTGACGGCACTTTAAAGGTTTCTTCCTAGGCGAGTTAGAGCGATCCTACTGCACTGACTGTCTGTTCGTCTCAACGCTGAAATAGGCGACTCAAGTCTCATCACCTATTACGATATGCCTGAAAAAATCTTCACCTTCAACATCGTAGCGTGTCAGAAATGTTAGTACCGATTCCATTCTCTTTGTTTTATGGTCTTCGGTAAGTTTTGGCGCCCATCGTGAACAAAATTTGTGGTTACCTAAATATTCAGTAATAACCTCGTACAAAACTGTACGTAAAATATGAAGGGTAAAGGCACTCAGTTATTGCGTATCGCCGATTTTCACGAACTTTTTCTTCGTCACAACAGTTAGTCTTCCACTCCGTTCTTCATCATGGACATTAGTTCGTCCTTCTCGAAAGATACGGCATCATCTTCTAACCATACTGTCACGCATGACATTTTCACCAAAAACAGAATAAAGTTCACAATGAATCTCAGTAGCCTTGCTGTTTATTGCACACAGAAATCCGATAACAGCACCCAATGCACAATCGACGGGATTTTCAAATACAGCAGCCATTTTAACGGCCAAAATAGCATGAAAGAATGTTCGAACGATTTTCCCACTAGCACTGCCAGACTCACACTAAGCCAGACTACACCGCAGCGCTGCAATCGCGCCGATATCCCCACTCCAACTATCCCCAACTTAGTTTATGAATCGCCCTCGTAGATATAATGCTAGGTCTTAAATTTGATAAGCTTTAACCGTCTAATCTTTATTAAGTTAACAAGAATAGAACAATCAAGTTTATGTTGTTTTGACAAAAGTTTTGGTTCGCCATTTTCGTCATTTTCAACAAAATTTTGTTACTACTTCTCCGAGTGCATGAAGAACAATATTCACCTGATAGCAACCACTTTTCACAAAACAATCCAACGGAGTTAGGTCTTATTATCTTGGCGAGCAGTTGACACCATCAATTCGTGACGAAATTCTCCATCTAAATTGCGTACGCAATCTACCGATTTATTGGTGGTATATTTACGAATTCTGCAAAATGTAATGACGCATTTTCATAGTAAGTTTTAACGATAGTAACACGTTATGATCAGTTGGCTTTAATTCTTATATCACCTGAATTTTATATGGGTGGAGAGCCAGTGGCAAGTGGTTAATTGGTTAATGGCATGGATTTACACTTTCAAGAACGGTCGCAATATTTTTAGCTGAATCGAGATGAGCACACATCGGTCTATTTATATTCTTCTTATGCATTATACTGAGAAAAAATTTTTCTGTTGGATCGCTATGTGGCTCAAAATATTTACGAATTCTGTAAAATGTAATCCTCATTTTCATAGTAAGTTTTAACGATATTACCACGTTATTCGAGTGTGTGCTGCCCTATGGTTAACTAAATTTGTACTAGTCTTCAAATTGCAGAAACAATATACTATCATCAAAGCATGGTGTTCTATGATAAATACAACCTTAAAATATCGGATACTTGACATTGAAGAATGTTACTTATATTTATGCCAAAAATAATAATTCTAACTATTGATTTTTAACGTTATTTAAAAAGAAGGTAATAAAAAAGGGAGTACCCTGATTATCTATTTCACTTGAGCTAGGAAGTGAACAGTGCATAAATTGCACTGTTCAAAAAATGTCTTATGTTTTCTTGATATCTCGAAACGAGTGCATATTTGCTTAAGTAATAAGTAACTAAGATCGTTTGTAGTACATAAGAAAAATTTTAGTAAGTTGGACGAAGTGCCTACATTTCCCATAAAAGTGGAAAATTCGTTGAAAATAATGTAAATAAGTATTATGTTATTGGTACCAATTTGAAAGCCATTTTACAGGAAATTTGCTGACAATATCAAAAAGTATAGGTTCCATTTAAAAAAATCGAGAGAGAGGCGTTTGAATTTCGATAAATGTGGCATGACCCATTTAACACCCTGCACATATTATTATTAGAGTAGACCAATTTCCGTGCGCGCCATGAGCGCCGGTATGGGAGTGTAATTCGTAATACCAGGTGTAGAATGGATTTTCGTACATAGGGATTTTACATGCAGAACTAATAATTTGCGAATATTCCCTCCCCTAATTATTTTATAGGAAAATGTTTAACACAAAAATTGTGGACAAAAAAAAATGTATCTAAATTCTTTGTTATTTATTTTCTAACACCTTCTGGACCTGCTAGACTTGAAGAAAAAGTATTAGGAATGAACCGATAAATAGTACTAGCCATGAATCCTGACAGCAATAAATGTCACGTTTTGACAAACAAAATAAGTTTGCTGATTCTTAAAATGAATTCCTATAGCCAAGAAGAGAAAGTCAACTTTATTAAATGGTACTACTCTGGATTGTCTTTTAGGGACATACAAGCAACTTTTGCTGGATTCTACCCGGAGCGACCAATTCTAAATTTGAACACCCTGAATAGAATTGTTAGGCACTTTGAGACCAACGGCACTGTTAATAAGAAATGTAAGTGCCAGAAAGTAACAGCTCGTGCAAGTAGAGAGAAGGTAGATGCCGTTCTCTTAAGCGTTGCAGAGAACAAAAATGTCTCCTTAAGACAAATAGGTAATAATTTGGGGATTTATTTTACTACTGCTCAGAAAATTTTAAAGAGTCAAGTTCCGCGATTTCGGTCTTTAAATACGAAAAGCACCAAAAAATATTCGAGGAAGATAAAGAAAAAAGAATGCAGTTTTGTGAAATAATGATGGATATGGCCAATGATGACCGAAACTTTTTATCTAGGATTTTATTCAGCGATGAGTGTCGATTTCAGTTAACTGGTGAACCAAATCAACAAAATTATCGCTACTGGAGCACACAAAATGAACATTTAACGTTGCAAACTCATACGCAATACCGGGGTAGTGTCAATGTTTGGGCTGGCATACTAGGTCCTCACATAATTGGATCGTTCTTTATTGCAGACCGCTTAACTGGTGCTGCGTATTTAAATTTTTTGCAAGAAGAAGTCGGGCCAGCTATCGACGATTTGGGAATTAATTACGAATTTTGGTACCAACATGATGGACGTCCGGCGCATTACCAGCGCGATGTTGTAGACTACTTAAATCATGTATTCTTCCCAAATCGCTGGATAGGTCGAAGTGGAGAAATTCATTGGCCTCCAAGATCTCCGGATCTTTCGCCAAATGATTTTTTCCTGTGGGGCACATTGCATGATCGGCTATACAATGGAAGGACGTATCAAAATGTGGACGCTTTAAGAGCTGCAATACTTGCAGAATGTCGTCAAATATCATACTATCAACTGGCCGCAACTAGAAGAAATTTTTACTCAGCTGTCAACGGAGACTTGTTTGAGCATTTAATTTAGTTATTACTACAACTACCTTTATTACCACGTTCAATAAAATTTTAAAATCTCTTCAGCACGTTTTTTCTTTTCTGCAAACGACTTAAAACCTATGCTTGAAACAAATTTAAACGCCTCTACTAAAACTGTCACATTCTTTTGTTAAATGAAAGAATTTTGTTACTTTGGTTGTCACACGTCACGGCTTTTGCTATTTTGTATCATTTCTTCAATTCTTTTTGCTTTAATTGTGAAGTCCCGGAGGCTGTTAATAAGCAAAGAAGAAAACAAATGGGAACTATTTTTAATGCTCTACAACTTTTGTGTTTAACATTTTCCTATAAAATAATCAGGGGAGGGAATATTCGCAAATTATTAGTTCTGCATGTAAAATCCCTATGTACGAAAATCCATTCTACACCCGGTATATTAGAATATGCAATAGAATAGGGACGCAACATGAGCTTGTTACCGATATAAGTATAGAAGTAGAGACATTTATTCTATCAGAAATCATTAAATATACATTTGGTTTTCTGCTATTAAAGTAATATGCATAAACACACGAAAAATAAGAATAGTACATATTATAGCAGCGTTGTATGTACCTATAAATAAAATGGAAAATGTATGAAATCAGTGATTGTATGCACGACAGAGGATTTAAAAAAAACTTACCGTTTTAAGCGTCTTCCAAGGATTGACTAACTGGAGAAACTCGATTGTTGTCGTGCTCGGTAATGTTTGATTCGCGTATTTATTCCAAAATGAAATAAATGAATCATTACTTAACAAGGTAAACGGCAGTGTATACACAATCATAGTTACACATAGTTCATGTATAAACTGTTGTCGATTAATTTTGTTATTATTGTGCTTCGAACTGCTTACGTGTTCTTTACAATGTGTTTTTGACCAAAACATTAGATATGTATTGCACACTAAACATTTAATTTTTGAGCCATCGTATATTAAGTCCGGGAAATCCATAATAATACAAAGGTATTTTTAATAATATAAAATATTATTAAAAATCTGGTGTGAAGATTTTTAATAATATTTTATATTATTAAAAATACCTTTGTATTATACAAAACTGGTGGGGTTTACCTACTCATGTATGTTTCAATTATTCCAAATCCATAATAAACTTATTCACTTCGTCTGACAACGGTCGTTTTCTCGATTTATGTGTCGACGACATTTTATTACGTATGCTTACACTTACATGCAGTCTAAGCAAGTACCAAACACATACTGAATGCTTTTTATTAGTTCTGATGCAATACAATCATCCTCACATCGGCGCACATGGCGCGCACGGAAATTGGTCTGCTCTAATTATTACATTATACCATCTTGAAATATATAAAGTGTTAGACCTCAATTTGATATCCAAAGACTAGTTCGATGCCGATGCCCATCTTCAGCCTACGTCTTAAAACGTCAAACGACTGTAAAAAAAATTCCAATATAACCAAAACTAGTTGTCGGAAGTGCACATAACCAAATGTCACTGCTAAGGTAATTTAGGTCTTTAACGAAATAATTTCTAAAAAATATAGCAATCCATTTAAACTGAAAAATCTGAAGGTGGGTGCAGGAATTTGTAACGCTCCGTATATTCGTAAATAATTTTGCAATATCCGCTGTGATATACTATATACGTACAGAAAATCTCACTTTCCTATCTTTGTTAGTTATCACACCAAACTCCGCCGACACACTAGTGGCGCACCCAGTATATCAACTCATTTTGATTTTGTCACAAATTGTTATAGTTAAGTTGACTTTTAAACGTTCAGTTCTTCTGATGTATAAAATGAAAAGGTCCTGTTATTAACCTGTAGATAATGTACTCAACAAACATTTAGCTGTTCATTTTTTGACGATTCTGCAAAAGATGTTCCTTTGTTAGCGTTTTATAGACCGATAAATTATTGCAATTGATACACTTTTATCTCTGAAGGTGTTTTGTATATAGCGTTTAGCCATTCATTCAACTAAGTTTATAAACGTTGGAACGGTCATAAATTCTTTTACGATTTATGATGGTATTTATAGATTCTGAATATTGCGATATAATAGCAATAATAAACTGTTTTGTATTACTACATCTGTTCCAAAATTATTTTACAAATGACATTCCAAAAATACGATTTTATTATGTTTCGTATTCATGTTAAAAGATCATATTAAAAAAATTAATGTTCCATTCACTATCTAAATGGTGGATACCATTAACTTTAGTCATAATGAATAGAAATAATCCATAGAATTTCAGTGTTAATATTCTTAACAAAAAGTTCTGGGAAGTATAAATAATAATTTCAACAAAATAAAACAAATACATTAATTAGAATAGGTATTAAGAAAAACTTTTGACTTCAAAAGCTATTGTCTCTTTAATAACTGCTCCTTTTCTAACAATACCGCTAAAATTTTCCATCTGTAGCACAAAAGATTAAATCGAAATTTGAGGGGACTCCAGAGTACAAAAGCGTCGTATTCGTAGAAGTTTAAATACTGATTTTAAACAGTATTTAAACTTAATAAGTGATTATTGTTTGCAAATTTCTCTATTTATAAAACATTGTAAGAGCTTCATATACTTAATTAATAATTTAACAGAAGCGTTTCATGTTTATGAGTGTTTTTTTTATTAGAGATAGATATTTAATTTTTTTTATATAAAGGTGTCTCATTTGGAACTGTATGATTTGAATTGCGCACCATTGTGTCATTTACGATTGCATGAAGAAAAATTCGCACAATATTAGGACGACACGAAGCGCTGACAAGAGTTAATAGATCGTTCCTTAATCAAGAAATTTGAAGATACGGGCTCTGTTATCGACAAGGCAACACGAAATACGTCCCATGGCGAGGACATATTTCGTGTTGCCTCGGTCAAAAGCCAATACTGCTGCAGTGAGAGAAAGTGTACTTAAGGGTCCAAATACATCTTTCACAACAATTGAACCATTCAAAAGCCACTGTGCATCGAATTTTAAAAAAATATATTGGAAGATAATTATCGATCGAGATGTATCATTCCATTACAATAAACCGTGCTACATTTGAACGTTTTGCGTTTTAGTTCTAGAATGAGGCCATCTACTGAACGAGAACAGATCAATTAAGAGAGTATGGAACGCGATGATATGAATAAGAGGAAGAAGAGAAAAGTCCAGATAGGTATGGACAGATGTACTGGGAACAATATTTAGAAAGAAAGAGAGTAGGCAGGGAAAGATGCAATTATGGCCAGAAACAGAAAACAGTGGTGCAAATTTGTGTATACTGAGTGATTCTCTAACTCCGATATCGTTTTGATATGAGGAAATTTGATCAGATATTGTGATGTAAGTCACGCGATAACGTCCTCGCCGTGCACGACCTAGAACAAATTAGAAGACAAAAGATTCTAGATCGGGTGATGGACTACAAGAGATTAAGAGAACGATGACTCATTCGACAATCAGCGACCGGCGACGAATATTGTTATATAAATAAATACTGATATATATATATATATATATATATATATATATATATATATATATATATATATATATATGTATATATATATATATAATATTTTCTTGACCTTGGTATGATAAGGTAAACTTAATATGTAGGCGATTAAAGGTCTGGTTCATTACTTCAAAGTATATATATTTAAAACAACCCTACATGTTTCGGCAATGATGCCTTTGTCAAGGGAATAAAAAATATAAATGACAGAATATAAAATTTTTATATTCTGTCATTTCTGTCATTCTGTTTCGGCAATGATGCCTTTGTGTATACTGACAAAAGCATAATTGCCGAAACATGTAGGGTTGTTTTAAATATATATACTTTGAAGTAATAAACCAGACCTTTAATCGCCGACTTATTAAGTTTACTATATATATATATATATATATATATATATATATATATGAAATCGTTGTTTCTCGGGTTCTTTTCCACGTGTGAGATATGTCCTGAAAAGGACTCATTTTCTCGACGTTTCAACGAGATCGCACTCGTTATCTTCTGGAGTTCTTGAGCCGGTCGAAATTGGCGGTCGCATGCTGTTGCTGTGAGCTGCCTCTGCTTATATACTGTTGCGTCGGAGGGAGGTGTGACTTGGTCCAGATCTTAATGTGTTGTGTGGACGGTCCGGTTGACATAGTGGTGTGTCGTGTTTGCGTTCAGTGTTGATATGTAGGTGAGCTAGAAGGGGTTACCATGTATGTGGCACACGCTGGCCGTCGTCGCGTTTGTTAAGACCATTTGGTCTTTTTTCTATTTCTAGCGCTTCTCTAATAATTCTTACGGATAAGTTCTCACTCTTCGCTAGAATCTTAGTATTATAAAAGTCGATAGTATGATCCTTTAGCAGCCGATGTTGTGCCGGGGATTATGTTACTTCTTTCGTGACGACTGCATTTTTATGTTCCTCTCTCCTTACGTTTATTCGCCTGTTTGTCTGGCCCACAGATGATTGTTCACAGTCCAAACATGGTATTTCATAGACGCCCTGATCTTCGAGTGGGATTCTGTCTTTAGCCTTAACTATTATATTTGCTATTTTTCTATGCGTAATAAACACGGTATCGATGTTGTGTTTTCATAATATTCGGTTGATTTTGTCTGTGGTACCTTTTATGTACAGGAGAAAGGCTCTCGTTGTATACTCTTCCTTCACTTTTTCTATAGGTTTTGTTCTGTTGAGGCTGTTTCTTGCTTTGTTTATTATCCTGTGTGAGTAACCATTCGCCAGTAAAGCATTATTAATAGTTGTTCTTTCCTCGTATTTGTGTTCTTCGTCTGCCAATCTTTCGGATCGTAATAATCTGACTGAATTCAAAATTCAGTTGACTCAATAATTAAAAGTTACAGACCATTTGCAACGTCGTACATTTCTGAATTGGTTGTTAGGTAAGAAACAAGATGATCCTGATTTTTGTATCAAAATTCTTCTAAGCGATGAAGTACATTTTTATTTTGATGAAAGTGTTAATAAACTAAATTGTTCGATTTGGGATAAAGAAAATCAACGAAAGAGTAATGCATCCTCAGAGATACACTGTTTAGTGCGTATTTTGGAGTGGTGGTATAATCGAACCATATTTTTCTGAAGAGGGAGCTGGTAATGCTGCCACAGCCGATGGGGAACGCTATCGTGACATATTTTTTTTTTCCAGAAAATTATGACTTGAATTTGCACAACATGTAGTTACAGCAGGACAGTGCAACGTGTCATACGGAACGTGAGACTATAACTCTGTTGTATACTCAATTTCCAGATTCTGTTATCTGTCGGAATTCTGACATCTATTAGTCTGCAAGATCATGTGACTAAACACTATTGGACTTTTTGCTCTGGGGTCATATAAAGGGGAAAGTGTATGCAAACAAGCCAGCAACAATTCATGATCTCAAAAAATATTATGAAACACGTGTTATTCGAGAAATGGAGCAAGGTTTATGTGTCAGTGTTATGGAAAATTTTGCTAAACGAATAAGATCATGCCACAGCAGTCGACGTAGGCATATGAAAATATCCTTTTCCATTTGTGGCCATAAAGTCTAGAATTTATGTTGAAGAATATAAGACATGAGTACTACAAATATTATGCGTGTAGGGGTTTGATGTATCAATGTTATGGTTGTATCCGGTTTCTGGCGGCGTCAGTGTTATGGAAAATTTTGCTAAACGAATAAGATCATGCCACAGCAGTCGATGTGGGTATATGAAAATATCCTTTTTCATTTGTGGTCATAAAGTCTAGAATTTATGTTGAAGAATATAAGACATCAGTACTACAAATATTATGCGTGTAGGGGTTTGATGTATCAATGTTATGGTTGTATTCGGTTTCTGGCGGTGATTCAACGCCAGTTACAAGAATCACACCCTGATGTTGCTTTACCGTGCGCAAGTAAAAATATTATTGTTATGTTGATGTTTAAAGTAAGAGTCTTGTATTGTTGTTTGTTATTATGTTAAATGTGAGCCTGTTGTGTTAACACTGTGTGTCTTGTACTGATATTTAGTTGATACCGATATATTCTGCATTGTTTTTGAATTAGGTAGAAATATAACACTACCCCCACACTATACATATTAACACACGTGGATTGGTTGTACAGTGTATTTTTTGACATCGCAACGGGGAATCTTTGTGTTATTGCTTCGTGGATATTGTGTCTACAAGCAATAATATCCAAGGTTTACGATAGTGTCTTAATAATCTAATCTTAACTAATAAATAATAAAATATCATTACTAATTAAGTATTGGTGTTATAAATCTAAGTTTGTAGTTCCGGATCGTTCCTTGTTAAAGTAGTAAAATGTATTATAAAGGTGTTTCAATAAGAGCGCAAGATTTCAATGTTCAATAAAACATGGTTTTCTGTAGCAAAGTATTGAAATATTTATTGATTTAGAAAATATACATTTGGGAATTATGTATGAAACAAAATATCTTGTAAATGGCCGCTACGGCTTTGCTGGCATATGCGTACCCTTTTGACGAAATTTTCAATAACGTTATTGAATACATGTGGTGGTATTTCATTGATACAGCGTCTAATTTCGGCTTTCAATTCTTCGATGGTTGCAGGCTTATTGGCATAAACCTGTGACTTCAGATAACCCCACAGCCAGAAGTCTAAAGGCGTTAAATCGCAAGAGCGTGGAGGCCAATTCTGGTCACCAAATCGGGAAATGACACGACCAGGAGCAAACTCGTGCAAGATCGTCAATGTTTCACGGGCGGTATGACATGTGGCACCGTCCTGCTCAAACCACATGTCAAGATCAATAGCTTCCAAATGAGGCACAAGAAACTGTGTTATCATAGCACGATAACGTTCGCCGTTCACCGTTACTGCATTACCTTCTTCGTTTTCGAAGAAAAACGGTCCAATTATTCCTCCAGACCATAATGCACACCATACAGTGACCCGTTGTGGATGCATTGCTTTCTGATGAATCATTCGTGGATTTTCTAAGCCCCAAATGCGACAGTTTTGCCTATTAACGAAGCCATCGAGGTGAAAATGGGCCTCATCACTGAAAATGATTTTTTAGTTTGCAAAATCAGCAGGTTGCTCAAGGATCCAATTGGTGAATTCTCTTCGCTGTTCATGGTCTACTGGCAGAAGTTGTTGAGTCAGTTGGATTTTGTAGGCATGAAGGTGTTAATCTTTAGTGAGAATTCGCTGAAGAGTGCCTGTTGAAAAGTCCAATTCTTGTGCCCGATGGCGAATTGACGTCTCTGGCCTTTCTGTCACACTCTCGCGAACTGCTGTGATGTTTTGTTCTGAACGACCTCTACGAGCTCGTATCGTGTGCTTCACATCACTAACCCAACCGGTACTTTCGAATTTTTCGATTATTCGTTTAACCGTAGATGAATTAGGCACATTATTTCGACCGGACATTGGACGCACTTTACGAATAGTGACAATTAAACTTTCACCATTTGCATAATAATTTTTGACAATCAGGACGCGTTGTTCTACCGTGTAATGCTCCATGTTTACTAACGCCCAGCTGTCAACTTTCGATCTGCCACGTCATAATCATGTGACATTATGACTGTCAAACATGGCGCGCAATTCAAATCTAGCGCTCTTACTGAAACACTCATTATATATCTAAGAAACGGGATCTTAACAATGAATATCCAGATTAAACAATTTGTTCAATATAACCCAAGGTAATAAACCAAGCGGTCTAATGTATAAAGCAATAAGTAAATTTGTAAAAAGATACCAATTATTAATAACCCTAGGCAATAAAGCGACAGGTCTAAACTATAAAGTATGTAATAAATAGATTTGTAAATGTAAAGAATTCTTAGAACTTAAAGATAGTTTTTACAATTTGAATGTGCTAATAAAAATATGTTGTACAGTGGTTTAAAGTTGTAAATGCACGTTATATATTTTATAAAATTGGAAATTCCGTTTAGATTTCAAACATGCGCATCCTGAATTAAACGCTTCGGCAATACAAAACCAATTTTTTGTAAGGATGGCACATTGTAAAGCTACAAAAAACAATTAGCGATTTAAATTCGGTGAAACGAAGTATTTATGGTGAACGAAGAAATACATTTCCGAGTTTGCCCAAAAATAAGTGTTTGAAACTTTGGAAAATATGAAATCCAAAATTAGTACGAACAGAAAAGAATAATTCTTGATTGTCAACCACAGCACCCATTGCATAGTGACATTTTTCTGTAAGACAAACCTTGGACATTTGGGTAAATGTAAAAGATAGTTATGAACAGAACACTTAAATATTGTTCAAAATCATTTTGTACAGTTACTTACCATTCATGGACAATGTAATAGACTAGTGTTTTGCTTACTTTATGATAAAACTTTAGAAATTTATAAACTGTGCTTAAAATATGACGCTTTCCTTGCAATTTCGTCCTGCGGAGGTTGTTATCGATTTCAAAATGTCGACACATACAGCTGTCAGTTCCAAGTGGGAGAATATTAAAATTATTGGCTGCCGATTTCATATATCTTAAGCTTGGTGGCGAAAAATATAAGAACCACGACTCACAAAACACTATAGAGAAAACAAGCATTGACAAGTGGATTCGATACAATTTGGGTGTGATCAATCGGGGTTGATTTTCTTAGAACCTGAGAACGTTGGCAACTGCTTCTTATTTGATGTTCTGTCTATAGTACCAGAAAATGATACTACAAGCATTTATGGACTACTTAGTCGAAACTTAGTCGAAGAGAATTCAATACTTCCTCCCGAAATTTGAGGGTCTAGACGTGCGAGAAACTTCAGAAAAACGAATAATAATTTGGTAAAAGTTATTTCAAATAATCTATAGTACACTAACACTACAATTTTGTTTTGCCAAACTTTGGCTTCAAGTTATAATGATCTGATGAAGTCAAAGTTTGGAAAAACAACATTGTAGTGTATGTAGTGTAAAATAAATTATTTGAAACAACTTTTACCAAATTATTGAATTTTAAGAGTTTTAATTTCTACCATATTTGTTTTTTTGCGTCAGTATGTAGCTTATATTTATGTAAGAAAAGAGTTGACAACACTGTAATATGTGGCATTATTATTCTTTTTAAGTATTTTTTACAGATACTAGTTTGTAATTAATCTACAATTGAAGAATTTTTCTTTATTCTTTTGTAATTTCATATATTTTCCTTTCATAATTGAATAAATAAATTTTAAATTATTGTGTTTTTCTATTCAACATCTAACCTACTCTACTTCTTTGTGTTTAATATATGAAAAGAATCAAAACAAATATGCTTGTTTCCGTTTCGTGTAAATACGTGTAACATACTGAAGTGGTTAGTGTTATCAGAAAATAATTAAATGAACAGATATTTCATTTCTAGGTTCGATCATTTCATTTTTGCATATGAAATGACATTATTGTTATTTCTACAATTTGTCGTTACATTTACGTTCATGAATTTAGGAAATACATTGTTACTTTTACACCGTTTGCACCGAAATCAACACCGGTCAAAGGAGTTTAATAGATTTCATGTTACATATTAAAGTTGTGCTTATAAGTGCAGATATTAATTTCTTGAACGGTGTAAAAGTAACAATGCATTTCCTAAATTCATGAACGGAAATGTAACGACAAATTGTAGAAACAATGATAGTCGTTTCATATGCAAAAATGAAATGGTTGAACCTAGAAATGAAATATCTGTACAGTAAACGTAGTAAATTAGAATTATATAATTTGCATTTAAAGTTAACTAAAAACATGAACAATAATGAATTCGAAATTCAATGTATACGTGGACGCCGTGTAAAGTTGTGGGCGATTCTATGTGATTAATTGGTTTACCTACTGATGATGACAACTTAGTTGTTAAAATACGTATTTCGGATACGATTAATAATTGTGGTAGGGGGTTTTATATCTTTTTTGAGTTTTTACTTAACTACAGTCTCCAAAGAAAGACTTTAAACAAATTTTCTGTTGGCCAAGAAGTCACTCTTAAAATTTACATTTTTGTTTACTGATGCTTTAAAAACCCTAACTGGATGCGAATGTGCCTTTAATGTCGATGAAAACAAAGAAACTGAAAATATTAAGCTAAATGACAATATGTCTAGCTTCTTTGTCGAAGAGGAAGCTATTTCTAAAGCCTTAGAATACACGTACCCTAGATATCAGCAAGATATGCATAATGAGCAACAGCAAAAGTCTACTACAGGCAATGCTTAATAGAGATAACATCTTTCAACTCCATCCGATAATTTAAAAAATAATATACTGTTAGTATAAGTTACTTAAGAAGCAAGTGGAAGTAAAATTTTACTGGGTGAATTGTAGATACGTTGGTAAAATAAGCCATAACAGACGCAGACATTACGTCCGAGGTTCTTTATTGGCAAGATATGGCACCAATAGTGAGGAAAGAAATATTGCAGGAAGAATGGAATAAGTAGTGGGAGGGCGTATATCAAAAGAAAATCACCCAGTGTGCTTTAATCCATCCCAGTACTTTTACAAATACATGGCACCAAAATCAGAAAGTCTCAAGATTGAATTACACGACGATTGCTAGATTGAAATTTGCGCCTGGACAATTCCCTGCCAACTTACACAAACTAGGTAGGATAGACTCACCAAGGTGTAAGTGCGGACATGATTACGCTGACGTCAATCACCTTTTATTTCAGTGTCCAGATTATCTGATTCAAAGGGAATTGCTTACTGAGTCAATTAGTCACTTAGGAATAGAAATACCCACTAATAGTGTATTATTATTATGGACAAAAAAATTACAGTATATGAGGCGATATTAAAATTTTTGGCAGCTTGTAAAATTAAAATATAAAGGTCATGAATTCGACATTCCTTCCTATCTCTACCTTTGTGGATTTACCTTTTGATCCTCGCAGTAATTTTGTGTGTGTCAGTAGTAAGGTCGCTTCGATACGCTCCGAAGCGTGAAATGTGTCTACCTGTGCCTTTCCTAATATCAAAGTTTTATTGTTTTTGGTTTGATTTTTTGTGCTTTTTTGACACAATACTGGAATTGGATATTCCTTGGTGGGCTTATGAGCAAAGATCCCGAAAAGCCCTTAAAATTATCAAAAAAAAAAAAAACGGAAATTACAAATTTTAAAAAAATTGTAAGTAGTCTTAATTCGATTGCACAATATTGTATATATAACTTTTAAAGTATTTGATACTAACTCAAAGTTTCCAAATTTTAAAATTTATTTGAAGTTTTTGTCACAAAAGTTATTCTAAATCCCATCAGTGATTTTAACCTTAGTTCTGTACTTTGCTTTCTCTTAAGTATTTCCTCGAATAAAACTTAATCTATTTATGTGTCTTCATTGACATAAAGAAGTGCCTCCGCAAAAATCTTTATGAGACGTTAAAGAAAGAATATTTTGAATGACCGCGTTCTAATATCTTCCGTGCGGAGTAAAATATTCCACGAGATTAACGTACCGACATTCAAGACAGACGAATTTCAATTTTAGAATTTTTATCTCGACCCAACTATAAAATGCAGACAATGAGAATTTTTACTCTAACAAATGAGATGAAGGGGCAATAAAATCCTTGGTACAAGTGAACACAAAGCTTAATAAACACTTGAATGAATATATAATATCTAACAATTCCAGTGCTTCCAGGATATATTGCATTCTTTGTGAAAACGAAAAGATAAACTAATAGTCCTGGAAAATGCCACACTTGAACGTAAGATATCATTAATGTTAATTATTCATAAATTCGTCTATTGTGTGATAATTGATGAAAAGTATTACATGGAATTTGCATGAAAGTTTGACCTTCAATTTATAAAGTGCAAAACAAATATAAGTTTCAGAGGCGAGAAATAGGTGATAGATATTGATATTAAACGAACTATGTAGTACAATTTTCTTGCGGGTTTCGCCGTGTTGTCGTAATTTCCATGTTATGCGACGTTTCGCTCTTCATACTGCCAGATTCTTCAGGATTTGGCATCAGACTGATTCTCTTCGTTGTCGTGTTTCCTTATATATGGCCTTGGCTTATTGGTGTGTGACTACGGGCATTTACGTAAAATAGTCAATATAACTGTATAGGTACGTCAATGTCGCGAAAAATCTGTGATAAATGAAACTGATTTATGAAATATTATGTTTTGTCTTTTCCTATTCTTTTTTGTGTTAATACTAGTTTTTAGTAATATCACAGAATTTTTAAAGAGTTCCTGTTTTAAATAATGACTGCTGAGTCTTTATGTTATTCTGCCTTCTATCGTTCAGTCCAGTCCCGTCCTCTAAAGTCGTGATGAAGGATCCCATGACATGGGTTTTTAGGTTCTGTAAAGCATATTATTATTATTATTATTATTTTTTGGTTGCTAGGCTTACTTGGTAAATAACTATATTTAGATATGGTTGCCGGCCCAGGGTTGAGGTCAATAAAATTAAGCTACAATTAAATCGTAGTAAGTTGGACATTTCTGGGTTTCTCCTAATAAATTACATGAACTTTAGCTTTAAATTAAAGTAATGTTACATATTGTTAAAATTTATGCAAGTTTACAGAATCTGTCGATTTAGTAAATTATTGTATTACAAAAACTGTAAACAGATAACATTTAGACGGCTATCGACGTTATAAAAACCCTTCAATGGGACAGTTTTGTTTATTTCGGGTTCAATAACCTCAATACAGTTACGTACGGATACATCTGCCGTGAATCATTTGTGGACAAAAGCTCTAAATCACCTTCCTTTCTTCTCTATTACGTGAATGTTTTTTTTTTGTTACGAAACGTTCCAAATATAAAATATATATTAATATGGATTTAGAATGCCTTTATAAAAACTGTAGAAGATAACACTGAATAATCAGCTTTGTAGGTGAAGGGCTGTTATGAAAGTCAGCTGTTAAAAATTTATACATTCTTGTGAATTTTTAAAGACGATATACGAGCCCCGTCCCGTTTCAATTGGCACACCTCTAAAAAAATTTTAGTAAGTAACATTTTAGAAGAAGAAATCCTGTTCATAAATATGTTAAAAGTTTTTTATTTTTCATCAAGCCTTTTTTCCAACAATTACAAACTAGTTTACAACTTATTTCGAAAAAAAAAAATCAATAATAATAATAATTATAAATAAATAAACTTCAGACGAACAACCTTTGACAAACATTAACGAAACTTTACCATTGCGTTACATCGCCTTTAGCTTTGATAACGGCATGGATTCTCCTGGGCATTATATTTACAAGTTCTTGGCAATCTTGTGCCATGAATCCATGCCCTATTTCTCGAAGCCTGGTTTTCAGTTCTCCCACTGATCTTGCAGGAGCTGCGCGCAAGGCCTTTTTCATTTGATGCCATAGAGTCTCTATGGGCGATAGGTCAGGGCTGCTTGAGACCCATTTTAACAATGGAATATTATTGTCCTTAAACCATTTTAATGCTGTTTTTGATGTTTGACACGCAGCCCCGTCCTGCTGGAATATAAAATCATCCCCCGAATTCAAAGTTTCTTCCATCGTGGGTAACAAACATTCCTTAAGAATGGTTAAATATTTATCGGTATTGACAATACCATCTATAAAATATAACCGCCCGACACCTTTTGCCGACATCGACCCCCACACCATAACGGATGCCGGAAATTTTACTTTTCGTTTCAGACAATCTGGATGGAATGTCTCATGTCTTTCACGGAGGACTCGACTGCGACTGTCACCTATATAGACTTCAAATCGAGACTCATCACTCCAATGTATTTTGTTCCACTGTTTCAAGTCCCAATTACTACTGTCTCTGGCCCATTTCAATCTATTTTTCTTGTGTTGAGGTCAATAAAGGTTTTTCTTTGGCCTAGAGAAAAAGATATTTAACAAAACAAAATTAGTATTTCAAAAGTGTCACCTTGTACGACCCAAATCCAAGTTTCTTAGCTTCTCTATGACATGCGGATCTTGATACACGTCTTCCTACAGCATCACTCCATAGTACACTCAACTGGCCATAATTAGCACGCCTATTTTGTTTTATTATTCGTTTCAAAGCTCTTCTGTCGTTATCAGTGAGTTTGCTTTTCTTTGTATTACGGGGTTTTGGGGTCACTGAACTGTTTTTCTTGTAAAATTTTATTACATTTCTAACACTGTACCTTGATATATCCAACAATTTTCCTATTTCAGAATATGAATTCCCTTCATTCGATAGTTTTACAATTATTGACCTAATTTCTTCATCAATTGCTTTACCTCTTGCCATTGTTTATTTAAACTACAGCGTATAATAATAATATTTACTTCCCACAATATAACCTAACGATGAATTCATGGAAGTTTTGACATATCTTTCATATCTACCTCGATTTTTACCAATTTTTATGTGTTAAGAATACATGAACAAATCAGACACAAATGGTTAACTGGTGAATTTTGTTTTTATCTAATATATTTTATTTGAAGTACATATTTAACATATATTGTCCAACGTTTAAGAGTGTTATCCTTTTATTTTTCAGTTAAAAAAATTGATAGTAACCGTTTTTCAAATATGTTTTGGGTAAAATTTAAAATTTTTGTAGGTGTGCCAATTGAAACGGGACGGGGCTCGTATTAAAACGACATGTAAGATGTGTACTTTATGAGCATTTAACGTCCTATATGGTAGCAATCTATCTTTTATCAAAAACGTTAATCTAAAAAAATATATCGACAGGGGATACTTAAAGCGAGATCGACAATAACAAAACTATTCTTTTTGTTATTGCCGGCCAACTTTGAGATATCGTCTCTGAACTTGTTATAATATACATAGTCAGTCGGCACAGTGGCGTAACAAATTTTTTTGAAATATTTTTGTAATTTTTTTTCTCGCTTATGAGAGGGAATTTTGGAAAAATATTTTGGATGTATATTCTATATAATTACATCTTTTTATTTTTTATACGTTGT
The DNA here is from genome assembly GCA_935421215.2 of Melolontha melolontha. Classification (NCBI taxonomy): domain Eukaryota; kingdom Metazoa; phylum Arthropoda; class Insecta; order Coleoptera; family Scarabaeidae; genus Melolontha; species Melolontha melolontha. The sequence continues at coordinate 117,415,964 of OW285238.1, forward strand.
TTATTATTTCAAGGACATTCAAGTGTGATTTTGTTGCAATCAAAAAAATATTAAAATAGCAACACAAATGAGCTCTACGCACGATTTTTACTTTTTATTATTTTAAATACAATACTATCAAGTTTATTTGCTATCTACCACCTTGTTTTAAAATCAAAAAAGCATCGCAAAAAATATTTGTTTAGCAACGCATTCACGAGCTTCTATTGCAATATCTCTATCCATTTTTGAGTAACTTATATTATAATTATATTTCATTTAAAATGGAAGGCAACTAGTTTTATTGAAGTTTATATCTAATTAGTTGCTTAATACTAATAATTACCAATACTTGCAAAAAAATATAACCAGGTTTTAAAGCTTGTTTAATATAACAACACATATTTTCCCATGTACTCAATACAAGATAATCCAGGACATTCAACAATGCATACTGCTGATGTCAATACAAATCAAAGAGGTTTAATAAATATATGGTTCAAACAAATGAGAGGTTTATGTATTTTGAAGGGATGAAATACATTAATGAAGCTTTTATCGAGATCTTCATTTCTAAATATTGCTTCTGTGCTGCCGATATTTCTTGGTGTTTAAATTTTAAAAACCATATTTCATTATTGTAGCGCATAAATACTAATTTGGAATTACGAATTACGGATATTGCTTAAACATTTTTAAAATTTATTAAAATATTTTAACCAGCATCTCTTGTTATTAATTGTTATTAATTAGAATTACTTAATGCGTTACGTATGTACTTTGTTTATTTTAAAAACATTGTTGGTTTTGTAATTACTCTTGTTTTTGCATTTATGTGAGGTATTGAGGATTACTGTTATTTTGATATAGCCATTTTTTACTTGAATATTTTTGTTGTTTAATGTTTCGTATAAGTTATGCTGTAGTATATTTATATTTTGTCCTACAAGTGGATGTATTCTGTTATCTGTTAGGCAATAAATATTATTATTATTAATTATTCGAACTAATAGAGCGAAATGAGTTTATCAATATATAAACATAGCGGTAACTTATATTGCATATTAACACTGTTATTTTAAAAAGTGCCCATCAGTGAAAATAAATAATTACTAGATTCCACAACGTGAGTAAAGTAAAAAGCTCGATGTATGTAAGCAGATCGAAGACTACATGGAAAAAGCATATGTTAAGCAAACTAAAAAAACTAAGCCTTAAGGCTTTACAAGCTGTATTGGCTTATTGACCGTAGATCGCAATTACCCTTAAAGAACAAGCAATTAGTATACAAATCAATTTTCAAACTGATCTGGGCGAATAAGATTTAATTGTGGGAATCTGCTTAAAATTCTATTACCGAGACATTTGAAAGATTCTGGGTTATAGTGTTTTAGAAGTTATCGTTCAGACGCCAAGGTTAGCGCTGAACCAAGTGATGGCATATTATTCGAAACTTCCGATTGTAAAAGAGCAACCTTATAATTTAATCACTTTAAAAAAATTAAAAAATTTGTGTCTTGACTCGCCGCTCGCGGGGTGTGACTTTTATATAAGCTGGTTAATTATTTTTGCTGGTAGCAGTTGTATTGAAATTTGGTGTTTTTTGAGTATTTTATTTTATTTAACAAAAAACACTTAATAATAAACCTAATTTATTAATGTAATCTCACAAATTAAACACTTAATTCTTACTGTTTGTTATAAGAGACTCTATGTCTCGTGTTGCTAATGTGAGACTCTAATGGATACTGTTGAGATGAGACTTTGTCTCTTGATGTGAATGTAATATTGTTGTCTCTTGTGGCTAGTGTGAGACACTATTATTGATACTGTGTTATAAGTAGGTAAATATACACCACTACCCCTACAAACTATTACATAATTAAAATCCGCGCATTGATTATACATTGTATTGGTTGACGTCAGGAATTTTTTGTGTGATTAATTCGTCGAAACCGTACTTACGGGCAACAATAACAAGGTTTACGATAGGGTCTTAAAAATCTAATCTTACTAATAAATAAATAAATAATGAAATATCATTACTAATTAAGTATTAGATGGTGCTGTAAATCTAAGTATGTCGTTTCGGATAAATTTCATTGTTCAGTAATGTAATTTTATTGTACATATTTAGGAGACGTGAGCCTAACAAAATGGTCAAATTAAACATCGTCTACTGAATTTGTTCTCTGATAACCTGAGGTAACAAACAATTGATCTATTGTATAAAGTAATAAATACATTTGCAAGTATAAATTTTTAGAATCTAAAGAAAGTTTCATAATTTGAATATACTAATAAAATTATGTTATACAGTGGTTTAAATTTGAAAATGAATCGTTAAATATTTATAAAATTGGAAAACTATTGTTTAATTTTTTATCCTAGATTTACTTATCTCTAACATATATACAATATAACAAATTTTGTTTTAAGATGAAATACTGTTCATTTATATTATTCGCTAATAAAAAAATTATCAATGTGTAGAGATATTGACAATATTGCGCTACTACTGGGAATTGGGATGCTGCTGATACTTTTCCTATAATGCGTGAGATAGAAGATCGAATGTGATCACATCGAACCGCACGAAACTGGTCCAAAAAATTCAGAAATGGACAAACTGATCTGTAAGTAGATCAAGAGTTTCTTCGTCAAAGTGTTGAAGGAACTTCAACTACCAGTACGCTACAATTAGAGCAAGCGCTTAAACTTTCACGATGAACTATAGATCATCATCTTTGAAAGTTACGGCAGACAAGCAGGCGATGCAGAGAAAGTACACAAATATTTAACGACGATGCAGGTACAGCAGTGTATGCGCATATGCAATATATTATATAAATATTATCTTATAAATTTGTCTATTGATTTCTTTTGTGGATAAGTTACCAATCTACTTGTATATTTACTATATATAATTTTTATTTTCGAAATTATTAACTAACATATATCTTTAAACACTATGACAATAACCAAAGTGTGCAGCGTGCAGTAATGTATTCAGTAATAACAGTGATGTTTTATACGAGGGCTGATCCCTTTGCTCCGTCCCATTTATAGACCAAAACAATTATTTACCTACACGTCGCACTATAACCTGCTATGTATAGACTAACGCTAGAAACTTACAATTCTGAGCCTGTTAAAGCGTGCCAACAGTAGACGCCAGAGGTCGAAAGAGTCACATATCAGCATCAAAACGGATCGTGTCGAGCAACCAGCGGTGATTAAATATACTTACGTTTAAAAGAGATGAACCCAGTCCAAATTCATCAAGATTTGGCGAATACATTAGTGGTATCTGCAGTATCATATGACATAGTTAAAAGGTGGTGGCATCAGTTTAAATGTGATAGACAGTCTTGTACAGACGAACATGCACGTGGAACGTCCACAACCGTCACTACCCAAGAAACTGTTAAAAAGATCCATGATCTCGTGCTGCAAGATCGACGTGTGACTTTTAGACAAATAGTTAACGATACTGATCTCTGATACCATGTGGTATATAATATAATTACAGCCAAACTTAATATGAAAAAATTGTCCGCAAGATGGGAACTACAAATGTTAACAGGCCCACACAAGTAAACTCGAAAAGACATTTGCAGCCGTCTTTTAATGCGGTACAGATACGACAAAGTATGATGTAGAGACCAAAATACAGAGTAAGGAGTGAACGCATCGAAGATTCACCACCGCCGAAAACATCAAGATGCAATCTTTAGCAGGGAAGGCCATACTATCTGTATCTTGGGATGGTGAAGGCATAATTTTAGTAGATTTCCTGTGGGAGGGGGCCACAATTACAGGTGCTTATTATGCCAATTTAATTCCAAAATTACGCGACTTGATAAAAGAAAAACGTCGGGGGAAGTTGCGCAAACATCAGGATAACGTACCCAGTTAGAGGTCCACCATTACAACATCTGCAATAGTTCAAGCAGGTTTCGAATTAGTTGAGCATTCGCCATATTCGCTAGAGTTGGTCCCCAGCGATTACCGACTGTTACAAAAACTTAAAGAACAAAGAGCATGGTAAACGATTGCCATCAGATAATGACGTGATATGTGCGGTAAATCGTGGTTTGCAAAGGTTGAACAATCTTTTTTTCGAGAAGCATTAAAAATGTAAGAACATCGATGGGAAAAATGTGTTAACCTTAATGGAGACTATGTTGAAAAATAAAAGTAAGATATTTGCCACCAATTTTTTATTGTGAGTTAGTCAGGGGTGGAGCAAAGGGATCTACCCTCCTGCTTGATGTTCCCACGACAACATGATCGGAGAAGATTGTGGTTTAGAAATATTAATAGATTAGATTTAGGTAACATGCCCATACGCTGATTTGGAATTGCTTGAAGGGTTTGCAGTGAACATTTCGACTGTAAACAATATTGTTAACAATGTTGTACCAAAATGTCTTGAGTAAATCCTGGTACTCAATTTTATAAATTAAATGTTTTACAAATATAATTAAGTAATAATTTTGTTAGAGATATTAAGCGAAGATGCATCGATATCATATTCAGAATGATAACACCTCAACCACTATTATCCGAACCATCTATATTAACATGCATTACAGCTTTTGTAAGATGGGAATCAATATTACAAAACCTATTATATTGAAAAACATAATTCAAATAATGTTACGATATATTGTTTTTATGCGTAACAGAAAAATGAAAGGAGCAGATGGTCACTCAAATCAAGAAATAAATACACTTATAAAATGCCATTGATTCAGTGTTAGATATAAGAAATGATCCTTGTAATTATTATTTCTATGTATATACAAAATTTATTAATTTTTCTTTTTAATTTATACTATGTTTTTCCAAATAATTATAAATAGAAACAGTTAGGATTTAATATTTTAATTTTCATAAATAGTATCAATTAATATTCATAGATGTCGCATAAAACATGGATTTTTGCATTGTATGACTGTTCTTCTTTAGGTATGTTCTGCGGTCCATGTTTTTTAATTCTGTTGTTAAAATATTTACCTAATATTACTTCCTTTTAATTTACAACAGATTGTAAATTTTATATTTGCCTGAGTTATATATTTTTGATTATACACATATGCGTTAATTACTGTATCAATGTTTAAAGAACGTTCTGTCTTGATGTCTACAGCTACTGCTATTTACTAACGAATAGAGAGGAATCTGATCGATACTGAACTAGAGTTTCGGGTGTTGGTTTGGACAGCTCGAAAATGAATTGACACGTCATTGAAACAGCCCTGGCGTATGTGTCAATACTTCAAGTTATCGTTAGAGCTATTTTTGGGTAAGTGTATTTGACGATAACGTTAAGATAAATTGAAAAGAAATATTTCTGCTCGCAAGATGTCATAATAACATCAAGCGATCTTTTCATTCAATTTATGACTTCTACATGTTTTCCTTGCCAGTCACTTGTTCTCTCATCTGACGTCTACTCGATTTCTTCCGCGATGAATAGAAGTTTACGTATTGTAGGTATATTTTAGACAATAATTTTTTTGTCAATATAAATAATATAAATTTAGATTACATTCGTGTTTGCAAAATATCAATTTATTTTTTAGAATATTATATAACATGTAACGAAACAGTGTTAGTAAGATTTTGTTCCAGAAAATTAAATAAACTTATATTAGAAACTCATCATCTTATACAGGGTGATGAAAATTTTGGAGCTTTATTTTTAACTGAAAATAGTACACACAGAATAATGACAAATGAAAAAAAAATGTGATAAAAGTTGTAAAGTAACAGCGATATTCACACTTACAGTTTAACAGACTCAAGTACATTTGCTATGGTTTTCTATAGGAATTGTTAATGGCACTTTCATCGGGCCATTTATTTTACCACATCGTTTACATGCCAGAAATTATTTAATGTTTTTACGAAACAATTTACCAGAACTTTTAGAATAGGTGCCTTTAAACGTGTGTTAACACATGTGGTTTTTGCATGATGGCGCTCCACCTTATAATAATTACGAAGTGCGTTAGCATTTAAATAATTTGTTTGGGGACCGATGGATAGGTAGAGGTTGACCTATTGCATGGCCACCTAGATAACTCGAGTTGAACCCGATGGACTTTTATGTATGAGGACATATGAAAAAAAAAGGTAATGAAATTGAAAATATTTAATTATTCTCATCTCGAAAACCATACGTCTTCAAGATGCTGCAGATACAATAAGCATGCAAGATGTCGAGCGTGTTATAACTCGTAAATACGGCGAGCACAAGCTTGTATTCAAGCAGGAGGCGGTAACTTCGAATTTTAGTTCTAGGAGATGTACCTGTGTTGTGAATATCTCCCTTACTTTACAACTTTTAGCACAATGTTTTTTCATTTGTCATTATTTTGTGTACTATTTTTAGTTAAAAATAAAGCTAAAAATAAATCACCCTGTATACATAAAAACCTGTGTCGACTTTTGTTCGAAATCAATTTGTGAAGACAATTTAAAATTGAAAGAATTTATATCCAGGCCATATGGGTAATATTTTTAGATACTCCAATGTAATTATACCGGCTGTCCTTGAAATAAGAAGACAACGTATGAAAAATGGAAAGATGGATTTATAAGGAATATACATTTAAAATATTTTTCCAAAATTCCCCCTAATAAGCTAGAAAAAATATTACAGACATTTAAAAAAAAATTTCACGCAACTGTGCAACCGACTATATTATAAACAGTTCAGAGACGATATCTTAAAGTGATCGACAATAACAAAAACAATAGTTTTGTTATTGTCCATCTCGCTTTAAGTATCCTCTGTTCGATATGTTTTACATTTACCTCTTCGACTATAGATAGATTGTTACCAAATAGGAAGTTAAATCCTCGTAAAGCACACACCTAACATGTTCCTTAAATACATCGTCTTTAAAATTTCATAAGGAAGTGTAAATTTTTAACAGCTAATTTTCGTACCAGGTTGTCGAACCGTTACCATACAAAGCTGATTATTCAATGATATTTTCTATAGTTTTTATAGACATAAATATTGCAGTGTGTTTCTATTCAATAGTCGCATTCTAAATTTATATTATTTTATATTTGGTACTTCTCGTAACAAAAAAAACATTAACGTAATACACAAGAAAGAATTTAGGTCAGTTCTAAAAGTTATCCTCCACAAATGATTCACATACGTAATTGTATTAAGGTTATTGAACCCTAAGTAAATAAAGCTGCTCCATGCAAGGGTTTTTATAATTTCAGAGGTCTAAACAATGTTATCTGTTACAGTTTTTATAAACATAAGCATATGCGTAGATTCAAAGCAGGTATTTCTAATAGATATTCCGATACATAGGCGGCACATGCTTTAATTTTCAGAGGGGTTTTAATTTTGGGGTTCGTGTCGTAATTGAACAGACTCGATTTGGATATACATTCTATCTAATTGCATCTTTCCATTTTTTATACGTTGCATTTTTATTTCATGGACACCGGTATATGTATGTGTTAATATCAGTAATTTATCAATGTGCAAGGGCGGATTGATATATAAGGTCTTCAATTCTATAAAATTAGAATAAAGAAAGACAAAATAATGAAAGAGTTCAAAATGAAGTAAATTTATTGTTACACCAATGTTCCTTACATAATTATTTTTCCATATAATCACCATTTAATTTAACACATTTTTCCAAATGCTGAATCTATATTTTATTCCGTCTGTGAGAAAATCTTGCAAACAACAGTCCGAACTTCAGTACCTGATGAAAAATGTTAAGCTTTCAATACCTCTTTCAACATTGGGAACAATCAGAAATCTAAAGGTGCCACATCAGCACTGTACAGAGGGTGCAAAACATCCGTGAGTTTCAGGCTCGTCTCTGCCTTCATCGCTTCGTTGCTGCAACCCGGTCTGGCGTTTTCGTGGTGCAAGAAAAAAATCGTTCTTTCCAGCCTTATTCTACGAATACGATTCTTTAGTGATAGTAAAGTATCTTATTGAATTAATAGTTGATCCCTTTGGGAGATATTAGATATGAATGACGCCTTTTGCACCCCAGAAAATGGTGAGCATGACTTGATTTTTTTGAATTTTCGTACATGCCGAGAATAAGCACGACGATATTCCATTGATTGTCGCTTTCTTTCAGCGCCATAATGATGAACCCAAAATTCACCCCTGGCAGTACTTATGAGAAAATCATCTCCTTCATGTTGATACTGATTAAGAAGTTCTCGAAAAATGTTTCTTCTTTGTTCCCCCATGACATCTGTTAACTGTCGCGGGACCCATCTGGAACAAATTTTTCGGTAATTCTACCTCTGAACTCTTATGTATTGGACGCTTTCTTGACTATGCCTAAATTCCGAGCTATTCATTTTTGCGAAATCCGGCGATTTTCTTGAATTAGTGCATTTACTTGGCTTTGATTCTTCTTATGCGTCACTAATACTGATCGACTTAATTGCTTTTCATTAATCGCCTTCATTTCGCCTCTACAACAGAGTTTTGCATGTCGAATCCACTGGCAAACATTCTTACCACCCATACAATCGTTGCCATAAACAGGTTTCAAACGCCTGTAAATTTCAATGGGCACGCAACCTTCCAGCGTTAAAAATTCTATCACGGATCGTTGCTTGGAACAAATCTCAAAAATAGAACTCATGATAAATGATACTATTATTCAAAGACGGTACATAGGAAAATGAAACGTTGCATGTTAAGACGAGATATTTGAAATTACCGTTTTCATGTTAGAACTTATTTCTATCCTCACTACTCACACAATGGTGTTGTTGAAGACCTTATATATCAATCCACTCTCGTATCTATAAGTATTTTCGTATGCGAGAGGGTTTTATCGTTAACACTTCCCCAATTTCCATTATCTCTCCGTATAACTAATACTTCTATTTTGTGTTTACCCTTAATAATACTAACGATTTATATTGACTTAAATGTAGAAATTTCGCGTGTATTGTTTACATTATTACATGCACACCGTGAGCTGGCTGCATCAAAATCCCTAGACTAGAACATTGTAATATTCGCATATTGGCGTCGTTGCTCATGTTCGTATATGTGCTTGTTTACCTGCCATTACAGCCCGTTGTTGATCGATGTGTTGTATTTTTGTTGCTCTTCTCTATGTATATTTTCGCGTTCTGACTAAAAATATATATTTATGAGAATACCTATGTAACAAGATACATTCATTAGGCCGCACTTTTGACGTGGAATACAAAACGAAGATTGCACATTGACTTATTTTCTGGTATTTTGGGAAGAAAATCATGATCGGGACATATAACTCGGTGAAATTGAATGCCAGCGCAACAGACTGGTTCAGAATATTTTGGAAAGAAATAACTAAAGTTCGGCTTTTTACGCACAAGAAATGCTTTAAATATGTCACGTTCTTCCTAAAAATATGTCAAATATATGCTTCATTTTTACCATTTATGCATTTTGATGCACTTTACTTTTGATGTATTTCGTTTACTGGCAATCAAGGAAATAGTAGTCTAAATTACATTTATAAATAAAAAATAATTATTATTACATAATATATGATAAGAATATTACAGAATAATATGGTAAAAGATTACAATTAATAGAAAATACATCCATAGAATTATATGTATAGTTATTATTAATAACTATTTACTTTCGCAATGAGATCTACTTAACTTATTATTTTTCTATTGCTTAAAATATTTTTATATGTTGAAAATGTTGTTTTGACTTCAACTGAAGTGATAGGTGCATATTATAATGACGCCAGATGTTCGGGGTATAAATGTAAATTATTATCTTTAACAGTCGAACTTAATGATAATGATAAAATCTTTGATATTTCTGTTAACTTTTGGAAACCATCATTCTTTGTTGTAACACTATAAAATTTATCTAGTATAACTTTACCAGTTCGACCTGGAACATTTTTCAATAAATTTTCACAATGTTCTACAATAGAAATTGACTCTAATAATGATATTTGATCAGTTTCTAATTTTTAATTAATCCAGTTAAAAAACTATAATGGGCTTTAATATACGTCAACTGATCTAGAATCTCGCGTTTTTCGAATAAACTTTTTGATTTTATAATTGATTCAGACGTATAAGAAAATTATAATGCAATTTTTATATGATTATAGTTATTCGCGTGGAATATGGCTGTGTGTAACCACGTTCCCCATCGAGTAATTACCAGTTAAGGAGGTAGAGGAACATTCGGCAATTTTTTTTTGAATATTTGGACTCGTAGAGGTGCTTTCTTAAATATTTTTGTACGTTCGAAATTAAAGAATTAACTAAAGGAAACTGGCCTCTAATTTCCTCGCAAACTCTATTTATTCCATGCGCTAGACAAGTAACGTGGCTAAAATTTTTGTAAAAAATTATTAAATTTGCTCCTGCTTTTGTCATATCCGCTGCCGCATTTGTAACGAAAAGAAGAATCTTGTCAGTCGTCAAAATATCTGCAGCAAAAGAAGTCATCAAACTTTCATTAATAGAGCGAACAATTTCTACGCTATTGGTTTTTTCTAACTCTTTAGTACTGATTAAAAAAATTTAGGTTAAGAACACCAACTAATAAATTTGGAAAATAGCGACCACGAACATCGGTCGTGTCAAATATGAACTAAAGCTTAATTTTATGCGAAATATGTAATTTTTTATATCGTTAATCGCATTATTTTCGTGTAGAATGGATATTGGCCGTTCACGATACAAAGACGTGCACGTCATTGATGACGTTTGCACAGTGTAGCAAGATCTGCATCTTTGTTATGTAATCAATAGTGATTCTCTAATATAGGTTATATATACGTTATATATATATATATATATATATATATATAATATCTTCGTGACCTTGGTATGATAAGGTAAACTTAATAAGTTGGCGATTAAAGGTCTGGTTTACTTCAAAGTATATATATTTAAAAGAACTCTACATGTTTCGGCAGTACGCCTTTGTCAAGAGAATACAAAATATAAAATGTGTATTTTATATTTTGTATTCTCTTGACAAAGGCGTACTGCCGAAACATGTAGAGTTCTTTTAAATATATATACTTTGAAGTAAACCAGATCTTTAATCGCCAACTTATTAAGTTTACCTTATATATATATATATATATATATATATATATATATATATATGTATATATTAAAATAATAAGCTTTTTTTTTGGTTTAGCGACCTTTATTGAATTTCAATTTATTTAACTAACGGCGTTTCGACTTTTTTGAATATAATTAAGTCTTTTTCAAGTGATTAGAACTAAAAAAAATTACAACGAAAGGTAAGAATTATATTTACATTATATGAATGAATTAAAATTAAAATAATGATTAGAGTAAAGAAAATTAAAATTTAACATTTAAAATTTAAAGGATACAAACACACCAATTTATTTCGTGTTAAAGCACATGCCCAGTGCAATATGCATGGTCGGAAACATGTCGACCCTTCACTACAGGGTCCGACCGCGTATCTCGGAATCTTAAGTGTAACTAAATGTCTTGTTTTAGAAATGAAAATTTTTCATTGTTTCGTTTTAAAATTGGTTTGGTCAGGCCATGTGTTTGGGAAAATACAGTATGTTTACAATGCGAAAAAAAAAAATTTTTGTTTTTTTGTGTGGGTGGGGTTGTCTTCTATTGTTTAATGAGCGGATAATACAGTTTTGAAAGTCCATCAATCTCGTTACGGTCGTTGATTGTTTTGTTATTTTTAAAAATATGAATCATTTCTAATACCTCCCTAGCCTTTGTATTTTTTTGCTTGGTTATTATTTTTGTATTTTCAAAATCAAAATTGTGCTTTAATGTTATCTGGTGTTTTTTTAAAGCTGTCTGATTTTTTGCGTATTTGTGTCCTTTTAATCTTTCCTGTAGTAACTGTTTTGCTTGGCCTATGTATACTTTGTCACAGTCTTTGCAGGGTATGTTATATATTGTATGTGATTGTTTAAGTGTTGGTGTTGAGTCTTTTAGTTTTGTGTGTACGAATTTTAGATTGTTTCCGCTTTGATGTGCTATTTTAAAATTAAATGGTTTATCTATATTGTTTAGTTTTTCGGATAATCCAGTTATATAGGGTGTAGGGATATATGTTAATTCATTGGTTGTTTTATTTATATTTTGGCACTTAGTTTTGTTATATATATTATTAAGTCTCTGTTTTATAATTTTTGTATAAATTGTGGTGGATAATTGTTTTCTGTTAAAATAGTTTTTACTTTATTCAGTACTGTTGGTCTGAAAACTGGATTGGTGAGATTTAAAGCCCTGTCCACAAACGCCGTTACAACATTTTTTTTGTGGGATAGGGGTTGGTGTGAATAAAAGTTTACGTATCTGCCGGATGTGATTGGTTTAGTGTACCATTTTGTTTGTATGTTATTGTTTGTTTTTATTAGTGTTAAGTCTAAGTAGTTTATGGAGTTGTTTTTTTCAATTTCAATGGTAAAGTTTAAATTTGGATGGAAGTTGTTGAAGCTATTTTGTATATTGCTTATTTCCTTTTCTGGTAACATCATTATGCAGTCATCGACATATCTTTTGAAAAAGGTTGGTTTGATTCGTTAGTTCGACGTCGTTAGTTAAATAAATTGAAATTCAATAAAGGTCGCTAAACAAAAAAAAAAAGCTTATTATTTTAATATTATGCACACGGCCAATAAAATAAATAAAAAAAAAATTTAATTCTTATTAACACTAAATATATATACAAGGCGTGTATAAATTGTCGCAAAAGCTACACGTAGCGACATTCTTCGTTCGGTTCTGAATAAAAAATCTTAATGTTAAAATGTCGTATCATGCTTCGTAAATTCGTAAATGTCAAAATTTGACAGTAATGATTTTGATTGAACTCACTTTGAAATACAAACTTATTGTTCTACAACGTTGCCAAATGTGTTTTTCGTGGAAGTACGTTAATAAATAAATGTTTAAAACAAGCTTTTAAATAAAAAAAAACGTTTACGAAATAATACTAGTAAAAATTTTTCCTATAAACTAAATTGCATCTATCTCTATTAACAGATATCGAAGAGCAAAGGTTAGTTACGCACTAAAAGTCTGAACTTCAAGAACCCCGTGAAAACAAACGAAGCATGATACGACATTTTGACATTAAGATTTTTTATTCAGAACCAAACAAAGAACGTCGCTGCGTGTAGCTTTTGCGACAATTTATACACACGTTATATATATATTAAATAATTGACATGACATGAAAGATATTTAGGTTATGTTGAAGTCATAATTCATAATAAAATATATACTAATGAAGAGATGCATACATATTAGTTAATGTATTTATTGTTTATATTTTTGTTTATTTATCAGATATATCCTTTGCGCTTAATAAAGGAAACTGCTTTTTTAACGATTTTATTAAAGAAACAGATGCAATTTATTTATACACAAATAATACAATACATATCATCAATAGTAAACGTAGAGAAGGATATTAATGATTATTAACTGTAATAACAAAAGTTAAAAACACGTCAGTCTGATGAATTATCTTTATTCTTCTTTCATTTTCAATATTAATAAAAAAATCAGGAGTATATAGTCTGATAAAAACTTCACACGTTTTAATACAATGAGTGGTAACTCCACAAATGCCTTTATAGGATCTTATTTTTGGTAGTGAAATCCTATGTTCTGTAACACTTTCCACTAGAGCTGGGCGAAGTATCGATACATCGTCCAATACCCGATACTATATCTGGTATCGATTTCCCGAAACCTCAAATAACGAAGGTATCGATTCTAAGGTATCGATTCCAAAGTATCGATTTCAAAACATAGATACCTATCGATACTTTACCGATTCCAGTACTCGCTAAGTGTCGATACTTAGCAATGTATCGGGTTTATCTTCGAGCGTTTTTTTAAATGTACATAAAGAATGCAATATCATTTTAAGTAAATAATTTTTAAGTATGTATGCATTATATACAAGGTGTGTATAAATTGTCGCAAAAGATACACGTAGCGACATTCTCCGTTCGGTTCTGAATAAAAAATCTTAATGTTAAAATGTCGTATCATGCTTCGTAATTTCGTAAATGTCAAAATTTGACAGTAATGATTTTGATTGAATTCACTTTGAAATACAAACTTATTGTTCTACAGCGTTGCCAAATGTGTTTTTCGTGGAAGTACGTTAGTGAATAAATGTTTAAAACAAGCTTTTATATCAAAAAGAAAACGTTTACGAAATAATACTAGTAAAAATTTTTTCTTTAAACTAAATTGCATCTATCTCTATTAACAGATATCGAAGAGCAAAGGTTAGTTACGCACTAAAAGTCTGAACTTCAAGAACCCCGTGAAAACATACGAAGCATGATACGACATTTTAACATTAAGATTTTTTATTCAGAACCAAACGAAGAACGTCGCTGCGTGTAGCTTTTGCGACAATTTATACACACGTTATATATTATATAGTATATATTTAAAAGGATGTTGTTGAATTTTACATTATGCGTAGCAAATATTCATATTATGACGTAGTAACTATAATTATTACAAAAAAAACAAAATATAACAATATTGCAAATTTCATACCGTAGATATGGTAGAATCGGTAAATTATCTTTATATCTCTTGAAATCGATATCAAACAATCGATACCTAGAAAACAGGTTATGAATACTGATTCCTAGATATCGAATCAAGGTATCGATTCCGAGGTATCGATTCAAGGTAACGATTCCAAAGCATCGATACTTTACCGATTCCAGTACTCAGAATTAATACCGTGCACAGACCCGATACATCGCTAAGTATCGATACCTCGATTGGTATCGATGCCCGATACGGAAAGCGTCGGTACACTCAGTAAAGTTGTCAATATGGACAATTACTTTCTTCCTGTCATGCTTTCGTTTAGCGCTGACCATTGTATTGCCCTTTTCAACATCAGTAGATATTTTTCTAACAGTTTTAAGGTTTACACCCTGCTGCAGATACAAGCTATAAATAATGTAATTCATTATTATTATATTATTATATGAATACCAAATATAATTTACTTCACGTATTGCCGTTAATGATGTCAACGGCCCGCCATTATCACGTTCTTCCTTAAAATACGCAATTGCCGCTGCAATTAGCGAATTATTCTGGTTAGAGAACGGTTTCGGCATTATTGCGAAAGCGAATAATTCCACTTTAGTTATGTGAATAACTGTTTGTAATAAAGACGAGATAAAAACGGTAGAAACTAATAAAAACATACAAACAGCAAGGCAAATAAATAGCAGAACAAATTTGTTAAATGACAGGACACATTTGTCAAATGACCGAACAAATTTGTCAACAATGGACGCTTCTTTCTCAGTCCTACAAACTTATACAGCGATGTTAACGTTTTATCAGGTGTACATAGGTATTTTAAAGAGATTTGTCATGCCGAAAGTTCAATAAATGTCGTGCACGTCTTCGTATCGTGAATGACCTATATATCCATAATATTGGGGTAATATTCCTAATAATAAAAAAAATGTTTTTTAACATAAAATCCAAACTCTAAGCCATAACAAAACGAAGAGTCGCCAACAGATAATATTATGAAAGATGTATGGAATAGCATAGAAATTAATCCAAATAGTCTTTTAGAAAAGTATCTGCTCAAGTACGATATGGGAAATAAAAATATGGTTTTGGAATACACTTTGTAAAACAGCGAATAATTGTTTTTAATTAAAGGGTTAGGCAAAAATAAATTAAACACATTTGTGATATTAATATCACAAAAAATGGCATTGGAAAGTTTACTCTGCGACTGCCTAGGGCGCCGCGACGCACACATTGGGAATCACCATGTTAACTAATTCTTTCACCCGATAAGAATTGGTGTTTAGGTTGAAGCAGAATATGCATTATGGAACCTATTTTTTGATATTGAGTATACAGGTATTTATAAATTAGAAGCATGACAATAAGTTATGACATGAGTTTTTCTAGCAAGATTGAGTTCTACCAGATACTGCACAGACAATAATGAATCATTTTGGAACAATTCTATAGCAAATACACTACTATTTGTTCCTCTGTGTCTAAATCTTTAGGTTTTCTGATACGATCTTGTTGTTCATTTAGCAATTAACACATTTTGGCTTTTTTATTCTTTTCCTTTGTTCGATCTAAGTTAAAGTATGCATCTGTAGTTTGGTATTCTTGACATATTTATCAATAACTTTTACTCGAGTGTGTACGAAAACAATTTTTAAAGTTTTTGTCCGATAAACTGGATATGCCCACACTGATTAGGAGAGTTTACTTTATAGGTAAAACTTCACATCCCCAAACCAGAGAAGGGAGGAAATGAGTTACGAGTTTCTGGTAAAACTCGTCAGCAACAATGCTGATTCCCCTACTCGGCTTCAACAAATCAATTTAATTGCACGTTAGGTCAACACCTACCTAGAGCACGCAAGAATGTACTGCGTAAAGATCCATATTACATATAAATGCGCAACAATCCCAATAACCTATATTCTTATGACTCCTACAGAAAAGTCTTTTTCTTCGTTTCTAATTACATTTTCATTTTTTTTTGTAAATTGATAGCTTTTTTTTGCTTCAACAAATCGATTTAATTATCTTCAAGTATATCGTTAAGTTATAGGACACGTTCTACGTATCTAGAGGACGTACGAACGTCCTCCATATAGTTCTGTTATAACGAGGTGTGATCCAGATGTTCCTGGACTGACATTGTAGCACGAGAACCCAATACAGGGTGTTATAAAATTCGTGGACACGGACTATGCGATGACGTTAATCATTCGAAACTTAAACGAATGTTTCTTTACCATTTTTTAATCTCACTGATATTTTCTGAATTTTAGAAATTAAAAAAAAAAAACATGTAAACTTCTTTAATATTACACAATTAAAACGTATAACACGAAATACTTTATAGCATTTGTTCGAATTGTCTTCCAGCAGCAACTACACTTGCTTCAGCATGCCTTGCTATTGCCTGAACGGCGTTGCGTAACATTGGCGGTGTTATTTGTTACTTGAAGTACACGGTTTTCTAATTCATTGACATCGGCACCATGTGTTTGATAAACTAACGATTTTAAAACAAGCCACAAAAAGAAATTGCAAGGTGACAGATCTGGGAATCGAGGTGGCCAAGGTTCTGGACCACTCCTACCAATCCAACGGTCATGGAAAGTATTGTCCATGTAATTTCGTACAATTCGTGCAAAGTCAGTCATACACAGAAATTATTTTGCTGGAGATTTAAAAGCATGTCATCTAAAACTTCTGAAAGCTGTTGTAGAGAATCTAAATAATTTTCTTCATTCCTGCGGTACGGCAAAATATGAACAAAGTAAAAGTAATGAAAAAAAAAATATAAATAAAAAAAAATATCTAAGGCCTCTAAAAGATTTAATTTACGACCTTTCTCGGCCAAATGCAATATTTTACGGTGACCAAATGTATGGCTTTCTGTAATAAGATGGTTTGCGAATGTTGAATCTGTCTTCTTTAGTTTATATGACCTCATGTGTTCTTTTACCCGTTTAACTATTATATACAACATTGGAAAAGATTGTATATATATAATATAATAATATGTTGTATATAATAGTTAAACGGGTAAAAGAACACATGAGGTCATATAAACTAAAGAATTCATCATTCGCAAACCATCTTATTACAGAAAGGCATACATTTGGTCACCGTAAAATATTGCATTTGGCCGAGAAAGGTCGTAAATTAAATCTTTTAGAGGCCCTAGAAATTTTTTATAAGCCGAAAAACACAATAGATATCGTTTTAAATGGCCAGTTGGATCTTATATATACACATCTTTTCCAATGTTGTATATAATAGTTAAACGGGTAAAAGAACACATGAGGTCATATAAACTAAAGAAGACAGATTCAACATTCGCAAACCATCTTATTACAGAAAGGCATACATTTGGTCACCGTAAAAAAAAAATAGTTTTGACGTAATCTTACCAGTTGTTCACCCAATAAACAAACCCAAATATTTAAATCAAAGAGACGTTGGCGATTTCTAGACATAATTAAATGTGAATTCTCATAGCTTCAGTGATGTTGATTATGAATATTGAAGATACCATCTTGGGAAAATAAACGTTTATCTGTACACGGAATAGAATTTTGTTCAATGGAATATTCAGATCGATATGTAAATACCATTCACAGAACGCTTGCCGAAGTGGACTGTGATTATCTTTCAAATGCTGGACCCTTGTGAAATGATATGGATGCTGTTGGCTACGTTTTAGCGAACGCCATATGTGAATTTGATTTGTTCTTAGGTTCCTCGTAACGCATCTAGTATTTCTTTAAGGACCGTTTGCTATTAAATCAATTGCATCACATAAAAGAGGACGGCTAGCATTTCTGCGTGGTTGTACTGTAATGCATCCGCTGAAAAGAATTATATCTTCCATAGTTCTAAAGACATTAGCATTCGAAAAACTACACCCAGGAAATTGCATAATTGTGTAAAATTAAACAAGTTTACATGTTTAATATTTTCATTTTTAAAATTGTTAAAATCCAGAAAATATCAGTTAGATTAAAAAATAGCAAAGGAACATTCGTTTCAGTTTTTGATGGTGTCTGCTACACTTGAAAACATCGTAGCAGTTTAACAGCGCATTCATGAAGACTATCGTTGGATTATTCTTGACATCTGCGGAATATGCTGGCTTGAAAAAGGCATCATTTGTCGAAACATGTAGGATTGTTTTACATATATACATTTTGAAGTAAAACCAGACCTTAAATCGCCAACGAATTGAATTTTACTATATATATTGTAATATATTTATGCGAGTCAAACGCTGGGAACAGCCAAAATGAAACAAACTTTGGAAAGAATTATATCTTCCATAGTTCTAAAGACATTAGCATTCGAAAAACTACACCCAGGAAATTGCATAATTGTGTAAAATTAAACAAGTTTACATGTTTAATATTTTCATTTTTAAAATTGTTAAAATCCAGAAAATATCAGTTAGATTAAAAAATAGCAAAGGAACATTCGTTTCAGTTTTTGATGGTGTCTGCTACACTTGAAAACATCGTAGCAGTTTAACAGCGCATTCATGAAGACTATCGTTGGATTATTCTTGACATCTGCGGAATATGCTGGCTTGAAAAAGGCATCATTTGTCGAAACATGTAGGATTGTTTTACATATATACATTTTGAAGTAAAACCAGACCTTAAATCGCCAACGAATTGAATTTTACTATATATATTGTAATATATTTATGCGAGTCAAACGCTGGGAACAGCCAAAATGAAACAAACTTTGAAGTCAAACGTTTACTAAAAGTGTTTTTAAAGACAAAATATTAAACTTTAAAGCAGAAAATGAATTTAAAATTCTAATTTTTACCCCCGCATTCTGATACACTTCTGCGCAGGTGCAATGAATATAAACGTTTGTTGATAATAATCATATCATGTACAACCAAATAGTGTTTTGGTTGTAAGGAAAGTTCGATATTTAAACTAGTTTTGAAGAAAAACGTGCATGAGAACTCTAATATCTTCAGGGTCGTGAAAGATTCTGTCTGACAAAGAAAACTAAAAGGTATCTTAGCTCAGTATTAATATGATAAGCTAATTAATTTCAAACAACTTGTCTAGGTTCTTAAATACCGTTTATTTAAAATGAACATCTTATTATAGTAAAAAAAAATATTTGATTCGGTAATATTAAACATAACATACAGGATTAACAATAGATCAATAATTAATTTTAATGAAAACTTAATATTAAAATTTATAGGTTATGTGGAATTTCTTTTTATAAGAGGAATTAAATGAATCAGCAGATATATAACAAATATTTGGATAATGACACAAAATAGGCTCTGGTAAATCAAACCACGCTTAAAAATTGATATAACTTCCCTATTTACATAATTAAAAATGATTATTATTAGAATTTTAATCTACTTCCGGTAAGTATATATATTAGTCTGTTTACTTATTAAGTTAAATTTTTGGAAGTGAATCGTATAATGCAAACTTAGCCAACATTTCCTTTCTATCTTCAAGATTCTCGTCTAAGGACACCTAATCTCTGCGATCAATCTTGGTCCACCTGATGTACAGTTGAATATTGTGCCAAACAGGGAAATCCGGTCACGAACCTAACCAAATCCCTCAAGCGTTGAGTTCTCCAGCAAAACAAGGTATACTGTCTCCTTTTTTTTTAATAATGGATAATCTTCATATTCGATAATTTGGTTTCTAGAGATTGTCCCATTTAAACCATTGTTGATTCAGGGTGATCCAATACCATTTGATTAAATACGGATAAATGTTTTCCATTTGTTATTTTAATTTTTCAAATTAAACGTTTTTTTTAAAAAAAAATTCTCTTTTAAAACATAACTAAACTTTTTTTAAAAATCCAAAAGATTCTTCTCTCCAATTGTTTTAATAACTCTCTATGGCAACCCAACAGCTTTTCTGTTCTCTAAGCTCATTGGTCGCTTAGTTATAGAATTTCCAAAATATTTGATATTTACAATAATTATAATTCTTAAATAATATTATGAACTTATTGGTTTATAAATAAATTTTCCTTCACACATAACCTTTCGAAAAATTCAAAATTAACTAGATTTACATATTTTATAGTTTTGGTAAATGTAGGGAAGTCATATACTTTGAAATTTAATTATAGATTTGACACTCTAAATTTAGAAAACAATACAAAGATAATAGACTTCCAATCTTGTAACAAATTCCAATAACAGATGTAACAAATAAAAGCTATTGTCTTCTATAAATCAATTAACATTTTATTATAATATATATATATATATATATATATATATATATATATATATATATATATATATACAAGGTGTGTATAAATTGGCGGACCCACTACACGCGGCGATATTCTTCGTTAAATTCGGAGTCCAAAATCCTAATACGAAAATGTTGTACCATATCTTTGCACGAGGTTCCTAAAGATCAGACTTTCAGTCTTGAAATAAGCATTATTACTCGATATTTGTTGACAGAAAGAGCTACAATTTAGAAGAAAGAAGAATTGTTGTTATTATCCTTTCGTTAAAGTTTTCTTTTTGATTTTAAAGTTTGTTTCTAATATTTGTTTATTAACTTATTTTGACGAAAAACACATCTGACAACGTTGTAAAACAATAAGTAGGCATGTTGTTCTAGTCAAATACATTATTACTGTAAAATTTTGACACTTATGTAATCTACCTATTTCATTCGACTTGCTTATTTTTCGTGTTTATTTGTATAATTTTGTTTAGTTTTCGTATTTATTTGTATAGTTTTAATCAGTTTTCGGGTTTTAGTGTTTACTAGTTGTTCTGTTTGTTTATTATGAATTTTACGTTCAACGAATATGCCGATATGTACATGATATACGGTTTCTGTCGTGGAAATGCTAGCATGGCAGGGCGGGAATATCGAGTGCGTTTTCCAAATCGGAGGCATCCAAGTAAAAATGTATTTCGAAGGCTGGACCAACGACTTCGTGAAACAGGTTCGTTTATTCCAAGAAATGCGAACGCAGGTCGACCAAGGCAAAGGCGTACCGTGCAACTAGAAGAGCAAGTTCTAGCTACAATACAGGAAGATCCCTCTGCGAGTACCCGTCAATTAGCTTCTACACTAAATATTCCCAGTAATAAGACTGTTCATTTGATTCTACGAGAAAACTTGCTTCATCCATACCATGTTTCTAAAGTTCAGCCTCTCTACGGAAATGATAACTTATTTCGAATCAATTATTGCAATACAATCTTTAATAGAATTCAGGAAGAAGGTGACTTTTTAAGACGTATTCTTTGGAGTGATGAGTGCATGTTTACCAGAGATGGTGTGTTTAATACTCTAATTTTCATCATTGGGCAGATGAAAATCCACATGAATTTCGCGAATACGGTCACCAAAGAAGGTTTTCTGTTAACGTTTGGCTGGGTATAATAAACCACAGGGTAGTTGGACCAATTTACTTACCAAATCGCCTAGATGCCGGTGAATATTTAAATGTTTTAGAACAAGTTATTGATGAGATACCGCTGAACGTACGCCGTAATATGATTTACATGCATGATGGAGCTCCTGCGCACTTTGCTCGTAATATAAGAGACTGGTTGACTGAACACTTCCCAGACAGATGGATTGGTCGTGGCGGTCCCCTTTTGTGGCCTGCGAGATCCCCCGATCTCAATCCATTAGATTTTTTTGTTTGGGGGTTTCATTAAAGGTAAAGTTTATGCTATAGCTCCTCAAGACGCTGACGAAGTTAGAGCCCGAATTGACGCCGCAGTATTAGAAATCACACCAGAAAGACTTGAGCGAATAGTACAAACGATACCACAAAGATTGCAGCTATGTCTACAAACTGATGGATTTCAATTCGAACAATTATGTAGGTAATAATTACATTGATTTCTATCAAGAAGATGTACAAAAATTAGTCAATATTATCAAAAATTTTTAGAACTTTGTAATATTTTCGTAATAAATATGTAATCTATTACTATTAAGTATTATCGACCGTACTGTATAAGTAAAAATTAATTAACGGGTGAACGGTCTGTCAAGTAAAAAAAAAAACTCCTTTATTTCACTCTATATTTCATAACGAATTTGTTACTTCCTCAGGAGTGTCTACATGTTTAATAAAACCACAATATATTAAACAATATGACAATAACAAAATACTTACAATTGAGAGTTAAAATTCAGCAAACAACGACACTAAACATGTTTAAAATAATCAAATTTAAAACATTAAATTAAGAGGATGTTGGTTTATCGTCAATCTTTTAAAAACAAATATACATAAATGTTAAAATATAAAACTAAACTATATAAAACACACACCAAAAAACTGACGTCATAAAAAAAATCGAAACCAACAACAACTACAAATCAAATAATACAAGGACTGGTTAATAAAACTTGGCAGGTCAATTCACCGCCAACACCGAGTATATTGCAATAGATTATACTTAGTCCATTAGTATCCGACTTATAATTTACGCTATTAGTGTCTCCGTTGATATGCACCATTTCTAAAAAGCATCTTTTTTTGTAATTATTTTCGGCGTCCACAATTCTGACATCGCTAAAATTAAATGTATGGCCGAGATCAAGTGCATGATCCACCAGAGCACAAGATCTCTTACCAATACGGACATCACTTTTATGTTGTGTGATACGCTGTTTTAGCCATTGCGACGTTTGGCCTATGTACACGCCACGACAATCCGAACATGGTATCCTGTAGATAACATGACTATTTAAAGCCAACGGTGTTACATCTTTGGTTTTACTATATAATTTTTTCAAAGTAAATGTGTTGTATTTGGCTATTTTAATGTTCCTAAATTGTTTAAAGTGTGATATAATTGAATGAGTAAGACCATCAATATATGGAATTTTCTTGTAGATCACACTGTCCTCAGGGACGTCCTCAGTAGGGCCGTGGTAAAAGTTGGGCTGTATATCAATTTATTCATATGCCTAGGATAACCATTGTTGACGAAGATGCTAAAAAGTTCTCTAAGATTGTCTTTTAAGAAGGTGTGCTATTCTATTTTTCATAGCTATGACGGTGTTGTATTTTTGATTGAGAGGATGATGAGAATAGTAATTAATGAACCGATCAGATAAAGTTGTCTTTCTGTACCAATTCAAAATGATAGAGTTGTTATCATCACGAATCACTGAAATGTCCAAGAAGGGTACACTGTTATTGTTTTCTTTTTCCACAGTAAATTGTAAATTTTTGCTATAGCTGTTGAATATTTGTAGCGTTACATCTATCTTATCATGTGTACATAGGCCAAACGTCGCAATGGCTAAAACAGCGTATCACACAACATAAAACTGATGTCCGTATTGGTAAGAGATCTTGTGCTCTGGTGGATCATGCACTTGACCTCGGCCATACACTTAATTTTGGCGATGTCAGAATTGTGGACGCTGAAAATAATTACAAAAAAAGATGCTTTTTAGAAATGGTGCATATTAACGGAGACACTAATAGCGTAAATTATAAGTCGGATACTAATGGACTAAGTATAATCTATTGCAATATACTCGGTGTTGGCGGTGAATTGAACTGCCAAGTTTTATTAACCAGTCCTTGTATCATTTGATTTGTAGTTGTTGTTGGTTTCGATTTTTTTATGACGTCAGTTTTTTTGTGTGTTTTATATAGTTTAGTTTTATATTTAAACATTTATGTATATTTGTTTTTAAAAGGTTGACGATAAACCAACATCATCTTAATTTAATGTTTTAAATTTGATTAATTTTAACATGTTTAGTGTCGTTGTTTGCTGAATTTTAAGTATGAATATTAAACATGTAGACACTCCTGAGGAAGTAACAAATTCGTTATGAAATATAGAGTGAAATAAAGGAGTTTTTTTTTTTTACTTGACAGACCGCTCACCCTTAATTAATTTTAACTTATATATATATATATATATATATATATATACACATATACTGCTATATGTGTAACAAAACCCTTCATCTATATCCTGATGCTTTCTGAATAAAATAGTTTTTCTTTTCCTTTTTTTGTATCTAATTACTTTTTTATCTTTTTGTAAATTGCTTGTCTTATAACAGTTTTGCATAAATACGGGAATTGTTCGGAAGCTACGTGGCCTAACACAGATATGGTGCCAATTTGCAGGAATCTTCTTTACCATTCTGTAGAATCATTCCTAAATAGGTTAAAATCTGTCAGTATAGAGCGATCTGTCAATTAGTCTGTTTCAGACAGTACGCCAAAGTGAACGTCCCGTGTGATTTTGTAATAATAGAAAAAACTGAGTTGAGAGCAGTGATAAAGTACTTTCATTTGAAAGGCTTAACACCAACCGAAATCAAAGTAGAGCTGGATTCAACACTTTTAGAATCGACTTCTCGTCTTCAATAGTTAAAAACTTGATTGCCGAATTTAAGCGTGGTTGTATGAGTACCAATGACAAACCCCGTAGTGGACCTTCAAAAAATGTTACTGTCCGGATATGATAGAAAAAGTCGAGCAAAAATGCGCGAGATAGCAGACATTGTAGGTGTCTGAAATGACAGTGTACGTAGAATTTTAACTGAAGAATTGGAAATAAAAAAAATATTCGGCGTGTTGGATGCCGCGGTTAATCACACCGGAGCAAAAACTGAGTCATTTGAGTGTTTCTCGCGACCTTTTGGCACGTTTTCGCCGCAATCAGACAGACCTTGTACGCCATTTAATTACCGTCGATGAAACCTGGGTTCACCATATTACATTACCGAAACCAAAGAACAATTCAAACAAAAAAAATGTTCTCCGCCAGAAAAGAAGGCAAAAACGGTTTGTCAGCAGAAAAGGTTATGGCAACTGTTCTTTTGGTTCGATTTTAATGGAATTATCTTGGTCGGATATTTAGAAAAGCGGAAAACAATAAATGATAAGTATTATGGCAATTTGCTGCAACAATTAAGCGACAAAGTCAAAGAGAAACGGCCGCATTTGGCAAAGAAGAAAGTGCTTTTCCATTAGGATAACGCACCTGGCCACAAGTCTGCGATTGTAATTGCAAAATTTCATAAATGGGGATTTGAATTAGTGCCTCATTCGCCCTATTCCCCAGATTTGGTTTCCAGCGATTATCATCTCTTTCCCAACCTGAAAAAATGTCTCGGCGGTAAGAGAGTTTGGTCTAATTCTGAGGTAATCGTTGCTGTAAATAGCTATTTAGAGGACTTGGATTCGTCGACCTACAATGAAGGCTTTACTAATTTGGAATATCCTTGGAAGGGCATTGAGCGAGTATATTAAAAAATAAAATGTAAAACTTACATTTTCTTTGTTGAGAAAGTTTCCGAACCACCCTCGTATTTTAGGGTTTTCTTAATTAATTTTTATGATACCGTGCTGTATTACGTAAACATTTTCATATTATTGGATTGTATGGATCGTGTGAGTGAATAAATCCTATTATTATTTAAATAAACACATAGATCAGCATATTTAGTTTGGTAAAACAGTTATATGACTATTTCAAAATGTTTCTCAAGTAATGTGAGAAAACACATTTATGTGGCTCCCTTGATACTCATTCTAGGGATGAGGAAGTGATTATTTATAGTAAGAAAGCTCCGTTTTAATCGACTCTAATGAAAAGGAAAGTTGATTACATCTACGCTGGCATATTGGAGTGTATACAAGGTTCGCTCGAATATAAATTCAGTGTTTTCATATTTAGATTAATTTGTGAAAATTAAAATACAAAATTATCAGTGGAACACATTTACAGTTAATTATCTTAATAAATTAGTGCGAAATGTTCAAACATTGGTTAATTTTTAAAATGAGGGACGTACACAATTTATTGTTGAATTTAATGTGCTTTACTATACATATTATTAAAAATGAAGCATACTTACGAATAATTAGCAGAAAAAAGATCCTATAATCATTACCTGAAACAAAAAGAAATCCATAGAAATATTTAATGATAATTATGTATTAGCTAAAAACCTTTTATCGATTTTATTTTCGCATATAAAATCATATACTAAAACTAATACCTAAACGATTATTAAAAAATGCTGTTTTTAAGAGCTTATAACATATACAGAGTTAGGCAAATGCATGGATCCATTCGAATATCTTTGATACGGCTACTTAGAATTTAATAAAATTTTCTACATTTAAGTTAATGCAAATAGGGAATTCGAGGAGCATATTTATTTTAAAATCAGACTTTCGGTTTAGCCAAAAATTATGTTACTTTTTTTATTTTAAATGAAATATTTTTACGAATTTCAATAGAGTTTTGCTCTGAGAGTTCAGTATAAATAAAGTTTGGCACCTTTTTGTTCAACAACGACAGAGATATTTAATTAAATCAAATAATGCAAATTTTATTGAGAACAAGAAAAATGAACACAAAAATGTAAACAAAATCAAAATCAGTTAAGAAAGTTTTCGAAATGATGACCGTTCACTTCATGACAATATGGAAGCCTGTGAACAAATACTTGAATGACATTTGCCAAAGCCTCCTCACGAATTAATTGCATCTAAATCTTAAGACCGTGCGGGCCATCCAATTAATCCTCTACGACCAATCTACCGATTTGGGATCGTTTCGTTTAAAAAATTTCTAACATTAAGGAAATAGTGAGGGGTGCTCCATCTTATTCGAACCAAACCCTTACAAGTAATTCCCCACCTTCCTCAAAATTAGGAACAACCTGATCACGAAAAGATCTAAACATCTCTGTCCAGTTAGTATACCATGGATGAAAATCGTACCAATAATACGGTTCCTGAAAATACCAGCCCAAACCTTTAATTTCTGCGGATGTTGTGTATGTGTTTCTAGCCTCCAATGAGGATTATCTATTGACCAATATCGACAATTATGGCGATTAACGGTACCATTCAAATAAAACGAAGCCTCGTCGGAAAACAGCATATCGTTATGTAAAATATTGGCTATTTTTGCAAAACTCCATCACTTTTTCGCAAAATTAAATTCTACGATCATAATCCCCGTTCAATAATTCTTGCATTAAATGTGATTTATACGGAAGATATTTTTCGTGCTTCAATATTCTGGTTACTGGTCGGCAATTTATATCATAGTTTAGTGCGAGGGATGTGGTTGTAATTCTTCTAATGCTACAGCAATATCTTGAGCAATAACTGCATTTGTTGCGAATGGATCCATACATTTGTGTATTTTGGTAAATAGACATAAAGTTAAGAAATGATGATAACAGGTATATAATAGAAGTAAAATGGCATATTTATTTAATTCATTGAAATATCAGAATTACAGAGACTGATACAAATTTAAACTAACGATTAAATAAATAGATATAAACATTTTTCTTATGTGTAATGGCAGAAAATGGCAAACTAGTAATGTATAAAATAAAATACAGCTAAATGTATTTGAATAAATACCTAGAGATCATAAATGATTGTCTCTGTCGCTTGCTTGAATTAGTGCTCATTTTTACAAGATCTCGCTTCACGCTATAGCAGGCGTGCCCAAGCGGTCGATCGCGAGAACTTTTAGAGTTGAATCTTGGTCCTAGAGTTGACGTTCGCGACAACTCCAACTTGTGGAGTGATTATCGACTCCGAAAGATCTCACGATCGACCGGTCGATCGCGGACCGTTTGGGCACCTCTGCTTACTTACGACAGTGCAGGGGTGCCCAAACGTACTGTTTCCAGTAACGTTGTATCGGAAGTTATGCAATTGAATATACATGTCATTCTGATATATGTCAATGAATTCTGTGACATGAAATAAGTTTATTTTATGAATTAGGTATATAATATCACTCAGGCCTGTTTGTAGAAATATAGGAAATTTAAATTAAATTTCGTTATTGTTGATGTATTAAACGTGAAGAAACTCAAGCAACGGGCGTCAATGAAAGAAGAAATACTCAAATTCTTTCAAATTTGCCTATTTTACTTCGCTTAAAGTAGTGGAAGTAAGTTTTGATATCAAGTACCGCGGAAAAAGTTTTGTTTTATGACAATTTTTTTCGATCGCATCATATAATAAAAAAAATTGAAAACAAAAGAATGCTTGATGAAAAAAATAAACGTTTATTCCAAAACTAAATTAACAATTTTCATTATCAGCATTATACGGTTGTTTTCGTATTTGAAAAAAATGTAAATCGCTTGTTAGGGCTTTAGCAGAAAGAATTAACGAAAACGAGGAAGTCTTAATATGCTCTTGCCCAACTAGAATTAAGAATTTGAAAAATGGATGGCGAACAAATACTATCCCGTTCATATAAATAAAAAAAAAAATTGTTACGAAAGATTTTTCCTGATGATTGTTTACGATAAATCGTATTTTGTGAACGAATAATGAAAATCAGTAACCGCTATCCATATTTTATAGCAAATATACTGTTTACTAATGAGTCAAAATTTTCAAAATATTAGCGACAGGATCCTGCTACAAGGGTTGTCTTTTATATTTTGTATATAGAGCTGGAATAAAACAGTAGATAGCTTTTAAAGACTTTATTGTTTTTCGAAATATTCTCCACGAAGATTTATGCACTTTTGCATGCGCTCGAACCAACTCTGGAAGCAGTTATTCCACTCGCTTGTTGGTACAGTCAAAATTGCATTTTTGAAGGCCTCGACTTCTCCTTCTGAGGACTGAAACCTTTGACCATGCAGTCCGGTCTTGATTTTCGGAAAGGCAAAGATATCGTTGGGACTTAGGTCGGGACTGCACGGAGGATGGTCTAACAATTTGACGTTTTGTAGCGTCAAAAATTCAATTGTCTTGCGAGCTGTGTGCGAACTTGCATTGTCTTGGTGGGGATATTTCGTCGTTGTGGGTTTGTTTCTCGAAGCTCAGCGATGATCGTTGTGGGTTTGTTTCTCGAAGCTCAGCGATGACATGCGCCAAACAAAAGGTTGTACACCAATCGGCAGTAACAGTTCTTTGATCTTGTAGAGAAATTGTTGCTACATGACCTGCTTTGGAAACAACTATCACGACCATATTTTTGGAGACACTTCGAGAATGGATAACTTTTGTCGGCTTTGCTTCACCTTGGAAACACAAACAGACGACTGGCGTTTATTTTCTGGTTCGTATGAGTAAATCCCAGATTTATCACCACTTACGATGTTGTACACGTTTTTACAGTTTCCTGCGTTGAAGCGGTATTGAGTTTTTTGACACCAATACATCCAAGCTGTTTTCTATTTTTTGGTCAATAGATGCGGTATCCATTTTTTGTTACACACAATTCTTCATGTAAAATTTTTGAATTGAGGTCTATGAAATCCCCAATGATGCCTCATTTCATCATGTCAGATGTCAATCTTTGTTGATGAGCTTGCGCACAGCATCTACGTTTTCCTGAGTGACCGCCGTTTCTGGTGCACCTGCTCTTGGATCGTCGCTAAGACTAATCCGTCTACGTTTGAATTCTGCATATCAACGAGAAATTGTTGACTGATGTGGTGCTTCATTATCGAAATCAGAAACCAACTCGGCAAGGCATTCTTGTTGAGATAATTGTCTTCGAAAATTATAAAAAAATATTGCGCGAAAATTTTCACGGTTTAATTCCATTTTTCGACTAACTTGTCAGCTTTGACAGTTCGTTGTAGCTACAACACTACACGTATCGCACTGAAACTTTGAATTTAGGCTAACTAAAGAGCGAGGTTAATTTTTACTACTGATAATTGATTAGTGGAGCCCTCTATGTCCCAGTATGCAAAACATAAAAGACATGCCTCGTATTACACGAAATTGTTCAAAACATAATCATTATAATGTCAATATCACTACTAGGGGCTACTGTAGTAGAGAATATCATTGGCTTACTTTGATAGGTATTTTTAATGGACAGAACATATCTAAATTTTTTGCAAAATGGAATAATTATTATTCATTTAACTTGAATGACTTTATTATATAACGATGAAAACTTTTGCTATCAAGGATACATAATTGGATTTTTCGGAAGCGAAAATATATTCTCCTAATACAGATCGAGATATAATGATAACTTAACATTATATTTCTATCATTCTTGTATCCTTATCACCGATAAGGATACAAGAAGGGACGTATCGAATGAGGCGTGGTTTATTTACAAGGTGGTCTTTACGTTTTATATTTTGTATTTTACAATAGATAGAGCTTTTTGGATACAATTTTTTAAGATACGTTATATCAGTCGGTATGTATAATATTTTTTTATACAGGCTGGTTCACAACTATAACACTTGTTCTTCTTCCTTTTCTTAAGCATTTTGCTTGTTCACTAAAGGAGTAATACCTCTATGGAATGTTGCTGTTCCAGCATTTTCTGGGTCGGGCGATGCTCTTTCTACCACTTGGTGAATTATACCTTGCTATCTTACCAGTTTTGTGTCCACCATTCTACTCATATGATCGTTCCACTCCCTCTTTCGATCCAGTGTCCACTTCTTTATTCCTGGCACACCACGTTTGTTTCTGATCTCATCGCTCCTTACTCGGTCTCTCTAAATGTTATTATCTGTAATCTTAGAATTCTCATCTCTGCCATCTCGAGCATCTTCTGTGGTCTAGATGTATCGGGTCTTGTTCCCGATGCCTACGTCAAATTTGTTTTTATCTTTCTACTTAGTCTCATTGTAAATCTACACAGTTCTCCCAGCGATGCCCCCATCTCTTCAACCCGTTTAAATAGTACTCGGCGTGTTTCTCTGCAAAATAATTGTTCACGAAGGTGATGGCCTTGTCATTTGACGAAAATATTTGTCCTCCGGGTGCAAGAGATTGTCTTGATGAAACAAATTTTTTTTTCTGCAAATGTGGTCGCTTTTCTGCTGTTTCTGCCTTCAGTTTGTCAAGTAATGATGCGCAGTATACTCCTGTAATGGTTTTTACTGTTTGAAGATAATCGATTAAGATAACTCCATTACTATAACAAAAAAACAGTCGCTATCACTTTCCCAGCCGAAGAAACAGTTACTGCTTTTTTTTTGGAGCCGATTCCCCTTTTACAGTCCCCTGTTTTGACTGTATTTTTGATTCGGGCGTATAATGGTGTATCCAAGTTTCATCTACAGTTATTAATCGACGCCTAAATTCTGATTTACTGCGTCTAAACTGCGCCAACAGAGCGTTGGAAATGTTCATTCGAACACGTTTTTGGTCTAACGTTAACAAGCGCGGCATCCAGCGCGCGGACAGCTTTCTCATGCCTAAATTATGGTTAAATATGTGACAAACACGTTCTTTGGACATATTCATAATCTCTGGTATCTGTCTCACTTTAATTTGACGGTCATCTAGCACCATTTGGTGAACTTTAGTGATGTTATCGTCAGTGGTTACAGTTTTTGAACGCCTCGTACGCTCATCGTCTCCCAAGCTGGTACGGCCACGTTTAAACTCAGCTGCCCAAAATTTAACCGTGGTAAATAATGGTGTAGACTCCCCGTTTACAGCTTCCAACACATCTTTAGTTTGCGTAGGCGTATTTGCTATTAAAAGCAAATATTTAATGACTGCTCGATACTAGATTTTTTTTAATTTTCACAAAAACAACAACTGCGCGTCCAAAATGGCTGAAATTTTGGTGAGTACCTGTCAATAGATACGCAACTGCATTCCCCAGCTTTTATTGACGAGTGCTGCCATCTTCACGTTAAGGTCGGAAATATGTCAGACCGTCCTCGTATTCTTGACTTCATTTCTGTTACGTTGAAGATGCGTTAAATCGGTATGTAATATATTGTTATACAGACTGGTTCACAAATTCAATACTTAAGGGCTTTAATGCTTGGATTTTAAGCAAAAAGAAATTATATTATCATAGGTTTGCGATAACTGAAAAATGGAAACGAAACAGTTATTCCTTAATATGTCTAACACCTTTCATTATATTTTAAAGACTTTATTAGTAACTAAACTGGAACACACTGCAGTAGTGTATATACGTACATAGATAGGTTTTGTGTATATATTTTATAAAATTCTAATCTAATCAAATCAGAAGATATTATAAACTAATCTATTGATATTGCCAGTTAATTGTTATTGGAAATTGGAAAAAGTATTTGAAAATAAGGCATAAAAGACTCAAGTATAAAATTCAACTAGAGTAATCTGCAAAATAACTTTCCTTCCCTACGGCAAACGTTCGTTCAGAACAGCACGTGCTGTGTGTGACAGAAATGACGAAGTGAAGTAGTTATACACAAGACGTTTCAACGAACCCGAAAACATTATGAGACTTGAATTTAAATTAGCATTCCATTCGTTACGAACGCAACGCTATTGATAATGACACACGCGAATTCTGTCCCGTAATTTACAAGGCAAAAGCCATTGTGTATTAGAGAGGTTGTAAAAAATCTTGAATGAAAATACGTGGAATGGGAGCTGAAGTAATGTTATCCACGTACGTCCTTTTTAGTTTATGGTTTGACTTATCTTTTTTTAAGTGCTCTATGTTAATCTCATCATTTTGACCTAGCGCTTTTAAACTTCTGTGAAAAAGAAATATCATTTGTGTAAATGTATTTCTACTCAAGGTTCACGCATAGTAATTTATGCAAACACGTAGTAAATACAGTAGTCGACTATATCTCGTTAATTTGGCATGTGCATATAATTAAATATTCAAATGATATTTTGTTAAAATCGAATAAAATACGTATTAATTTTACTTTGGCCAATGATCTTGCATCATAAATTTTTCCATTGTTTAATAATGAAAATAAAATATTTTTCACGTTTCGATATCCACTGCCTTTTATCAAGGTGAACGTAGTCGACGTTATTCATTAGAGAAATTCTATGAGTTCATCTTTTCTTTATCGTTTAGAGCAAGGGAGGTCAACCCATGGCTCGTTAGGCGATAGCTTATGGCCAGCGAGCCTTTCCTTTAGATACATAAAATTTGTTGTATTTGTAGCGTACCTATGTACAGCGGCCTAATGACCTAAACTTGAAACATGTCAGGATCCTATGCTTGCTTAAAGTGTATATGGTGTGTGTAAAGGGTTCTATGGCTGTTACTACAGTTCGTCGCCGTAAGAGGATAGAAATGTTGCTTTGATTTTCACTTCACAATTATACCAACCGCGTATTAAAATTGACATAATTTTAGAGCGGTGTTAAGTATTAGTGTAAAAATTATCCAAGCCATATCCTGTGACAAGTTATTTTTAAAGTATTTTTACATGGAATATGTCGATACATTTAGCATCCTTTTGTAATATTTTAATTTTAAACATTTTTTATTGTTAAATATAAGTAAATCTAGGATATGAAATTCAAATATAACATTTCCAATTTTATAAATATTTAACGCTCATTTTCGAATTTAAACCGTTTTATTAACAGAATTTTATTATCACATTCACGTTATAAAACTTTCTCTAAATTCTAAGAAGCGGCATCAATTATATGTACAAATTTATTTATTACTTTATGATGTTGACCGATTGTTTATTACCAAGGGTTATAGTGAATAAAGTGTTTAATCTGGATGTGCATTCTTGGGATCACGCTTCCTATGTGTATGTATAATGGGGTCCATTGCTAAACAATGGAATTTTGTCCGGAACTGCATACTTAGTGTTTACAACACCAACTAATACTTAATTAGTAATAATTGAATTGATTCGGCTTTTACTTGATGAAAATCCATAATTTAAAATAGAAATAAAACCAATTGTTAAAATCTCCACTTTTTAAATATGTAATCGTAAAACGACAATTGTTTCGTCAGCACAGTGGCTTCATCAGTTACTTACAGCTAAAGAGCAAAATTTACAAAATAGTTTGTAACGTGCTCTTTAGCTGTAAGTACCTGATGAAGCAGTGGCGAAATAATTGTCGTCGTTCTACGATTAAGTTTAAAAAAATATTTTAACAAATGGTTTTATTTCTATTTTAACCAGTAATGATATTCTATTATTCATTTATTAGCAGATTTTAAAGACCCTATCATAAACCTTGGTATTGTTGTCCGTAGGTACCGTTTCAACGAATTTATCTTAGAAAATTTCCCCGTTATAACGTCAACCAATACACTGTACAACCAAGACGCGTATTAATTATGTAATAGTTTGTAGGGGTAGTGGTATATTTTTATCTTACATTAAAAATAAATATAACAATCATACTTTACTTTAACAAGGGACACCAGTCCCAACAGCAGTTTTGTGCTAGTATAAGTCGTTGTAGATTAAAAAATAAAAGTACATAGTGTAAATAAATATATTTAGATGAAAGTACATTTATTCATTTACCTAACAGTCACCGATGATTTAAAAAGTAGTGTATACAAGTCCTACAACCTAAGCACGGCGAAGCAAACATCGGGGTCGTGATTTTAGCAATCGGGGTTGAAGCATCACTGCCAGAAATCGGAGTCATCGCAAACATTTGGTTCCAAGAGCCAAACCCCATCAATACTAATTTCATTGACATCACAACACTTTAGCTCGTGCCTTAATTAACTTTTAATTGTTTAGACATCGCTATTTGCAATATGATTGGTTATCCCTAAACTAGATCATAAAACTAAAGAAAACTATAAGAGAACTCTCTTTGGTTTTCCACGGCACCATCCAGAACTACCGTTCATGTAATGAATCATTTTGTCCAGCGTTCCTTTACACTTTTTTTTATCATTTAGACATTTGTTTAATTTAATAAGTTTGTGAAATTAGTTGACACTCAGATTCCACAAAATGTTTTCAACCACTCTTTTCAACTCACTTTTTCCTCTCTAAGAAATACAGTCACATCAGAGAGCTCGTGACCCTTCTGGTGTTATTAGGGACCCTGCTTTACTCCTTAACTTAATAAAAGCTCGTGTTTTAATTCTTTAGACATCGCTATTTGTAATATGATTGGTTATCCCTAAACTAGATCATAAAACTAAAGAAAACTATAAGTTAACTTTGGTTTTCCACGGTACCATCCAGAACTACCGTTCATGAAATGAATCACTTTGTCCAGCGTTCCTTTACACATTTTTTTATCCGTCCAGGATAAACGGAAGCAACTATATTTTTATTACGTTTACAAGGCCACTAATGTATTTTTAGCTCATAAATACTCACTCCCCCTTATCTGTACATATATGTATAGCTTTCTTTTAATTATTTTAATCTATTTCAAAGCTTAATTTCTTTTATATGAATATTAAATAAAACTTCAAGGACAACGTTGGTTTTCTTATTAAATACTTCCTTGCAGCATATTATACACGTCCTAGAGCTTTGATGCATTATTATAACATTATAATTAACTCGTTCTGTTTATAGTAAACACCCCCAATCGAACAGCGTTTCTAGTAACAATATCAAGTACAAAATTCAATAGTGAATTGATTTTCACATGAAAATTCATGACGTCGATTTTCTTCTTTTTGATTAAGACGAGCTTTCGCGGCTCAATATAATAAACTTAATTAACAATTTTAAGTGAAATAATATAACTATTATCGGGATAAAATTAAACAAATTTTAATGAATTTCACTACTTTTTACTTTACACAGGAACGATCGTTTCGCTCCAACCTGAGCTTCGTTAGACATATAACTAGCTTATGGATATATTTTTACACAAATCACAAATGTACCGTAACAAACACATGTTTTGATTTGAATGGTTGAAGGAATAGGAACACAGGAACAAAGAGACAATTAAATTTATTATTTGATTATATTCATACATTGCATCACAACATTAAGTTTATAATGGAACAGGAAACAAATAATAGTATTAACTTTCTCGATTACTAGAATTAATAACAAATGTAACTTTGCAATTTACCACAAACTGTCAAATACAGATATAACTATTCATAGCACTTCTTGCCATCCGATACAACACAAATTAGCGGCTTATCACAGGCTTATACATAGATTAATCAATACTTCGTTGAACCAAACAGATTTCGAAAAAGAGTTAAATTTAATTAAACAAATAGCAATCAACAATGGACATAAAAGTAATATAATAGATAAGATTTTAAATAAAAGAACTCCTTACAAAAGCCATATCGCAAATTTACCCAATATTAAATAATAATAACACCCAAAAATTTAAAAGAAACACGTTTATAGGCTCATCAAGCACAAAAATTTGTAAATATTTAAGAAAGTTAGACATTAATACAGCGTATAGAACTAACAAATTTATCCAAATTTATAAAAAACAATAAAGATTTAACAAATAACAATAAAAAGTCAGGAGCCTATGAGTTAACTTGCGGTAGTTGCCCTATGACGTATATCGGACAGACGGCAGATCATTTGAAATACGCATCAAAGAACATTTTTCTTCATTTAGAAATAATAAAAGTGACTCTTCATATGCGTCTAATATTAATTTAACAAACCACAACTTTA
The DNA here is from genome assembly GCA_935421215.2 of Melolontha melolontha. Lineage (NCBI taxonomy): Eukaryota > Metazoa > Arthropoda > Insecta > Coleoptera > Scarabaeidae > Melolontha > Melolontha melolontha. The sequence continues at coordinate 117,452,932 of OW285238.1, forward strand.
ACAAAGAATTTAAAATACTACACGCAGAAAATAAGGGCAAAAAACTTAATTTATTAGAGTTACTTGAAATGAATAAATTAAAGAAAACTGACAAGATCCTCAATGATAAATTAAAAATTCATAATTCACCCTTACTCAATTTATTTATTTGATATTCAGACATATATTCAGTCATATATTTTACTTTTCCATAGCGCTTCTTTACCTCCGTTTAACATAATGTAGACACTCAATTTTATCACTTTAAGAACAGTATTGTATAAACCGTAGTGAAAGCTTTGTGCATATACATTTAAGTAATAAAATGTACCCATTTCTTCAACCATTCACAACAAAGCATGTGTTTGTTACGGTACATTTGTGTAAAAATATATCCATAAGTTAGTCATATGTCTGACGAAGCTCAGGTTGGAGAGAAACGATCGTTACTGTGTAAAGTAAAAAGTAGCGAAATTCATTAAAATTTGTGTTATTTTAAATAATATAGTTTGTAGCAGATTTAGCAATCTTTTCACAACAGTTACAAGAATCAAAAATTTTTGGTTTGTTATTGGTTATAGTGTCTTTGCACTTGTTTAAAAAAAGAAAGCAGATATCTAGTATTTATTTACGGAAATTATGTAGTTAAGATAAATATGATAGAAATAATATTGTAAATTCTATTAAAAAAAAAATTAATTCCAATCGGAAAGTAAGAGATTAAAGAATTCAACACTGAAAGCCTACTAGTAACTACACTAACTACTAACTAAGTGCTCCAATCAACAAAAAATATTTTGGATTACAGTCAAGTGAAATTTTTCATTTATCACTTAGACTTTTGTTTAATTTAATAAGTTTGTGAAATTAGTTGACACCCAGATTCCAGAAAATGTTTTCAACCACTCTTTTCAACTAATTTTTTCCTCTCTAAGAAATACAGTCAAATCAGAAAGCTCGTGACTCTTCTGGTGTTATTAGGGACCCTGCTTTACTCCTTAACTTAATAAAAGAAAAACTCGGAGACTTGGGCCAAGTCACAAAAGCGAAGCACCGAGATCCTGTGAAATAAGAAGCTTTTATGAGTTAATTCTGGATGATGTACTGCACCTAGTTGGTGGAAGATGCGTTACTCGTTGTCGTACATTAAGCTCAAGAAGACGTGCTGGAAGCAGTTCTTCCCGTTCCCCTTAATTTTCCGTGTTTCTTTATCGTTGCTAGAGGGGAAAAATTCGTTAAAACTCTGACCCATTTTCCGGCGGACAAAACGTCGCTAATGAATGATGATAAAAAAAGACGGGGCAAAGAAATTGTCGCCTGGCGGCCAGTTTATTTCGGCTATAGTAAGCTCAACTAACTTTTCAATTTATTCTCTATATACACTCTTTTTTATATTAAATTTCGCCGTTATCATTTTTTTGTTTTCTTAAAATAAACACCCTCCTTCTCGCAGTAGGTTTCGAACTGTTCGTTGCCAATTAAAGGTACTATACTGAATTTAAACGTGAAATATTTCTTTCACATGTAACATTATGGATGTTATTTTTATACTGATTTTAGTAAAACGTTCGATACAACTGAGCACTCAATATTGTTGTCGAAGCTACAATCTATAGGGCCTTCACCGAAAACTATATGCTTTTTCAAAACTTACTTACTAAATCGATCATACTGTGTACAATATAATAGATACAATTACAATCTTTTTACCGCTACCATTGGCGCTCTCCAAGGCTCTAATTTAGGCCCGTTACTCTTCAATATATTAACAATCTCTTGACGCTTCTAGATTATAAAGTTATCGTGTATGCAGATGACATAAAAATCTTTAATAGCATTACTTCTCCACCAGACTGCCTACTTCTGCAGAGATATCTAACGCTTATTCACGAATGGTGTACAAGTAATCGAGTGTGTTTAAATGTAGTTTGGTACCCTCGATATATGAGGGGTGATATTTTTGGTCTACCCCTGACCCATTTACAAACCTAAACAATTATTTATCTTCACGTCCCGTTGTAACCTGCTATGTATAGACTAACGCTAGAGACTTACAAGTCTGCACCTGTTAAAGCGTGCCTGCAGTAGACGCCCAAGGTAAAGAGTCACATATCAGTATTAAAATGGATCGTGTCGAGCAACGAGCGGTGATTAGATACGTTTAAAAGAGATGACCCCAAATCAAATTCGTCAAGATTTGATAGATACATTGGGGGAATCTGCAGTATCATATTGCGTAGTTAAAAGGTGTCGTGAGTTTAAATATGGTAGACAGTAGAAACTGGTCAAAACTTCCATGATGTCGTGCTGCAAGATCAATGTGTGACTATTAGACAAATAGTTGAAGATACTGGTCTATCATACCATGTGGTATATAATAATATTACAGCTGAATTAAACATGAAAAGATGGGTACCATAAATGTTAACAGATGCACACAAACAAATTCGAAAAGACATTTGCAGTTGTCTTTTAACGTGGTATGGACACGACAAAAAAAATTTCTTGCAACCTTAATGATAATGGATGTGTATTGGATCCATCATTATGATGTAGACCAAAGTATAGAGTAAGGAGTGGACACATCGATGTTCATCACGGATAACATGACCTACCCTGCTGAAGGTTGCATTTTGAAAAAATTCAAAATGCAACCTTCAGCAGGGTAGGTCATGTTATCCGTATTTTTTATTATGAGTGGGTCAGAGGTAGAGCAAAAGGATCCACCCTTGTATATATCAGCAACTGTCACTCGAGCGTGTCCAAAAACGATTCTTGAAGAACTTGTCTTATAAATTGGATGGCATATATCCACCTTGTGGCACTGACTACGAGAGCTTATTAAATAGGCACGCTTTCAGTTCCCTAAGCCAAAGAAGAGATGATGAAGCGGCAAGTTCCTGATTAAAGTCGTTAACAGTGATGTTAATTCATCTTCACTACTTCGACAAATAAAATTTCTAAGTGCCGAAGTATAATATTAGGTCATGAGACACGTTCTTTGTATCTACAGTGCGTACGAATGTCCTTCACAAGGCACCGCTATTACATGTGCCACAAAGTTGTATCCCGATCTATTGTGGAGGAATTAGCTTTTTTTCAGTTTTGTTTTTATTTTTGGCTTTATATTTCAGGTTTAGTTTTTATATATCTGTAATTTAGATTTTGTTTTTAATTTTGGCTTTATTTGCATACTTTATTTGAAAATGTACTGTATTAATTTTTAGGTTTATCTACTATACTGGGTTCTTTTTTTATGTTTAATGTATAGATTATTTTATCGTGTTACTGAAATGCCCCCAATATGAGGGTTACGTTCGATAATTCTTAGAAGACGTAATGTGAGGACGTTCTATAACCTCATAAAATGGTAAAATCTATTTGTACTTTCTTGTTATCAACGCCTTTGTATTTTATACCTTTTTGATACAGTAATTTTACTGTCTTAGATATATTTCATCCTTAAAGAAATTCTATCGATAGTGTCTGAAAAATATCGATGGTTTTCGATTGTGTAAATCCTCGATTTACACAATCTAATTGATGGTTTAATATTTTGTGTGGCTTATATTTGAATTCTTTCAGGGTTTTAAACACCGAACTGTACGATACTCCAAAATACCAGGCTACATCTAAAAGCGATTCTACAGACCGTTTCTCTACATAACACAGGATATTCACCTTCATACGTTCTGTTAATACGTGATTTTATGGGAATTTAGAAGACAACTATTTTCTTTGAATTTGTTAAAAATACTTAAAATTGCTTTCGCGCAAGTTATAGGCCTTTTAGGATAATTAAGGGAAATCATGTCTCTGACCGTTCTTAAACCATTATTCCTCTGGTACTATATTATCATTGCTTCCTATTAATTTTTATTGTATTTATTCATGTTTTAAACAAATTATCAATTTTTCAATAAAATGTATTTAATAAAAATTCACAAATATTTGATATTAATTTTTTTTTATTTCCTCATGGCAATCTAATTTAAGAATTAAGCAATATAAAAATACTTCACTAGTTACCTACTATGCCACTAATGCCTTAACAATTCATTTTTTAGAATTACACATAGGGAAATGTAATGATAAAAAAAGAACGCGGTATAATTTTTTACTCTGTAATTGGATTAATCTGTTGGGTGAAATGATAGTATATTCTTCAACGAGCGTATAATGACGGCTATTATTAACGAGGGTGAAGATTACAACGCGAGCCGTAGGCGAGCGTTGTAATCACCCGAGTTAATAATAGCCTATTATACGCGAGTTAAAGACTATACTTTCTCTACGGCTACAGGATTAAATAAAAAAGAGAATACGTAGGTACATAACAGTTTAATTTATTTGTTTGCAAATGTTAATTTAAAATTAGAACAATTACTAATATTTATTACTAATAGATGTTGCTTTTGCAATGTCTACAATATCTGGGGGTGTACACATTTCATCACTATCGCTTTCATTAGCGACAAAGCTAATTTTTTAGGAAGAAAGTATGCGAGCAACGTAAGATACTCAGAAAATGTATTTGACGTTTTAAATTTTGACTTGTTTAGCGGTTGCTAGGTAACGCATACTTTATACTGCATCAATGTTGTACTGCCCGTTGAATAATGAAAATACGAATGATGTGATTCGTCAACAGGCCGTGTATAATGATTCATTACACACAGGGTGAAGAATTGATGCCATTATACAATTGAATAAGTATGCAGAATGAATATATTATTCAATAGCCGTAGAGAAATATTATTATTATTATTAACATTGACGTTTATAAGAATGTACTGTACAAACAATTTATAATAATTTGAATCCAAAATGCTTATCCACATATTTAGTGAGAGTTCATGGGAAATTGGCCTCATTTTCTAATCTTCAAGACACTCAGGATAATTAATGTTTACAGTTGACTTCTACAAAAATGCTTAAGACGGTAAAGTGAATTTTCATTGTGCGTAAAATACTTTCTAATTTGAATATGTTACTCAGATTAACATAAAACCTGAAAATATAAATTCATTTATTCAATTTCATATTTTAATGCACAAACTAATTAAAAGTAATTCCGATTATTACATTCATAAAAACGAAAATTCTGCTAGACTTTGTTTTGACACTCTTGACACTGACCTAGTTTTCTAGGAACTAATTAGGGTCATTAAAAACGCCACGGAATATCTTACATGTGAAAATATTTTAGAAACTCCTTCGCGGTTTCTTTACATACTGTACAAATCGTTTTTCATTATATAGTGTTCGAAAAATAAGGAAAACCATTGCAAAATATTTTTTCTACTCGATTACACTGGTCAACACAGTTTGATTTTCTTATATGCCAATATGTGTAGTTTTGTCTTTTGTCATGCTGATTCTGAATCTGATTCAAAATTTGCTCTATCACGTCAGGATTTTGAGATATTTTGTTAAATAATTTTTTCAAAAAACGCTTTAATTTTTACAATATTTCAAAGTTGCTTTTGTATAATAAAGGCACTACTAAAAATATTGCTCTATCGAACATTAAGTTAATGTTATGATCTGAACATGTCCTTGCATATTTTCTATGACGGAGCACTCAAACCACGCCCATTATTGCTCTGGAACTAATTAAATTAAGAATTGGTAAGGTGTCTGGCTATGTGGGTACGTAAATGTAAATATCGACATTGAAGTTGTCCAATATATCAGAATGAAATAGATTTCCCTATTTGCCTAAGTAAGTAGAAAGAAATAGCAAAGTAGGTTCCTCACCCATACATTTAGATGCAACTAGGGGTATATATATATATATATATATATATATATATATATATATATATGAAAAACAATAGACTTTTATTGGTTTAGCGACCTTTAATGAATATTGATGTTTTATTCTACGACGTTTCGACTTTTATTATTATTCAGTCTTTTTCAAGTAACTAGAAACAAGAATTAATACAATGAAAACGTGAGAACATATTTGCCTTTGTGAGACTGAATTAACAATTAAATTAACAATTAAAATTAAAATTAGACTAAAGGCAGAGTTAACAATTAAATTAACAATTAAAATTAAAATTAAATTTAGATTAATAATGAGTAAGGAAAAATTAAAATGATTACATCTGTATAAATGAATTGAAAATTTAGATTATACTTCTAATACAGTAAAGAACAATGAATGACAATAAACTCACCGTTTTTTTTGTGTTTCGAACACTCATTCTGTGTAACACGTGTCATCGGAGCTATCAGAGACCTTTTTTAGGGAAACCGACTGCACTGGTTCGTATATTGCGAGTGTCTGTGTCTTTTGTTTAGAGAAGTGGCTTTCTGTTCTATTTTGAAATTAGCAAAACGGTCAGGAACGTGTCAAGGGGTATATAGTAAAAGTATTTACAAATGGATACTAATAAAAATTTTTGCTTTGGCAATATCAAGACCCATAGGTGTTTCGCGTAAGAATATGATGTTACAGAACCAGAAGGAGCAAGTGTCAAGTTATCGACCAGCGATGTTTGCCATATGAAGAGGACGGCCACACCTAATAAATCAGAATTCAGAATTAAATGATGTAAAGTGTTACTTTGTACTCTAAGGAAAGATATCCTAATATGTTCCATATTACTTGTGTAGTACATGCTCTCCACAGAATCTGTGAATATATCAGAGACACCTTTCCGAAAGTTGATAGACTTGTATCCGCTTTTAAAAAAGTTTTCAGAAAAACACCATTGACAGTAGCTCTTTACAGGCAAAAACTTCCATCTTTGTCACTGCCTCCCTCTCCAGTAATAACTAGATGGGGAACATGGTTGGAAGCTACTAGTTTTTATGCAGAAAATTTTGATAGTTTACAAAATTTCGTTACAAATAACGATGCTCGAAGTTTTTCTGGGTGCAAAGAACTAATCCAAATTCCAAATTAACAAAATCATATGCACTTTCTTCAGAAACACTTTGGAAATTTGCAAAACTAATCATTTATTTTGAAAATCAAAATCTCAAATTAAATGATGGGTTAACAACATTAGATGTGGCTATTAATGATTTGAATGATTTGGGACTTCGGCACAAGTTAGACGTAGTTTTTAATAGAAATCCAGATTTAATAACATTGCGGCAAATGTGTATGGGGACAATGCCTCAAAATCTAACTGATAAATACGCTGAAATAAAAGAATATTTCCAGTATGCATCTATAACCAGTTGCGATCTAGAAACGACGTTTTCTATTTACAAGGATGTATTTCATTCAAAGAGAACAAATTTTACAGAAGAGAATTCTGAGAAAGTATTGCTAGTTAATATTAATACAATTTTACTCAACTTGAACTCCAAAATGAACAAATAAAAATGTAGTTCGTATTTTATAGATCACCACCCGTTTGTTTTCAAATTATATAAATAAAATTAAAGATTGTTTAAAAATACAAATTTTCAATAGTACGCCCGTGGGCTATGAGTCATGGGCCTCTCGTGTCCAGTTCTTAATTATTTCAATTACTTTGCATTATTTTTTTTTCCAAAACTTGACGTGCTAGGATAAATTTGTTTTGACTATTGTCAGAACTTAAACGAAACAACAATTGTAAATAGTTTCTAAAGAAAAATAAAAAAATTATGGACTCTGTTATCAACAAAACTTAAAAATACGTTTAAAAGTTCATAATAATTGTCATATTTTTCAAATTTAAAATTAGTTTGGAGTGTATGAATAAAACTATGTAAATTACCAACAGAGGCATTCTATTCACTGTCATCATCGATTGGTAACATAAAAATGTACTACTTAAACGTGTCACTAATAAGCCTTTCTTAATAATAAATACCTTATATGATGATAGCGTAATGTAATACTAAGCAATTATTAAGGTAGTTATGATACTAAATAAGAATTAACCCAATTTAGATTGTAAATAAGAATAGACACGGTTAATTTTTATTAAGTGATTATTACGCAGTTATACTGTGTGTTAAGAAATATTTATTGGTGACCTCATTAGAAGACCTGTGTATGATAATAATTTGATTGCTGAAATGTACGTTTAAGACTTCATACGATATTGTGATAAGGGTACTTGACTTGTTAAATTATACAACATTTTACAATTTAATTGGAATAATTATATTGGAGAACAGATCGTGTTACCTTTGTATGTATATATAGATAATTATTTCGTGACCTTTGTATGTTATGGTAGATTTAATTAGTTGGCGATTTAGGGTTTAAAATTTAAAATCTTAATGCCTAAAGAAAACGTTTTTGGTCTCTTTCTGTGTCAGTTTGTTAGTTAGTACAAGTAATAATGATACCATGTAACCGCACCATATTTCAATTTACGTCTAAGAAGCACATAGTAAAGGTTTCATAGTTAGATTTTTTCTAAATTGTTTACAAACCCTTTATAGCTGCTTTGAAGGTTGACATGATATGATTTGTAAACTGGAAAGACAGAATTCATAGATCTTTAAATTGATTTGCTCTAGTTTACCAGATAAATCAGAGTAATATAATCTTAATGGTTGAGTTTTTAGAAGGAATTAAGTGGAAATCATATTTTTATCGTAAGTAAATATGTGGGCCCAAATACTTATTCTTAGAATTTAGTTCAGTGGAGTTTCTAATAGATAATTTATCTATTAGAAACTCCACTGAAGGGATAGACGGGAATATTATGAATACTACTGAAAATAAGCGACGAAAAATGAATCCTGAAAATAGAAGTGGCATAGTTGCTAAGGAAATTTGTGATGCAATGATTTTGCAATTCAAAGAGAGACTGTCTTACAGAGGCCATTTGGAAGCCGCATCTTTAATTGACGTAAACAATTTCACTAAATTCTCTCAGAGTTTTCCAGTTTCAACTTTCAAGTCGGTTATTGGATTTTATCCAATGTTACGGCAAGACAAACTAAAGACTGAACTTGAAGTAATTTATTCAAGAAGTGATATCAAAAATATTGTTGGTGGTTTGAATATGCTTTCTTGGCTTTATGCAAACTATCCATGTGAAATATTTAGCGAAAGTTATTAACAATTATTGTGACTCCAATGAGTTTTTCAACTCTTGAGGTTAAAAATCATTTTTTTTAAGAAATAAAATGAATGAAGATGGACTTAATGTCTTAGCTATGGTGTACGTCAATAGAGCTGATGCATAATATTTCCGATTTTGATGAAAAAGTTCTAGAACATATTATTTCGCAAAAAGGCAGAAGACTCGGCCTTGTTTACAAAAAAATAAGTTTTATTTGACTTTTTGGATTTATTGACAGTTAAATTTTTTTTTTGTTAATATCGCGTACATCGGGTATTAAAACTGACAAAATACATCGTTCCTCTTGGATTTAAATCGGGCAACGTAAGTAAGTCTTGTATTTGTTTGGTCATTTATTTTTTATTTATATTTGCAATTATTTACACCTGTTTAGGTATGTTAAAATTTGAGAGCCCCCTACGTACAATTATCACGAGCCGCCACTGGGTTACAGTGAAAATTTAAGTGACGTGACATATATTTTTTTAAATGAAATACTTCTACATGGGATTTATGTGTGAACGGAGAGAACTTTTCAGTACTAGCAGTATTTTTACCATTTTTCAAATTTAATGTAACATTGTTTGGCATTTTGAATAGATTACTGAAAAGAGTTTTCATTGGTCGAATTTCTCGCTTTAAAACTATTCATTTTAGCAGAGCTATTAAAAGGGAATCGTCGTAAAATTAGACTATCCTGTATTTAATCACATTTTCTCCTATAACCTAGTTTTCGCATTCGATTTTTAAGTGCCGTATCGCAGATGTAAATTTCATTTAGGATCCATTCAATTGTCATTTATGTCAATCAGAGGACATTAAAAGTTTTAGCTAGTAAATCCGTTATACGTTGTTTGTTCACATTGAATTTCCATTAAAATTTTAATGAAAACGTTGGATGCACTTCACTTGTTATAATTTATAAAGGCCAGTTTCGTTCTTCATCACTTCGTTGACGTGAATTATATTACTTTAAATAAATAATTGATCGGAATTATACCGTGCGTCGAATGTGCGCTTTAAAAGATGTTGAAATGTCGGAAAATTCATTTATATTCATGAGGCCCTCGTTAATTTCTAAGAAGAGAAAATAATATAAAAAAGGACTGCTGTGTAAACATTTGCCACCACTGCAAATTAAATAAACATTTATTATACGCGACATCTATAACGAGGGTAGCGTCGAGTGGCGTTTTATACATTGCGTAAATATTAGGTGACGTTTTTATGATATTACTTTATGCGGAAGGCACTTTTGCGATAAATAAAATTCTATACGTCGTTATTACATACATTTTTTTGAAAATACGTTAGCTGTTTAAGAAAAGAAAGCAAGTTTATTTATTTATTTAACTCAAAATATAATCTAATTTTCATGTACTTATATTATAATTATATTATTACAATAAAGTAGGTAAAACTTCAACACTACCCCAAACTATTACATAATTAAATGCGCGTATTGGTTGTACATTGTATTGGTTGGCGCCATAATTGAGGAAATTACCTACTGGCAACAATACCAGGGTTTAAAATAGAGTTTTAAACAATCTACTCTTCAAATATTACTAATTAAGTATTAGTTGTAACTTTAAGTATATAGTTCCGAATAAATTCCTTTATTTAGTAAAGGAATTTATTGATAAATTTCTAGGAAACGTGAGCTTAACAATAGACGGTAATATTAAACACTGTCAATTGAATTCGTTCACTAATAATCCTAGGCAGTAAAACAAGCGGTCTAAATAATGAAGTAATGAATTTGAAAATATAAAAGATGCTGCTTCTTAGATTCTAGACAAAGTTTTACAATTTGAATATAATTACAAAATTCTGTTTATACAATAGTTTAAATTTGAAAATGAACGTCGAGTATTTATAATTTTGGAAATGTTATTTTTGAATTCGATATCCTATATTTACTTATATTTAACACATACACAATATAATAAATTTCGTTTTATGATGAAATAATTGGTAATCATTTGAATATGACGTTGAAATCGGAAGGTTGGCTCAAAAGTAACACATCCCTGGGAATAAGTCCGAGGCTTTCGAGGCGTCCGACAAGGTTTTTCTTCTTGTTTAAGGTGCATGCTGACAGTCAAATCTCTTAAGTCGCCCCACGAGCGGCGACGTAATAATAACTCATGGCCTGTCAATGCCGCCTGTAATTGGCGTTAAGCTACTGGGGGAAGCTGATTATTATTATTATTACTATAGCCCAAATACCCATGACTAGATCTCTTCTAAACCATGATATCCTTTTTGCAATATTAATTAAACGTTTAGCTAATATAATAAGATGATTTTCAATATTTTCTTTGAATAACTATGATACGAGTAACGTGCCTTCAAAAACTTTCCACGTTAGACGCGGCCATGCTTGTTTTAATGGTTGGTGACAGTGCACGTATTCTGTCACTAACGAATAATTTTCATAGTTTGTGTGTAATAATTAGTAATTCAGTTTTTCAAAAAAAAATTATTATGATAGTCAAAATTAAAAGAGAATAATACTAAAATGGATGTTGGAAATATTGACCATTATTTTGAAGACAAAGTTGAACTCCACGTTTCATGCTTTCAAAGCCATTTATTATGATTTCTTTGATTATGCCAGCACAAGAATTCACAATAGCATTACAAAGCTCTTCGATTGTGTGATATCTGATCTTGACAATGGTATTGTCAAATCTGGAGATCTTGAAGGAAAAATAATAATTCTTGTATCGAAAAATTCTTGCAAAAAAGCTATTGTTTCTCGAGATTTGTACGCTTGTACATTATCTTGTTGGAAGTATCCTTCCGTAAGTTCACTACAATGAACTTCATTTATAAGCGGCTCTAATAATTCATTCAGATATCTTTCGGTAGTTATGGTTTGATTAAAAAATATAGGTCCAATAATTCGTCTTCTTGAAACTGCTAGCCAGACGCCCATTTTATGTGGATGTAACGTAGTTTCCACAAATTCATGAGAGTTTTCTGCAGACCAAATTCTCATATTTTGCTTATTTAAATAGCCAGAAAGATGGAACCAAGCCTCATTCGAAAAGAAGCATTTGTCGAGAATGTCATTATTATTTATGTTATTCAAAGATCATAAACAATACTGTGTTCTCTTAACAAAATCTACCTGTTTGAGTTCCGAAACTGCTTGAATTCGATATGGAAACAACTTTAAGTCCTTTTTTAAAATAGTATGACATGTTTCCACAGACAAATGAACTTGTGATAGTTTTGCGATTGATTTTTGGATTAGTTGTCCATTCAACGCAAAATATCCTCTATGCAATTTGCTGCTCGTTTTCTAGATGCTCCACCACCAGGTTTACGAGTGATTGCCGGTATTTCACCAAATTTAATAATACAAGCTTGAATATGTTTTTGCAGTTGTGCGTAAGTAACTGGCATATTAAGATAGTGTTGCTGGAAATCCTGTAAGCACTGATTAGTGGACTAAACCCCAACTCTATTTTCTAATTTTTGGTCAGTTCTATAGTAACTTTAAATAATAAATATTTTATGTTCTAACATTATAATAATAGTATATTGTTTACCGAGTAAGAAAACCCTAACATTCCTGGACGACTGTGAAGATTGCTAAGTCGAGGCGCAAGCCGAGACTTAGCAACACAGAGTCCAGAAATGTGGCTTTTCCTACGAGGTAAACATACTATTTTTCCGCAAATCGTTTAAAATTCTACATATATTAATTAATTTTGAAAAAATCGCGAATAATTTTATTCACAAATAAATGGTGTTTTGAAATTCATAATATAATTGGTTGCGTTACTATGGAAACGTATTAATGTTGAATTGTCAAACTTGACTCATATAAATTTAACTGCTGGTGTTTTCGATAGCAAAACAGTGTAAAATGATAAGTTATGATGAATTTTCCGTATCTGGGACTCCTCCAGAGCTGGTTGAGGTAGTGAATACTGCTTCATTAGAATTATTGCCAAAGAAATCAAGAGAAAAGTACGAATATGTATAAGAAAAAGTCAACATTTCCTAACAGTTAGGAAATGTTGACTTTTTCTTTAAGAAATTTTGTCAGGAATGTCAAAATTTCCTAACGATTTGCGGAAAAATAATTTTATTTATTACACACATTTAAAGTATCTCCTTAATTGTCTGTTTCCTTGATGCTAAACTGACTCTTTAGTCCCGAGGCAGTTAAAATTCACTGCATGATTAATTACTTACAATTTTTTCACAAATCGCATGCCATAAATGCTTCTTCTTAACGACGATCACAGCATTCATACTTACCGTGACTGATAATTGTCACAGTTAAAAACTAAACTAAATAATTAACTAAATGCGTTTAATAAATAAAATACTGTATATAACACGGACTTAAATTAAGATTTATTCGTACGGGAGATTTAAACTTTCTCCCTGACGATTAAAGTTCCACTTTAATCCCTTGATATATATGTATGTAACTATAAAAAATACAAGCATTTATAATTTGAATTTATGTATGACAAATGTCAGAATATTTGAAGTTTTTTAAAGCTTCGCATGTGCACCAATCTTTGATTACTTAATTACTTCAAAAACAGTCTACTATAACAAGGAAAGTTTTTGACGGTACGTTATATAGAGATTTGTCGTCACTTGCTATTGCCATTATGCAAGTATCTGTTTCCTTTTTTTATTAAGAAATATCTAATCTATCTACACGCTTTAGATTTAATCATAGTTTTATTTGATTTTAATTTCAATAGGCATAGTTTTGATTAAACAAATCTATAGGAAGGACATATGGCTAATTGAGATTGATATGCTCATATTTATTATCGTTATTTGGAGTTGTATTTTCTTGTCACATTAATTTTAAAATATTTGCATTCAAAATCAAGAGATTAATACTTTCATTATTATTTTATTTAATTATACTTATTTGTACATCTTTTAATTCAAAAAATAGTATTATTATTATTAGAGCTGGGGATGTTTGCGGTGTGCCAGGATAGTATTCAGTTAAACGCACGAATATAATGACCTTATTTCGATCGGTGATGCATGCGTGATTTTATTGCTTTACATGCATTCGCTATTTATATCACTTAGGTATGTCAGTTATGTGTACTGTATATAAATAACACACTTACCTTATTTACGATTATTATAGCATAGCGCCAAGTGGATAAGATTTGCAGTAAGTTTGTAGCATTAGATACGTTTCCATATTTGTAGCGGTGAGCGATGTACGCCGTGATGAATAAATTTTTTTATATTTTGAGAAAGACCGCTCGACATCTACGGATGTAACACACGCACAATTAAAATAATCTTTATAGATAGAAACCGAATCTACACTTGCACCATTACTAATTTGTTTTAATCTGGTAAAAATTCTTTCAATGGAGACTGTGGTTAAATAATAATTTAAAAAAGGTATATAACCCCTTACCACAATTATTAGTCGTATCCTAAATACGTATTTCGACAACTAAGTTGTCATCATCAGTAGGTAAAAACTACTAATTAAAGTCACACGGGGCACAATAAAGTAAGATAAACGCTTCCGCACAACTACTATACACTGCAACCCTGTAAAGACTGTGACAGTCTTTACAGGGTTGCAGTGTATAGTAGTTGTGCGGAAGCGTTTATCTTACTTTATTGTGCCCCGTGTGACTTTAATTAGTAGTTTTTACCTACTGATGATGACAACTTAGTTGTCGAAATACGTATTTAGGATACGACTAATAATTGTGGTAAGGGGTTATATACCTTTTTTAAATTAATCTGGTAAAATCAAAATCATTGTTTATCACACTCTCGAACTTTTCTATTACATTAACATTTTTGTTGTCATTTACTGCGCATAGCTGGGCGTGTACATCGTCCAGTATTTGCAGTGACTCCGCTAACGATAATGCAGTATTTTGAAATTTCTCGATTGCGTTAAACAATCCTATATGATTGTTATAAATAGTTTGTAAATCTGCATCAAGGGAAGGGTTTTGAAAGAGTCTCTGGCTTTCCTTAATGGCTACAGCTTCGGCAGGATTGAATTGTAGAACCACAGATTTTATTTGTTGGAAATACTTGGCATAATAAAATGCCGCCTTTAACCAACTTCCCCAACGTGTAAGGATTGGCTCTGGTGGTTCGGGAATACCAGGGCACCGACTGTGAAACTCTCGAATTCGTTTGGGAGATTTTAGAAACACTTTTTTTGTGGTTGCTATTAATGCATCCACCTCTGGATAACATTGCCGAATAGTTTGTGCCACAAGGTGTAAAGCATGAACTTTACATGTCACATGCAAAAGTCTCTCACAATCTGCTTTAAGAGAACGGCCTACAGAACGCATTGTCGCAGCACTTGACATTTTTGTAGCGTATCGAGCACTACCTTCGTAATTACTTCGCTAGTGCACTTTTCCAATCTTTTGCTGGCTAATAAAATGGGAAATGTTGATTTGACAGGATCTAGTACACGCACTATAATATTCACAATAGAATGTTTTTTTCGATCTGTCGTTTCGTCGACACATACCCATAACTGTTTATCATTTACTACTGCTTTCATTCTGTTTTCAATGTCCTCACGCACAATTGGTAAATAGGTGAGTAACGTTCTCCGTGACGGTAGCTTTATGTTGGAATTGTATTTATTCCAAAAGTCGTGAAAGGCTTTTTTATCTAGCAGGTGAACTGGCACATCGCAGACGAGTAGCATTGTTAATAAATCGAAAAAGAATTGCGTTTTAGACAGCACATTATTTTTTTTGTCTTTGTGGTGTACACTTTCAACATGTCTTTTACAGTCGTATTTGTCCCAGCAAAGGAACTGTCTATCGCATAATTTACAAACCAATTTTGCTCCATTATAATACAAATCGGGAAAGTCTCGGATAAATTTATTCACGTCGTTATACAATGGGCGCTTTCTTGGCTTGGGCACGTCCGTCATACTTATTAAATAGAGCTCAAGACAACACACGATCACGTTGCCAGTTCACGACTAACTAAAGTGTTTCGTTGCATCGTGTTTATACGCTGGTGGGGATGCACTACATACGGTCCTGCCGTACCGCAAACATCCTCAGCTCTAATTATTATTATAACTGTTAAAGTATTTTAATATAATTAAATTTCGTTTTTTTTTCAATACTCTAATAATTCTACTCATCTGTAATAATAATATCTTAATGGAGAAAAGAAAATTTCGTAGTAATGAGTAGTTTGGTTATAAGCGTTGAAATAATTACATGTAACATCAAGCACGCGACCTAGCCATAACAGAAGAAAACAAAAAAAGTATTACTATTTTAGAAAACATGAAAGTAACATTTATAGGAACACGTCACTTAGAAATAAAATAAGACAAAAAATTTTGAGAAATATCAAATTACATAAGCGTCTAAGATAAATACGAACACATGTAGAAGCTAAGACGGTAGTATTTTAAGTACATAGTTAAAATTCAACTAAATTGTAACAAAGTACAAGTCACAAAAGCTTGAGGGAATTATGTAAAAACGAGAGTGACGTAGTTATTATCTTATATAAAACAGTTTTGGTAGTATGGATTGAAAGTTAAAGGTAGGAGTGAAATGAAGAATTAGCTTATCCTTTGTCTAACAATGAAATTTCTTGAAATTACAACTCACAATTTGAGTATGATTGTTCTGTACATGTAGGTCTTTTATTATGCGCATTCTTTAATGCTATTCATATTTATTCTTAGTACGTACCTTTTTATGCGACAAAACAGTCAATATTTAACTGAAAAGCCTAATTTCCTCGTTTTTTCGAATACATATCGTATGTTGTTGAAATACAGAGTGGCATAAAATGAGCTTTATGGTTTGAATTCTTTGTAACATTTTTATTTCAACTCTTTTCAATTTTTTTTTTCAGAATGTTGTAAACAAGACTTTAGAAAAGAAATTTGGGTACAGCAATACGTTAAGCACGTGTTACGCATTTGTTACAAATGACACATACACCCATCTGTATCTGTACACATGGACATACACCTCATATTTTCCAACGTTTACTTCAGCCGTTACACGTGTTTCCGTCTCAATAAACTTTGTCAGTTTGGCTAGTAACGTAAAGTTTGATGGATCGCCTCATAGATATAGCAAATTTTGTCTTTCAGGTGGCACCAGATAATCTAGTGACATCTGACGGACAAAACAGACTACGCCGAAAATAGCGATTTGCTCTTGTTCAGCTATGCCGGTACAGAAGAGAATTTTTTTTTGTATATTTTGGTATATTTGTAGCCATCTGGACTTACACCTTATACGTATTTTTTTTCCTTCTGCGCCAGCCTAGTGTACTGAACGACTCAAGTTGTAACAAGCCTACCATGTTTCACCGCAAGGGTCTGAAAGGCTAGTTCCGGGGACGATTCTTGCACCCCCTGGTAACTAAAGGAATTCGATTATATATATATATATATATATATATATATATATATATATATATATAGTAGATACAATTAGTCGGCGATTTAAGGTCTGTTTTACTTTAATATGTATATATTTGAAATAGTCTTATATGTTTCGGCAAAAAATGCCTTTTTCAAAGAATTTTAAATGATAAATGGCAGTATATTAATGACATATTTATATATCTATAGTTGTCATGGATAAAATATTCAAAGATACATTCAAGTTTAATAATAATAATTCATGCCTCAGCATTCCCAACAGCGTAACGCCAATAACAGGGGGTTGGCAAGCCATGAGTTCTTATTATGTTTGCGTCCGTGGAGCGACTTAAGATATTAAGTTCCATTAGATTCCATCTCTAAATGTAGCTTCGTCACAGAAAAGGGTTCTTGAAAGAGTATTCAGATGATTGCTCCACCATTCACAAAGACAAACTCTTTGGGGAAAATGCATGGGGAGAAGTTCTTGTAGAAGTTGGTGATGATAGGGATGCAGTCCGTTTTCTCGCAAAGTGTCTTGCACAGCGATCCTAGTATGTCCAGTAAGTACAGAAACTTTTCCACGATCATTTTCAACAACTTCAAGCACTTCTGCAGCATTGTTTCTTCGCATAAGTTCTCTTTCGCAAATCGGTTTACGGAACGTATCTGTTAATCGAAGAGTTGTGAAGATTCTACTGAATGTTAGTCAGGAAGACTGCGGTTTGGGTATCATCGTTGATATTCCCTGATAAAACTGAGGCGGTGGTACTACCGTTGCAATATCCATACATGAAAATCATGTGCGCGTATTCTTCATTTGAATAAGTTATAGGCATGATTTTAACACAAATGACGCAATTAAAAAAAACAACTGTCAATGATGACAATTAACGAACTGACAATCAACATTTTTTTGCATCTATCCATATGACCTGCCAATTTCAAAATCCGTTATTTTAAGAACCGTTAGGAATTCGGGAAAAATGAATAGAATCATTTATCATTCATTGAATTCATACACAAAGTATCTCGGTGACCACCCGGTATGTTAAAGTGAAGTATTTTTATGCGTTTGACTTTAGAAAAATTGAAATTAAAAAGAAACGGGGAAAATTATTTTTATTATTAATTTTACAACCAATTATTACGATATAAAGAACACTTTCTAATTGCTAAAAATCAACCTTTATTAAACCCTAAACTAGAAATATTGACCTATTAGCAATGTATGGCTATAACGTAGTGATAGTAAACGGAATTCAAAAATGGACCGGATATGTGAGTATTTACAGAAATGTTGTAGAACGGTTTAAATGTTGGGTCGTTTACAAATTACTTCTTGTCTCAACAGGGCATTAGAGAATTTCTTTCCTTGACCCAAGTACGGTCACCGTGTCGTTTTCATTCATGTGGAAAAGATTTAGATTGAAGTGGTGCCCGACCCACACATGAAAGACGTAAATCAGTCAATACTGAAGATAAATAGCAGATAAGGTTGAAAGTGTTGGGTGTAGGCATTCGGATCTTTCCGCTTTATAAAATTACATGTGTGTGGGTCTAATCGTGTAGATTACCAGGCAAACGAGTCAACAATTTTATAAGAAAGTTTTACTAATTTGATTGATGTTTAGTGAAAAGAAGGGATAATATTAAATGGATTTAATCTAGGAATCCAATCTTTAACTTTGATGAGTATTATACATCATTTCTTATCTGTTTCATATTCATTTTACTAAAAGTTATGAATATGTACATATAAAAGGAAAAGAAGCAAATGCAAATATGAAACGTAGTTAATCTTTGCAAGCACATATTTTTATGCACTCGTTTAGAGGAGCAAATAGGTTTTGTTTACATAGATGTATATAGGCCGTAGATACGGTATTTCTGCCACATTTAAATTCGATAACGAAATTTGTTTTGATCAAGGAAATAGTGTTAAGGCGGTGCAAAAATTTTATTATTTTTTTCATGGATTCCCAACGTGTGGTGGTAATAAAAAAAAATTAAAAGATTTATATGGTATTAATGCGAAAAATATGCAAGAAAAATAAAATATGTTTAAACAGGAAGCATAATAAACGAAAACAAAACTAATGTTATGTACCAATGTAGCTAATTTCAGAAATATTACAAACAGTAAGTACTAATAGAAATAATGGAAGACTTTATTTAACTTGGCAGCGCAGTAAGACAAGATTGCGCCACAAATAAAAGGGGTTATAAATAGAATAACGACAGCACGAGCAATATTTATCTTTCTAAATAGAGTATAATGTGCAAGGAAATCAATAGCTAAGTACTGGTCAGTAGATGGTCAGAAGTATTATCAAATACAGAACTCTAGAAAAGACCAGGATCAGTTATAAGTGCAGAAATACGAAGGAGGTGTAGATAGGATAATAACGAAACTGGTGCTGTAGTACAAAAATAAAACATTTATTTAGAAAAATTTAACAACTATCCTTCAAAACACTTTTCATTCTGTGTAATATACTTGTCCCATCGTTTTGTCCACCTGTCATAATCATCTGAGAAACAATTTTTTTAGAGTGTATTTAGTATACCCATGCAGCCCTAAATTCGACTCATATTGTCGACTTCCCAATTCTTTCTGACTACAGAAAACAAATGGAAGTTACAGGGCAAGGTCAGGTGAGTAAGGAGAGTGAAACATAATTTCCACCCCCAATTCTTCAAGTGTTCGCTTTTCAGTTTTCGCCTTCTGCGCTCTTGGGCTGCCTTTGTGCTTCCATTGCATACTTTGAGACTTTAACTCAGGGTCGTAATGATAAAACCAACTCCCGTTTTACATGTAACCACATTGTTTAAACACTGTGGATTATGTTGCAATTGCCTTTATGTTCATCGGTCATCAATTTTTGCGGCGACCTTTCGGTACTCCAAATCTTCATGAATCATTTTTTGAGTTGAACCATAAGATAAATTGACAATGTCAAAAATTCAATATATGCCAATTCGACGATCATTTTGGATCAAGCAGTTAATTTCTGCAATTTTTGAATTAATCCGTGCAGTAGGTGGTCGCCCGCGTCGAGGTTCATCTTCCACTGATTCACAACCGTCTTGGAATTTCTTAAGCCACTCAAACACTCACATCGTGATAAACTATGATCTGGGTATGCAGTTTTAATCATTTCAAAAGTTTCGATTGGAGTTTTACCCAACCGAACACAAAATTTTTGTCGCATATCTTTGCTGCACTCTCATTTTTTCGATGGGTAACTCAAACACTGACAATTCAGTAATTAATTTGTAATAAACATTAGCGATGGGGGTTTCATGTTCTGTGATTGTCAGCTGGTCTTCATTACAACTTCATCCCCGAGGCGGGCTCATTAGAGGCCGGTTTTATTGGTGTGATAAATAATATACTCGGAAACAATATAAATATTTCATAAATACACAACAATATCTTTACATTCTACGGTGTTCACAAGTACAAGATTAATTAGATACGTTGAGTTCTCAGCATATATGTCATATCTTAACCTACTTACTTAATAACTACAAATTAATCTTTCCACAATTGAAGAGTGGCGTAAACATAATCGAATTATATTGAATATCTCGAAGTGTTGTGTTGTTTCTTATACTCTATGTACTGGTCCTAAAACATTTGATTATTTTGCTAAATCGGAGTTGCTGATTAGAAAGTCGGAGGTTCATCATCTGGGCATACTTTTTGACCCGCAACTCAAATTTTCTATCTTGTTGTCGGGAGATGTATACTGCTAAATTCTTACTAAATCTTTTATCAAACGATATTAGCCTATATCGACTTCCACGTACCTACTTCTAACACTGGCAAATGCACTACTTCTAGGTTACCCAGAGCGAAAAAGAATGTACTTTTAAAGTCACCGGTGTATATTATGTGTAAGACTTTTGACAAAGTTTATAATGATGTTTAAATTAATTCTTGCTTATTTTTATTTTTACATTCACATAAATTGGATTCATTTATCATATTGGTTATATTTGTTTCTTTCTTTTCTATATATGTATACGATTGATCACTATTCATTTAATTTGTTTTGTTTGTTTTTGACATATTTTTAAGTACTATTTTGTACATGTTTTTATGTAATGTTAATCTACACCACAAATTATTTAATTCTATATTGTCCTGTTAGTAGCAACCGCTGTTGGACGAGTAAAGATTATTATTATTATTATGTTATATTAACCTAGTTACTTAATTAAACAAGAGTGCGAAAAGTGCAAAAATTAACTAGGACGCAATCAATGAGGACGTGTTTCGTTTAACAAGTACTATATTGAATTTGTGCAAATGGATGCCCTACTTTAGTTATTACAGTTCTATTCTTTGTGTTACAAAATTTTAGTTGTGAAAGAAGTTATAGCGCCAGTCTCGTTACATACCAATTTTCCTTTAACAAAATAAATGAATTTCAATTTAAATTTTATGTAGACATATAATATCCTAACGATGCGTTTTGGCAGCCGCGTTATCATTAGAAATCTTTGATTGTGGTCACATTGCGAACGTTTGCCTATTTTCTATTCTAGATATAGTTATAATATTGTACTAATATTCCCAATACTACACGTTAGGTAGCTATATTTGAATAGCCTTCTTTTCATTTTCATTATTAAAATTATTTCGAGGGATTTTATAACTGTCAAACTGAATATTTAAGTTTAGTTGTTAATTGGAATTGCAAATACAAGAAAATGTAATGGAATTGTTTTTAATGTTATGTATTTATTACACACATGCTCGCGATAATGCCAATTATTAAAAGAAAAGGTTTTAATTTTGTAAGAGATTTTGATTTCCTTTTATCCCCTCGATTTTGAAGAACGTGACTTTCTAATCTGAAAATTACAAAGTTTCAGCGTCGCATCCTTCGAAATTTATAAATTTTAAACCCTCGCATTCAGGATTACAAGGGAAGGCGCGTTTCGCTGACGTCGTACGCTTGCTGAATTATGATTGTTGTTAGCATTATTATTCGGTTATTTGTTCTTGTAATGGCCTAACCTTAAAACGCAATTAAAACGGAGTTCGAACGGATTTTCCAAGAATTACTTTGCTGGAGACTAAGCCCGTCGTAGCAATGGTAAGGTGAATTTCTAATTTAAAGGAATGAGAAGGAAGGGGAGAAATACGGTAAAAGGAAGTCAAGTGTTATACATTAGTTGAGTGTATAGGGGGCGACAAAAGTCTTTTTAAGATTTGGTATAATTTACAAATAAAGTTTAACAAACAAAAAACGGGAAGTTGAAAATAATCAATAGATTTGAATTTGAATAAAGAGTTGCTATAAAATCCGTATTATTTTTTCACAGTATTAGCTTCTTCGGTTTGAATTGTGCGAACGAAAATAAAAATCCGTACATTGACGGAGTGATAATGCCATACCCAGCAGTTGTTTGATCAAGTATACTGATTTTTTAATGAAACTTATTTAACAATTTTTGTTCTTTTTTGCACCTGTCCTTTAGTATTCCACATCATTAGGATTCGGTTATTGCAATACATATATGAATTTTCTATGCATAGAATAGCATTTTTTCTAAATTCGGGAAAGTGTAAATACTAAAGTTATGGTTGGATGTAATGTCTTCGGGTTGATTTATTGGAGTTTTCGCTGATTCATGTTACAAATTCAATGGATTTATTTAAGATTTTATACGAAGATATTCGTCCTTCATTAATGATTTTACTCTTTGATAATCTTCTATTCGGTTGCATATAATATTCAAAGCGCATATTTTGCTTACTATATGTATTTTTTAAATATTTCCATATATTCTTAATAAATAGCATATTGTACATAATTGAAAGAATTTTGAATGATGTAGATCTTTGGCAGGCGTTTCAAGAGTTCAACATAAACAATTTTATAAATCTTTACATTATGAAGTAATTTATTTTATGTTTGCAGTTTCCAAGAAAAAAAATTATGAGGTACAAAAATATGGGTATTCCCAGTCTTAAATTCCGAGATATCAAAATAGGTTGTTTTAAACCATTAACAGGGGTTTTATTGTACTTATATTTTTTATAAGTAGGTAAATAATAAATCGATTTCAAAATTTTATTTCTGATTGTGCCTTTGAAGAGATAACATCGATTTTTGTTTTGTAGTGTTGTGGTATTTTATTTATTTTTATTAGTAAAATGCCCAAAGTCAGTAGAGCGTCAGTGTGAGTTAAGCCATAAAAAGAACTAAGTATAGATATGGGAAAAGTCTACTGTTCTGCATGCGTTAAAATTGTAAGTATAATTTTTGAATATTCAATATAGAGGGTGGTGCGAAATAAGACGATATTTGTAAGTTTTTGAGATACAAAAAAAAGTTAAAAGCAAGTTGCATTCCTTTTGAGGGACATATACAATGAAAATACCAAGAAATGTACAGGGCGTTTCAGTTTTGCCCTGTCAGCATTAACGTAATTTTTTATACGGAACCCAAGGGATATCGACCGATTTCGCATCATTTGGACACTCGCTGCACTTTCGTTTAATATTTTGAACTTATTTGTATGGGATTTAGATCTAAGTATTGATATTATTGCTTTTCAATTTTTGTTTTTTTTTTATTGCAGATACCATGCGATAAAAAAACATCAAATAGACCAACACGTGAAAACTTCTGTTAATATTACTAAATTGGGTAAGATGAAATCTGGAGACTGGTCACAACCCACATTAACGCAATGTTTCCAACCAATGTCAAAAAAAGCTAAACGAACAAGACATCTTTAACCGAGACCTATGTCATGCAATGATGACGTCAAGTATTTCCTTGTCAAAGCTACGTAAACAAAACTTCACTTCTTACAAATTCAATGTCCCAGGTGAAACAACACAACAAAGAAACGACGTTCCTTGTATTTGGAGGTAATTGAGGAAATTAAAGCTAAAATTCGGAATAAACATTTTTACATATTGCTATGGATTTTTAATTAAAAATAATTTATTTTAAAAATGTACAATTATTGTGAGATAAAGTGTATATTCAAAATGTATTTAAATGTGCGAAGATAAAAACTTGTTTTTCCCGATGTCGATTTGGTATAAAAGTTGAGGCCAATTCAGGGAGACGTAAATTGACCATGGGTGTATAAGGTTGCTTGTATTGTGAAATATATTTAAATATATTGAATTAATTTTAAAGTGTGATTTATTGTTGTTATTTTTGAGATTGATGTTTCTCGATGATTTAAGATATTAAATTCCCGATATATTTTTGATATTAAAAATTATAAGCACCTTTCTTCGTCTCCAATAAAAAAATCTTGTAAGTAATATTAAGATATTATGACGACAATAATATTTAAAATTATAAATATATTTCTATCGTATTAAGATTGTAATTAAGAGATTTAATTTTTAGAAATATAAATAATAAAGATTATTATTAACATTTCTTGGTAATAATTAAAATTGAAAAGTTTGTTCGACGGGTATCAGGGTTTTTGTGCATGTCTGTTTGCGTATGCGTAATTTTGATCCTGTATCAGTATCTTATTATACAGTGTGGTTCTCTGGGGAGAAATTAAAAATAAACTTTATTATTTTTAGATAAGTTTGATCGGAGTCATCAAGAGGAAGTTTTTTCATTCACTTAGCTGTCAATTTTACAGTGAATATTTTTACCTCATGTATTGTTGTATAATACAGAATCTTTATACTTTATAAAGATAGTTTTTTTTTCTTTTTTCGATTTTTGTATTAAATATTCATTTTAAATTTTATCCTGCATTTGTTTTATTTTACATACCTATATTGCTGTTCAAGCTCAATATATATAAAATAAGTAAATAAATTGTGAACATTTCACTGGCGCTCAACTCACTTTGTAGAAATAACACGACTTTCCGAATTGGAACCCGAGAAGATAGAAGTCTCATATTTGAAAATTCTCCGGCTGAGAAACCTAGTTGGGAAAACTGGTTGTGGATGGTAGCGTGGTAAAATCTACAAACTACTATTCATAGCAATATGTATTAATGAAACCACCGATTCAAGACGTTGTATTGCTCATCTATTGATTAGTGGCCTTAGCGACGAGATTCTGCTAAAATCTTACCTCATTGCTTCTAAAGATTTAGAAAAAACAAATGCAATTGTTTTTTCTAACACAGTGGCCAAATTTGTTCAAAAGAAACTATCAACATTTTTTCTTTCTGCGATTGTTCCTGGAGATAATTTTGTGCTCATTTTGTCAGATATAGCACCGTACATGATAAAAGCCCGACAAAATTTGAAAATCCTTTATCCGAACTTGATACATGTAAACTGCTTTAGATAGGGTTGCTGAAGAGATTACGGAACATTTTCCTCTTGTAAATAGTTTAATTTCCTTAAAGCGCCTACAAGGGTTCAGTCCAAAGAAAAATTACCAAACACTCCTCTTCCACCTCAACCTGTTATTATAAGATGAGACAGTTGGTTGGAAGTCGCTTTTTTTATTGCGAGAATTTCTGTCAACTAAAAGATCTAATTTCAGAACTGTCTGACGAATCTTCCCAATCCCTCACTGATGTTAAGCAATTATTCGAAAACCAAGAAATAAAACAACTTTCGTTTATAAAAACCAATTATAGCTTTGTTTCTAAAACAATAACACAAATGGAGGAATCTAATTTGTTATTAACCCAAAGTGTAGAACTAGTAAAACAATCTGAGGCAGCCTTTGAAAATGTCGCAGGCAAAATGAGGAACAAAATTTTTTTAAATTCAAAAATGTGATGGAAAAAAATTGTAGATTTCGGCTTCTCAGCCAAGTAGCTAATATTTTCGAGGGAGAATTTACTGAATCCATTGATTTGAATGATATAATATTAATCAATTTTTAAAAAGCCCCTATTACATTGGTTGATGCGGAAAGAAGTTTTTCATTTATAAATTGTTATATTCCGACAGGAGAAACAAATTTTTAATTGAGAATTTCGAGAAATATTTAGTGGATTACTAACAACAACCTGCTTAGTGTAATAAATGCATATTTAGGTTCAGTTCAGTATGTAGAAAAATTAAAATGTCTGCTTATTTTTAAGTGTACCTATCAATAAATTTATGCATTATAAGTATTTTTTTGCATATTTTCAATATTTTTGTGCATATTTTGACTAAGTGATTTACATATTTATGTGCATATATTTGGGTTTTCCACTTGTACATTTGGGTTTCCCAAATAATAACGATATTAATATAAGAGATACACTAAATGACACCTAACAAATAAGTAATTATAATAATATTTATATTTGTTTATAGACATTTATATTTACCGTAATCGCTTGACCGCAATTACCGGTTGAATGAGTCATGCTTCTCTTAACTGCTTATATTAGGCCTTGAAGATTTTCTCGACTCTTCCTTTCTAGTCTATTCGGGAAAAGCTGAGGGCGTACTGACGTGCATAGCCGGTGACATCATCGATTAGGTAATCGTCGCGAGGTGCACATTACAATTCACAAGTTTTCTATTTTCTAGAAAAATATGTTTACGATAATTGTGTGCGATTTTTACCGCTAGGGTGATCAAATTGGTTCCTGATCTGATGTCAAGACTGCCTATCGCAAGTACGTATGAGAGGTGGTTCGTGTATGTTTAGTGCTTGATATGGTGCAGCTACTAGTTTCTGTTGCTACCATTATTTCTTAAGACTCTGCTTAGAGGAAGTCATTTTTCAGTTGACTAGAGTGTGTCAACTGTTAGTTCTTAATGATTCATAACAAAAATTAATTTACAAATATGCTTGTATATATTTTGTAAGAAGAATAAATTGATATTAAAACAATATCAGAAATAACAATTATCAACATGGGATATGATTTATATCATGAAATTACAAAAAAAATACAAACAAATCAATAGACCTTTTTACGCTAAATTTTTTGTACTAGTTTGGAATTACTTAGTATCAATTTTTTCAAGATCTTAATTCTTTTATTATTGAGTATCTATTAGTATAATGAACTTACTGTAAATGAGAACTAATGAGTACTAAATCTTACATTATACGTAAATGTCACCTAATGTGCTGCGCTAATTTCTACATTTCGACAAACTAAGTTTGTACCAGTATGCAGAAACGTTACACGTCGCAAACCTTCCTGGACATTAGGATAATGAAAAATTCATGAGAGTCACATCTTTCATTAACAAGTTCACTATACTAACTATATATACGCGAAGTATACAAGCGAAAAGGCATGTCTGTCCGGGATACTGTGCGCTGACAACTTTCTATAAGAGCGAAATGCATCCACACATTCCAGGATAGATGTGACTTTTCACGAATTTTCCATTATTGAGTATTTTTTTATAATACTTATTTGACGAAGCATGAGAACGCTACATTTGAGTATTTCATAAACTTCAATACTATTTAATAAATGATTGCTATGGAGCTCTTATTATTTTTTTAGTGTTGCTATATATGAAGCATCTATCGCAAGGGAGCTCGAGAATTGTTGATCTTTTATTCAAAGTAAAAAGGGCTGCTATAGAATACCTGCTGCTGACCTGCGATAATAAGACTTTCGATAACCCACAAGACATTGTTAATGGATTCGCTAATTATTTTGGCAGCGTTTATTTTGCAACTACTTCTATGAATATATCTGAAATCAATTATACCGAGGTCTATGAAGCGTCGAAGAAACTACTTATAATATAACCTCCGATTCGAACGCTATTTTCACTTTTCTTGTTCGTGATTGAAGAGTTGCCCTTGTACGTCCATTAGTAATCATATTAAATTTTGTAACATTTCCGCATTCGTAGAATACAGCGAAGGTTTGTCCTATTTTAAAAGTTCATCTTTTGATGTGAAAAGTTATCAACCGATATTCATTCTCAATAATTTTCTTAGTCTTGAAAGTGACTGTATATTCCAGAAAATGCGCTCCCAAACTTATTGCGTTTCACATAATTTGCTTCATTGGGTATAATGTATAAGCCATGCAGATCTAATAATACTCTAACTATATTCGATATTTACATTTTTGAAATTTTATTATTTTTATTTGGAAAGAACCTATTTGGAAATAATACCTTTCTACATATCTCACTAGTCATTAAACCAATTACTGTTACCCCCAATATTATTTAAGATATCAATGTAAAAACTCTTGGCCACCAAAATTTATCAAACACATTTTATATTCCTTTAATTACATATATTAGAAAGATAAACAATTTCTGATTCATATTATCACTAATTTATTTACCGCTTCCTGTGTTTATCAACAACCAGCGGCCAACACTTTGTGAGTTAATAAATCTGTTTTTGTTATAAAAGCCACTGTATTTGTCTTTTTTTTGCAACCATTTGGTCAGATTAATAAAGAGTAATATTGCCTTGATAAAATGGTTTGCTAATCAATGACGTAATATGCTTGTGAGAGAGTTGACTCGAATATTTCCTGCATTTATATTAGTATATACACCTACTTGTACGCGTTCTTTTGATGACATTTGATCAAGTTTTTACTACTCTGTTTAATTACATTGAATCTTATATACCAGGGCGGAGTGACATATAAGGTTTCAAACACCACCATTGTGAGAGTGGTGAGGATAGAAACAAGTTCTAACCTGTAAACGAAAATTTCGAATATCTTGTAGCATACAAAGTTTAATTTCCCTTCGTACCATCCTTGAGTAACAATGTCATATATCATGGCGATCAATTTTAGAGATGCGCATCAGACAATAATTCGTGATAAATTTTTGAACGCTGGAAGGTTGCTTGCTCATCGACATTTATTGGTCAAAAACAAGCGGCAGTCAATGGAAAATCGTCGTCCTGATTCTTTACGTGTACGAAAATTCAGAAGTGTTCCATTAGGGCAGAAGGTCATGCTCACCATTTTCTAGCATGCAAAGGGAGTCATTCATAACGAATATCTGCAGAAAGGACCAACGAATAATGCAATAGAGTACTGAAAAAGTTTCTGATCACTAAAGAATCGTATCCGAAGAGTAAGGCCGCAACGAACGAATTTTTCTTGTACCACTACAAGGCAAGGCCACATGCAGCAACGGAACGAGAACGACGAACCTGAAATTCCCGGTTCTTCCGTATCTTCCATACAGTCCCTTTTTGGCGCCTTCAGATTTCTGCTTGTTCCCAAAGTTGAAGGAGGTATTGAAAGGTCAACATTTTTCATTAGACACTTTCATCACAAGTTGGGATTGCTGTTCGCAATTGGATTAACACTTTTCATGGGCGGAATAAAGGCATGGATTCAGTTTATAAATTTAGTTTTTCTATTAATTAAAATTATTTATTTTGTAAATTGAAAAATAAATGTTTATAACCAATAAAGTATATTAATACAATTCCTATAATAATCAATCATCTGAGAATTTTAGTGGTGTAGAAATAGAGCTGTTAAATAAAGGCTTAAAATGCTGCTTGCCAAGCCGTCAGATTCCTATAGAACAAGTAATTGCAAGTATCGAAACCTCGATTAAGAAATTTGACAAATGGCCAAAAAACTTCATTCGAGAAGCTTATAAAACCCAAATCGAAGAATAACATCAGCATCAGCATTTACATCAGCACAAACAGAAGTCAGTTAATAAGGAATGAAATACCATTAAAATTCTGAGAACTGTTTTTACTTAAAAGCAGATAAAGGGAACAAGTTAGTTATTATGGACAAAATCGACTATTTCCAAAGAGTTAGGAATTGAATGGTAGAAGGTCCGTGTGTAGAAATTAAGAGGAACCCGTTACCCAAAATGATAAATGATACTAAAGATGTCTAATATTAATAACTTCTTCCCAAAAATATAAATTAAATGTTAGTAATCTTTTAGTATCAAGAATGTATTGTTTGCCGAAGATACATAAGCCAGGTAACTCGATAAGACCTATCGTTTCAGGTATCAATTCACAGACTTACTTGATTTGCAAATGGTCAGTGAATTAATTTAAAAATTTACCCATGAAACCAGAAAGTTTGTCAGTTAGTAATTCCTTAGAATTTGTTCAATTAATTAAAGATTGTGAACTGGAAGGCGGGGAAATTTTAGTTTCATTCGATGTAACGTCATTGTTTCCTTCGGTACCTATTCCAGAAACTTTGAAATATTTAGACGACTTGCTTTATAAGAATAACATTGAACCTGTAAAAGGAAAGGAATTCATGAGATTGACAAGTCTTTGCATGGGGCAAAATTGTTTCCAAGTTGGAGAAAAATTTTATGAAGAGAAACAAGGCACAACAATGGGTAATTGCCCTATCTCCTTTCATAGCTAATTTATTTATGAGTCAATTTGAAGTAGAATTTAAAAATAACGCTAAATATTTTTCAAGAGTCTGGATCAGGTACGTAGATGACATTTTCACGATTTTTGATACAAGGAAATGTGAATTGGACATGTACGTTAAACAGCTAAATTTGAAATTTCCGACTCTTAAATTCAAAACACGGATATGATACCATTTTTAGATACATTAGCAATTAGAAATAAGCATAAAATAGAAATCGATATTTTCTGGAAAGAAACCAATGTCAATAGATTTATCATCGCGGATTCAAATAGTTTTCAACATAAGACTGCTTCTTAGAATTTATTAGTCAATCGGTTACTAAACTTTCTGTTAACAAAAGAGAGATACGAAATAGAATTTACTAAATAAAACACTTGGAATATTTGTTTCACAAAATGTATTTAAAATATCTCTGACATATGTTTCGACTTATACAGTCATTCTCGAAGAGTCATGTAAACTGACTGTATAAGTCGAAACATATGTCAGAGATATTTTAAATACATTTTGTGAAACAAATATACCAAGTGTTTTATTTAGTAAATTATTAATCATGTTTCACCAAGAGCCAACCGTGAATTCTATACATTATACGAAATAGAACTAGATTTCATTAAAAAGATCGCGAGGTATGATGTCTTTGACATAGAAATAATTAATAAATGAATTAGGAAAACGAATTTAAAAAATACAATCCGCGAATCCACAAGTTTGATATCTCAACGTAACCAGGAGAAAAAGTACATGGGTTTATCATACCATCTAATCGCGAAAACCATTAATAGAGTTGTTAAAGAACAAGGTCTCCAGCAAAGTCTACTAGATAATACCAAAGATAAAGTTCATTTGAATTTGAAATCAAGTATATATGAAATTAATTGCGACGATTGTAATTTGAAATATATAGGTCAAACGAAACGCTCAATAATAACCCGTTCCAAACAACATATATTACATATTAAATTTAATAGACCAGAAAAATCGAACGTCGCAAACCATGCATTGGTCACGGATTATAACGTCTTTGTAAAAGGGTTAAAACTTATCAAAAACAACCCCAAAGATCTCGACGCATACGAAAGCATTCATATTGTTAAAAACAAATTTAATATGTTTACCTTGGACAACGGTCCTATCCGATACAGTAGCTTTTTTTAGAAAAGAGGTAGAAAAGGTTGAGGGCGTTGAGAATAAACACATGGTGTTGCCGTTTTCCTAAGAAGGGTAAGTTGACGTAATTTTAGTTTGTGTATTTGCTTTAAAGTCAGTGTATATGTGGAAAGTTGTGCGCGATTCCGTGCATTAGCTTTACTGTGCCGCATGTTCAACATTTTTATTGGCGTTTTTACCTACTGATGATGACAACTTAGTTGTCGAAATACGTATTTAGGATACGATTATTAATTGCGGTAAGGGGTTTTATACTTTTTGAGTTATTTATTTACTAAACTAAATTATGGAATTGTAAATAAAAATATATTAAACTCTAGTGTATGTGTGAATTCTTATGTCGTCTCGAGTTTAAGGCAAAATGCAGATATTATATTGCGATATTTTTTTATTAGAATTCCTTTCCTTCACTTTTTTAAACACGCTATATTCAACTATAATATCTATGTAAATTAGGGTACAAAAAAACTTATCCTTGATGTAATTTATGAACACATAAATTGATTCAAAACGAACGCAATAGCAAATCATTGCATTGATGAAGTATATAAAAAACTGTTTTGACTGAAGGCAGGTTCCAATCTAAAGTATATTTATAGCAAAAAATAATTAAATAATTATGGAGAAAAACAAGCAGATTATAATATCATTATATACATAAATAATAATTAGATTTTATTAAATGTCTCAAATTATTACGAAAAAATATTTGATATCTTGCGGTATTTATATCACTAATTATTAGAAACAGTTCGCAGATTAATCTGACTTTTTAATTTGCCGAGGATCCTTTCCTAAAGATTCGGCGCGCGCTAATTAAAACAGTCTCGAATCATTAGACTCGCTAATTTAATACCCAGTTAAAGTTTTGCAGGACTTACGCTTCAAAGAGATCAGATCTGATACGCCCAGCGTTCGTGAGAGAGAATATCTGACACCGGGAATATGAGCGGCTTTCATGAATTACCTAGGTGAGATGGGGTTGGTTGCCGTAGATACCCCGTTACGTTGTTTGACGTTAATCTCTGTTTAAATTTGAGAATATTACGTGTTTATCGCAGATCCTTGTCGCAACGTTCACGAAGATAAAAGGTATGAGGTCTCTGTGAATACCTATATGCGCTTATATTGATGTATTAAGTTCAACACTGGAACACCTGTGGGCGTGACATCGACTCTGGTTTCAACTCCTCGGTCCCTAACGTCGGTTAATATTTATTGCATGGTATTCGTATTTTAGTTACTCTACACTTACCTAGTTTTACATCCGGGCAGTTTAGAAGAGGTGTTCCATAGTGTAGTAATTCAATATTACCGAAATAAACTCCAGTAGATATTCACATTGCTGGTGTTATACAGTCAGGTCTTAAAGTAATGCATATCGGTAATAAATTTTTACATGCATGTAGTTTAAATAAATACTTGTATAAGTCGATTTTGCTTTTCAAAGGCGCATCTTTTTTGCAGTTTTAAAATTTTTAATTGCTTGACATTTTTGCGCTATGTTGTTTTTTTTTTAAATTGTAACCCCTAATTTTTTTCTAAGGGATGGCGCAAAATAAGTAACGCATTAAAGAAGAAAGTTTTCGAGATATTTAATGTCAATGCGAAAAATTTTATAAAATGATTTTACCAAGAATAACAAAAGTATGACGACGTGACTTAAGTTCTACAATGACACATGTCAATTTTGACAGTTCTGTCATAATATTAAAAAATAAAGCAGCTTCATACATTGCTAAGTGTTTATTCACTTTAGTGTACTACGTAAATAGGCAGTACTTTTATGTTGATAAATTAACTCCTATATAAAAATGTCCATTTGCGGGTGACATTTTTGTCACTTTGACAGCGATAAAAACCTACATAGCTTTTTATCACCGATAAAAATGCCTTTTCCTGTTACATATCTAGTAGCCCTGCATCACTTAATTTATTTTGGCAGCTGACAGGTAATAACCATTAAGTATCGTTGAACGTAAAATGTACGAGTCGGTTTGGGGAAATTTCAACAAATATCAAAAGATCAATACCGCAATACACAAGAAATACAAAATCGTCAATATGGAGACAATTTAAAAAGTTTTATTCATGTCGTTAATTTATCTTGCCAAAAAACACTCGAGCTTTTCTTTCAATCGTATAAATTTCTTTTTAACTCAATATTTTTCCAATCAGTAATTTCGCTCGAAAAACTTACATTAGAAAAAATCGCCCGACCTTTCGGTCTCGCGATTTTTTCATGTAAGTTTTTCTCGTCAAATTACTGATTGGCAAAATAATTTCGTTACAAAGAGAAATTTATCCGATAAAAAAAAAGCTCTTATGTTTTTACTTATGATAAAATGGTACATTATAACGAAAGGCACAGAATTGAAATTTTGATGATGAAATTTACCTTTTAAATAACCACATAGAAAGTAGTCCAGAGGTGATAGATCCGGTGAACGGGCTGGCCATTAGATTGTTGTTGGGTAAGTCCGGATCATTATCATTTGGGTATAAAGCAGCGAGTGCAGGGATCAAATTGCCATCAATGAAAATGGGCCCCAAAATACGATCTCTGACGGTACCTGCTCCGGCGTTTACCTTTTCTGGAAATTGAGTGTGACTTCCTAACGCCCAATGAGGGTTTCCATTTATTCAATATCGACAATTCTTACCATTAAAACCTTTCCATTTAGGTAGAATGAGAAAATATGTTATTCGATTCATTATTCCTTCGCAAAATTCCTTCCGTCTATCAAGATCGTCTTCATTGAGTTCATGAATTAAAGTCACCTTATAAGGATGCCATTTACTTGTCTTTAAAATTTTCAAAAGGGTTGTTTTGCTAATTTGTAGATTTGCCGCTACATCTCGTGTCGACTTATTTGGGGTTTCTTGGAACTCAAGTAGTATGTCTAGATTGACATTTTCTGGTATTTTTGCATCGCTTTTTTCACGATTCCTAACGTGACCACATTCTTAAAATTTCTGTAAAATTCTACCAACAGCTATTCTTGATATTGGATGTAAATTAGGATATTTATTATTGAATTGTTCACAGACTTCGTCATTTGTTCTAGCATGATCGCCGAATCCTTCCATCATCAAAATTTCAATTCTTTGCCTTTCGTTATAACGCACCATTTTATTGGGTGTAATACCATAAGGGCTGGCTTGTGTTTTGACCGAAAACTTTGTTGCTTGGTAACTGACGAGAACAAATAACATGGTAAAACCGCGACACAGTAGGTGGCGCGGTTTTACCTTCTGTTATTTGTTCGAGTCGTGTTACCTTTAAGCAACAAAGTTTGAGTTTTGTCAAAACGAAAGTTTGTTCCGGAAATAAACACAAGCTCGAATGGTATTTGGTAAGACAATTTAATGAATCATTTAATTAAAATTAATAAGCAAAAATATTTTTATTTAAACGTCAAAACACAACATTTCTTTGAATACAAAGCTAAATAGTAGCTTAATTGTTACTAAAACTACAGTTAGAAAATGTACTGTTATTATCAATTATTTTATTCGTGGCCGACTGAACGTTTATTTGAACGTTAATATCAGAATTGAACTCTCGTTACCATGGGAATGCAGTTTATCCACTTGCAAACATATCTACTTGCAGTTTATCCGATATCAAACAAACATAACGTGTATTAAAATGGCATGTTTTTGACAGATGAGTTAAATTGTCAACACAAAACTACTGCCTATTTATGTAGTATACGAAAGCGAATAAACTTAGCAAGGTATGAAGCTGTTTTATTTTTAGATGTTATGACAGAATTGACATATGCTATTGTAGAACTTAAGTGACATCGTCAGACTTTTCTTCTTTAATGTGTTACTTATTTTACGTTATTGTGTAAGGAAAAATATACTCTCTCAAATCCTTTAGAAAAAAATAGGGGTTACAATTTTTAAAAAAATGTCATAGCGCAAAAATGTCAAGCAATTAAAAATTTTAAAACTGCAAAAAAAGGTGCGTCTTTGAAAAACAAAATCGACCGGTTCAAGCATTTATCTGAACTACATGCAGGTAAAAAATTATTACCGATATGCATTACTTTAAGACCTTACTGTATACGGTTTTATAATAAGGACATTTGCAATTTTTGAAATATATCTTTGGGTTCAAAAATAATAATTCTACAATCTCATAGATTGGTAAAATCTATTTGTACTTTTTTGTTATCAACGCTTTCATATTTTCTACCTTTTTAATACACTAATTTTACTATCTTAGATATATTTCATCCTTAAAGAAATACTATCTTGAGTTTGTTAAAAATGTCTTCGCACAAGGTATACGCCTGGTAAGATAATTAATTCTTTTAAATAAATTATCTATTTTTCAATAAAATGTATTTAATTTAAGATTTAAGTATGAATGAAAAATCAGAAATATTTGACAATTGGAAAAATACGTCACTGGTGTATTACTGGTGGCCTGCTATACCTACTATCCCACCTGCGCAATGTCTTTTATTTTTTTAGCTCTACACATAGGGTGATGTACTGATGTATGTGCAATGATAAAAAAGGAACTCGGTATAAATAAGTTGGAACTTTAGAGACAATAACTCCGAACAGAGCTTTCCCGACTGAAAATGTAATCTGTTTCTGATGATAAAGCAACACAAGTAGTTTAGCTTAGGAGTCTCATGTCTAAACTTGCAAATTATCAAATATTAGGCAAATGCATGAAATTTGAACAAAGATATATTGACTTAATCAAGGGTAGAAGACTGGCGAACAAAAATTAATCTATGATAAAAGAAAGGTTTCATATAATTTTTATTTATTTTTTATTTTGTGGGTTAGCTACTGCGATGAAGGTAAATTAATTGTAGGACACAATTCGAGCATTTTTTATGTATTTTAATATTTTAGCAATAAATCTAGAGTTATTTAATGAAACTTAAGTTTTTAGTTGCTTAATTGAATTAAGTAAGACATTGAGATTGCTGTTGAAATAATTGTTACTGTCACCAAAAGCCTGAAGAGCTAATAGGATTTAGAATCAGTGAATGACCCATAGTCAACTCTGAAATATTAGATTAAACACAAATGCCATCCAATACCTAGTCTTTATCAGCAATATTATATGGTATATAGTTTTAGAAGCAATATTGAATAAATAATAAGAAATAGTAAAGGTATACGAGGAGTACCGTAAAAATTTCCGGAAATGACCACTAGATGACCCTTGTCGTATCAATATGATTGTCTTATAACTTTGAAATTTGGTATGATAAACACCATTAACAGAAAAACAGTCGGCTGCGTAGTTTTGTATTAATAGCGTTTACAAGAAATCAATTTAATGATGATTTTTTACGATTTTAAATGTGGCCTAATTCAACAACAATAACCGATCGACTTCATTCTGCCGTTGGTGATGAAGCACCATACAAAACTACAGTTTATGACTGGTTTGCAAAATTTAAGCGTGGACGTATGTACTTAGTGTAACGAATTTCGTGAAGATCGTTCATCAACTGCTGTTGATCCACCATACTTATAACAATGCTGTACGAGAAATGATTGAACCGCATCGACATGTGATATATCGAGAGATAGATGCATCCTTGGGCATTGGCAAAAGTCAGAAACAAACGATTTTACATAAGCATTTAGTAGTGAAGAAAGTTTGCTGTCGTTGGATTCCACACAATTTAACGGAAGCTCAAAAATTGGTTCGTGTGAGTTGATGCAAAAAAAAATGCTTCAAAAATTCAATCGTGGTGCTTCTGCTAACGTATACAGTGTCGCAATAGGTGACGAAACCTGGATATATTCATACAAACCAGACGCAAAACAACAATAGACTGTTTGGGTATTGCCAGGTGAACCAAAACCAACAAAACTTGTTCGTTCTCGAAGCACTTAAAAAAATTATTGCTTTTTTTCTTCTGTGAAACGGATTGTTGCTACCGTTGCTCGTGAGGGTCGAAAAATAGTAAACGCTGATTGGTATACAACAATTTATTTGCCGGAAGTCTTCGATGAAATCAGAACAAAAAACAGCAGACATCGGCGCATTATCCTTCACCGCGACAACGCCAGCTCTCACACAGCACATCAAACACTCGCTTATTTAAAGGAGAATAACATCGAATTAATTACTCATTGTTCGTATTCGCCTCACTTATCACCTAATGACCACTTCCTATTCTCTTTTGTCAAAAAAAAAAAATCGCGTGGTGAGGGGTTTTCGACACTGGAAGAGGTCGTTGAAGTATGAAACGTTAAAAGGCATGTTTCAGAGATACCAATTTCAGATTGGAATAAATGTTTCGATAACTAGCTTCTTCGAATGCAAATGTGCTTAAAACTTAAAGGCGAATATTTTAAGAAGCAACAGTGTTTTTTTTCGATAAAATATTTGTTTTTATTATTTTTCCGGAAATTTTTAGGGTTCCGCTAGTACAATTCTTTCAGTTCATTCAGATTATTGTTTTTGAAAATATATTTCTAACCATGACTAATTCTAATTGCTGGCAGTTGGCACATATATAAAGAAATTAATTAACCCTCACTTATCAAACGCTCTATACTTAATACCATGACTATTTTCTGCTGTCATTCGATAATAAAAAAAATAGTACCCTAGGAAATAATTTATCAGTAATCCCACGCTTTCAGTTTTACTCAATTAATCCTGAATGCAATTTTTCAGAATGACTTTATATGTCGTTAAATATGCACCCTAACGGTTATATGCCATTAGATAACTCGTAATATATGCACTATGAGCTCCCTTATTTTACACACGAAAGTGATTATTTTTGTGACGCCAGTCATAGACATTGGGAAGATTTCTGCACTAGTAATAAAAGGGAATCTGGAATTATAGCTGCTAAGGGGTGAATATCCAATTTTGTACATTCATTCTACTTTATGTGATAGACATTTACAATAGGAAACTCAATATAAATTTATGAAGAGTATAAAATAAACAAAACTTGAATTAACAAACAATTGGAAGAAATTGAGATTCGTATCTAAAAAGGTATTTTACAAGATTATATAGATTTTAGATGTTAATGTTGAAGGTTATGGTGCCATAAAAAAAAACAATATCAAATGTATTTTAGTCTGCGATCCTTTTAACCGTCCAACAATATAAAAAAAAACTAAATGCAAAGCAAAATAGATTTTATAAACGATTTCTGTGAATTGTGATAGAATGATATCGAATATTTATAATATACTGATAAAAATGTGACAAAAACTACAATACAGACCTTGGCCAAAGTATTACGAACACAATTCAAATTTTAAATAAAATTCTGAGAACAAACCTCATTAATTTTATGGCGCTATTAAGGAAATTAGTTATATGGATACAATTATATGTATAATGAATTCAGAATTATAAGAAACTAACCTTTAATGTGTTTCACCCTCTGGGGCGATAATTCTCTCATTATTATTGAAAGGATACGGTTCACCTACCTGCAGTATACGAATCCATTGGCCGTATTGACTACAAATTAGGGCCCTCTAATTAAATAAGAAAATGCAAAATAAAATATAAAAAAAAGAAATACTATACCTCAGCTTTATTTGTAAAAAAATATTACAAGGCGTGATATATCAAACACACAACTGTTACTGTTACAACTGTTGTTGCACCCATTCGTATACTGCAGATAGGTGAATCGTATCCATTCAATGACAAAACATATAAAAAGTTAGTTTCTAATAATTCTGAATGATACTATACATATTTACAAAATACATTGGTTTGAGAATCTATTAAAAGGGATGTTATTTACTTAAATCCTTTGCCTGCTTTGTATTAAAAACAACCCTGAATTTGGCGAGGGCAGTTATTATTCAATCATTATAGTGTAACAACTTCTGTGTCGGTAAAGTTCAAAATTAGTAATTCGTAAGAATTCTTTCTTGACTTTGTTTTTTGTTATTTAATTTCTCAAATTGGGCGTGTGTTAGAATTTCTCCACGTATTACCTGTGAATTATTTAGCTTACTTTCGGCAACGTCCGTGTTAGCTGTACCGGTTTGAAATTATAAACACGGTGGCGCCTATATTTAAAAAGAACCTCTCCCTACTTCTCTTAACTGCCTCTTAACTGAGTTAG
Organism: Melolontha melolontha; assembly: GCA_935421215.2. Classification (NCBI taxonomy): domain Eukaryota; kingdom Metazoa; phylum Arthropoda; class Insecta; order Coleoptera; family Scarabaeidae; genus Melolontha; species Melolontha melolontha. The sequence continues at coordinate 117,492,924 of OW285238.1, forward strand.
TATCTTAACCGAAGATCTCCGGGGCAATCGTGTTTCTTGCGCAAGTTAGTAAGTTAACTAGGTAGTATATTGTATAGGAAGGCGAGTGTTCTAGTGCCTGATAAAACACGTAGCAATATATATTTGGAACTTTGGTAAATTATCACGTAATTCACGTATTTATTAAAAGAATTTATTTGATTATTATATAATTTTAAAATTAATTATCGTACAGATATGGTTATAGAATTTATTTTTAGAATAATTTTGGATTTAAATAAATTGTAATTTCGGTTAACTTCATTACTTTTCTTGATATCATTTAACTAATGCTTAGATAATATACTGTGAGTACTTCCATTGTCAGGTACCGCTACAGATCTGAAGTAGAACTAGATTTTTGTATTTTGCAGTTTCTCAATTTATTATATTTTTGGAGCATTTTGCTGATAGGATACAAAATTTAATGTAATATTTTTGTTTTGTGTTCGATATATATATATATTAATATCATAACATACCAAGCGTTCATTTTCAATTGTCATTCGATTACAACGTAAATTCGTTTGCGGCTTGAAAGCCACTTTGTTAATACTTGTTTTTTTGTCAATATATGAATTAACTGTACCTACCATCGGTTTAGTCAATCCACGACCGACTCTACTGTCTAAGAGCATACACGATAAAGGGGTGCTCCTTTTTAAATTGTAGGTTACGAGTGCCGATCTCGACATTTTCCGAACGTCTTTATTACGCCTAGACTGTCCCTGTACGCGCACGGTAACACAAAGTAAGATGAAATGCTGTTAGAAACGCTTTTGTTGCCGTGGAATAATGGATTAATGGATTAATACATATATACATGCATAATGGTGCAATGGTGTCATAAGGCGAAACAAATTAAAAAAAATTAGTAAATGTATTTATTTAGCCTATGGCACCTAAGCACATTGCAAATACCAAAAATATACACAAAATAAAAAGTATTCATCACAAATTATTCACAAACTGATATATAAGGATATATAAAGTCTATTACGCTTTCCGTCGAATTCAACAATTTTCCAAACTCTCCTCCAAACCACCTCAAGGCACAATTCTCAACAATATGGCGTATAGTTTGACTCGCAGCTCTAAAGTCATATCCCAAGTCAACAACTTGGAGGCTGCCCATGCACCTCTTTCACTGTTTGACCGAATTCTACTGACCATGCTTTACGTGGTAACTCGGTTCCCAATGGTGTAGTGTAAATATAATTTTGTTTGATCATGTGCTTACAGCCAGGAGATCTAGGTGACGCCGGATTATCTGGCTGCCTTTTGTGCTAGTTCATTTAGCGTTATAGAGGGTACACGTGTAATATTCTACTACGGACGCGAACAAGTAAATTTAGATTTACCTTGGCTCGAAAATTCACTGGACTTAAATCCAATATAAAATGCATAGAATGAATTAAAACCAATGCCTTCAAAACCAAATACGAAGAGAACCGAATGATTTAAGAAAATATTTAATACGCTTAGAGGAATAGTGAAAAATTAAAAAAATTATTAAATCTTGGATAATCAGCATGAAAGTAATTAATTTTACAACGGGGGAAAGTATAAAATTTAATAAAGTAACAGAACGATTTGGCAAAACCCCATTTCACAAAACAAACAAATTTAACAACGGGGAAGAATTCAAGTCTAATTTATCATTTAATAGTATATCAGAATTTTTGAGCTTATTAATTTCTGATGACTCTAAGCAGTTTAGTTTTTTCCCTTTATTTTCGACATGGAGAATATCAAATTGTAACTTAAAATCGCGGTCCTTTTCTGATAAATGATTAGCGTATGTTGAGTCAGATTTCCGATTGATATGTTTATTAAAAGTTCTTCCTGTCTATCCAATATATGTTTTAGTATATGATCCGGATGTAAATTTTATACTTTCCCCCGTTGTAAAATTTCCTCTTGTTAAATTCGCTAGTTCTGTGAAATGGGGTTTTGCCAAATTGCTCTGTCACATTGTTAATTTTGTACTTTCCACGAATTTAGATACAGTTTAGGTTGACATATAGCAATTAAGATAATAGTTTGAAGTAATCCAATATTGTTGTGTTGGATATATAGTTTACTGTTATACTTGAAGAAGCTACTGCGTAGCGAAACAGCTGTCATATATATTTTTTAAATATAGTGTAAATCTGCAAACATCATTAGTGTTTTATTTTTATTTTTATTTGTGAAATGGATATACATCAAGTAAAGGTCGATGCAATTCATTCAAGATAAGAAATGTTTTTATAATGTTTTTATCCTACTCATGTTAATAAGAATTAAAATTTTCATTTAAATTCCTTGTTGTTTACAAAATTTTTTCATTAATCAATAAAATAAACTGTGTTACTAAAATGTTGGCCGGCGATCATATATGTACATTTTTTTAAGTCAAAAGCCTATGAACTTAATAATTTTTAATCAATATTCCCTGTTATTAAAATTTTATTTAGCCTTCAAATATTCCAACCAGATTTTTTTAATCTTATACAGGGGGGGCCCAAAATGACCGAAGGGGTTTTAATTCCTTAAAACTTTTTTACTATAATTCTTTTTTTTTGTTTTCAGTATTTTGTAAAGAAGACTTGGGGAATTTAAAATGGAACAGTACACAATTGAACAACGTGCCAAAATCGTTGAACTTTATTTCTCAAATCAACGATCCATTGTCTTGACTCAGCGTGCATATCGTCGTTATTTTAATGTGCGGGTTGGACCTCCAGAGTCAACAATAAACCATCTATTTGCAAATTTTTGAGAACAAGGGGCAGTAAGGAACCTTCCTGGTGCCGGCAGACGACGAACGGTGCACAGGGATGACAATATTGAACGGGTACAGGAGAGTATTCGGGAAGCCGGAGAAACATCAACCAGGAGACGTTCGACACAACTTGGCCTCTCAAGAGGGTCACTGCAGAGAATTTTGCATACAATAAGAATGTTGCCATACAAAATTCAGCTTGTCCAACAATTAAAACCGACAGATTACCAGCAACGACTTGATTATGCAATTTATTTTCGTCAAAAAGCAGAAGAAAATCATGATTTTATTCATAATTTAATTATGAGCGACGAAGCCCATTTCGAATTAAATGGGTTCGTTAATAGGCAAAACTGCAGGATATGGGCTACGGAAAATCCAAGAGTAGTTCAACAGCGAGAATTACACCCACTTAAGTGTACCATTTGGTGCGGTGTTTCGTCGGAAAGGATAATTGGCCCATATTTTTTTGAAAATGAACACGGTGTCGCCGTTTCCATCACTGGTGTTAGATATCGGACAATGTTGGAAAATTTTTTAAGGCCAGCCGTGGAAAACCATCCCCAAGTATGGTTCCAACAGGATGGAGCCACAGCGCATACTGCGAGGGACACAATGGCTCTTTTACGCGACATCTTTGGTGAACGAATTATTTCCCGTACAAGCGATTTTAATTGGTCTCCGCGTTCACCGGATTTAACCGCTTCAGACTGTTTCCTTTGGGGTTATTTGAAAGGAAAAGTCTATATTAATAAGCCTCGAACCATACAGCAATTAAAAAATAATATACGCGACGAAATCAACAACATAACACCTGAAGTATTGCGAAAGGTCATGGAAAATGTTTTGGAAAGAGCACGAATATGCGAAGCAGAAAATGGCCACCTCTTGCGAGATATAATTTTTAATAATTAAATTAAAAATATTCTCCATTAATATACTGTATTTAAAATTAAAAAAAATTAATAATTATGTCTTAAATAAGAAGTTATAATGAACTCAAACCCCTTCGGTCATTTTGGGCCACCCTGTATAATATCTTTATTATTTATCGGCTCTAGATAATGAAGGCATAGGGTTTACACAATCTGTTCGTAATCTCCTAGTGTTTCTAATTACTTTTTTACGACGTCCTGATTTTGTTGGACTTGTTTGTATTCATAGGATGTAGATATACGGGATTCTATTAGCTTTGGGGATTTAGGACTGCGCATTTAAAGTGAACGAGATAATCCTAAAGAAAATACGAAAATAATCTTTAGTTTAATGAAAAGGCTGTGCATTAAATAAATTTAATATTAAAAATAAAAATGTAACATTGTACGAAAAATCTAATATCAAGCAATAGTTAAAACATCATTTAGACGAGAAATTCAAGAGGGTTGCAGGAGAAAATTATGGAATTTTAATTAAATTTTAATGTGAATGTGGGTGTATACTTCCAATAAACAAGTAAAAATAGAAACAGACATTTACATTCTTATTATTTATTTAGGTATAGTAAGGATACAATTGGTAAACTAAAATTCGTGACAAGACAAAGGAGGAACTAATGACTAGAATTAGAACTTTATGTAAAGAGCACGTTTTATTATTAGATATTTAAATTCAGTTTTTGAAATATATTTTATCGATTTTGAAATAACGTATATTTACGCATTCAGGTGAATACTTTCTGCTTTTCGAATATAAAGTGATCAATAATGATCTACATGTCCAATTACCCATGTCTGAAGTATTTTCAAGCGAAAACCGGGAAAATGCGAAAAGCCATGAAATTTTTTAAAGAATCTGACAAGCATTGAATTCTCTGAAATATTGAATTTTATGATAAACTGATTGGATGAGATATATCCCACTCTCTGAAACTTTGTAAGAATTTTAAGCATAGTTATTGCTATCTAAACGTAAGTAGATAACCATCGATAAATTTCAACCTCTGAACAAAAGTAAGACATCATGTACAAGTGTGGGTCAACAATTATTCAAAACTGATTTTTTTTTAATAAAGAGGAAATGTATTGCGAGGCTTGTGAAGAAGTAGTAGGTTTTTAATGAAATTGCAGATTTAGTGCACCAACAGTAGCAGCAGCCCTGAAGATGTCCTTCAACGAAACCTCAACCAAGAAGGATGGGGTTCTAGTCTGGAATACCAGAAGTAATAATTGACGCTAAATATTTATATTTTAAGATTTTAACTTTATTTACTGTATTATAGTGTAGTAAATAAAGAGGAAATGTTCCGGAAGACCTCTGAAAGAGTGGTAGGTTTTCATCAGAACGTCTTGATTAAAACTAAAACAACGGGATATGATGTAATACTATTTTCTACGGCAGAAATATAGAGGAGAGCACATCAATTAATAATGAAATTGACGCTAAATATTTAAATTTTAAGGAAACTATATTTACTCTATTATACAAATGATAAAAATGGAATGAAGTGACATTATGTTCCCATGGTATGTAAATGTACTAGTAAGATGGAATTTTATCAAAAACAAAATCAAATTGATCAAAAAGCATACGGTGGTAAATGCTTATTGTATGGTTAAGTTTACGTGTAGTTAAAGAAATTTCAAAGTATTCGTATTCGTGCGATATCTGAGGACGACAAAAAGTTGGGTCGGCGAAGAACTAGATTGAGAGAAATTAACGTCCGAAAAGTTTGATTTTATTAAAGAAAATCAGATATTGCTCCGGCGATTGATTACATATGAATTCCAAAGTCAAGTGTATACAAAATTATCGACGACCAAAAACAAGTTTATCGATGACCAAAAAATGTATAGAGTTGAATAGCGCAAGGACTCCAGTGCTACCACTATTAAACTTGAAAAAATTATTACTGGTGACCAAGCCGGGTATTTTGCGTTTGTTGCCAAAACATAGTGCTAGAGAACTGAATACGGACCACCAGAAGAGCAGCATCTGATCAGGTCGCTTGGAAAACTTAAAGGAAAGGGCAATGCCAATTTATGTTTATGGCATCAAGAAATTCTTCACTTGACTAGACGATCGATGGTATATCTTGGTTTTATGCGATTGCTTGACTTCTGCCCGACAATATATCGTTCTAGTTTCTTTACCATAAATCAAGTTGGTATGTGGGACCAGTAACCATTAGGATCCGGACACGAGAGGCAGATGACTCATCGCTCACGCGCGTACTATATTTGTATTTTCAACGAGTTTTTAATTTTATTTATATAATTGGAAAACAAACGGGTGGTGATCTATAAAATATGAAATACATTTTTATTTGCTCATTTTGTAGACCAAGGTGGGTAAAGGAGTATTAATATTAACTAGCAATACTTTCTCAACGTTCTTCTCTGTAAAATTTTTTCTCTTTGAACTAAATACATCTTTGTAGATAAAAAACGTCTTCTCTACATCGCAACCGGTTATAGGTGCATGCTGGATATATTTCTTTATTTCAGCGTATTTAGCAGTTAGATTTTGAGGCATTGTCCCCATACACAATTGCTGCAATGTTATTAAGTCTGGATTTCTATAAAAAAAACTGCGTCTAACTCTCGCCGAAGGCCACATTCGAAGTCACTTGGAATATTTCTCAAATTATTAATAGCCATATCTAATATGGTTAATCCATCATTTAATTTGAGATCTTGATTTTCAAAATAAGTGATTAGTTTTGGCAAATTTCCAAAGTGTTCCTGAAAGAAATTTTTTAAATTTTGAATTTGTACTAGTTTCTTGCACTCAAGAAATACTTCGAGCATCGTCATTTAAACTTGTAACGAAATTTTGTAAACTCAAAATTCTCTGCGTAAAAACTAGTAGCTTCCAACCATGTTACCCTTCTAGTTATTACTAGAGACAGGACACATCGGGCTGAAATGACATCATTACGACGGACGATATAAATAGTCTACAACATCTGTAAGTACATCATGCAGTTATTGAATAGCCACTATTCATTCGGTTAACCGCACACAAAAAATAGATGTGCAGTTAACCGAATGAATAGTGCTATTCAACAACTGCGTGATGTACTTACAGATGTTGTAGACTATTTATATCGTCAGTCGTAATTACGTCTATTTCAGCCCGATGTGTCCGGTCTCTGGTTATTACTGGAGAAGGAAGTAGTGACAAAGATGGAAGCTTTTCCCTGTAAAGAGCTACTCTCAATGGTGCTTTCAAGAAAACGTTTTTAAAAGCGGGTACAAGTATCAACTTCCGAAAAGGTGTCTGATATATTCACAGATTCTGTGGAGAGCATGTACTACACAAGTAATATGCCGCATATTAGGATATGTTTTCTTTAATAGCCTGCCTGTTTTTAACATATACGCAGCACTATCACTAACAAATAAAAGTATTTTTTCTTTGTACCTGTCGTCTGAATGAAGCATTTGGTGCATATTCTCGTAAATGGTTTTAGCTACTGTTTCTGCATCAACTGTATTTATATCTTTTGCTGCTATTACATATGCGTTATATGGAATAGTTCGATGTAGTACACCAGCTACAACATTTACCACACACCGTCCTAATATATCGACAGTTTCGTCGGCACTTATCCATAGACATTGATTTGAAATATGCCTTCTAATGCGTTCTACTACTTTCGTGTAACGCTTAGAAACATAATATTTGCGTAAGGTGGATTCATCAAGCACATTTCAGAGTATATTCTTGGAGAAATGTTTTGAAGGTGGGATTGTTAAGTTTATTTAATGGAATATTTTCCGCCATTAAAGTTTAACAGAGTTCTTCGTTAAAATTGTCAGATTCCAACGGGTATAACCTCAGTGTATGTCTTTGCGATGCTAAGTGACGTACGATGTCTTCGTACTTTTTAACGATATTTTACAGACTTTGCAATAAATTTCGGAATCACTGGCAACGGACAAACAATCAGTTTGACCCTTAATCCAACTAGCCACTGTTTCACGATGCCGTTCTCTACATTGTTCCATAGCATATCTGAAAAAGTAACAATGTTCTAGATTTAAATAAATTAAAATTAAAAATTTATGCGTAAGTTATTGAAACTTAACGAAATTTACTGGACATTTACGTCAAAATAATTGGGCGAAGTAGATTCGATGAAACGATATTAAACATGATGAATTACAATATGAAACAGACATGTAAATAATTTACATATCTGTAACTGTACACATGGACAATACATGATGAATTACAAAAATTACGAGTATGTAATTAATAGTTAAAACAATGAAAGTCATCGTACTTTATTTATCTTACGAAATATACACATCATATCATATTCGCCTGATTAAGCGTCCTGTGTTACTTCATTCCTTCGACATCGTTTTCTGGTGAAAGGAAAGCGATATCTTGTTGAAGAAGCAATATCCTAAAAATCTGATACAAAAAGGGCATTGAGCCAATTAAATGATCATGCCAAACGCTGTATTAAACTTTAATGAAAGCATATTGAACGAAATGATTTGTTAAGAAACCTAACTAAATTGTAATTAGCCTGCCTATACATTCATAATTATTTGTAGGATAAATTAATTAATAATTTAAATTTTTTTAAAATAATTTAGCAAATGTATAAATTTCATTACTTTTAAAATAAAGAAAATTCATATTAAAATTTGTGATTTTTTACACTACACTAGTAATTTAAAACTGAGCGTGTTTGTTAACAATGAATATACATATGCATACATTCATGAATTTAATTCTAAATACCCTATAAACATGAAAAAAGAAACCAGCTGCGACAACTACCGCACATCAAATTCAACAACTTAACAGTATACACACAGATGTTATCAATTTTCTCATTCTTTCAGACACCGTTTCTAATGTTATTCGCATTTTAAAGTATATTTCAGGTCTGTTAACCCATTAACTGTGAGTAATAAAAGTTCTCGGTACTTCCGCTAATATATTAGCATAATTTGTGTATGTCGGGACAAGAGTTATACGTTTACGGCACGTTCCAGGCCGCGGTGTCACTGTACTCTTTAGAATACATATGCTAACGTTACTCCCAAGCATATCAAATGCTAAAACATTCTTATGCATAGGTGGGATGGATGAGTCAAGTCAGAATTGAATATCCTCAAATGAGGTTCGAATGAGCGCATAAGTTTTGGAATTATAGTTAGACAAGAATAGTATATTAAAAAACAAGTTTCATAAGGCACCATTTTGCCGCACGAGATCAGTTTAGAAAACGAGCCGCGATAGCGGCGAGTTTTCTAAAGAGCGAGTGCGGCAAAAGGCCTTATGAAACGAGTTTTTTATACTATTTTTTCTATTTTGCGTTTTTTACACTAATAAATTGCTTAAATTGGAATTATTTAATTTGAAAGTTCAGAGTTTAATTTTTATATAAAGCATGCAGTTGGTCACATTGATACTTGACATTTTCAAATTTAAATCTTGCTATCCGCGAAGTATATTATATTACATATTATTTACTAATTTTCGTTAACATTACTTGATACTTCATTTAAAAATATAAACATGAGTGACATAGAAACATATATATGTTGTTGTCAATTGTATACAACATACGTTGTTTGTGTAAAATACGGACATATATCATATCTGTCAAATGTACATAAATTCTTAAAATCAAATGACAGCAATGATATTTATTTCTGTATTCGAACAACGCCAACATTGAAAAATGAAAAAAAGCGTATCGAAATGAAGCTCATTTCGATACTGTTTTGGGTTTCATAATGAGTTCATTTCGAACGCAAAATAGAAAAATACATTTTATTCAGTTCGTTATTCATATTTAAAAGTTATTTAGTTACACCGGTCTATAAATTGTTTTGTCAAATCTGGTATTACTTCTTTCCCAGTGCATTACTCTTTTCATAACGGGTGTTCAGAAACATTCGAAGTCAAGTGGGCTCTGAACAAAAAATCGTATATCTTTACTTAAGTATTAATATACTAATTTGATAACCTATAAAATTGTAAAATAAAATAAAACAATAACTTTGTTAATACCACTTTATTAATAAAGTGGTATTAACAAAGTTATTGTTTTATTTTATTTTATTATTTTCAAAATGAATTACCACAAAGTTACGGCTACCAGTATTAATTTTTATAAAATTGTATTAAGTAAATGTATCAATCTATCTCAGACATAACTTCATATTTTCAAGGCCTGCTTTGACTTCGAATGTTTCTGAACACCCGTTATATACGAGGTGCTACACAGAAATTTCTGTAATTTGAATGTGGCGTGCGAATGGGATGCTAGTACAGCTCTATAGCGCTAGATGGTGTGAGCGTCTATACTGAGTCAGTTTATCAAACGGTACCTTGCTAGGTGATGAAAAACAGTTTTTGTGTTTACATATTGTTATGGATTTTTCCCTAAATTATATTTAAAATTTATTAAAAATGAATGTACATTATTTGTGGATATCTGTGTATATCCGATGTGTTTTAAATCTCACATGTGAGATAAAAACTAGTGTTTTTTGGTTATCGATCTCATGTTTGAGGGGCCTAAAGTAAAATTCTGGGAGATTAACATCTGAATTTATACGGGAACGTTGTATAGATTGATGTATTTAAAATTTAATGAGTACGGGTTGTTTTTTGAGTGTGACCATAGTGATGGTAGGTCATATTTATTCCCGATAATTATACGAGATTGGTGTTCTCGTAATTTTGTTTTTGTATTTGATTAAACAACGTTTTCGAGTAAATGTGTCTCCAATAAGTTTTTATATAAGTAGATTTACATTCTTAATCAGAAAAGCTTTGAAAAGTGTATTTCAATTGTGTAAAAATAATTAGTTAAGAGTCTTAATTGGTAGAAATAAATAATAAAGAATATTTTTAAAATTTCTATGTAATATAAAAAATTTATAACTGTGAAAATTTATTCGACGAGGAGTCAAGGGTATTTTTTGCTACATGTGATCGCGCATGTGGTAGATTTTTGATCGTGTTTTCATATTTGATTATACAGTGTGGTTCTCTGGGGAGAAATTAAAAATAAACTTCGTTGTTTTGGATAGGTTTGTTCGGAAGTAATTAAGAGGAAGTTTAATTCACGTAGCTGTCATATTCAGTGAATTGTTTTACCTCGTTGTATATTGTAAAATACACAATCTTTATACCCTATAAAGATAGTCTTTATTCTTTTTTTGATTTTTTTGTATTAAATATTCATTTAAATTTTATCTTGTGCTCATTTTATTTCTTCTACCTTTATTGTTGTTTAATTATTAAAATAAGTAACTTATAAAAAAATAAATATAATATTTGTCAAGAACGATTGACTGGCGCCTAAATAATATTGCAGTTCCACGTTTATCCGATTTGAACCCTGAGAAGAAAGAAGCCTCATTGTTGGATATCAACTGGCTGAGTATCCTAGTTGGGTAGATTAGTTGTGGATGGTGGCGCTATTGTACAACAAACCACTATTCATAGTAATATGTTGAGTTGTGTTTAAGTTATTTTGCGACACCACAATATCTGATGTGAAAGAGCAAGAAACCTGGATTAAATTCTGCTTCAAATTTGGTAGCGGAAACTCTGAAAACCTTTTGGAAATCATTAAGTAAGGATGTTTTAGGCCAGACGCAAACTTATGAGTGGTACAACCGTCTTAAAAATGGACATAGGTCGGTCAATGATGATCAGCGTTGCGGTCGTCCACCGACTGAAAAGACGTTATAAAGTATGGTAAAGCGCGTGATGCTATCTTGCAAAACCCAAGGAGAATAAACCATGACATTTGCAACATTATTGGCTTGTCGTACGGACGGCGTTTTTCAGCATATTCTGTACAGTGAATTCGACATGTGGTGAATTGCTGCGAGTTTGTGCCAAGGTTACTCAGCATTGGACAAACATGGCACTGTGCTGATGTGTGCACAGAGCTGAAAGAAACTGTCGAAAGGGATGCGAGCGTCAGTACCAAAATCATTACTGGTGACGAATCATGAGTGAATGGATATGATCCAAAAATTGATATGAGTTCTGCATTATAGTTATTATTGTTAATTCAGTTATTCCAGTATTGGGTTGTGACAGTCAAAATTGCCGTTATGAAGGCATCTACTGCTTCTTCTTCTCGGAAGTTGTCAATCACGCATTCCATTCTTGATCTTTGGGAACTTAAAAAATCGTTGGGACTTAGTTTGAAGCTATACGGAGGACGATCTAATAATTCGATTTGCTGCTCTAAAAACTGAATTGTCTTTCGAGCTGTGTACGAACTCGCATTGTTATGATGCAGGATGATTCGCCGGTGTGGGTTGGTTTCTCGGAGCACGGCGATTGTTTCTGGTAAACAAACGGTTGTGTACCAATCCGCTTTAAGCGTTTTTCGACCTTGCAATGGAAGTGTAGCTAAACGACCTGATTTTGAGACAAACGTTGCGATCATCTTTTTCGACACACTTCGCGAACCGAAAACTTGTGTCAGATTTTCTTCATCTTGAAACATCCAAATATCAGACTGGCGTTTATTTTTCGGTCCATAGGAATAAATCCATAATTCATTGCCACCGATGATGCTATAGACGTTTTCTGAGTTTCCTTTATTGCAACGGCACCAATTAATTGTTGGCGGACCTGTTTTAGGATCGTCGCTGATACAGGTGCGTCCACGTTGGAATTCACAATACCAACGTGAAATTGCCGATTGATGAGGTGCTTCATATTCAAAAGCAGAAACCAACTCAGTAAGACATTGTTGTTGATCCTCCTCGAAAGTTGTAAAAAATTGTTGCCCGAAAATTTTTTCGACACAATTCCATTTTTCGGCCAACTTATAAACTTTAAAAATTCACTATTACTAAATCACTTGCCGTATCCTGATGAAATGTTAGATTTAGGTTAACGGAAGATTGATTAATTTTGACACCTGACGTTTTATTACTGGCGCCCTCTATAAGGCTATATGCAACATTAAAAAGGCATCTCTTGTACTATAATTATTTATCATAATGGTAGAGTACCGATGAATGTTTTAGCTAAAACTTTTGTTAAGGTTAATACTTTAATTATCTTCAAATTATTGTTAATTTGACATTCACTCCTATTACCCTAAAATTCTAAATTACTTTGACATTTCTAAAAGTTCATTGTCAATAGTGTTGTATTACTAGCATGTTATATTGGGATTATTTTTGATACTTTTTCAGGGTATCGATTAGCGAATAACCGTCTAGGTTTCTGTTATTGTATTAGTTCGATTTGTCTTGTCTTGCTTATATGTTTATACAAACTTCTTTCCCTGCCGATTATATTTAAAGGCGATGTTATTATTCATTTTAAAGGTATTAGAACAGTGGTGATTCTAATCAAACATTTATCTTTTTGATAGTACTTTTTCTTTGAAACTAGGTTAATTTAGTGATTGTGAGTTTGTGTTTTATGTCCACAATCTTCGTGTAAAACCGCTTTGAGGTTTTTAAACAAAATATGGCCAGATAACCGAACCTTTACTATACTGCTTGAAGTATTGCTTAATGAGGTGTGAAATTTAATATCGCAACCAACATTTTACGTGAATGATAACAGTTTATTCTGAGAGTTTCGCTTCGATATATGTGAATTTCAATCGCTGTTTGAAAAAAAAACAGTGTCCATGATGTTTCATTAAATTTTCAAAATGGTATTTCTAAATTTAGTTTAACTACGTGTGTGCGTCTGAAAACAGTTCGTAATATAAATAAAATTTCGCGTAACCGAGTATATTAAAATGTCATACGCGCTTTTCTATCATAACCGCAAATAAATATGCAAATTAAGAACGTGTCCGTTAATCTGTCGACTTCTGAACTCTTTCCCGTTAACCGTGGCAATAAACATCCGGCACCGGTGAATTTACACACTCGTAAATCGCTAACAACAACTCGCGTGTTCCAGTAAAATAGAATAGGAACGAGGTTAGCCGTTACTATCTTCCTGACACCTAATCCGCGTCATTGTTAGTATGGGCAACGGGTTCTATGAGAAAGAGCTGGCGCTAAAACGCGGAATTACTTTGACAATAACTCAACCTTTATTCAAATATCAACTCCATCTATGCTAATGCAGACGGATTAAATTCGTACAAGATGATACGTAGCCGGTCCTCCAATATAATTTAATGGTGCGCGATTTTGCTATAATAAAGATTGCTTCTAGAGATAAGTAGTTACTTTCACATACAATGTAATCTAAATTATAATTTAAACAACTATTAAATTAACAAAATAATTTGAAACATACATGAGTGGGTAAAAACCACACCAATTTGTATAATACAAAAGTATTTTTAATAATATAAAATATTTCTGGTTGATAGCAAGGTAGTTATGTTTGGTTGAATGTATCTCTTCTCCAGCAGGGGCTTACCGACGATCCTGTAGAAAGGTAAAATACGTATCTGCGTCTCTGGAGAGGAGATACATTCACAAATATATAACTTGTATTGTGTTCTTCACACCCAATTTTTAATAATATTTTATATTATTAAAAATACTTTTCTATTATACAAATTGGTGTGGTTTTTACCCACTCATGTATGTTTCAAATTATTTTGTTATATACGCATTCGGTTCGCCCGACAAGTAGTGAAGACACGATAATACAGTTTTTTATAGATATGGTTGTTACCGTCTATAGAAACACGTTGCTTAGTTCGGCAGTTATTATGTAGACAGCGCTGAATATTCTTTCACGCTCTGTCTCAATAATTTCTGGTTGATAGCAAGGTAGTTATGTTTGGTTGAATGTATCTCTTCTCCAGCAGGGGCGTACCGACGATCCTGTAGAAAGGTGAAATACGTATCTGCGTCTCTGGAGAGGAGATACATTCACAAATATATAACTTGTATTGTGTTCTTCGCACCCAATTTTTAATAATATTTTATATTATTAAAAATACTTTTGAACTATTAATTTGGTTCAGTAATAGCGTAAGGAAAAGATATTAAGTAATGGTTTCGTAATAGTTTTTTGCGTAAAAAGTGCCCAAAAGATGTGCATAAAAAGTAAAGTCGCCCAATTAGGCAAGAAACATATACGCTTTCATCTTCCCTGAATAGGCGGCTTTAAATTTTAATGCAATTTCTCATTATGCTTCTTTAAAATCACATATGTCTTGGTAACTTGTGTGCCAATTTGCAAAACATTTGCAACATTATTACTTTTATTATATATGTCAGTTCGAATATAAAAACCGAATATAAACCGTTATAAAGTTCCTTACAAAACAAGGAAAAGCTCCAAAAATGATTCTTGACGAAATGTTGGCGGTATAGAGGAACTATTGTCCTTTCAAGTCAACGATTGAGGAGTGGTCAAAATTCTTTAAACATGGCCGAGAATCACTGAATGATCATCCCCGTACAGGTCGCCCTAATGATATCATAACTTTAGATGTTCAAAAAAAACAAGTGTTTGGTATTGGAAGATGCAAGATTGAAGAAGCGACAATTACCAGGTATACTATGTGCTCGAGAAACCGCGGTCTTTAGAATTCTACACGAATACCTTGGAATGACAAAAATTGGTGCAAGGTGGATTCCACGAATGCTATCGCCATTGCAAATGCGTGTTCGGGCGGAGGCGCGTGAATAATCCTTAGCGCTTTGTGGGAATGAACCAGATTTAATTATCGGGCGACCTATCACTGGAAATTAAACTTGGGTCCATCATTATGATCCAGAATCTGCAGGAAAAATAATCGCAACTGTTTTTTTGGTAACTGTCAAGGAATTTTACTGATTGATTATCTGACTAAGGGTAGTACGGATAATATAGAATTATGCAAGCTTGATACATTGTGTCAGAGATTCTATTAAAGTAAAAAGAACGCGGAAAACTCATGCAAGATGTCTTGTTGCTCCACAACAACGCAGAAGTCAAGGCTTTCAAAGGCTGCTATTGCTGATTGTGGATTTGAAAAAATTCATCACCCACCTAGTCCAGATTTAGCACTCAGTGACTGACTACCTTTTGTTTCCGAATCTCAAAAAAACACTTAAGTGAACAAAATTTTGGGACGATGATGCAGAGAGCCATTTTGCTGAGAAACAAAAGTAATTTTTTTACGAAAGACTAAAGATGCTATTGAAACGGTGTAATACTTATATTCAAAAGCAAGGTAACTATATTGAAAAATACATTTTTATTGATGCTCTAGTCTTTCGTTTCCATCTCTCTATTCTTCCGGGAAGATAAAAACATTCAATGTTTGCTATTATCTTATAATATTAGGTGGGTGCACATGAAATATTTGATCAGTAAAATTTAAAACTATTTAGTTTCTAGAAAACAAATATTTATTAATCAAAATATTTTTCATATGCTTGAATATAGTTTTGACAACGACTAAAGACAAGGAGCGTAAATATAATTAAATAACATCGGATTCTCTGGAGTTCATGAAGGTTTAGACAGTTTTTTTCGCCTTTAAGTGGTCCAGTTGTTTAAGGAAATAATTTGAAGATTGTTACTTATGGAATTTCGTTTTGGAACCGCGTTCTTGGAACTGCTTCCTTCTTGGCCGACGTTGCGGCCACTATTCCGCAGGGAGTCTTCAGGGTTGCTACTAATGTTTTCGTTACTGTATTATTGAAACTGCTTACAAGCCACATGTTGGATATAAATCTGGAGGATATGATAAATACTGTATAATTCCAAAGTCTAAATAGTAAAGTTTCGTAGCTGATGCTTGCAATCTGAGTGATTTTGTATTATTGTGAAACATTTTAACTAAATAGGGTAAGATATACGCTTACATGCTTAAACATGCTTCGATATGTTAACACTCGTTCCAGAGCTAGTTCCACTAGCGTCTAGGGTTTTATAATTATACTGTGTATTGCACAAAAGAGCAGTGTTATATGGAATAAAAAATAGACTTTACTGGATATTGTATTGAAAATAACAATTTTCGACACAACCAATTACATACTGTGAATAAAAGCAAAAAACTAGATTTATTAAAAATAATTCCAAACTTGCAATAGTTCCAACTTGCTAAGAAAACCGTACAGTGACGGTCTCGTACATGCACACTGCAGAAAAAGCATTCCAACATCATTTCTAACCGTACACTGAACGATACCAAAAGTGTTCCAACTAAATTTTGATTGTACAGGGTCGGTCAAAACAGTTCACAGACTGAAGCACGCACTGTTTGTACTGACATGCGCATTACATACTTCATTCTGTGGGAACTACAGTTGGTAATGGCAATATCACACAATTATCATCAGAGACAGATCAAAGTTGATTTTTACAATTACTGTTGGCAACACTACAAAATAGATTGATAACAAAACGATCAGAAATACGTTCCAACTTCTTTATAATTCTTGTGCACAAAACGATCACCAAACCATACGCGTACCGTAATGAAACCGGTAGTTGGAACAAACCTAAAGAAACCAAAAGCAGTATACCATGTGGCCGCGTGCGTCTGCACTATAGCGAAACCTGTAGTGTAAGCAAAACACACAGAGGTGTCCGTGTGTTAGAACGGTAAAGAAGTAGACGCAATGTTCCAATGGATTACAAGAGAGCCTAGTATATCGCATATCCCTATGATGCACTCGTATTTGTCCAATAAATTTACATTTAGACGGTGTAGTCGCGCAAGCGCATTAGCTGTCGCTCCCGCATATGGGTGTTAGTTGCAATGTTTATATCGCCAGGGGAACTACTCGCTCACATTATTTAATAAACCGCGTTGTTGGTGTACGTAACGGTCATTTAAAAAATGGAGAATTATACACCGGAGCAAAAACTCTTTATGATTAAACAATTTTACGGTGGTAATTCCGCGGAAGTAACTCGAGCTTTATTTGCAGCTAATTACCCTGAAAGTCAAATTCCCAATGCAAGCACCATTCGTAGGACAGTTAATCGGTTCGAAACTACATTTTCTATAGTAACTAATAAAAGTAAAGTTGTTCCGGATAAGAATATAAGTAATATAGAAATTCGAGTATGTGCTTTAGTCGAAGTAAATCCCACTATGTCGTCTCGATAAATTGCCCGCGAATTGGGTATCAGCGAAACAACGGCTCAAAATATTTTACGTACAAATAAATATCGTTCATACAAATTTACAAGTTCACAAGTACCTTTTCCCGATGATTATTATCGCCGTATGCAATTTTGCAAAAGAATGATAAATAAATATCACGAAAATGAATTCTTATAATACGCCCGCTGTCGGTGTGGCATTTAAAGTTGGCACGCCCATTATAGTCGACCAGTAGTTACTAATACATGCATCGCGCTATAGATGGCGGCCACACGGTATATTAAAAACCTAAACGTAATAATCATAAACCCTAAATCATCATATTCGATAATACAGACCTACAATGGTTTTCTCCCTTAAGATCTGAGCGTCTTAGCGTTCCCGATAATTTGTAATGCATTGATTACGAGAAAAATAGTTAAAAAATCCATCACGTCAGAATATATTTTTATTTAGCATTTTAGTAATTTTGCCTAAAATTGCTCGGAGGGTTCAATTTGAAAATGGGTAAAACTTTTTTAAACAAGTTCTAAGTAATGCATTTAGGGACTCTATTAGGATAATAGATTAAATTCCGGTACATAATTTCTTAAATACTACATAATTAGTATAAGTAATACAACTTTATTACGTTAACAATGGTGATTTTAGCCTAATTAAGTAATGGGCCTATGGGTTGTTAATTTTTTTTAATGAAATGGTGAATATATCCAAAGTACTCAAGGTAGAAAATAGTTACACAAGAATAGCCTTCTAAAACTAACCTAACCCTTGGTACCAAAGACGTAGTTCGAAAGAACTTGGTTCCCCGAGAAAAAGTTTTGCAACATCTTTTACACATTAAGCTGGGTGTGGTGGAACAGTTTTATAAGGCTTTAAATAAAGAAGAGAATTTTCCCATCATTGTCTGGCGCTAAACTGAAAGAAGGAATTTTTGTTGGCTCTGATACAAGAAAATTAATGAAAGATGAAAAATTCCATGAAAAACTCAAAAAGTCAAAATTGAGTTAGACGTATGGAAATCTTTTAAAGAGGTGGTGAAAAATTTCTTAGGGAACAATACAATTTCCTGAGTTTCCACACATTGACTACACTCCGGAAAATTTAGGAGGCGTTAGCGAAGAACAAGGTGAAAGATTTCACTAAGATTTGAAAGATATGGAAAAGCGGTATCAGAGAATGTGGAATACAAACGTGTTGGCGGACTACTATTGGTTGCTGAGGCGGGATGTGCCAAACCGAAAATTTAAGAGAAAATCTCGAAATAGAAGCTTTTTTCTATGTACAGGTGTCCTTCTTTGCAATTTTCTTCCTGTGTCTATTCTGGAAAATCTTGACGCGGAGGAGAACAGCTGAATACATGTTCGTAATCAGCGCATCAAAATACTTCAGAATTAGTCATAGAATTCAAAAAGAGAGACTTCATGACCCCATATTTGCAGGCCTGTGTAATTAGTTTACAATGACGTACAAAATTTGTAGCAAAAGATGGCTTGCTGGAGAGACTCAGAGGAAAGTGAACACCTCCGGTATATTCATTTATTGAGTTTATTCGAAAATGGTACTGCTTATATCCAAAGCGCAAGTAGTTCTCTAAAAACTAAGAATTCTAATAGGTTTTACGATAAGTTTTCAGTGTACCTACAAGATGATTTAAGCAATAACAGTATCTAATTCAAGTCGGTTTGTATAGAGTGTTTAATAACGAGTTCGAAACGTCTTAATGTGATAATAATAAAATTCGTGTGGGTTTATTGAAAATTTGCATTTCCAATATAACTAAGTATCACGGAGTAAAAGGACGTCATCCTGTATTAATTTATTTCCGAGCGGTGCCGACAACGCAACATTCGGTCGTCGTTAAAACGTAACACCTGTAACGGCACCTAAACCAGAATATAATTAAATTGAAGCCCGCGCGATGATAAATAAGAAACTGTGGCGAACCGGAGGCACAGTTTTGCACTAATTACACCTTAGTTGCGGTGAACCGCTACAATACACAACTCTTGCATGTAAGTACCACCTATGCACGAACTAAAATAGGCTGAATGCTCGGGTCAAGCTATTAACCTCATAAATTGTTTGGTAAATTTATATATATATATATATATATATATATATATGCATGTATGTATATAAATATATTCCTTTTTATATAGAACGTTTTGCCTTCAGTATCCGCCTTGCTAATTAGATACATTCACTTAGAATTGCTCGCACGTAAGCACAAAGAGCATTTTTAAGTCTATTGTATGTTTTCTACAGTAAATCACATTCGGAGGTGTGAAACATGATTGACTGAGAAGTTTATACAATGCGATCAAAAATTTAAAAAAGTAATTAAGTTGGCAATTTATAAGTAAATATTATTGACTAACTTATTAAGCTCGTCGCAGGCCGGTCGCTAAAAAAGATGAAATACGTCCTTGGACATATGTGTTGTATAGAATTTTGTTACGATACTGTTCGTCTTTAGGTGTACAGAAAATGTTGGTTTTTCCACAAAGTCAACGTATCGTGACTGTTGTTAGGTACTAGAATTGTTTACCATTAAAAGTCTTCTGGTAAATCCAAGGTTCTCCAGATGAATATTTTTTTTTTCATGAAGCAAAACAATCATTCCTTTTTGTTGCTTTAATTCTACTGCATGAAAATTGTCACAAAGAAGTACGGAAGCAGTTATAATTTTCGTTTTCGGAAACAATTTGAAATGATGCATTTGGCCTCAAAAGATCAGACCTATCTCCCTTTATCAATAAGTACAAATAGTCTTATTAAAGTAGGTGGTGGCATAAAATCAGAGTTTTTTAGTTACGTAAACGGGGCAAATATATTCATACAGTCACTTACAGACTTCATAGGTTATACATACATTGGCAATATAGGACATGTCAAATTTAATAAGCCTGGTTTACATTAACAATATGTTAGTGTACGGATTTTATACGTCCGGCAGTGTACGTAATTGATTTGCCAAATTTAATTTTGGTCGTTGGAAGACCCAAACCAGACCGCTTATCAGACTTTAATGAAGAAGCTTCAAGATCATTGGTGTAATTCCATTCACGTCAAAATACTAGGAAGTTAGTACATCATATGTCGCCGTTTAGAAAAGATTGGCAAAAAATTTAAACTGTCTGCTTGGGTTGCACGTAATCTTACCGGAACGTAAGACGGATCCTTTATCGTTATGTCTTCTTTCACGACTGAGAAATGACCCATTTCTTAAACATATATTGGATAATGAAAAATTGACCGCCTCATTATTCAAAGCAAAAGGCAAGTGGATTGACTATGATAAATCTCACGACCGACCCCAAAAGCTGCCTTTCATGGAAGCAAAATATTTTATGTATGTGGCGTATTATTTCGAGTTTTTAATACGTAGATTTATATGCCCACGAACTACAGCGTGCTCGTAAAAGTTATGTACCCCAGCGTGTAAGAATCAGCTGTAGATGTTCAAGCAAGTCAGGGCATTTTGCGAATACGGTATTCGAGCAACCCTGTTTTTGTATGCGCTATTAAACCGTCCACCTCTGAATAACACCTGCAAAAAGTTTGTGTTATAAGGTGCTATTAATGGATTTTATGTCATTTGTAACAAGTTACCACAATGTTGTTTAAGAGACCGACCCACGGAAAACATGTTTGCGGTACGGCACCATCAGTCCAAAACATTATTGGTTGTTGGCTTTTTCTAATTTCTAATTTTAAGTTTCTTCACTATACCTTTGCAATTCCTTCGTCAGTATATTTTTCTTGTAAAATTGACTCTGACGGTTTCAGAGATTCCATTGTATGTACCATGGCTATGAAGAGAATTTCTTTGACAATTTGTGAACATTTCCACACACAACCAAATTTTTTATTTGTGGTTTTGATTGAATGCCGTTTTTATTTTATCGCGTACTGATTTCGTATTTTTTCATAAAGTTAATTAAATAATTTCTGATTCGAGTTCTGATTCCAGAAAGAGTTTAGAAGCGCGTGCTACTGACCGAATGTTCGTCGTGCCAAGAAGTAAGTCCCTAGTTGTAACACTTCTTTAGGTGCGCACAATCAGCCATTTTTTTTCGTATTATACGTTTGGATATAACGACGACCACATTTCATTTATTTATGTACACTCTTGGAAAAAAAATTCCGGACACCGAAGTAAACGTCTGTTGTCATAATTAAAAAGACATCATATATTATATATGAAATAAGAATTGGAAATTACTGAAGATACAAAACATCTAATATATCAAAATAGCAAAAGAAAAAAAATAATGACGAACCCAAAAAATCCAACACAACTCAAAAAATTTTGGTGTGTTCTTTATTCAACTTTTATCTGTTGTGTTGAAAGGTCATTTGAACTGTCAGTACTGACACTTATTGGTTGACAAAATGCAAGCAGGAAACGCAGCCGGAGTAGTAGCTTTGAACGAAAATGGACGCAGTATTCGATACATTGATGCTGTCTTAGATATTTCCGGGAGTAACGTCCAAGACGGAATACAGCGACATCGTCAAATTGGGGAGTACACAAAAAGGCCGGATCAGGCAGACCTCGTGCCCTAAACCGGCAAGAAGACCGTTTTATGGTGTTATCTACACAACGCGATCGTGGTTTACTATCAACAATTGTGTTTCGCCAGGTAAAAGACGTTTACGGTACCGTAGTTTCTGCACGAACCATTCGCCGAAGAACCTGCTACTTGTCCACTTTTTCTCCCAGCTCATTGCGTTTAGCGACTACGATATGCCCATGAACATAGACATTGGTCAACGGATCAGTGGAGCTCCTCCGTATTGTTCACGGATGAGTCTCGTTTTGGTCTGCTTTCACCAGATGGATGAAAACGTGTGCAGAGAAAGCCAGGTGGACGATCTTCAGCGTGTTGTATATCTCCAAGAATGGCATTTGGGGGAGGTGGTATAATAGTTTGGGCTGCCATTTCAATGTACGCGAAAACTGAGCGTGTTCTCATTAAAAATGGTACCATGACGGCTGTTAGGTACATCTACGAGTGTTTAGCTGATCACGTCGTACCATTTGCTCCATTCGTGAGAACTTTACTGTAATGCACGATAACGCGTGACTTTACACCGCACCAGTGGTTGAGTAATATTTGTTAACTTTCGCCGTTTGCAATGGCCAGCTCGACTACCGGACTTGAATCCTATCAAAAGTTTCTGAGATTTATTGGGGCGACGTGTTCGGCATCGATAGCCCATACCGGTTGATACGTCCATATAGATTTAACTTATATTTTAGTTTTATTTAAGTATAATCAAATAGATTTAGTTGTTTTTATTTTACGTATTAAATTATAGGTTTTAATTTTATACTATTTGTAAATGTTAAGTGTATACAAAGGTCTTGCAGTTTTCCAAATATCTAATTTGTTAATTTTGTAAGTGGTCAGGTATTATATTGCTTATGCATTGTCTTGTTTCTTACGGTCATAAAATTCTTTACTCAATACAGGTAGAATCCTTTTTGTAAATTCTTTCATTTGCAGATGTAAACCTATATAATAGCATAAGTTTTATTGTTATATTTCATTTATTGTGTTTATTATATTGAATGTTACAATGTATTCATAGGATAAGGTTTAGAGATTACGGTTCATTGCATTTTTCCTGTATTCTTCGAAGACTGTTCTTTATCTCTAGCCCACTTGCTGTTTATTGTAATTTACGTACATTACGGTATACTGCCATTAAATACCTGTAACAATTCAATTGTCTGTATTCTGTATTTAATATTTATTTTATTCCCAGTATTATAATTAAGGGTTCATGTGCATATTGTTTATTTCAATCGGTTTATGACGTTGGTAAACTGCATCATCTACCTTTCCTTGAAGAAGGGACATCCTTGACACGCAATTTCATTATAATTATTTTAGTTGTTTTCTCCCTCCCTTGTAACTGGTGGGAACAACACTTTTTTTTGCAAAAATCAGTTAGAACAAAAATCAGTTCCAACTCAGATTTCAGCGATCTCACTTCAAGAATATAAAGTATTAGCCAGTTTCTCGGTCTTTGCTATTTAGACCAGATTCATACAATTATATTAAGTTTAATGGAACTCCAAGATTCAATTTATTAATAATTATTTTGTAAATAGATTAGTGTTATTTCAAACTATTGTATTATTCAAAACATATTTCGGTCAAACACATTTCGAAAATTCCTTTAAACCAGGAGGAATAACACCGGTAACCATTCGTGAGGAATGGGAAAACATTAGACAAGAAGAGGTAGTCAGCTGCATTCAAAGTTTACCACGTCGCATGGTAAGAATCATTAGAGTTTGTGGAGGTAGTACACACTATTAATCGCTTAAATTGTGTGAAAACGTAAATGTAAAACCTAGCCGATAAGGCCAACGAATTTGTTAATTTTGCACAATTTACTGTTTCGTGACTTTTCTTATTGAATAAAATGTTAAGTGCCTTTTTTGATTTCTCATTCTTACTTTGTAGATAATGTTTCATATCTTGTGAAAAAAAAATTATTTTGTACTAACAGACATTTATTCTTTGTACACGACTGTATTAACTAAATGCGGTTTAGAATTTTCACAAAATATTATAAATTTAAGGCAATAGTTTCAAGAATCTCAATAATCAATGTAAATTAATATCGCAGATTCCAAAAATAGTGATAATATTTCTACATAAAATAGAAAGAAAAGTTATAATAGCAATAGCTTTTATTAGTGATATTATTTGAGACGAACAGTTTTTTGAAGGCACACGAAGGCACGAGGGCAGAAAGCAATTTATAAGCCAGTATACCTACTCGCGGTAGAATAACTTATTCAGTTTAGTAGTTTTATAGAGTTGCAAATATTGCAGCTAGACCTTTAAAATTTTACGCCAAGCACACAAGTGTACTTGCATATTATGATTGCAGTTTGTTTACATTGTTCTGAGTTTATGGTACAGTGTCGTCACACATCAACAATTAAAGCTTATAAAAAATGTAATAATTTAAGACAATGCTTTGAGATTTAATCATTCTGGCTATTAGGACATTCTTAAGTATCGGTATTTTAGCAGTAACATGGTCGTTCATTAAAATCGTATTTGTAATAATCAATAATTTGCGTGAATGCAATAAAAATTATTTTGCCAGGAGAATTTGCTTTTATAGTGGATATTGTTTGGGTGTTTAAAATTTTGATTTGATTTTATTTTAAAAAGTTTTAAGTTTGCAGTTTAGAAAGAGGCGTCAATATGGAGCCGTGGCGGCAACATGATGTGTATTAAAAAGCCTTTAATTATTATTTTTTTGAACAAACGTTGTTTTCTCCTCAGTAACCAGTGATGAGTTGTCTTCCAATATCATCTTTACTTTCTAAATATGTCGGAAGATTGTAAAAATGAATATGTCTCGGCACTTGTTATAAATTTAAAAAATCAACCGATAACCGTCTTTTGTTGCATACATCTCGAAGCATATGTATGCATGGTGCGTATTCAATATTGAGGGTAGTATCAACGATTACATCAGTAGCCGTCTGTTATTTTGAGGATAGAAGCCAAATTTTGCGGAGTAGCGTGTAGATAAGTTGAATCTGTACCAAATTCTCTTAATTATCTACAGACAGTTGCGTACAATGATGTTTCGTTTCCAAGCGTTGAATATAATTGCATAATCTCTTGGATCAGAATAATTGAAACATACATGAGTAGATAAACCTCACCAGTTTTGTATAATACAAAGGTATTTTTAATAATATAAAATATTATTAAAAATCTGGTGTGAAGAACACAAATGCAGGTTCACTATTAATATTTTCTGTGAACGTGTCCGAATATATCCTATCCCCAGAGACGTAGATACGTGTTTCACCTTTCTACAGGCTCATCGGTACGCCTCTGCTGGAGAAAGGATATTCCCAGGCACATTCACAGAAAAGAACCACATCGCCCTATCACCGTAATTACTCAGACCGAGCGCAGAAGTAAATTCGGCGCTGCCTGTTGTCAGACAGCCGAAGTACCTCGCACACCGTCCACATAATTAATGTGAAATAACGACGTCCTTCCAAAGGTTGGCACAGCCAATCTCTCTAGAATACTGCATTTTGTTTGTGTCTGCACTCATACTGCGGCTTAACCGCATGTGTAATGTATCAGAATAATTGAAACATACATGAGTAGGTAAACCCCACCAGTTTTGTATAATACAAAGGTATTTTTAATAATATAAAATATTATTAAAAATCTGGTGTGAAGAACACAAATGCAGGTTCACTATTGGGTTTACCTACTCATGTATGTTTTAATTATTCTGATACATTACACATGCGGTTAAGCCGCAGTATGAGTGAAGACACAAATAAAATGCAGTTTTCTAGAGAGATTGGCTGTGCCAACCTTTGGAAGGACGTCGTTACTTCACATTAATTATGTGGACGGTGTGCGAGGTACTTCGGCTGTCTGACAACAGGCAGCGCCGAATTTACTTCTGCGCTCGGTCTGAGTAATTACGGTGATAGGGCGATGTGGTTCTTTTCTGTGAATGTGTCTGGGAATATCCTTTCTCCAGCAGGGGCGTACCGATGAGCCTGTAGAAAGGTGAAATACGTATCTACGTCTCTGGGGATAGGATATATTCGGACACGTTCACAGAAAATATTAATAGTGAACCTGCATTTGTGTTCTTCACACCAGATTTTTAATAATATTTTATATTATTAAAAATACCTTTGTATTAATCTCTTAGAATTGGAGATTCACTTAGTCTATATGTAGTTGCTAATTTGGAATTAGAACGCAATCTAGAATTCCTAAGTCATTAGAAATAGCAAGGAACGGTACGTAATCAATTAATTATTAAGTTGGAAATGTAAATTTATCATTTAGATCACTGCAAATGTAATTAAATAAGTTTGTGCTACTAGTAGACTGTTTGCTCCAAGCTATTTAAGAACTTTATAACATAAATGTCTTGTGAATGCAGTCGCATTAAATTTGCACAAGTTGTAACGTTCGCTACAATTGGGAATAAAAGACACCTGTCTGTATCTGCACGTATCAAACAGAATTTCCAACAAACTTCTTTTACATCCACCCATCCCCTTTTCTCTCAATTTAACATAATTAATTGCTATGTTTTTTTTTGTGAAATGATAAATTTTAAGGGGCGTGAAAAAATATTTCCGATGGTCCAAAGCCAACGCAAATTAAAAATGTATTTGTTTTATAAGACACTAACAGGTTCTTTCATATGAAAGAGCGAAAATTCGCTAATATTTTAAAGATCTACAGTTTTATTTGAAATCCTTTTAACTTGATAGATAAGTGAATGTAATACATTTTTTATGTCCTATGCCCTATGTACATGTTTATTGTTAAATATCTTCACTGTTAAAAAAACGATCTAAATGTCTAAAAATTGTGAAAATACTGTATTAAAAAAGTTGATATAGGAAGCATGCATTCCGTTTATATGTATATACAAAGATAATGAAATATCTCGGTGTTTCTATTCGAAGGGCCAACACTTGTACGTCTTTTACATCAATTTCATCAAATATTTTCAATCATTATTTAAAAACGATATGGTCATTGTTCTAATCATGTTTTGATCATTTTTAAATGAATCTTGGATTTTTCCGCTCTCTCTCTCTCTCTCTCTCTCTCTCTCTCTCTCTCTCTCTCTCTCTCTCTCTCTCTCTCTCTCTCTCTCTCTCTCTCTCTCTCTGTGTCATTTTTGTAATTATCTTTCTCAAGATCCTCTAATTGTTGTTTCATTGCTGCAAGTTCGGGAAAAAGTGGAAGTCACTTGCGGCTGGATGTGGCGAAATAGGTGAGTGAAGCACAACCTGAAATCTTAATTGATCCTATTTTTTGTGAACAACTTGGATAGAATGAGAAGGGACATTGTCGAGATGAAAAAGAACTTCTTTATGTCATTCTTCGAAAAGCTTTATCAATTTCTCTTGTAAAGGGGCATAATAGATCAATCGTTTTGCAAGTGAACGAAAATTTGTCCCTTCGAATTCCAAAAAATCATAGGGATTATTTTACTCGCCGATGGAAAAGCTTTTGATCTCTTTAGGTGAGCCCTACTACGATCTGTCACCTGCTGAAATTACCGCTTAAATTCATCAACCGTAACAAATCTTCCCAAAAATCAGCTTACTGCAGTTTACTACAACGCCAAAATACTCATGAAGACTCTTGAGGCCCTCCAGAATAAAATGTTGAGGACGGTTACGGGGCATCCCTGGTATATACGATACACTCAGTTGACGGCGGATCTCAACATGGAGAGCTTACAAGACCATTTTTGCGGATTGGGTCAGGGTACGTGGGGGCGACCTGAGGTCAATTATCTCCCTGGTGAACAGACTCACGCAGAGATATGAGAGACGTCCTAGTCCGAAGGTGGTGATGTGTTTATTCTCACGTCCTCAACCTTCACTACCTCTTTTCTAAGAATGAATAAAGACAACTATATAGGATAGGACCGTTGTTCGAGTTAAACGTATTAAATTTGTTTTTAACGATATGAATGCTGTCGTATGCGTTGAGATCTCTGGGGTTGTTGATATTTTTGACAAGTTTCTACCCTTTTACCGAGACGTTACGATCCGTGTGTAATGCACGCTGCATGTTTGCCACGCTCGATTCTTCTAGTCTGGTAGACCAGAAAAATCGAGCGTGGTTGGTAGACCAAAAAAATCACGCGTAGCCGATAGACCTGAAAAATCGAGCGTGAAAAACCATGCATTGCACACGGATCATAATGTCTCGGTAAAAGGGTTAAAACTTGTCAAAAACATCAACAGCTGTAGAGATTTCTACGCGTACGAAAGCATTCATATCGTTAAAAACAAACGTAATACGTTTAACTCGGATAACGGTCCGTTTTCATTATTAGAAAAGAGATTGAAAAGGTTGAGGGCGTGAGAATAAACACATGTTGTTGCCGTTTTCTTAAGAGGGGTGAGTTGATGTAATTTTAGTTCATGTATTTATTTTAAAGTCAATGTATACGTGGATGCCATGTAAAGTTGTGCGCGTTTGTATGTGTTAGCTTTACTGTGTCCCATGTTCGACACTTTGATTAGTGGTTTTACCTACTGATAATGACAACTTAGTTGTTGAAATACGTATTTAGGATACGATTATTAATTGTGATAAGGGGTTTTAAACCTTTTATGTGTACGTAATCCTCTTTGTCTTTACATGCTGTTTGTAGTTTAAACTCTTTTCTTAAGATGTTCGCTTTCTGGTAGAATTTTCTCGAAGTTGTGTTCCATAATGCTTTAACATTTCATCCAATAACCTCTGATAGTGCTCTTTCTTCTTTCTTTTGATCATCTGGTTATATAAATAGTGTCAAATATGGCTGCTGCAGGTTTTATTGTTTCAATATGAAGAGTAACGTAAATTTTGTTTGTTATTGGAATACTGCTATAAACCATAATACTTAGTGCTTTGAGTAAAACATTTTTATAATAATTTCTCTAATTTTGATGAATTTATATGCGGTTGACTATAGTAAAACGTTTAATTGATTGTGCTTTAGTTTGTTAATTTTAGGCTAAAGTATATTTTAAATAAAAAAAGCTACCGTTTTAATTCATGAATATGTGAATTGTCAAATTATTCGACCCCTAAATATTTGTTAGATTTGATAAGTTCTAAAGGTATATCTTCTGACCGTTTTGAAAAAGTTTCATAAAAATAACGAAAATTACGAATGGAAATTGTAATTACCGTTACTTATGTATTAATTCCTAAAATATCGAAGTTTTAGGGTAAACAACCTTTATATATACATACATCCAACTGTGTGCAACGCAAATGCATCTTTGTAACGGACGTGCGTAATGGAATTTCTTTGTACCAGCTGTTTCCATTTTAAGCTGGAAATGTACGCGTTTAAGGAACATGTGACATTTTTCCGGAGACTTGACGAGCTCAAAGGATCAAGTTACTCCACTTAAATAATTTATTTGTCGTGACAAGTACCAGAGATCGAACTCATCTGTTGCGGATTTGTTTTTCTTTACGGAGATTTTCTCCAAAGCCGCAGTCAATTTAGAATGATTTTTTCGAAAATAGCGTTAAGCGCCTTTCGTTGGCATCTATGAAAGAGTATTTGAAAGAGTCGTCTTATATAATAGAAGAAAAGCAGTAAATCTATATTCGAGAATTTGTTGATATGCAATATATACGATGTTTTTTTAAAAATAAATACGAAAATAGTACCTAATTGGAATTTATATCGTGCTTTCAAAAAGAAAAAACAACCTCAGAGTTGGCCATGAAATTTTTAGGTATGTCGTAACTTAACCACCGTTCTGAATTGTCAAATGATAATGTCATTAGTGTCATCTAATAAGAACGATAACACAGAATTTTATTTATTCATTACAGGAAGATTATAACCTAGCAATTAACCTTGCAATTTTCTAAAGCCGTCTGTCATTTAGATGTAACTGTCATTTAAGAAATTCATGTTAGTAATGTTACGACATGTTTTTTGATGTTACTTAGAAATCATGGCTCACTAGAGGCAGTTTTTTTTTGAACGCAAGATAATATAATTAGTTACATTACTCATTATGTTTATCTTTATTGAGGAAGCCTATTTAATTTGATATTAGTTAATAATAAGTATAATATATTGAACATTAAAGAATAACATAAACTATTTAAAATATGAGATTGATTTGGCGGGAAGCCAGACATTGCTAGATCATCTTTTGTAAAACAAAGCTGGTACATATTACATTCTCATTCTAATAGCCTATTTATGAGGACAGGTGGAGTTTCGTTAATTCCTAACATTAGATTTGAAGGTAGCAGTGTGAGTAAAGTGTATAAATGAAAAATTCTAAAATGCAATTCAGAATTCATTAGATTGATGGTGCAATCTAATATTTATCTTTTGTTACGCCTTTATTTCCCTTCTAAAATTTTCTTAATAGTTTTCATTATTTATTGACGAGTCCCGGTATCTTATTTTGTTTGTGTATCATTTAATACGTATGAGTGCTGATATCACAATCTGTGGTTGAATTGGTAACTGAGACTGGCCGACAGCCTTTTGTGGTGTAAGGACTGGCCGACAGCCTTTTGTGGTGTAAGGTCGTTTAAAAAGTTACAAAAAGTACATATTCGTAAAGTAAGTTAACTCACGCTTCTTCGACTTATAGAATTTCACGTTTAATTACGGATCAGGTCAAGAGTTAGTGAATATTTTAGATCAGCAAATTTTGCGCTTGCGACTCAAGAAGGTTGGAGAAAATTACCAACTGATTTTGGGTTTTTTCTGCTTGGCGTTCTACCTCGACTTCGTTTTCGGAAAAAAATATAGCAGTCATATATTGGATACCACATGACAACATATTCTAACTTGCTAACAACTAGCGCATAAAAAAGTGACTTGACTGAAGCTATGTTGTAGAAGTCCTTACACGTACGGATAATGAAACCCAATGATCGATATGCTGACGTAGTGACTTGAGAAATATGATCAGCGAAGGTCAGCTTTTCATCAAAAATAACTCAAGATTATTGACATGTGTTTTTCGGTTGATTGCGATATTATTAATAGAATAACTGGAAAGATATCTATTGGATTTTCTGGTGAAATATATGAAACAGCATTTGTCGATGTTTAAATTTAATTTGTTTGAAGAGCACCAATTTGTGACACGATCCAGGTTCTCTTGAAGAAAGGCAGCATCTTGAGCACCACCAATTCGATGAACAATTTTTAAATCATCCGCATAAGCCAAAACACGACAATTAATAGAGCTTATTAAATCATTAACAAAGATGTTAAATAATAAGGGTCCAAGATTGGAACCATGGGGCACTCCGGAAGTAGAAAGGTACGTTCTAGATTTGTAGCCATTATAGTATACAACATTCCTTCTATCAGTAAGGTAAGAAGTAAGGAGCATCTGAAGCCGAACAAACTCATTTTACCCAGGAGAGCAGCATGGTCAATGGTATCGAAGGCACGAGAAAAATCAGTAGAAAGAAAGTTAGGGGCCGAATAATATAATATCAATAGTAGCAATACTATTATCTAAACGTAGATGGCGCCACGAGACAGTACCTCTCATATTGAAATTTACGAGGTAAGAAATGCTGTTGCGCATGTGTAGAAGTATGCGCGACTGCTGTTGTTTTGACAATTGGATTTACGTACATTCTTACTTTTATAAAGTGAAAGTTAAATTTTGCGAAGTTTCGTAGTATGTAAAAATCTAAATTCAACCAAATACAATAATTGATATCAAACTTTCAGTTGTGTTCGTTTAATATCTCTCTCTCTATATATATATATATATATATATATATATATATATATATATATATATATATATATATATATATATATATATATATATATATATACATATATATATAATATAATAACTTCGTGACCTTGGTATGATATGGTAAACCTAATCAGTAGGCGATTAAAGGTCTGTATATTACTTCAAAATATATGTATTTAAAAAACTCTACATGTTTCGGCTATATACGCCTTTATCAAGAGAATGCAAAATATGAATGACAGGATATAAATGTCAAGTAATTAAGTTGCTATGGTTTAAATTATTCAAAGATACATTCTAGTAATAATAATAAATCATGCCTTAGTATTCCAAAAAATAGATAACAAGGTGTGAAAATATGTGTTGTTCGCTGCTAGCAATTTGTGTCTCCTTCTGGGTATGAACTTGTGTGTTGGTTGCTGCTGGCAGCTTGCGTCTCTCTATGGGTGTGTGGTTTTGTGTGAGAGCGTAAGTGTAGGGTTTTGTATGTCGGTGCGTTCGTGCGTGTGTTTAGTGATCGGTCGCATGAATTTAGAGAGGTCGGATAACCAGCCGTTGCGTAGGGCCGCCAACCCTTTCCCGACAACTTCTTTACAATTCCGTGCAGTACTTCGATGGTCTGACCCCCGCCCCAACGAGGCAAGGCGCAGACAGGCGAAGCGCACCCTGTACGGGGTTGCTCATCGCAACTAAGGGAACACTCTTAGTGGCTACCTCGGTCGACGATGGTCACACTTATGCCATCTTAACGTTTTCCGCCGAAGCGGAAAACGTTAAGATGCCTATCCCTGTTTTCTGTTTTTTGCTGATGTGGTCCTCTACTGGGTTGCAGCCTAGCATATGCGCTACAAAACTCTAGGGGGGTTTGCCCGTTGGGCAGTCAGGTGCCATTCCGCCTTTCCAGCAAGAGTGAGGAACCATGCTACGCGGCGCTATCTCATCGCCGCGCAATGCACACACCACTAGGACCGGTCCTGGGCGACAACCTGGCTAGGCTGCCGTTAACAGCACACACACGTTCGACGTGTGTGCTATGCCCCCGCTTCGGCGGAAAACGTTAAGATGGCATAAGTGTGACCATCGTCGACCGAGGTAGCCACTAAGAGTGTTCCCTTAGTTGCGATGAGCAACCCCGTACAGGGTGCGCTTCGCCTGTCTGCGCCTTGCCTCGTTGGGGCGGGGGTCAGACCATCGAAGTACTGCACGGAATTGTAAAGAAGTTGTCGGGAAAGGGTTGGCGGCCCTACGCAACGGCTGGTTATCCGACCTCTCTAAATTCATGCGACCGATCACTAAACACACGCACGAACGCACCGACATACAAAACCCTACACTTACGCTCTCACACAAAACCACACACCCATAGAGAGACGCAAGCTGCCAGCAGCAACCAACACACAAGTTCATACCCAGAAGGAGACACAAATTGCTAGCAGCGAACAACACATATTTTCACACCTTGTTATCTATTTTTTGGAATACTAAGGCATGATTTATTATTATTACTAGAATGTATCTTTGAATAATTTAAACCATAGCAACTTAATTACTTGACATTTATATCCTGTCATTCATATTTTGCATTCTCTTGATAAAGGCGTATATAGCCGAAACATGTAGAGTTTTTTAAATACATATATTTTGAAGTAATATACAGACCTTTAATCGCCTACTGATTAGGTTTACTATATATATATATATATACATATATATATACATATATATATATATATACGAGGCGTGTTTTTTAATTAAGGCCCGTTTTGTTGTAGACACTAGTAGTCCGCGCGGATATCGCAACGAGCGCATGCGTCGTGTACCGGCATGCCTCGGGAACAACTGTGCTCAGTTTCAGCTCTGTAGCTAACCTGTACGGTTCTGTTCTATGCTTTCAAAATGTTTACGACTATCAACTCGCCCGCCGCGTGTGAGGTTCGGTCAGTGATACGTTTTTTGTCAGCAAGGAACCTGTCTGCTGCAGAAATTCATCGACAGATTTGCGAAGTGTACGGTGATACTGTTATGAGTGAAAGCAAAGTGCGTAAGTGGGTATGACAATTCAAAGATGGTCGTGACAACGTTCATGATGAGTACCGCTCCGGTCGCCCTTCTTTGATTAGAGACGATTTGGTGGCTTCAGTTGAAGCGAAGATTCGTGAGAACAGGCGCTTCACAATAACAGGTCTCTCAAACGAATTTCCTGACATGTCGAGATCAGTGCTTTACAACATTGTTTCTGAACACATATAGTTTAGGAAACTGTGCTCCCGTTGGGTCCCGAAACTCCTAACAGAGGACCACAAAAACCAACGATTTGAGTGTGCGACGAAGTTCTTGACTCGCTATAACGAAGAAGGTGACGGCTTCTTGAGGCAGATCATAACTGGAGACGAAACATGGGTTTCGCATATCACGCCCGAATCGAAGCAGCAGAGCATGGAATGGAGACACATACAATCGCCTGTAAGGGTGAAGGCCAAACAGACTCTGTCCCAGCGCAAAATCATGGCGTCGGTGTTTTGGGATAGGCATGGTGTTTTGTTGGTCGACTTCATGCAACGGGGAACCACTATCAATGCAGAAGCATACTGCCAAACCCTGAGAAAGCTACGCAGAGCGATTCAAAACAAAAGACGCGGCATGCTAACAAAGGGAATTGTCCTTCTCCATGACAATGCAAGACCTCACACTGCAGATCAGACCCGCGATTTATTGGACAGTTTTGGCTGGGAAGTTTTAGACCACCCACCCTACAGTCCTGATCTTGCGCCGAGCGATTACCATCTGTTCCTCCACCTCAAACGTCACCTCAGTGGCAACCATTACAATGATGACGACGACGTGAAAACGGCAGTGAACTCTTGGTTATCGGAGCAGGCGCCAAGTTTTTATGAAGAGGGTATTTTAAAATTGGTTAATAGGTATGATAGGTGTTTGAACAAACTTGGCAACTGTGTCGAAAAATAGAGTGAAGTATGTATGTACTTTCTGAAAATAAATTTACTTTTTTGAGATAACCTTTTGTTGTATACTTATGTTCAAACGGACCTTACTTAAAAAACACGCCTCGTATATACAAGGTGTGTATAAATTGTCGCAAAAGCTACACGTAGCGACATTCTTCGTTCGGTTCTGAATAAAAAATCTTAATGTTAAAATGTCGTATCATGCTTCGTAAATTCGTAAATGTCAAAATTTGACAGTAATGATTTTGATTGAACTCACTTTGAAATACAAACTTATTGTTCTACAACGTTGCCAAATGTGTTTTTCGTGGAAGTACGTTAATGAATAAATGTTAAAAACAAGCTTTTAAATCAAAAAGAAAACGTTTACGAAATAATACTAGTAAAAATTTTTTGTTTAAACTAAATTGCATCTATCTCTATTAACAGATATCGAAGAGCAAAGGTTAGTTACGCACTAAAAGTCTGAACTTCTAGAACCCCGTGAAAACAAACGTAATCAGAATTAATTGAGATCTTTATAAGAGATAAGAGATCAAGAGATAATAGTGCTTTCTGGAGGGATTTTAGTTTAAATCTTCTCACTTTACACTTGCCCACGTTAATCCTTATAAGCTTATTAAAATTTACACATTACCTGCCATAAATAAAGCAAAATTTTATGGTGAGTTGCACTCTAGATCGGGTAAATATTGTGGGCATAATTTTTTATAACATTACACATGTGCTAATCTAATAATAAAAACGTAATAATTACAAAATTACAAAAGAAAAATATTAAATGAAAATAAACCCCTTTGATGCAGATGTGCTTTTATAAATTGCACATAATACTTAATCTTGCAAATATGCCATAGAAAGGAATGTAAAATATACGTAAAGAAATATCTTTCTATATAGCCGTTTGTAGCGTACATATCGTTTACAGCAAAATATGAAGAATATGTTTTGGAACTATATTGAATGAAATGTAATATTCTTGTAAAAAGGATAAAGAATGTCGTGCTATAAAGAACCGTATCTATGTTCACAACACTAAATGTACAGAATAACAAGATATACTGCTTTTAAACGTGTAAACATGTTCTGGTATACGTATCGTCTCGTTCCAAGGAATTTTTTTGTTTCAAATGTTCCAAGAAAAAAGCAGTAGATCTAGGCGAATGCGTTATAGGTTTTTATATTTTCCGGTTGCCTATAAAACTGTATATTTTATGCATATCAGATACGAAAAAATCAATATTATACCCACGTGTTTTAAATAATGCAGATACTTTCACAAAACTATTTGGATATCCTATCATTTAAACGATTCTTAAACGCTTCATAAATGTTTCAAATAACTTTATTTCTTGAAAAAAAACGTAATATGTAGGTTCCCTGTTGCCCTTTGAACTTTCTCCAAACTGTTATACATATCTCCTACTATAAATGTCAAATATAGGTTAGAATGTGTGTTCGAACGAACCCTAAAATTCATTTTCATATATAGAATTAAGTTAATACTAGAGTTTAGTATGAATTTTTTAACGTTCTTTATTTGATGCATGGTTTACTTTTTTCTTAATTTAGAAAACAATAAGCACTATGATTTACACACTTAAAATAACACAGGGAGAGTAACACTCACACATGTGTTGCCAATATCCAAGACTTTTTCTACAAAATAAAGTTCCCTCTCTTTCTTCCTCTTTTAAATAGAACTATGTCCGATGCTTTCTGTTAATTACGAGTATTGTCAGTTTGCTTTTTGTGATGCTGAAGTCCAGCTATTCTTCGAACGTTTTTGAACAACACAATGGTCTACGGGTGTCAGGTCGTTGTGTTTTATAGCCTATTTAGCAATTCGTTCTTCAGACATCCTTTTATGTGGTCTCTCCAAAACCTCTTTTGAGCTTTAAACCAGCTAGCACATCCTGTATTTCCAGTTTTTCTTTTATTTGTTGTTGTATTGAACTATTCTTTTTTGCTGGTTCAGTCATTGTCGCAGGAAGCTACATAGCACAGGTTTTATTCTATAAATTGATATTTGGTCGAATTTACTGTTCGGATTTGTTTCGTAGCGTTGGCCTTCGTGTTTCGTGCATTGCTTCCCGGCAATGTTCCACATTTGCTCATCGCACACCAAACACGAACTGGAAGGCTCAAACACGAACTGGAAGGCTCCATTGACTCACATGGTGCAGAATACCGAGGCAATATATTTCGACATATATACTGGGCCGGCGCTAGGGGCACGTTGAGGATGAAGACCTCATTCTATCTTTTTCTTTTGAATTTATACATACATCAAAATAATTTAGGGGACAAGCAAGGAAATGTATTTCTGCTTCACATAGATGAATAATTGTTTGTTATATGTGAAGGTATAAGTTGACCATCATTAGTTGTTTACTTTGAGAAACAGTTAAGAATACTTAATGAGAAATGTCTGTTTACTTAATTTTCTGAATTAATAAATTTTTACAAAACTTATTTAAAAAAACAATCAACAACATGTGAGTGCAATGTCAGTACCCTGAGGGACCTCCACGAGTATTGACTACCTTTCTGCACCTGTTTGGCATACTCATAATCAAGTGGTCTACCTCTTGTTGATCGATGGCATTCTACTGTTCTACAAGACACTGATACAATTGATGTTTTGTTTCAAAGACTAGATTTTGGCGTAGTATGCTTCTTTGCAGTAAATCACATACGTGTTCTATGGGATTTAAATCAAGTGATTGCGCTGGCCATGGAAAAACATAATTTAATGGTTTTGAAGAAATGCACGAATGATACCTGCAGTATATGGTAGCACAACGTTTTCAAGGATAATGTGTCGATAGTCAATGGCGTTTAAATACCGATCCAAGAGAACGAGGTCAGTTCTTCCACCAAAATATATTCCACCCCATACCTTTACACTACCTCTTTCGAAGCTGTGAACAGTTTGTGATGTAGCTAATCGTTCTGCATTCCTGGGATGTCTCCACACTCTCGTTCTTCTTGTATCTGGCCGCAAACTAAATCGGCATTCGTCAGAAAACAAAACAGATGCCCAGTTTTCTTGTTCCTAATTTAAATGCTGCTGCGCCTATTCTAATCTTTTTCCGCGATTTCCTCTCGACAAAGTAGGAACTCTCAGAGGGCGACGGGCATTAAATCCATCTGCATGGAGTCTATTCCTCACTGCTTGATCGTTTATTAGCACATCATGAGTGTCGAACACTAATTTTGTCGCCGTAATGTTTAGGTTTATTAATGCAAAAGTCTCAAGTATCTGTCATGAGTTGCTTTTGTGCGTCCTGTATGACGTTCACGTATATAATTGGTTTGCTGATATCTCAACCACAAACGATTGATCACACGTTTTGACGTGTTCAGAGTTTCTGCAACGGCCCTTTAAGTTAAACCACTTTCAAGCGTTCCAATAGCTTTTAATTGCGTACCACGGTCTAAATGATGTCTCTCCATCCTCAATTAATGCTAAGGAAACTGGAAAAGAAAATTGATCGCAAAATATACCCAAAAATTTCAGAATGATAAACCAACAAATCTTACATTTTTTTAAATTGGGTTTGACCTGTTGGGCAATAAACGATATTATTATTATTATTTCATATCCGACATCTGAGTGTAACAACTTCAATAGACTGAAATATTTTTCTTAACATTCTTTTAGTAGCTGTAGTTTCTGCTCTTGTTTCGCCAGTACCACACATGTCTTATAGATTCGTGTCTTACTCTTTGACATATCGTGCTTATTTCCAGGTAGCTGAATTTTAATATCTTGAAAATAAAGTTTAATTGTTGTAAATAAGATTATAAAGAATGAAATTAAAGCTATCGTCAATCAAGTGTTTACATTACACAACAGTATGTTTTAAGGTCCACGGATGTCTAATGGATCATGTTCTTTTAGTCTTCTGTTATTTGGAGAAATGTCAGTTGCCAGTGTATTCCGATGTATCTTCAACTAGTGCAAATATTTGGAGTCCACATATTTTCCTTAATTGTAAGTACACATAGATCACAATGTACGAGGGCTGATCCCTTTGCTCCGTACCTGATCCATTTATAAACCAAAACAATTATTTATCTTCACGTTGCATTGTAGCCTGGTATGTATAAACTAACGATACAAATTTACAATTTGAACCTGTTAAAGCGTGCCTACAGTAGACGCCCAAGGTCGAAAGAGTCACATATCAGTATCAAAATGGATCGTGTTCAGCAACGAGCGGTGACTAAATACTTACGTTTAAAAAGGAGGATCAAAACTCAAATTCATCAAGTTTTGGTGGATTGGATACATTAGGGGAATCTGCTGTATCACATGACATAGTTAAAAGGTGGTGTTGGGAGTTTAAATGTAGTAGATAGTCGTGTACAGACAAACATCTGACTATTAGACAAATAGCTGAAGATACTGGTCTCTCATACATTGTGGTATACAATTACAGCCGAATTAAACATGAAAAAATTGTCTGTAAGATGGGTACCACGATTGTGAACAAATGTACACAAACAAACTCGAAAAGACATTTGCAGTAGTCTTTTAACGCAGTATAGACACGACAAAAAAAAATTTCTTGCAAGACTAGTGACAATGGATATGTCTTGGATCCATCATTATGATGTAGACACCAAAATAAAGAGTAAGGAGTGGACAAATCGAGGTTCACCACCGCCGAAAAAAATCAAGATGCAATCTTCAGCAGAGAAAGTCATGCTAGGTGTAATTTAAGTAGATTTCCTGCAGAAGGGGGGCACAATTACAGATGCTTATTATGCCAATTTATTTGGCGAATTACATGACTTGATAAAAGAAAAACTTCGGGGGAAGTTGCTTAAAGTTATTCTCTTACATCAGGATAACGCTCCCAGTCACAGGTCCGTCTAGCAATAGCTCAATCAGTCTTCGAATTAGATGAGCAATCACTATATTCGGCCCCAGCGATTACCGACTGTTTCCAAAATATAAAAACGACAACACTTGCATGGTAAACGATTTCCGTTACATGATGATGTGATATGTATGGTAAATCGGTGGTTTGCAGAGATTGAATAATCTCTTCTTCGGGAAGCATTAGAAATGTTAGAAGACCGATGGGAAAACGTATTAACTTTATGTTGAAAAATAAAAGTAAGATGTTTGCCAATTTTTTATTGCGAGTCGGTCAGGGGTGGAGCAAAGGGATCCACCCTCGTATTACCTGGCTAGTAATATACCACGGGGAATTACAAATTTGAATAAGCGTTTTGAATTGAAACCTTTGCATCTTTATTATGTTTGAGTCACTAGTGGTGTTGTTGGAATTCTTAATGATCATATAGGTTTTAGCACTGACTTGTAGATAAACAGTTTATTTTTCATGCTTAGGTGCAATTTATAATTCACGAATCAATACATTTTTCTGTGTGTCATACTCAACTGAAGTTTTTTTAATCCAATGTGTTTGACTAAATTTAAATGTCAGCCCTAGTAAATTCCTAGGTATTTAGCATGTAAATAGTCAATAACGATTACTTCTTTGGAATCTAGAAAAATCGTGACCATATTCTTATAGACAAAAAAAATGTTTTCGGCTTCTTCGGAGCACGTTCGTCAGAAGAAGTCCGTGGTTTTGAGTATGGTGGTACATCAGGTTTTATTTTACGGTAACATCGACGAATTTTGTTTGAATTTAGCCATACAGTCATTTGAAATTGTAACACGAATTCGCATTTGCTCAACAATAAGCAAACGCGGCACCCATCTTGCGATTAGCTTTCTCATATTTAAATGTTGATGTAAAATATTGTGTATTCGTTCGGTTGAAATGTTTACGGCATTAGCTAGCTTACACGTTTTCATTCGACAGTTCCTCTTTACAATGATACGGACTTTAGCAATGGACATTCAGCATCTTCCGTGCTCACATGACTACTTTTGAAAGCAGTGAACCACTTTACAAATCATTTCATGGGAAAGAGAGGATCCATCATAATATTAATGTAACTTTTCTTCAGGTTCTTTTAGTGGATTTCCACATAAAAAAATAGTAGCCTAATTAACACATGAAATTATTTTTTCTTCACTAATACAAAACCAACGAATAGTTTACTTTAAACGATTGTAAAAACTTATCTATCTGATGAATTTGGGCAAAATATTGACAATAGGTCATCAGGGCGAAAATGTTGTTAACATTTGAAAAGTCATTCTCTCGTCAAATCACCGTGGTATGTGTATATTGTTATACTGTTGATCAATAAATTATTTTCGGATTAAAAATTTCAGTTTAAATTAAAAGCAAAAGATTTAATTAATAAACTAAATACACTGAGAAAGATATTTCGTATATGTTACTACAATTGTAATTTGCGACACTACAAATGGTAGTTACTATAGTGAGAGCTCTGGAAGTGTAGTACAAAATACAGCATTGCTGGGTTTCTTAAATTGGTTGTTTGTACAATGCGTTGTGGTAAAATAGTTTAAGAAGTCGTGGTAAAAAGAATACTATATGGCGTAGGAATTCTTACCAAAATAGTACTATGTATTATAATATATATTTTTTCCTTTATATTGTTTTATCCCTCTTTTAGTTTACGATATCGATGGGCTAAACGTACTGGCCGCAGCATAATTTTTTTTTGCTGAACACACATCCACCAACTGACCACGGAAATGTCTGTTTAACTATATCAATTGCAATACAGTTAATTTGACTACTCTGCCGTATTGTCTGCTATCAATCGTATAATATAAATACACATATTGCTATGAGTTTGACTCAATTATGTTGGAGTATAGTATCTGTCCACTCGATGTTTGGACTCACGTCATTAGTTGCGTGGCGTTATCACGGACATGGGCACCTGCAATGTATGTATTTTCATTTCATTCAAAGCCCAATGGTTAAACACATAAAATACTGAAACGAAAATGTGGGATTGTCTTCGCCGTAAGACCAATAAGATAGACAGAAATAACATGCGGTCATCCGCCCGCCATGGCATCCCTGTACTACGTTAGTCGAATAATTAAATTTTGACGTTTGGCATCTTACTTTGGTTTATTTTCGTTTTATTGATTTTCTGATTAATTTTCTTTCTATCTAACAAATAATTGATCTTTTCATAATACAAAGAACTGTTTTTAATACATTTTCAGTAAGTAATTTTATCACTAAGTTATTTATTTGTTATAGGTTAGGAATTTACATTTACTACAGATATGCCGGGAAAACTTGTCTGGAACTTTTTTGAAAGAACAAATCTAAAATAAATACCTCTGATAAATATAAATGCAGCTTTTGAAGTATTTATTAAATTCTTCTTGAAAGTTATATATTGAATTGTTTGCTATTGTTTTGAAATAAATTAATTTAAAATGTCAAGTTATTTTTTTGGCAAAATACACTAGAAAAATTTTAGTGTATTGCTTACTTACAAAAGGTCTTGCGTTAGATATAGTTGCTCAAGATAAAACTCAGACATAGAAAAAAGCATTTATTGAAAGTAAATAAAAGCAGATGAAATAGTCAAAATTTGACACAGCATCTAAATATAAGCCTAAATAAAATAATGTTAAAACACTGCCATGAAACATGAGTAAGACTAATCAGTTCTTTTTCTTAACGAAAAACCATCATAGGTTGTGCTAATTTTTACAACATGCAGGCTGAATTTGATTCCGGTCTTCTATTAGTGCCAATTAGTGAATCGTAAAATATTATTTGAAGGAGATTTGATCATTTTAAATTTGCCATGGTTCTTTTATATTAACCCTTAACTACAGATCCCCGGTAAATATTACCTTCGAGCGTTTCCGATTCGTCAAGTTTCAGCGATTTCCGTCACTTACAGATCTATGCGTCTATGTACCTTCCTAGTGGTCAGTTTTGAGTAGACTGTCGAGGTGAGCGCGTCATTTGATTCTAAATAGAGTAATAGTATTAGTTTGAAGATTTTAACCGGTAAAAATTACCGGAGGTATGTATTTATGTTATTATGTTTATATTTTAATTTACTGATTTTGTGTAATATTTTAGTCGCTAAAATGTCTACACAAGAAAATCCAGGACCCTTAAAGAGAGTAAGGTACGGAGATGTGAATTTTGAAGAGACCTTGTTGAAATGGGCGGCAGAAGTGAATTCTGTCGATAGCGATATAGAATCGGATGAAGTGTACATTCTGTCGGATCATGAAAGTGAATCGGAGGTTGAACTAAACCTAGAGGAGGAGGAAGAAAATGTAAGGTTATCTGAGGCGTCCAATACAGATGCTAACAATAATTATTATTATGGTAAGAATCGTTTTAAATGGTCAAAAACTTCACCAGTGCGTAGGAATACGCATACCTTACAACAGAATATTGTTGTAAAATGCCCATATGTAAAGACTAACAATATCTACACGGCTAATCCTGAAGATGTGTGGAATCTTTTCTTTGATGATCATATTTTAAATGTGATTCTACTTCCATCTAATGCTCGTCTTGCAAAGATGAGACTGAAATACAAAAAATATGAAAATAATTATGATCTGCGTGATTTAGATATAATAGAACTACGAGCTTTTCTAGGATTACTAATTCTATCCTCAATTTTTAAATCCAATCACGAGGATATACGATCCATTTTTGCCACTAATGGATCTGGTCGAGATATCTTTCGATCTGTAATGAATGTAAATCGATTCACCATCATTGTTACGTGTCTAAGATTTGATGATGCTGAATCTAGAAATGAACGGAACAAAATCGTTCAACTAGCAGCTATTAATGAAATTTTTAATGCATTTATAGTAAATTGTCAATCTAGGTACAGCATTGGAAGTAATGCTTGTGTGGATGAGATGCTAATTGCTTTTGGAGGCATATGCAAGTTCAAGATGTTTACGCCAAACAAACCGGCTAAGTATGGTCTCAAACTTATGGCTCTGACAGATGCCAGAACAGGATATTTATACAATTACTATATATATTGTGGAAAGAACTCTGACGGTAATGTTTTGAGTGAAGAGGAAAATAAATATTCAAAACCCACACAAGCCGTATTAAGGCTTACCCAGCCAATCTCAAATACAAATAGGAATGTAACAGCAGACAATTGGTTCTCTTCAATAGAACTAGTAAATGTTCTGAAGAGTAAAAACTTACTTATGTGGGAACTCTTAAAAAAAATAAAGGTGAAATACCTCCTGCATTTTTGCCCAACAGAAAAAAAGATGTCGGTACTAGTTTATATGGATATACTAGTGACATGACATTATTATCATACATACCAAAAAAGAATAAGTCCGCATTATTGATCTCCTCCATGCATCACAACGAATATAATGATGCTGAAACTGGTAAGCCAGAAATTATAAATTATTATAGTCAAACAAAAGGAGGGGTCGATAGTCTCGACCAAAAATGCAGCGT
Source organism: Melolontha melolontha (assembly GCA_935421215.2). Classification (NCBI taxonomy): domain Eukaryota; kingdom Metazoa; phylum Arthropoda; class Insecta; order Coleoptera; family Scarabaeidae; genus Melolontha; species Melolontha melolontha. The sequence goes on from OW285238.1 coordinate 117,537,385, forward strand.
TTACTGTTGTAGTCGCAGGACTCGCCGCTGGCCTCTAGCTATATTCTTTAGATTATTGGATATAGCATCTGTTAATTCATATATTGCTCACCAAGCTTACAGGGACAATAAAACAATCCTTCGTTACGAGTTTGGAAAACAATTAGGAATGTTGTTGGTAACTCCTCAAATGAAACGTAGATTCTATAATATACGTATATGCCGAGAAGTTAAACTATTTATAAGACGGATTCTAAAATTGGATGAAGAATACCCATTTGAAATTGGTCAACCTCCTAAACGAACCACGTGCAGAAAATGCCCGGCCAAGAAAGAAAGAAAAACCACCCACATATGTTTGATATGTAAGACACCTATATGTTTACAGTGCACCGAGAGGATTTGCAAAGATTGTACCACATAAAATTTTGTGCTACATTACTTTCTGTTGGATTTTTTCGATATGAACTTTTTAACTTGAAATTACTTTTATTTTCGTTATTACAGTTTCCTTTATAGGTTCCTTTATAAAAAAGAGTTGAGTTTAATTTTTTTTTGAGAAATTTTATATATATTGTATATATGTACACCTCATTCCATGTTAAAATTTGAGGTGAAATATATTTTTTATAAACGTTCTTTGTTGTATGATTAAAAGTCATTTGAAATACCCAAATTGCAAATTTAGATACACCAAAAAATATTTTCTAGAGGTTTTTTTATATAATTTCTTTTTTTTTAACTTGTTAATAGCGGTAGAAAAAAGCCGGTAGAATTTACCGGGTGTCTGTGCTTGCGTCTCGGCAACAACTTGTCTGTAGTTAAGGGTTAAATAAGCTTTTATAGTAAATAAATACATTTTATGTGTTCTATATTCAGCCTGGCACGATTTGTTGTTGAATATTTGGTTCTTTGAATAAATACATAACCTAAATGTCATGAGATGAAAGACTGACATCACGGAAAATTTTATTCATAACCATGCTTGACGTTTTATTAAAATTAATTTTAGTAAATATAGCTAATTTCAGCTAATGAATAAAAAATATTATAAAATTTAGAATATTTAGGATATAAACATAATCTTAAAGCAGTTTACTTTTAAATACAATTCTATTTTATAGTCATGAATTTGAGCCAGAAGTGTTGATTTGGTTCATATGGATGAAAATTAATGGCGTAAGCCATTGATACTATATTTGTTGTCTAGCTGCCATTCGCGCATGTTTCTGTATCTCGACTCTTTAATATTGTCTGTGTATCTCAGGATTATATTTTGGGTTCTACGTAACAAGGGGTAGGATTCAATGTAAAATCAAAGAAATAATACAACAAGACGTTAGCTGTCAAAATTCTTTTATTGTATACATTTGTATTTTTATAGATCATATATTCTAAATCTTAAAATATCTCACTGTTTAACTAAAACCTAATTACACTTTGTGAGAATTGTTAGGAACACACATATCGCTTTGAAGTCTTTCTCAGATTTTTAATAAATTTCTAAAATATCACACTTGAGTATTTCACTTAACCTAGGGAATATAAACCCTCGAAACATTAAGCTATGACTCGGGGTGTTCGATATGACTCCCGTAGGCATAAATTTTTATATGGACTTCCTTTTTGATTCTACTGATATATACATATACAGGCTGATTCATTTTCGGCCCTCACCATGGGGATCTCTCTTATTATTGGAGATGGAGTATAGGTTTAAATTTGGCAAAGTTGTTAAATTTTGTGTTTGTTATAAATCCGTGAAGAAAATAGACCTGTGACAAATGACCTTCGTTATTAAAAAAAAAAAACGCCAAAAACCCCATTTTCTTCTTTTACCTGTAGCACCGACATTTGGCCTTGTAGAGAAAAAATAAAAACACATCCTTGTGGTCATTTCTAAACCTACATCCAGTGGTGTACTCTAAATTTTTATACGACCTTTCGTTTCTTTCTGCCCATCATCAACTATCTAATTTCTTATAGGCGCCATATTGGATTTAGACATCTTCAGAAAGAGTTTTTTTTTCTGATTTCAACCATGTACCACATGCTGACTATAGTTTTTGACATTAGGTTTTATTTGAAAGAATAAATTATAAGATTAAATAAGGTAGCCTTTGGAATTTCAATCTGTCAAACATTTCATTTATTGTTCATTAATAATACAAAAATGTCATACACTAACGAAGAGAAACGAGATATGATAAGTATTTTTTATTCTTCGAAACGAAATTCAACAGTAGCGAGTACAAGAACAAAAGAACAAAAACATTAATAAAAATACATAGAAAAGTAAACAATAAACAATTACAGTAAATGTTCAATTATCTGGCCATCTTTGGTAATGCACAATTGGGCACGCCTTCTGGCATTTTGTACTGCCCTTTGTATAGTTCTTCTAGGAACTGCATCGAAGGCATTCTGAAGTCTGTCTCATAACTCTTCAATGTTTTGTGGCGCATCTACTTTATAAATATTATTTTTAACATATCCCCATACCCCATTTCCAATCCAACGGTTTGCAAACTCTTGATTTAAGAAATTTCTAACAACAGCTGCATTGTGTGCTGGTGCGCCATCTTGTTGCCACCATAAATATTGCAATTGATTTAATGGGATATTGTCGTAAGATAGTCAGATATGTATGTACGTAAAATGTTTAAATATCTTTCTCCATTTAAATGTTCTTCATCCATAACTCGTCCTAAGAGACGATTTGCCAAAATACCCATGCAAACGTTTATTCCAAAACGATGTTGTGGTCTTCTAGCCCTGTTTTGTCGGGGATTTTGTACTGCCCAATAGTGCTCCGTATTTCTGTTGAACATTCCAGAATTTGTAAATTTTGTTTCATCTGACCAGATGATTTTGCTTAAAAAATTTTCGTCATTTTCTATCCTTCCCATTAACCAATTACAATATTCTAGCTTTCTTAAATTATCTCCAGGCAGTAAAGAGTGCTAACATGGATCCTGTATGGTTTAAACCTACTTTTATGTAAAGTTCTCCAAACTCTGGACTGGCACAAATTTAATTCTGACGCTACTTCGCGTGTAGAAATTGATGGATTATTATTTATCTATAAAAATACAAGATTAACATGAAATTTGAAAACACGCTTTTAATTTACCATTTGTAAAATATCTTGTCGATTTTCATTTAAATTCCTGTTGTCTTGACCATTACGCGGCTTAGTAAACGATCCATTCTCGACCAAATTTCTGTCGAGATCTAGAAAACTGGTACGATGAGGCTGTTGTCGTTCTGGATATAATTGTAGATATCTTGTACTCGCTACTGTTGAATTTCGGTTCGAAGAATAAAAAATACTTATCATATCTCGTTTCTGTTCGTTAGTGTATGACATTTTTGTATTATTAATGAACAATAAATGAAATGTTTGACAGATTGAAATTCCATGGCTACCTTATTTAATCTTATAATTTATTCTTTCAAATAAAACCTAATGTCAAAAACTTTAGTCAGCATGTGGTACATGGTTGAAATCAGAAAAAAAAACTCTTTCTGAAGATGTCTAAATCCAATATGGCGCCTATAAGAAATTAGATAGTTGATGATGGGCAGAAAGAAACAAAACGTCGTATAAAAATTTAGAGTACACCACTGGATAGAGGTTTAGAAATGGCCACAAGGATGTGCTTTTATATTTTCTCTACCAGGCCAAATGTCGGTGCTACAGGTAAAAGAAGAAAATGGGGTTTTCGCGTTTTTTTTTTAACAACGAAGGTCATTTGTCACAGGTCTATTTTCTTTACGGATTTATAACAAACACAAAATTTAACAACTTTGCCAAATTTAAACCTATACTCTATCTCCAATAATAAGCGAGATCCCCATGGTGAGGGCCGAAAATGAATCAGCCTCTATATTATTCCAAAGAAAGTGTATTATTGAACGTTTGTTTTGTGGAAGCCTAGTTCCTACGCTACATAACGTTTATCTCAACACTGTATAGAGTTTATTTGGTCTCTATACTCTGAATATTTGATCATAAATTCAATTATGTACATTCACATGAGAGTTCATTTGTGGAAATCAAGTTACAAGGCAGTTCTTCAGTTATCTTACATAAATATCAAACTTCAAAATTGAAATTGACTATTAATTAATCTAAATTAACCATCCATACATGCATTAAAGATTTTATTTCAATTTATAGACTTTTAACTTTTGTACTTACGCTAACCTTTGGTCCTCATACATATACATATTTTCAAATTCTTCGTGATACATGTTTTAAATTGAATAAATTTAAATATAATTATAAATTAAAAGAAATGTCTTATACATTAAACAATCTATCAACTTATCAACTAGAAATAATATTTCTAAACTTAAAATTATTTTAAACTTCCTCTTCTATTTATATTTATATTATTTCTTAGAATAAAATTTTATTAAATTCTGCTTGATTGCTGAATATAAAGTCACTCTGATGATTGTACCGTCTTTTAACATCACGTTCACTTTCCTGTTACTCCTACCTTCAGTCTTCGTTGAGATGCCCATCTCTTCCAGCGACACTCTTCTCAACAAAATCCTGAAGGCCAGCCTTGTATTTTCGACGAAATTTGGGCATGTGGGTATATCAAACACGGCTTCAGGTTCTGGTATCCTGTTAATATTTCATTAGGTATATATGATAATATGCACTTATGCTTCATAATTTGACTACCTGGTAGTTAGGTTTAAAGTTCTTATTTCATTCTATTTATATGAGTGAATATAATATTTATACAGATCTGATTTCAAGTTTGTTACCTTGCATGCTTGGCAGGTGCATACAAAGCACAACCTGTTCCAAATATGCCTTATACATTCACCGTTTTTCGCTAGTTTTTCTAGTTACTGGAATTACCTAGTCAGTTCATTAATTTATTTCTTAACAATTTGTACCAACTTTTAATAACACAGTATATCCTCAGAAATCGTAATTGTTGAATATTTATGACTTGTTTGCTAATATAATATTCACAAATACATTTTTATCTTGTTATTTTAAATTTTCGTTACTCTTCTATATCTGCGATGCTGTACAACATAGACATATGGTACTCCCTTTTATTATTGTCATTTCTTTCCTTTAGTTTATACGTGACATCACTAAGAACTCTATTTATTATGTAGGGTCCTATATATGGTAAATTTAGTTTCGCAAATTTGTTTTATTCGCTTCTACCTAGATGGTAACTAAGACAAAATTATCTACATTAAATACTGTTCTCTTAATCTTTGAATTTTCGCTTTCCCTATATTTTCGAGCTAATCTTTGTAATTTTTGTCTACTTTCATTCGCGAGTCTAACACTATCTTGAATTAATATCACGTCTTCACTCCAAGGTCTTGGTGGTCTATGCATTAATGTGTATGGCATAATGCCTGTAGTAACACTGGGCATGTAGTTTATGTATTCTTCTACTCTTTCTACGTATCGTACCCAAGCATTATGCTGCTCATGTGTTAGCATTTTTTAATGTTTTGTAACTTTCTGTATGTATCTCTCGCTGGGATTTGCTAGCTGATGTCGAATTGAGGTAAAGATTACATCTATATTCCTAGCCTGCAATTCTTGTATGAATCTATATATATATATATATATATATATATATATATATATATATATATATATATATATATAGCGAGGCTTTACAGCTTTAAAGCCGCTTCTCGCATCCTAAGCGCCTACGCTCCTTATCACTCCAGTCTCCCTCCTGCAGATCTCGTTCTTTCATCTCTTTGTGTATATTTTGTGCCCATCGTTTCCGCGGTCTTACTTTTCTGGGAATCCTTTTGTCACTCATGCGACGCAGGTGGCCGTACCACTTTAGCTGTTTTTCATTTATTGTGTCCAAGATAGTATCTGTAGCCCTCATTCTTTCTCTAATGTTCTCATTCCTAACGTGGTCGAATAAAGTTAAGCTACAGCATCGTCTCCAATAAGACATCTCTGCTGAAAGTATTTTCTGATTGATGTTTTTATTAACATGAATCTATTATTATTGAAATAAGAAGCATTGTTTACTAACAACTTCTTTATTTCTCCTACATCATCCTGAAACTGTCTATGCAATTTATTGCTGAATGCGTGTTATATTTCCATGTTGGATATAGTTTTACAAATTTCGTGAATATATCCACCATCGCGAATACATTTTTATATCCACGTTCTCCTGGTATTGGATTACTTAGGAAATCTCCTCCAACTGAATCTAATTTGTTATCCACTTGAATACTATGGATTACATTCTGGTTTGCCCTGTTTTTATATTTTCAAAACAAAATAATCCCGTCTGCTTTTACAACCTTGACATCTCTTTTTGTATAGAATTGTTCTCTAAATGTCAAAAATGTTCTTCTCATACCTGGATGTCCATAGTATCTATTGATGTCCTTAATTATGTCTAATGCTAGTTCTTCGTTTACAACAATTAAATCTTTCCCACCAATCCTTTTGATGAGTATGTCGTCGTTTCATTTATATGCCTGACTCTGTTCTAATTTCTCCTTTATCTCATAAAAGATTATGTCCTGTTAATTCTCTATGATGTTATGATGTGTATATCTATCTGCGAATTTTCGAAATTAAATAGTTTGATTTCAATCTTATTCTGGACTTTGTGTCTATCAAAACTCTGCTTAAAGCGTCGGCTATGATATTATTGCTACCTTTCATGTGTTTAATGTTAAAAGTATATTTACTTAACAATAGTGACCATCTATATATTCTCGCTTTAGCAAAACGTGTTTTCATTAACGATATATGATCGGTTTCAACTATGAACACATTTCCTAACAGATAATATTGTAGTTTGGAAATACCATACACTACAGAGAATATTTCTTTCTCCGATATAGTGTAGTTTGACCTCATATCGACGAAGCTTTCTGACAGAAAGCGTATTGGTATTTCTATCTATCTCTTACTTGTATAAGTTCAACGGTAATTGCTTTGATGATAGCATCACACCTAACTAAGAATGGTTGATTGAAATCGGATAGATTTACTTTTAATTTTCTGTAAAATCTCCTTTTGATGTTCTCGAACGTATTCGTTCTTTCTGTCCAGATAAAGCTTTCTCCCTTTCTTAACATTTGGAACAATATTTGTGTTTCTTTTGTAATATCAGGTAGAAAATTTTTACTTCTTAACCTACGAAGTCGTATATTTTGACAGTTTCATACATACAAATAAATAATAGGTATTTATTGAAAACTATAACAAATGTTGAAAATGTTGTCCTTTAAGATCAATGCACTTTAAAATCCTCCGTTCAAAATTTCTGATGATATTCTGCAACATTACTAGATTGTTATTAATTTCCATGCATTTCTGTTCGATTCTCTGTAGCATATCATTCAAATTCAATATAGGTGTTCGAAATATGTTATTTCTTAGATAAGGCCACAAAAAGAAGTCGAACGGTGTTAAATCGCATGAACGTGCAGGCCAGGCAATTTCAGTATTTCGACTAATTATACGCTCATCAAAAAATTCTCTTAAATAATCCAAAGATTCTGCAGTACAGTGATAAGGTGCTCCGTCTTGTTGGAAATATGCATTTTGAAGTTCATCATCATGCAACTGATTGACAAATGGTTGTAAAATTTCCGTACGGTACCTTTGAGCAGTTAACGTTCCCTGAAAAAATATTGGTCCAATGATTCGCCTTTGGCTTATGGCTAATCGCTGCCCAAACAACACCAATTTTCTCTGGATGTAGCGATTCTTCATTAATTACATGTGGATTTTCACTACTCCAAATTCTTGTATTTTGTAAATTTAGGTATCCCGTTTTATAAAACCATGCTTCATCGGTAAAGATGACTTCGCGAAAGTTCTCCATTATTGTTCATATTTATAAACCAATTACAAAAGCTATAGTCTACGTGGGTAATCAATTTCTAACAATTCTCGTACTGCTGTGACACGGTATGGATAAAGTTGCATATCTTTTTTTAATGACTTGTGAGTTGTACCAACAGAAAGGTTTATTTGTTGACTCAAATGTCGAACAGATGTTCGTGGTTCATTTTCCATTATTTCTTCAACACGATTGACAACTTGAGGTGTACGTTTCTTAACTGCTCCGCTGCCTGATTTTCTTAGGAGACTACCAGTTTCAGAAAAAAGTTTTAAAGTTCTATCCAAAGTATTCTTAAATTGTATATAATCTATTACAAAATGTGGAAACTCAACTTGAAATTCTACCATGCAATCTTGAACTGAATAAACCCATAAACTATCAATTTTATTACCACTTCGAAAATAAGCCTGGCCTAAAAAAATTTTATGTTCTAAAGTGAAAGCCATTTTAAAACTGAGAAGCAATTTATTTAAACCAGAATCGACGCACGATTATTTTATGCACTAACTGATATTTGTGATTGACATTATCAAATGTCATTTGGATTTACGTTTACGGAACAACAAACACATACTAATATATTTGCGTCTTATTCAATCAAAATTTCAAAGTATCCTAGAACACTTGTTATTTTGTGGAGCTTCGAAGTGAGGTTTTGTACGTGCATTTAGATGACGAACGCCCAAGCACAATCTGAGTTTGATGTCCTCTAGATTACCAGTCGACTTTTTGGCGACAAAAATCATTGGACTGACATAACTTGATGTCGATTTTTCTATTACACCGTCTTTCAGCATTTTATTGATTTCTTTATCAACGTGTTCCTCATATTTCTTGGGAATAGGATAATTCTTAACCTTGAAGGGTTGTGTTCCATCCACTTCAATATGATGCTCATAGCCTTTCGCTAAACCTGGGGTATCATGTATTAAATTGGTATGTTTATGCAGTAGTAACTTTATTTCTTGTGAATATAATTAATTACAGTTCAATTTGATACTTACAATATTTTCAAAAGGTTTTATTTAAGTATAACCAATTAAATGATTATGAATGTGGAGATAATTTTCTTGGGAATCCTTCATCCAAGGAATGATTACTCCTTTAATTTGGAAGTATTTTCTTCCATATTTATAATTACATCAAGAAAGTTCAAGAAAGCTATCTCAGGTATTATAGTCCTTGTTGAGGTTTGAAACTATAAAAAATTTTGCTACGAAAAATGTATCTTCTATTTTCATTTCTATACAAAATTTTTTATCTACAGTTGCTATCTCCTCTTTTTTGTCGCTGTTCCCATATTAATCTCTCGTATTGATATATAAACTCCAAAATGTTCTATTTGTTTTATTAAATCTTTGTTGATTAATGTCATTTGAGAACCTCTCTGTGTATTAAACCTAGTATTTGCATATCCTTGATTTTGAAATAAATATGAGGTAATTCGGTTGCCGTTTGAGTCAGCTTTTCCGAAACTAAAACTGTTGTTACCTCATATTAGCTGTTGAAAGATTTATCTATAATAAAGCGACAGCCTCATCTACGAGTGCCGATTTTCTCTTCGGGTCTGTATTCCATTTAGGTCTTGTGTCCTTAGATATTGCATCTTTTAACACAACAGGTTTCCCTTCCTCGACTTTTTTTTTGGAGTAGTTTCTTGCACATTAATATTGTGCGCTTTCTTGTTCCTGTATGTTTGGGAGTTTTCTCTCCTATCATCATACTGTTGTTTGGGTCTGTTTCTATAATCATTGACATTGTCCTATTTACATTGGGATTGTTTCTATTCCCATTCTTGTAGTTTTTGTAATTATTTTGATTAGTCCTATTTACATTAGGATTATCTCCATTTACATTAGAATTACTTCTGTTAACACTGGAATTGCTTCTTTTCCCATTGTTATCGTTTCTGTAGTTTTATTGAGGATTATTATTCTCATTCTGTTATATTGATTCCCAGAATTATTATTTCGTGGATTGTTATTTGGGTTAGTTTGTTGTCGGATATAATTAGGATTGTTATTATCATTATACAGGTATCTCGTATGCCATTGATCAGTGTCACCTAACGTTCTTACGAGATCCAATATATTTCCTGTTATATATTTACTGTTAATGCCTTGTAATGTAACAGCTTGCATAAGCTTATTGTCAAAGTGATCTGCTAGTTGCATGACAATGTCACATTGCTGTATCTTCAATGTCACGTACTTTAAAAAATAATATTTTTTTAATATGTAATTTTCCCTAGATAAACCACCTTTGTATTTTCCAGAGGCCTGATTCTCCTTTGATGATTTTGTCTACGATATTGACGAACGAAAATTTGTTCAAAATCGTCACATGTTTCCAGATCATCTCTATTATTTCATAAAAGATGAATGCGTGAACAGTCAAACATGCCCTTACCATTCGTTGCTTAATAATTTAACTACTAATCCTTCTCAGGTGAACTTTTATAGTTTTGAAGAAAGACATAGGATTATGCAATGGCCTCCAAACTTTGGCATGCCATTTGGTATGTTTGGAGTATTGCCTTGTACATTTATTCCTCTTCATATCTTCTAGGATTTTGTTCAAAATGTCGGTATGTGTCTTATAGCTATTAACATTATTTTCTTTATTCTGTTGAACCTGTTGTTGAACATTGTTACGTTTAAAATGTTAATTGTGAGTTTTTGTGTGACATGTATGCAGGTGTCCACATTACGTTACCGATTTCCTTCCCGATATCGTATATACTGAGGCACTTCCCGTTTTATTATCGATAAGTTCGGTGGGGTGAAAAGTTGTGTTACCGCTTTTATATTGGTTAAGTATTGTAAGAATTTTTGGAGAAAACACTGGTAGGTGGATTATTTGGCCGCATTCTTCAAGTTACATTTAGCCTGAAATACATTTGGATTCGAGCTCCACCGACATCGATATTCATCAATGCCCTTAAACAACTATAGGTGAGTGGCGCCATTTTCTTTGCGACATTCTTCTTCAAATATCTACGCATTTCTCTTTTGCTAATGCGTGAAATGTTTTTTCATAGGGCACTTACTTAGTCACCCCTGACTTAATTTCGGTCGGTTCAAGAATCGTTAAAGCTTTATTGCCGCTGATCGTAGTACAATCTGGGTGATCTCCAATTAACTGTCGAGGACTGGATGCTACAATACAGCTGCCATTGAGATTTTCGCGTGGTTTGGGAATACGACCTTCACCAGCTAAGTTTATTAATCACATATCTTCCGATTATTAATCATATAACAAATAAGAATATTACGATGTAAAATAAAACAAAACAATTAATTTGTTTAATCTTCACTATATTTTACATCGTATTAATATGGATCTTCACAAAGTAACAGCCTCATCTCTTCAATCTTTCAATAAGAATATTGTTAGGAACTTAATAATATAAATAAAGTCGCGTTAGAAATTATTTTATATCAGTTTTGCTGTTATTATTTAATGTGTAATTTGAAAAAAAAGTTAATACCCAATATTGTGTACATCAATATTTATAATGTCTTTATTTATTTAAATATTTAACGTCACCTTTATTAATAATAAGTTTCATCCTTAGGTTTGTATTTTTGTTGTTGTTAGCGATTACAGAGATCTCTAGTATTCGTATATTTCTTCATTCATATGTGATATACCGTATGTTAATATATACAGACCGGTTCAAGGGATTTATACATTTACTATTATTTCGAAACTTATTCATGTCTTTGAATTGATCATTTATTAAGATTTTTGGTGACAAATATATATATATATATACATATATATATATACAGGGCTTCACCCATCGTTAAGTTTTGCTAAGTAATACACTTTTACTATTTTGCAATTTTATACACGAACACGTTCACGATAAATATTCTTAAAGGTTATTTCGTTGTTGTTTTTTTTAATAGTAGCTTAGCTTCCTTGTGGCTGGTTACGGACTTATTATTGTAGTGGGTACGTTATCGCATGTAGTCCTCCGTGTAACCTATATCCACTTTCACAAGCAGCCTTTAAATCGTGGTGGCGTCCTTTTTCAATGTAGATCTGTCAGGTTAACAACGTATCGTCACGAAGCTCACGCCATCTTCACTAGGGTTATGCGGTGGTATTAGCTAGCTGACTTGTATGTTTAACAGCAATCCGACCACGAAAGGTAAGTCTGAGGAGGGCCATTGGATCTCGGAATTTATTAAAGCCAGTTTTTGAGAGTTTTATTGCTTGCACGTTGTGCGTAGCAACATCCTTGATTATAGTATCACGTTTATGTTCAAAAACACTGATTTTAAAATCTGTGTCCTCTTTGTGTTGATCACTTTTTGCCTCTAGATCTACAATTATCTACCCTTTGATATTTTATTTCTTCTTTACTTGTGTTTCAATGCCTTCCCTTAGCTCATCCTTAACTATATTCAGTCGATCATTGCATTGTTTATTAAGTTTTTCCTTATCGACCCTAATTTGTCTACAATGCTGATCCAGCTTATAGTTCAGGCTTACCTCGATTGCGTTTATTTTTTCCATTTTCTTATTCATGTTATCTAACTTCTTATTTAAGTCTTGGTTTGAAGTATCTATACTTTGACTTAAATCTTGATTTGAAGTTTTAATCTTTTGACTTATGGTGTTAAAACTTTGTTGAAATATTTGGATCAAGTATTCTATATCAGCAGATGGCATTATTGTTTGTGTTTGCACTGCCTGTTCCTTCCGTTCTTCGATGACCCTTTCATCATTGGATCCATTCTATGATATAATCAGTTTGTTCTCTGTATTCAAGAAAAGAAGATGTTACAGGAGGAGACCCAAACATAGTTGTAGCGGAAATGTCTATCTCTCTGCCATTATCTTTCCCGACATTCTTGTCTAAACTTTTGTCCGACATTTTGATTTATTTTGTGGTTTATATATTTATACAATAGAGTTCTGTTACTTGTTTATTTTGTACTTGTTGTATCTCTTTTTATTTACATGGACTTTGCCTATCTATTTGAGTGATAACTTTAATTAAATTTTATAACATAAAATACAGTTCAAGTAAAATTAGAGTCTCGGTATCGTGCCAGCCACGCTGGGTATCGTAAAAATATAATTTTTATAGAACGTTGAATTCCCTACTACTTTGGGTGCCATAAAAATATATGCTATGAGTTTTACTCAATTATGCTGGAGCATATATTTGTTCAATGTCTGTCTCCCACGCATATTTTTATATTTCGACTCTTTAATATTGCCTGTGTATTACCTCAGGGTTATATTTTGTATATATTTGTATTTTAACAGATCATGTATTCTAATTTTTAAAATATCTAATTGCTTAACCAAAACCTAATTACCATTATAAAGTTTTGTGACAATTATTAGGAACGCACATACAGCTTTGAAGTCTTTTTCAGATTTTAAATAAATCTCTAAAATACCACATTATAGTATTTCACTTAATCTAGGGGATCTGAACACTTCGAACGCTAAGCTATGTCTCAAAGTGTTCGGTCTGACACTTGCAGGCATAAATTTTTATATGGACTTTCAAAGATTGATTTGAATTTATAGACTTCAAACTATTGTGAACCGTTCTACTTACGCTAACCTTTGTTCCTCATACATGTTTTCAAATTCTTCATGGTACATGTTTTAAAATTCCGTAGGCTTTCACGGTCGTTGTCACTTGTAGTACAATCTTCTTGTGGGTTCCGCGGTGTTGTCGTAATTTCACTTGACGTTTCGCTGTTCATACTGCCAGCTTCTTCAGGATCTAGTATCAGATATGTTTTAAATTGAATAAATTTAAATATAATTATAAATTAAAAGAAAATATAATGTGATGCTATACTAATAGTCAAAATTAAAAATGCTTCAAAATTATAATCGTGATATGTAAAATAAAATGTTTAAACTTTCTAAATGAATTTTACGCTTATTCAAACCGCAACTTGCGTTAGAATTTTTAATGCCGTTTTACTTCCATATATTAATTTTCAGCTCTACACTTTTTTGAATAATGCCAGTTTTTCTCGTCCTCTCCCGTACATTAGCGACACATCGTTACCCCGAATTTTCCATAAAGACTTATCTTTTCACCCTTACAAAATTTGAGTAGTCCGAGACTTGAAAGATGGCGATATGTTGGCTCGCAGGATTTTCAGCCAAGAAACATTTCGACGTGTAAATGATGATGAAAACTTTATTCACCACATGTTTATGTTAAATGAAGTACATTTTTATTGGAATGGATATGTAAACAAACAAAATAGTCGATATTAGAATGATAAAAACACAGGTGAGTTGCATGAAAAGCCATTACATGTTCTGAAAATTACGGTGTGGTGTGCACTTTCATCATCTGGTATTATTGGGCCATAGGTAGAGGAAACGCCACAACTGTTAACGCAGACCGCTACACACATATGGTCAGAACATTTTTGATGCAACAGCTCCCTAGGCTTCCGGAAATTAATTTTTTCCAGCAGGATGGGGCACATTATGTTATAGTAGATTCAATTAGTCGGCGATTTAAGGTCTGTTTTACTTTAATATGTATATATTTAAAATAATTCAAATCTTACATGTTTCGGCAAATATTGTCTTGAATCGCCGACTAATTGAATCTACTATATATATATATATATATATATATATATATATATATACTGACAAATTAATTTTTATATTAGCAAAGATGTGCTATAAAATTGCTGTCGTCATGAATGAATATATTTTTGAATGGATTCAATAGAAACGAAACACTTATTTTAGTTATCTAATGAATATTTCTAGCCACAGGAATATTGATTTTACATAAATGTCACGGAGAAAGTGTTTATTTTGTAAATCTATTACAAAATTAATTTTAAAATTTAAAAAAATTTTAATTGTAAAGAAAACTATATTAGAATAGCTATTCTTTACAACTTCCTTCATTAGTTTTCATAATTCTGTTTCAAACTCATTAATTTACTTCTATTTAAACGATTTACGGCGAAGTATATTTCCAGATTTACTAATAGAAGGAATTAAATGATAAAATCTATACGTCCAAAACCATGTAAAATAATAGTCTAACCGCTCGACGGGTCAACAATTTGTATCAACTAATTCTGTTGTGACCCGTGGAACGACATTTTCTTCCTCCAATAAGGCTTAGGCTTTCTCGATGTGCAATTTCAAATGAACCCGGCCTGACTTCCGTTATCGTTTTGTTGTCACGGAAATTCCGCATAACTAGTGGGATTCTCGGATTGTTTGACACTGGGTCGGCAAACTCCGACAATATCAGTCCGATAGAATTTATTATTAATTAAATAAGGTTCTCGTTATGAAAATTTAAACTCATGTCGGTCTTCTTTTGTTGTTAATTAACATGAAATTAATCAGAACAGGGATTTTCTGAAATTATAGGAAAGAATAAAGTAACAGTAATTGCAAGTTAGTAGGTTAGTGTATATAAAATATCTGATTTTATTAACAAAATTAAAGTTGATTTACTGAAAACTATCGTTTTATTAATCGAAATCATTTCCATCGGCTTGAATACACTTGTGCTAATGACTATTAATGAAAACTATTTTTAAAAAATCTGAATTTGTCTTTTTTAGAAGTAAACGTGATATGCGTGAATTTCAAGTTATTGATCTTCACTCACCATAGATTAAACTATACGAGGGATGTTCTTTTATTGTGTATATTAGGGATAAAATCAAATAGTGGTTCACATTATGGCTTTTCAATCGTGTCCGAAAGATGTAAAAAATTATTGCGCGAAAATTTTCTCGACTAAATTCCATTTTTCGACCAACGTTAAACTTTAAAAATCCATTCTGACTAAATCACTTGCCGTGCCTTGATGAAACTTTACATTTAGGTTAATGAAAGATTGAGATTAATTTTGACATGTGACGTTTTATTACAGGTGCCCTCTAGGAGGCTATACGCAAAACTAAAAAAGCATCCGTCGTTTATTAAGATGGTATTGGTGGAGCCGGGGGCCTATTATAGGATTCGCATAGGATACAGTGGAGTATCATACCCACTGTACACAACAAGTACAATGTGAGATCGAGAACACTATGCCGCAACGCAGCATTTATCGAGGATATTAGACTTAAACTTAGAAATGTCTATCGGTCAAGTAAGATTTCAGTAGTACGTATATTGTATGAGGAAAGTTAGTCTTGCTTTTTGAAAGCAGACCTTCAAAAAGTACTTTATCGATGGTCTAAAAGACACTTAGAGCATGCCGCTATACAATAGCTCTTATCCTCAAGTGCATCTCTTGCCTTTTCAACTACACTATGGATCTGTTCGATAGTTCCATGCTGTTGTCGGAAGCCAAATTGGTAATTGGCTGTTAGACTGCAGGAAGATATTATTACTCTTTTTAAAAGAAGTCTCTCCAATACTTTACCAGGTATTGGTAAATGACTAATTAGGCGATAAGATGTAGGTTCGCCGGGATATGTATTGAGTTTTAAAATCAAGATAATTTGTTATTTTCCACTGTAATACTGCGTTCAAAATAAATAGCAGTAACATAATTTCCTCTGTAGGTATTTTTTTAATTTTAAATCTCTTATAAGGTCATATCTGAGTGCTTTTTTAATGTTCGGATTAGTAATAGCTTCATTAACTTTAGTGAATTTAAATTTATTTATAGGAGGATACATTTGATGTGGCATTTTTAATTTTTTAAATGCTACATCTACATGCTTTTCATTTCCTAAAAGATCTACTCTTTTGGGTCTGGAAAACTGTTTGAAAGTGAACCGCAAAGGTGCTTGCTTTATCATCATTAGAGACGCCAAGGAGTGGTTCCACTGGCCTACCAAATCACTTTCACTCCCAATCTGCAGTTTCCACAATTTCCTCTGCACTGTTTAATATCAGTAGGTATATTTATAGCGACGTGTATTTGTTTTGCAGCAGACTGTTTTATATAATAATAATAATGTCAGTTAGGTGTATCGAGAAAACGACCATTTTTCGACCAAGCTAATTAAAAGTATAAAAACGAACGAGGAATTTTTATTTCATTTATGTGTAACAATGATTTTGTGTAATCTACCGTTTACTTTATTATCATTTTGTTAATTTTAGGATAAATACGCGAAATATCCGTTACCATCCGTACAAGAACGGATTAAACCCGAATCAAAAATTAGTAAATTGTGGTTATGTATGGACGATGTAACAGTTCGTAAAAAAATATTATGGTACATACAATGGAACTACGCAAGATATTTAAAACGGTAAGTGCTCCACCACGTTTTATAAATTTACAACTTATTATTTCTTTTATGTACTCACTATCAAGCGCACGCCTATGATACGCCCTTAATTTGGCTTCTCTAGTCATCATCACTTTAGCTCGGTAACCATGGCTGAGTTTGGTATTGTTGTTTTAATTTTTGTCAATTTTGCATAAGGTGTGGTTTTTATTTTGCGTAGGGGATAAGAAATTTATTTAATTCTTGTTTATTGTATGTACATTTAAAGTTGTCTGATTGACCTGTTGAAATTTGTTTTGTAATTGAACTGGGGCAGATTGTCTTTTCCCCCGTTTTTGTTTTAGTTAGTATCACTGCTTTTATGTCATTAAGATACTGTCCAAGTTTCTTCTCATTAGACGTTAATGGTGTAGCTGCCCATGTTGATTATTAACGGTAGTTTTGTAGTTTATAGCTGTTTCAATGTGTTAAACAGTTTTTAGTGGAAGGTTCAGATTTATCAAGGCTTTCATTTTATCTACAAAATGTTCCAAATATTTTTAATATTAAATATTATTAAAAATCGGGTATGGAGAATAAAATACAAGTTCATATTTATGTGATAGTATCTCTCCAGATACGCAGACTCGTTACAGAATCATCAATGCGCACCACCGGTGTGATATTTTCACTGTAATAACACTCTTGCCATATTAAAACTTATTAAGACACAGCGTAGAAGAACATTCAGCGCTGCTCATTGACTAATGTCAACATCACGAACGCCAAAACAACCATCATTGTCTTCAGAACAAGTGCAAAATCAAGCCAAATGTTTCCATCTGACGGCTATAACTGCGACTCGCGAAAACTGTATTAACATCCATCCACTCTATATCGGACATCACCGAAGCGTGTATAACAAAGTAATTTGAAACATATTTGACTAGATAAAACCTCACCATATTTTGTATAAAACAAAAACATTTTTAATAATATAAAAACTATTAAAAATCGGGTGTGGAGAACACAATACAAGTTCATATTTATAAACTTTCAAAAATATTTTATATTATTAAAAATATTTTCGTTTTATACAAAATTTGGTGAGCTTTTGCCTACTCAAGAATATTTAAAATTACCGTGCCAATTGATTTTATTTATGACAAACTTGAGGTCCAGTGATACAGCAGAATGAAGTAATAAGATTAATAAAAAACGGAGGATGGTGGAATAGCATATGTATGTAGTTTGGAGAAATACCTTGATCGCACTTAATGTGTGAGCAAAGGTGTTTTTTAGTGTGACTTTTGCTCACACTAAAATTTGGCATAAACATAATAGTAAAAATGAACAATAGACTATATGGAAATACTGTAAATTAAGAAGCAAGAAAAGATCTAAAAGAAAATAGATCGTGAATAGAACAGATTGAGTCACCCAAGACCTAGGGGCGATAGAAATTGAAGAATGTATATGGAGTTAAACGCAATTACAATATAATTGCTCAGGAAACTAAAGCTCTTCGCAGACTATAGAGTATACGAAAAAAAAGCATAATCACGATTTTAAGGAAATAATTTTAATAGGGTAGTTCCAGAAGTTTTCTGGGAAGTACTGTGTATATGCGTTATAGAAAATCCAATTTGATTATAAGCTCTTAATGATCTTAAGTGCATGAGCAAGATAAAGTTCCATAATTGTTCAGGAAACATAGGGAGTATATCAGAAACTTAAAAATCTACGAAGGATTGTAGGAAATATTTTTAAAAAAATTAACGATAATTTGATGATTCATATAAGAAAATGATTAGTTTACCTGAACGTTACCAAGGAAAGAATTCGTAATCCAAGCAAGAGTGCATAGTGTTGCCTTACCTGAAACAAAAGAAAAATGTAAATGAAACAATCACTTTGTAACAATATTGTAATAATCATTTCAATAATATTTTGAAACGAAATAATGATACATTTTTTATCATAGTACACAAAGGTACTGGTATGTAGATTATTGTAATAATTTGTACAATATTCAAACTGCGTATATCGGGTAGTATATGATTAACAATTATGTATACAATGAAATGGAGTATTGGTAGCATATGATTGGTGAAATGGAGTATTGGTAGCATATGATTAACAATTATGTATACAATGAAATGGAGTATTGTAATAACATCACTATATACAATGTATTAGAAAACATTGTCGGATATAGCAAAGGCATTTTTAGAAAAAATAATAAGCATTTAACGTTTGTTCTTTAAGTCTATAAACCCCTATCGTCTCACTGATATTGACAATTTTTCTATTGCCATCTTTCTTTGCAAAATACATAGGTTATAAATGTGGTATAATGGCATTTATTTCAATAACAATTACTTAACTTTATTAAAATATCACCGATAACCTAAAAGGTGAACTTACAAAGGGGTGGTTAAGGTGCCTTCTAGGTAATTTCTATAAAACCAAATAGAATATCACAGTTTCAGACAAAATTGTATCGAAATCAAATGGGTATATGTGTTTAAAGGCGATTGAGCTAATATACATGAGTACGCGGAAAGCTGATGAAACCAGTAGTTAGTTATTTGCAAGGTAATAGTTATCTATCCGTGCACTTTAATGTAAAAAAATGCAATGCTCAGTGACGCATTCTAAAATGCTATGTGTTTGGGCGCCGTAACAGATTAAAGATAGGCGAAAAGATGTGATTAATGGGCAAACAGGTTAATTTTAAGTGAGGAATTGGTTATAAAAAAGTTTGTGTCTCGGTTTTTGGTGCATGAATAGTAGTAGCGTTGGTTTGATGTTATGACTGATTTTTGTTTAACTATATACACAGTCTAACCATAAATATTGCATCGACGTTACACATTTGTTCGAAATTAAGGGTATAAGAATCTTATAACAGCATAAGCGTATTGGCTATGCAATGTGTTAAAACACATCCTTTAACGTCAATATTGAACGCCATTAAAATTAAAAGAGAAAAAGAAATAGTTAAGTCGATCCAGAAAAGTCTTCAATCTTGAGGAAAAGTTTCGGAATATAAATACCTCAGAAACATCGTATCAGATAATGGAGAAATAGAACAACATATTTTACAAAGACTAAACAAAAGCACTATGGAGTAAACACAATAATACTGAACTAAAAGGAAATTAGTATGCAGATAAGCTGAGGAGGGTATACAACCACCGTGGAACTTCCAATTTTAGCATACGCTTGCGAATCTAGACAACTACTAAGGAATGAAACCCCCCAAAAAAACTAAATAGGATTGGGAACGAAATGAAGGAATTCACTAATTAGCCAAGCAAGAAGCAAAAAAACAACTGCTGGATTGGTACGCGCAAGTGATCAGAACGGAAAAAATTGATCGGTTAGGAGAGAGATAGAGGCGGGGCGAAAAAAATCACACATGGAAAGGATAGTACAATTAGGAAGGGATTGAGAAAACTACAGCAGATATTAAAATTTTGACCAGAAAACGGAAGGCTTGGAAAAAAGGGATTGGCATCACTAGAAATATTCTAAATCTCTAGGGGGTATAAGTATCGCCGAAGAAAGAAAGAAAAAAGATTAACAGACAGAATGATGGGGTGTATGCTCGCTACTAGATTTCCTTGAAACCCGGAAAGATCGTGACATCGGTGCAGGATGGTCACCATTCTCAGGAATGATTAGTAGAGTGTTTCTTCTATTCATTTTTGTAAAATTGGAGTACAAACTTCGGCCCGAGTGCATCAAGAAGCTATGATGAAAATATACTCTTTATTTAGGAGATATTTGTTATTGGCCGTTTGGAAACTCTTGGGCTGAATGACCCCTTCAGACTATAGATTATGGGATGTTATATGGCCTGTGTGAAATATATTAAAAGTTGGAGTTTCTGAATACAGTATTTCTGAAGTTGCAATAAAAATATAACTAAAAACAATGTATAAATACACAAATGGCCTGGTCCTTCACAACTCTGTGTGGGCGCAGAAGGCGAACACTTCAAATAAATTATATATTGCTTATTTTCTGTACATTTTGAATATATGTTTTCTTATTCTGTTAGTCTTGTGTCCTCGATAAAAGCCGCTATTCTCCTCAGGGGTAATTTGAGTATCCTTGTAGGATCCAATAGATCTCTTCCGATATGTTTCTGTCTGAGTCCTTTCAGTTCCTCACAAGTGCATCTTACATGAAGGCTAGTTTCCTCCTGTTTTTCACATCTCCTTCGCCAGGGCTCGCTAAGCTAGCTCATGCTGTACAGATGCTTTAAAGGAAAATGCTTGGTGTTATGAAGCCGATAATCATTTTAATTTCTTTTTTATTACTACGAATTATTTTGCTTGAAAGCCTAGCGATTAGCTCCCCTAGTAGTGCCTTAGTATGGAGTTGACCTTTCGTTACGCTCTACTTCTTTTTATGTTCTCTTTCTAGCTATAACCAGGCCTCCCTTCTAGCATAATTCTGGGCGACTCCACATACAGGTTCTGGTTCTATGAAATTCCTCTTAGAGCCTCGTTTGTCGGTTATTGCCTTTAATATCCTTATGTCCTGGCCCCATATCAGTAACATAGTATTTTCGTGTGCCAGTTTATTGAGGACCTGCTTACAATCTTTCACCAGTTTAGACCTGATAGATGGATTCATAATGGCTTTAATAGCTGCCTATGAGTCATTTAGTTGATTTTGTTTTGTTTGCGCAGCCGGTTTCCGCAATTTTGTTATATGTTCTTTTATACACCATTAAAATACTAACAGTATTTATGACTATATTGTGTACTTGTTTCCTAGAATAATTACTGATGATGAACATAGTGAGCGCTAAGTGACTATGAGACTTATCGATTATCAATAAAACGGTTATCAGATTAGATCATATTCACCTGATTTAGCTCTCTGAAATTAAAAAATGCCCTGAAAGAACAAAGATTTACTAATATCGAATAGAATGTTGCTCGACAGTATTTCTAAAATCAGCCTGCTTACAGAAATAGGGACAATGTTTAAGCCAGTATATAGATAAACAAGGGCGTTCATTGAAAACCATAGTAGTTTCTAGTGTACCGATTAACACTGCATAACTTTCAAAGCTACATCACGGGAATTAAGTTGTCATTCCAAGTACGTAATATCTTCAATTCATTCTAATTTACTAATCAATAAAGGCAACAATTTCTATTTTGTTCTTATATATTCTATTTTTGAATAAATATATTTCTCTTGTATTATAATACTTTTCTCTATTACAAATTAATTATGACCTGTATATAATACAATGGCATTGCTATACAATAAGAAAAATTCAAGATCAAGCACTAATCATTCAGGGAGGCGGTGGGTTCAATTTTTTCTGGATGCATGCCAAGAATTTTCCTGCATTGATCGGCTACGACGCCGTTCGACCTCGATACATCACGTCCTAACCTTAAAATGCCAGCAGAAACGAGAGTAGCGCCGTTATATGTGGGGATAAAAAAGCGAAAGAGAACATTTTTGTTGATATCCTTTTCATTTCTGCTGACCTAAGTATGATGTACCTTTATGGAATTTTCAAGCCCTATCGATAAATTTCTTACCATTATATGCCGGCCAACTTTTGTCGCTGTCCTATTTCATTCGGTTTCCTTTTTGAAATTCCCCAATGACAGGGATGACGAAAATAAGTATAAAATATACGTGGTCAACTTTTGCATGGCCATTATATAAATATATGTATACATATATCTCTAGCTTTGACTATACTATATGACACAGAATAAAGTATACCGAAACTTAAAAATATATTTCTAGTGTTACTTAATTTGTTATGATAAAGAAATTTTAATTATTGATATGTTCTCCTTTTTTTCGTAATATTCCCCTGATAGCAGAAAGTGGTACTTCAGCCTCACTTGTCGAACTTTGGTTTTCAATTCCTCAATATTCTGGTGCACTGGATCCCAGTAGATCTTCTGTTTGAAGATTCCCTATAAATAGGCATCGGGAGGTGTAAGATCTGGTGAGTTTGAGGGAAAGAGATAATCAGTTCCCCTGGAGATGAGACGTCAAGGAAAATACCGTTGCAGAGGGAGCAAAGTTTCCTTAGTAGTATGCGCAGAAGCACCGTGCTGAAACAATTGAGATCCAATATGTAAATTTCTCGCACGGCCAAACCGCCTTAGGTCTTCATAAAAAGGAGTCACAATTGTTTCCCTGTACCTCTGCTGGTTAACTGTTACACGTCTACTATGTTCATCTTCCACAAAGTACGGGCCAATTATTCCATGCCCGGAAACAGCACACCACACGGTTAATTTGGGGTAATGAGACCTTTCAATAAATTTCTGCGATTTCTCAAAACCTAGGTACCCGGTTGTTTGCTTGTTGATAAATTCTCATAACAATACATGATCGCTGAACAAAATGTTTGAGATCAAGTTTTCATTTTCGTATTCCACGCTAACGTACTGGCGCAAAATTTTACTTTCTTTTTTGACGCAACCTGTTAACGACTTGTATACGGTAGTAATAGGGCCCTAATTCCTTTGCAGAACGGTGTACAGATGATCTACCTAAATTAAGCTCTTTCGCTATTCGGTGCTGGGTTTTTTGAGACTGTAAAATCTTGTCAAAATCTGAACCAAATTCTCGTTGCTTCTGGAACTTTTCTTTCTACCTGAACGACGTTTACGTTGAGATAACAAAGAATCCATGATTCTAAATGTTCGTACCAGCAATAATATAGAGCGCTTTGTTGGTGAATGTTTGTTCAAACGCTCCCCGAAGCGGGCAGATACAAATTGCAAACTGGGTCGACCATTTCGCCCTATTCCGTATGACTTGGAATATCATTCTAATAAACGCTTTTTCTATTTCACTAAAGGATATGATTACTAAATTTTATGTTCGTTTTGCACAGCACTAACTATTGTCACTTTGACATAAAACTAGATCACATAGATAAAAACGAGATTTAATTTCGGTATACTTTATTCTGTGTCATATTGTATATGAGGAGTGTTTACGAAGTTTAGGAATAAGTTTTTATTTTTGTTTTGTTTTAATTTTTACACTATATACTACGAAGCTGGGTTGATATATATATATATATATATATAATAAATTTACTTCATTTTGAGACTTATTATTTTCTTTTTTCTTATTCTTGTTTTATAGAGCTGGAGACCTTATAACATCAATTAGCCCTAGTACGTTATAATTTGTCAATGAAATTTCAGTTTTACTGCATAAGCTTGCTATAGAGTGAGACCGAAACGTTTTTTGGTAGTCTTTTTTACTGATTTGCAGTTTATTTTCTGTTAAAAATATTTAGTTCGCTAAATTGCATGAACGAACTGTAATGTAACTTTCCTGGTCGGTTTTAGATAAATGCGAGGGATGTTTTTAAAGTTCTGGGAATTTAGCTGTAATTTTTTTATTTTGTCAATTTTCGTCAATATTACAATGTAATTTTTCAACATAATCGCCATTTAATTGAATACATTTATCCCAACGATAAATTAATTATTTTAAGCCGTTCTTAAAGAACTTTTTCGGTGTCTCCTCAATCCACCTATTTATGGCACGTGTTACGTCAGTTAAACTCTCAAAACGAACACCGTGTAAAGGTTTTCTCAAATATGAGAACAGACGAAAATCACTTGGTGCGAGATCCGATGGATAATAATTCTCATCGTAAATCGTTCAAAACATCCTTGGGTTTTCTTGCGGTGTGCGGTCTTGCATTATCCTGTTGCAATAACGAACGCTTATGTAACTTCCCAGGCCATTTTCTGACAAGTGCCTGCCGCAGTGGGCCTGGTAATAAGTTCGAACAATATTCTGCGTCAATTGTAGTGCCTCTCGCCAGATAATCCATAAAAATAATCTCTTCGCAATCCCAGAATACAGTAAGCATTATCTTCCCAACAGACGGAACTGCACGCGCCTTAAGTGGAGGCCCTTCTTCGGGTTTAGGCCATTCTTTGGATTGACTTGGTCTTTACTTACTTACCTTTTACGACACTAGATTTGGCAGTTACAGATGACAGAGTAAAACACGTTTGAAATTTTTATGCATGGCATAATTTCAATATACCTGGTAACAAAGACCTACACGCAATATGAGCTGCCTCTGACTTTGCTACTACTTGCATATTCACACATGGTTTATGCCTGTTGACGTCGATGTACATTAATTTCAATATTTAACTTGGGATTTGTTTATGAATTTATTTATATTATGTGCTTTGCATAGCGATAGTTATTCGACGCTGGTTATACATAAGTACATTTCATCTTACACACCTACTAGTATGACAATTATTGACGTACATAAGCAAACGTCAAACACTTTTGCAGATTATACTTATTTTCTAGCATCTCGAGCCCGTAGTAGGAAAAATATTGTATGAAACTCGAGATGGAAGTGCCTTGGATATATTGTAGGCCTCGGCTTGCGTCTCTGTCTACAAGCTTATATTCTCGACCGCAAAATTGCGCTTACATCATTTGTGACATAAATAACTATTGTTATACTAATTCGTAAACATGTTTATTTTATATCAGAGATAGGGTCCTTATTTATATAATATGTTTGGAAATGTTTTGATTATTTTTTCTAATACATAATATAATACTGTTCTCTGTACTATCGTCTTTCTTGGATTAGTTTCAGGGGCATAATATAATATCCGTGCTATTGTGTGTTTGTGTACTCTAGCTTTTGTGTTTTTAGAGAGATGTTTGTTTTTCCACACGAGGATATTTATATATCTCTCAATTCTATATACTTGTTTTTATCAATGGGCGTTCTGTTTATTTATCTTATCATACATAGCTTGTAAATCTTACTCCAGGATAATCCACTAACATCCTTTATTCTGTTGTTTTGTTATTTGTATTAGCTTGCGTCTTATTGATTCGAGGAAAATTGAAATTAATTCCGATCTTTCTTTCGCTATTTTCATGTTGTATTTTTACAATGTTTATTCGAATCTAAAGTAATCTAGAAAATCCTCTATAAAATTTCCTCGTGGTTTTATATTTTTTCGTTATTTAAATTTCTCCATAAAAGTCAAGATTGTGTCTTCAATTTAATTTTATTTACTTTGTTTAATGGTTCTATATTAATATTTACTTTTTTGCATTTTCTATAAATTTTTTTTCTCTTTTAAATTTTTAACAGCTGACACACCTAACAGCTAAGGGTTTCTCAAACACTTAGTAGACCTCTTACGCACTTAGTAGAGTCCTCATTTCGGATGATCGAATTGTCCGTTTTCTTCTGCTGGTGTCGTGGTTGGGTCTGGAGTGCGTTGGTATGACACACGAATCCACAACCCGACCGCGACCAATCCGTGCTATTTTTGTAATGTGTGTGCTTGTCCAGACAATAGTTCAATCGGTGTATCAGTAAGTGAGTGTACAGATTGTATATTCAATATGTCTTCTGAAGATAATAAATGTTTTTGGGAGGAATTTATCTTTTTATATAAAGATAATACATGTATATCGGACATCTAAAGTGATAAAAGCAAAATAAATGTTGCTTATGATAATTCAGTTGATAAATGTAAAGAAGTGTTTCCAATTGCGAACAAGCAGTTCGTAATTAAAAAAAAATCATCAAAGCAACTTTTGTCTTTCTTGAGAATACGGGAGACATTAGGAGTATCTAGCGCTCGTCACGGTGACTTTACAAATAAACTCTTTTGCAGTGTCCTTTTCAAGTTCGCGTAATGTATGGGCAAATGTGGCTTAGTCACAAGTCGGGTCACGGTTGGCGGTCGGGTCCGGGCTCGTATAATGAATGGCCCCGCTTAAGGTTTGTTTAACTTTCTTAATCCATTTTATTATTTAATATTTTCCACAAATTTTTGACGAAGCACAGTGTATTAGACACGAGGCACCCTTTCATGGGGTTTGTTACAATTATTCACATCATATGGAGGCGTGTGTCCACGTTGAAGGCGGACACTTCGAACACTTCATTTAAGCTTTCCACCTATTTTATCTATTTACAAACCGGTTCTTTTCAGAACCAATAGTTGTTACATTTAAATATAAAGAGTTTTGTTATGTTTTGAGGGAAAAAGGGCCAATTGGAATATTTATATCTATTTTAATTATTTGTTGGATTAACTTCGTGTCTTTCAACTTTCCACTCTTTTCATTTAATTGATTTTCGAACCCTGTGGATCGGCAACCTCTTTTGCTTGCTTATTTTTGTTCAATAGATGTCGCCCTATCTTTGCATCTTCCGACGATCGTGTGTGACGTATGACCGGCCGCGTTCGTTTTACGCGATTCTTCAATCGATCGCACTTGGTTCGAGATCTTTGCCGGCGCTAGTTGTGTTTTATTTTTGTGTGAGAACCTAGTCTTGCGGTAAGAAGTATTATAATCTTTTGAACTTTGTCTAATGTGTTTCCTTTATCCTTTGTAGGATATAATTTTATTTTACCGCCAATTGGTTTGGGAATTTTCCTATTTTACTGCTGTATTCCATCGAAGTTTAAAAACCTCGTGAAAGGCTGGGCAAGCGGACGCATTTTCCCTTATAGCTGATCATTTTAATATTCGTTATTTTGGAGGAAAACCCGGTGGAAATAATCACATTCCACCTTCATCAGCGAATTTGATAGCGGCGTGGCTTCCCAAAAAAAAGATTCTAGAACGAATTTTCGACGCGTCCAAGATGGCGTACTAAAGCGTAATGGCGGCGTAAACTGGCGGCAATTGTACGATATAATCTACTGAATTGATTATCCCGTGCAACCCTTGGAAGGCTTTCTCATTAAAGGTTGAAAATTAGACGATATTTGGGACAATTTAAAGTAGGTGTAGAATTTCTTTTTCTTGTATTTGGTTATTAATTAGACATGTGCAAACCTATTAAATTTAACTAATTATCAGTTTGTTTACACTTAAGTAAGGCTCTAGAGAAGCCATTCACTTAATATTTGGGCA
Organism: Melolontha melolontha; assembly: GCA_935421215.2. Taxonomy (NCBI): domain Eukaryota; kingdom Metazoa; phylum Arthropoda; class Insecta; order Coleoptera; family Scarabaeidae; genus Melolontha; species Melolontha melolontha. Next base: position 117,565,412 of record OW285238.1, read on the forward strand.
GACGTAAAGTAAACTCTTCATATGTAATAGTATCGTAAGAACTTGATTGTAGTAATCAGGTTAGTTTTAATAGGGTTCGTTTATTGCAAGAACTTGTTTATTGATAGAATTCAATAATATTTTGCAGACAGTTCTTAACTTTACAACATTTGTTTACTTCTCCGTGTCACTTAATCAATTTTTCCGTAAAGCATAGTTAGCGAGCAAGGCATTATTCAATTAATTTTAGAAGACAGGTGTTTGTACATCTGGATACAAGCATTTGACTGAATTATTATTTAAAACTGGATGTCTAGCTTCACTGGCAACCAGGTGTAGTTGGTTTAGTTCTATTGTACGAGGCTAAGATCCTTCAGACGGGCCTACGTACAGTTTATTCAATAACTTGGGGTACGTTGCTGTTTTGTATTACTTTGATTAAAACATTATAACCTTATTGTAAAGAACCCATGATTATGTATACCTAATTTGTGTTCTGCTGAACTCTTGTTTAGACTTGTAAGTATTTAATTCATAATCTGATCACAGTAGTTCTTCCTGATTATACAGGGTGTTGATCTGACATGTGAATTGGTTTTATAGTAAACACTGTAATGCGCCTGGTGTTTCTATTCAATTTTGGGGAATTAATTTGGGAGACTTTATGCTATATTTTAAAATTTATCTAAGCTTAATTATTGCCTTGGCGCTTTTGATTTGAATTGTCATCTCTTTAATTTTTGTAAATACTAACTATATACATTCTTACTATCTTTTGATAATTGCTCAATCGTCGACTGTTTGTCATTATAAATTTTCTGGACCTACTTTGTTTTGTTATTAAATTTGTTATTGTTGATGATATGTGTTTATTTGATACCTTTCCCTCAAGTGTTTGAGATAAGCAAAGTTTATATTGATTCGGAAACAAGTAGTAAAGGGGAATACTGTTTTGCTTTTGGAGTTACCAGAGTCCCACCCGCTTCTGTATTTACGGGGGGTACGAAAATACGGTGGCGGCACACACATCACCTCGCGACACTCTCCGAAAAACGTTAGAGCTGGCCGGCAGAGTATTTTCCACGGGACGACCACCAACAGGTAGGTTCGGGCAAGAGAGGGTGGCCCTGCTAAACATTTTGCAACCACGTAGTTACTTGGTTTGTCTTGTTTTGGTCGCGAAAAGCTTAGCAGCTTATAAATTATTCCCAGCTGATATATTAGTACGTAATCGTATTGAGATTACTGGGCACTAAGTAAACAAAGCTGCTCCATTGTCTAGTTTTTATAACATCGACAGTTGCTTACACAATGTTATCTTTAGGAATTTTTATACACATAAACATTTCGGTGTATGTTTGTGACTAAATTCTACTAGGTCTTTTGTAGACATTCTTATCCATAGGCGGCACATAATTTTATCTTCAGGGGGTTTTTAGTTTTAGGGTACGCATTGTAACTGCCTCATAATATTTTAGATTTATATTCTATATAATTGCATTTTTTCATTTTTCATACGTTGTCTCTTTATTTCAAGGACACCTGTACAGTTTCTCAAGCTTGATGACTTTTTTCTTTCACTTGAATACTGTATAATACGGAGAAATAATATGCTTATAAAATTATTCACAAAACACATCAAAGACTTCGACTAATTATACAAATTTAGTACGTTTAGGTGATATGACAAATTAAAGCAAAAACTCAGCAACCGCTTAAATTTCACTGTTATCCACGCAGATCCAACTAAAGAGGTTCCACTGTAGAAATGACGTAAAACGGGGCTAATAACCACAGTCCATTAAGCGTTCCTCCGTTACCGAATTAGTTGTTTGTGGGTGACGTTTATATAATTGATTGCGGGTTATATTTTAAGTGATACAAAAAGGATTCGATGTCGCTTGGTGTTACAATACATTTACCGTATTAACTAGGTTTGGATATGGAGCGAACGCAGGAAGAATTTTTTTTCTGTATTAGACAATCTAATCGGAATATTATGAAATGATTACACCTACAATATACATATTAACTGCGATTATGCAATGTTAAATAGACAACAAAAACATAGAATGTACAGATTCTTTTTTTTATATTCTGTATAATAAGAAACGTAGACTAATATTATTGCAAAAAAAAAAACAGTTATCAAAAAAATCTTATATGTAAGCATGCTAATATGTATTTAATATGGGGTCCAGTCTCCATTATTTTTTAGAATAGCACAGCAATTTTTATAGTTACGACCAAATACGAGGTGCTACCCAGAAATTCCCGGAAAGTAAAAAAAAACACATAAATTGTTCTTACAACTTATTCACTACCATCCCCTTCAAAGTACTTTCCTTCCGAATGAATACATCGAACCCAGCGATTTGTCAATCAATCGTTTCAAAATGGCGACTTTTGAGTTTTGTTTTCAACCTCAGCAAAGGAAGAACAATGAGCAAGATCTGAAGAGTAGGGAGGGTTGAGTACTAACACACACACATATATATATATATATATATATATATATATATATATGTATGTATATATATATATATGTATATATATATATATATATGTATATATATATATATATAGATCTATATATATATATATATATATATATATATATATATATATATATATATATATATATATATATATATAGACAATTTCTTAGCAGTTCATTAAATATATCGATTGATAAATTCTTGGAGTTTTTCGGCTTTTATATGAAATATTTACAAATATCAAAGTAGTATGTAATTGCAAAGTAAGAGAAGATGTGTAAATATTGCTGTCTACAAATTACAAAGCAAATGTACGAAATTTTTAATTGAAAAATATTGTCTACGTTGGGACCTGAACCCAAGTCTACAGTTTGCCGGACGATACACCTTGGTTCAAGCTATATAGAAATGCATTATAAAATAACAGTGTTAATGATTCAGATGTCAGTTATTGAATGTAGATGTCAGGTTTGAAAGCAGAAGTCAGTTTTAAAAGCAGATGTCAGTTTTGATAGCAGATGTCAGTAACTGAAAGCAAATGTTAGTTATTGAAAGCAGATGCCTGTTTTGAAAGCAGCTTTCAATAACTGACATCTGCTTTCAAAAAAAAAATTGATATCTGCTTTCAAAACAGACATCTACTTTCAAAACTGACATCTGCTTTCAATAACTGACATTTGCTTTCAATAACTGACGTCTGCTTTCAAAACTGACATCTGCTTTCAAAAATGACTTTTGCTTTCAAAACTGACATCTACATTCAATAACTGACATCTGAATCATTAACATTGTCACTTTATAATGCACTTTTAATTAGCTCGAACCAAGGTCTATCGTAGCTTAATTGGTTAAAGCGACGGTCCGGCAAACCGTAGACTTGGGTTCTAGCTCCAACATAGACAAAATTTTTCAATTAAATTTAGTATGACTTGCGTTGTAATTTGTAGACAGCAAGGTTTACATTCACATTTACTTCACAATTACATATTAATTTGATAATACATATTTCATATAAAAGCCGAAAAACTCCAAGAATTTATCAATTAATATATTAAATGAACGGCCAAGAAATTATCTATCTATCTATCTATATATATATTATATATATATATACATATATATATATATATATATATATATATATATAACAATTGATAAATTATTGGAGTTTTTCGGCTTTTATTTGAAATATTTACAAATATCAAATTAGAATGTATGTAATTGCAGAGTAAGTGGGGATGTAAACATTGCTGTCTACAAATTACAAAGCAAATCATACGAAATTTTATATATATATATATATATACATATATATATATATATATATATATATATATATATAATGTACTACATAAGATACGAATAGTACATTTTCGATAGATCATGCAATATAATTATATGTTATAATAACACAAATAAAATATGCCAAAAAATTGTTGCAAAGCTAATGCACAGAAATGTTATAGTACGGGCCGAACAAGGTTATAGTAATAAAAAAGATAATGTAAATAAAGTTAACAGAGTACGTATATTATGATGATTATGAACTAGTGGTAGTATGATCAAATTTGCATTGTGCCGTAGGTCTGGCATGCGTAAACATTTAATTTGAACATACTGATATAAATTGTAAATATTTACATGTGCATACCTTTTATATAAATATATCCAGTAAAAAGAATATATAAAGATGTGCAAAAAATTGTGTTCTTCGCTATCTGTAACATTACGAGTGGTTGTATCAGCACAGTTATTTAAGAACTGCATAAAACTACTATGTACTGTTGTAAATAGTGTAAACAATATTTTGACACTTTTTAATCTGCGAATAAGATTATTAAAGCCTGTTCCCACCTTAGACAATAGTACAGCGCCTTGAGAATACAGCAGAGTTGCTGTGGAAGATATTTGAAAAAACATTATGGCAAATATAAAATACAAATGTGGAAAGTTTATTTAATTCCAAAATGTTTGAAAAATTAATAGAGATTCTGATATGATGACTAGAGCAGACCAATATCCGTGCGCGCCATGAGCGCCGGTATGGGAGTGTAATTCGTAATATATTAGAATATGCGATAGAATAGATAAAGTAATATGCATAAACACACGAAAAATAAGAATAGTACATATTATAGCAGCTTTGTATGTCGTGCACACAATCACTGATTTCATACATTTTCCATTTTATTTCTAGGTACATACAACGCTGCTATAATATGTACTATTCTTATTTTTCGTGTGTTTATGCATATTACTTTAATAGCAGAAAACCAAATGTATATTTAATTATTTCTGATAGCATAAATGTCTCTACTTCTATACTTATATCGGTAACAAGCTCATGCTGCGTCCCTATTCTAACGCATATTCTAATATATTACGAATTACACTCCCATACCGGCGCCCATGGCGCGCGCGGAAATTGGTCTGCCCTAATAATGACTAATTAAGAAATAGTGTTATCGTTGAGGATTCTGTACTTTAATAATTGTGGTTTGTATTTATGTTATGAGATATTTGTTATTATGCACGTAACCAAAACAAGTTACACAGTTTTCAGTCTATTCTTTAGAGTCATAATTTAGGTATGATTAAGATTCAAAAATAATCAATTATATAGAAGTCCTTGGGTGCGATTCATATCTTTTTCAAACTAATTTGTCGAAATCTAATATACCTAATTTATCTAATGAATGTGTAGAAGTTACCTAGACATTAAAGTTTTTCAAAATATCACAGATTCATTCGTAATAAAGAAAAGAAAGCAGTTATGTATATGAAGCATGTTTAATTTTTTTTGTTATCAGATGAGAAACATATATTTTATAAGAATATATGAGATATTCATCTATTACTTCATAATTCATTTAAATAAAATTTGATTACACAATACACATAGTTACTAAATATACAAAGAAATTTAATTTCTCAAGTATCGCTGCTATTGTAGGTCATCAAATTAGAATTCAAATTACTGGAGCTCCTACGAATCTTTTGGTTTGGCAAATCAGTTAAGTCGGAGTCACAATACTGTGTGCTACTTGTGTCATCATTTACGGCTATGATTAATTCCTATCTATTATCCCCAATTTCATCTATCTGTCACGCTTCTTCCTCAAATCCAATACATAATACAATAAGAATAGTAAATAAGAATGTTAATTATGCATATATCTCTTTTTACGTGATTAATGCAATTAGATCATTGTTCGTATAAAACCTAATCATATGCTCTGTCTATTAAAGCTAGCAAATCAGTCACTTCGAAAGTGGTATCTTAATTTTATTTTTTATTTGAGCCCGTACCATTCCAGTGAATTAAGCATGTAGTTGGTACGAAGTACGTACATTTAAAGAAAATAATAGTTTCTGAATAGTTGTGAAAGCTACTGTTTTTATAATGGGATGACGCTATAAAGAATAAAATGCAAGAGATCAAAAATAAGCAGATAAGCACAACAAATAATGACTTCTGACAACAAGAAATAATATAATAAATGATGTAGCTAATTTCATTGTATTCAAATTGTTTAACATAGTCCGACAACACACTAGCAAATGAGGGAGTTATAAGTATAGGTTAAAATCTATAATAAGAAAGAGATATATATGTATATAGTCCTATAAGAGCCTGTATTGTTTTCTAAACTGCGAACAGACTATATTTTATTATCTGATTCCTAATAAACTTATTTTTAACATAACTATTAAAAAAAGAATGAAGACACAACTTCACCGTCATTCATAACAAAAAGGAGATGTTAACAACAATAAATGTGAACCAAAGTCTGTAACTATTAGTTTGTTTCTGTTACTAGTACCAAATACAACAGTATTTTTTGAGTACCTGTGTATTATGTACATTAAAAATTCGATGTTCGAAAACTGTGTATGCAACAGGCAGACGCCGTTAAACCAGAGATTTAATTAATGTTTTTATTAAATATGATTATATATCAACAGTACTATACAGCTCAGATTATGTCTGTTGAATTCGAAAGTTTCTAAATTCGAAATTACGAATTTTAGTAAATTTGACTAGGTATTCGAAAATCAAATTTTAAATCCGACATTCGAACTAGAGATGGTTGCTCTGAACCGAACCTGTTCCTTTGAACCTAGTTCGCGTGCCGGAGCAGGTGCACCTAGTTCGCATTTTCCAAAAGAGTAGATCCGATTGAAACGATTCCGAGTCGTACAATTCTGATTCCGATCGTTCAAGTCGGAGCGCCCGAGAGTTGATCTCGCAGTTGCACCTACATATTCGCATCGTATTATGTAAAAGAGTAGGTCCGCCTGGAATGAGTCCGACTAAGCGAAGCGAAAAGTGAGAAATAAACGACGCAACTACTCCTATACCTATGTATAAATAAATACAACTGGCAATTGTAGTTGCTGCGATTCCGAATAATTGTATATAGAATTGTGCAACCAAATATGTATATTTATTTTTAAATAATTAGTATGATTTCTAGTCATAAGAAAAACTAAATTTTTAGCTACACAAAAAATATATAATAAAAAGTAAAAATAATAAGAACTAATACATAAAAAATAGTTTTAATTTTTGTATTTAAATCTAAATGAAATCATCGTTCATATTCAGGAAAACTAGTTTTTCTACTTTACTCGCACTTAACCGTGTTCTTATTTCATTTAAAATATACCCCGCTTTAGAAAAGAGTCTCTCGCATGGAACTGAAGTAGCCATTGCACAACATATTTCCTTTACAACGATACTTAGATTCGGGAATAAATATTCACTGTCCTTCCACCACTGAAATGGATCCTGATTTCGATCAGCCATTTCACATTCTATATATCGTTGCACTTCCATTATTGCGCGAGAATTTGCAGACCCTGGGACTTCAACATTAGATAACATTTTATCTATTGAGGTATTATTGGTATTATTTTTGTGATTAGTCTAACGAATGTTTCTTTTTTTCTAACTTTAAACATTCTTTCTAACCGCCGCCGTCAATAAATTAAATACATTCAACACATTGCATATTAGAATGACATGGGATTTTCTAGTGTTGCATTGAAAAGCATACAAAAATTATTTTAAACCTATGTATGTATGTATGTATATCGTATGCACTTTAATTAAAAAAAAAATCTATAAATTGCGATCTGACACCTCATTTAAAATGTAATAATTTAACTACTATTTGTATATCCAAGCTGTGTGCCTAAGTAAACATAAAGATTACCCTGACTGATCGGACGCAAAATATGACTCACAATCGGTCGGAGTCGGGACTGATTTGTGCACCTAGTTTGCCGCACCTAGTTCGGAACTGGAATCCTGGTAGGTGCACCTACTCCGCTCAAGGAGTAGGTTATATCATCTCTAATTCGAACTGTAAATTAAAAATGCCAAATATTCAATGAAATAAAATAAATTCACACTGAAAACTCGAAATTTTATATTTGTAATTCAAATTGGTCTGAATTAAAAACGTTTAAGCTAAAACATTTTATTAAATACGTTAAAAGAGAAATAAAACTAATCTTCACTTTTTTAATACGTATTCGTAAAACGCCAATCGGTTCGCCAACACAGTGGCTTCATCAGATACTTACAGCTAAAGGTCACATACAAACTAAATTAAAAATATAAAATGAACAAGGTTAGTATTATTTTACGTTTTTTAAAAAATTTAAAAATTTACAAAAATATAGTAAAGTAGTGGCCATCTGTTCGGCCCTAACTGTTATTCTATAGGGTACTAAAAATGTTTTCGCATAAAATTTGTTTTAATAAACTAAATGTACATATATATTATCATCTAAACAGTTTTTAAATGAATAAATTTAACAATGGTGAGTTATTTAAATCTAATTGATCATTAAGTAAAATTTGTGATTGTTTTAATTTATTGATTTCTAAACTTTCCAGTAAATTTAACTTATTGCCTTTATTTTCTAAATGTAGAATTTGAGAATTCATATTAAAAGTGTAGTTTTCTTCTAATAGATGATTAGCAAAAGTGGAATCTTGTATTTTCTTTCTAAACGAGAAACAGTAATGCGTTTTTCAAACGATCTTCCTGTTTGACCAACATATATCTTACCGCATTCACAAATTAACTTATAGACTCCAGATTTCTTATTTTTATCTGTTCTATCTTTATTGTTTTAAATGTTTTGAAAAATTATTATTAGTTTTGAAAACCGTGTTTATATTATGTTTTTTTTTAAATACATTGAAATATGTTTATTAGGTTTCCCAGTGTACGTTTGTAATTTAAATTTTGAATTTCGCTTGTCCTTTATTACAGGATATACAATAGAGATAGTTTTTTTTGTCAGTTTTTTTAATTAGAGAATTACTGAGTTACATTATTGATTGCTATTTGTTTGCTTAGATTTAGTTCTTTTTCATACTTTTCTTTGGATAATTAATCTATGTAAAAGACTATGGAAGCCTGAAATTTGTGTTGTATGGGATGGGTTGACGAATTATGTATAGTTATGTATACCGATAGGACCAGCTCTCAACGGGCCATACCCAGCAATAAGTGGCAACAGCGAATCCCCTCTACGCGCAGTAGCTTACATTACCATACATTGCAGAGTTATGAATTTAGTAAGACTTAAACCGCGCAACGATATAGTCGTTTGCATATTCGTTCTGTATACGTAATTTGAACATTTGTTTCAGATATAATAAGGTCGTTATATCTCCAAGTTATTATTATTGTATTCTTAGCTGCTACGGAAAAGTAATTTTAAGTAATAAAAAAACAATAACGTTTTCTAAAAGATAAAAGTAAAAAAATCAATAATTCTGCAAAATAAATTTTAATTCTAAGAAAGTCACTAAATATAGGATTTGAAAATACCGCCCTCTCTCCCCAAACAATAGCCGAGCCTATTGTAAAACTCCCGCCTCACTCCCTCGAGATTTCTAGGGGTTATTGTCTCGAAAATTCTAAACAGCTAAGCTAGATACGAATGACGGGCAATCTATTGCTCTCGATCATCGGACTTATGTATGCACACGCGGAGTGGCATCGTACATACGTTGCCACATCGCATTACGTTCCATACGTATATTGTTGCGTATGGCCCGTAGCGGGCTGGACTTATGTGTATATGGGATTCTTTATGCTAAATGTCAAACTCTAATTTATTGTTGATTCTTTTAATTAAATTCAAAGAATTAATGCTATTGTTTACTTCGGGTTCCATGGTAAATTCAATATTTTTGTGAATAGAGTTCACGAAGTAGCAAGTTTAATTGTCTTTATGTTCTGGAGAAATAAAGTTCGATATCGTTTGCGTATATATACTAAAAGAAAAATATGCTTTCTTAGGTGATTATTAAAAATGATGGATTCTAAGTGGTTCATAAAAATTTCTGATAGTAATGGATTTAAGGGGTTACCCATTATTAGTCCTTCACTACAAGTGTATATTGAATTATTTAACTGGAAGTAATTTTGTTGCAGAATAATATTTAACAAATCTAAGATTTCAATTACCGGGTTAGTGTTCTAAGCTATAAGTAAATTTTCAATTAAATTAGCGGTTTCGGCTGGACGGACACTCGGAAATAATACGTTACCCGAAATAATAAGTGGTAACTTAAATTTTTATTTCGATTCAAAGTAATGTTCTTTATTGTCATTTAAAAACATTAACGTGTTGACATTATTAGATAGTAATAGATGATACAATATATCCGGCCGTGGAGAATACCCTTTCTGATGATATTGACGTAGCTGGAATCACGAGATATGTTCTGGCTATATTTGACAAGGTAGAATACTTGCTGGCATTTGGTTCCTACAATTCAAACGGGTTCTGCTTTTATGCGATTTCTGTTTCTTGTTCATACATTGAAAATTCTGAGATATTCCTATTTGAAGACTTGGGAAAATTATATCCAAAAATGTTGTTGATGTTTCTGGTACCGTATTTGTGTCAGGATTCTGAATCGTATTGTAAATGTCATTCACTTTATTTATTATGTTAATAATCCTTTTGAGTATTAAGGGACCTATAACGAAGATTCAAATATTCTGAAATTTGTGTTGCCATAATTTGTTCCTTGTTTGCAAAAAACCTTCATCGTAAATAGTAAATAGTGCAGTTCATTGTCCACTGATAATTTGTATATGTAAATAAAAATAAATTATGCGTAGGTATAATCTGAAATTCAATTTCGAATTTGAAATTCGAAATACGGTTTCGAATTCTAAATTCGAATACCTTTGTAGCAAGAATTCGATATTTCGAATTTGGAGAACTTCGTGTTGAGGATACAGTTAATATCTCTTTCTTACAGTTAATGTAAGTAGATCTATATAGAATTCAAACATAAACATTTGCAATTTATAAAATATTTAACGTGCATGTTCAAGTACTGCATAAAATATTTTTATTAGCACACTCAAATGGTAAAGCTTTCTTTAAATTCTAAGAAAGCGATATCTTTTACATTTACAAATTTATTTATTACCTAGGGTTATTAATAATCCGCATTTTTTCCAAATTTATTTATTGTTTTATACATTAAACCGCTTGTTTTATTGCCTAGGATTATTAGTGAACAAAGTGTAATTTGGATATTCATTGTTAAGATCTCGTTCCTTAGATATGTATAATAAATTTTATTACAACAAGGGACGATCCGGAACCACATATCTAGGTTTATGACACTACTAATAATTAGTAACAATATTTTATTACTTATTAGTTATTATATTCTTAGGACATTATCGTAAACCTTGGTTATTGTTACTTGTAGGCACAATTTCTGCTAAATAATCACACAACAAATCCCCGTTATGACATCAAACAATACACTGTTCAACCAATACGATTTTAATATGTAATAGTTAGGGGTAGTGCCATATTTTTACCTAATTGTAAAACAGTACAGAATGGATCAGTATCAACTCAACATCAGTACAAGACACACAGTCTTTAGACAACAGTCTTCTTCGTAACATCATGAAAATCATACTTTAACAAGAGACACTTAACAACACTTTTATGTTAGTATAAGTCGTTTGTACATCCAAAATAAATGTATATAGTGTAAATAAATATATTTAGATGAAAGTACATTTATTCATTTAACAAATAGTCACCGAAGATTTAAATAGTAAAGTGTATACAGCCTTACAATCTGTTCACGGTAAAGCAACATCGGGGTCGTGATTCTTGTAACTGACGTTGACGCATCACTGCCAGACCACGGAGTCATTGTAAACATTTGGGCCACGAGCCAACATCATCTCCAACACTTCGAAATTCGGATATTCGAATTTTTTCGCCAGCACTAGTTCAGATACATAAGTTTAAAACAGTATTTGAAAAAAATCCCTTAAATATAAGTAAAATTTCAAGTAGTTTAAAGGGTTTGAAAACAGTCAATTTATTGGTCAATAATGTACAAATTTTAGACGTTCTTTGAATAAAATTCATAAAAAAATGCGATAAAATAATAAATATCCGAAGGCCCAAGACGAATAATATACAAAATATATAAGAGAAGAAGTTTGACCTAATAACTTCATGAATACCTCTTAATATATTGAGCAACAAACCAAAAATATTTTAAGTTTTACCATTTACACCAATCTGCTTGAAAATTGTGTCCCGAAGTAGTTTTCCTTCATAAAACATATTAGTATTCCAAATGAGCAAATCCTCATTTGTTATATGAGCATGTCCGCATTTCCGAATACGACGGCGATACCCATCACACAAGTAAACGAATAAGAATATTTCTAATAGACAGTACCATGGATATTTGGTAGTCATGCTTATGATCAATTAGACCAAATCCAGTAAACATTTATTACATGAAACAAATATGTACTTGCAAAGGTTCAGGCGAACTTGTCGTTAACAAAAAGGATGTTAAAGAAATAGGTTAGTGACCTCCCTAATTTGTAGTAGACATTTCCTGTAGATTAAGATAAAAATAAATATCGGCAAATGCAAAACAGTGATAGCAAACATACAAACAAATAAGAGAAGCAACAGAACAATAGATATTAAAGTGGAAACGTCGAAAATGGTAATATAGGAATACCTGAATAGAATAATTTCATAGTATGGAAATATAGGTCTGGATGCATTGCAGAGAATAAAATAAATAATAAATATATACTACATAAAATTATATTTTACAAAATAAGAATAAATACAAGTCGTAGGTATAAAATAATGATGCTGTAAAAATTTTTATTTTAAATTTATACATATTTTGTTATTATCCCCTTCAATATACACCCCCTCCTCTATCTCTACACTGCTTAATTTGAACTCTCCATTGAGTAAAACAGTGTTGGAAGTCTTTTTCAGTGAGTTCCTTCGTAATACGTTGAAGCTGTGAAAGAGCGCTTTCTCTTAAATATAAGATAAAGATAAAAAAAAAGATAAAAAAAGATAAGATAAAAGTCAAAGGGTGCCAAGTTAGGCGAATAAGGTACTTAAAGTGTCAGTACTAATATCATATTAAGGACATGAAAAGCAGATATTATGCACCCAGTATAGGAGAACATCTCAATGTTTAGATAAACACCAAGTTATAAGACATTCTTAAAAGATTCTGCTTCAGTAGAGTAATTGAATATTTCTTCTTACTCAATGGTAAAGGCATAACAGGCAATAGGTACTCAAAAATATTCAAAAAGTGCATGATAAATTAGGCATATTTTTTTCACAATAATACAAGATTTCATTAATTGGTCTGGTTTCATACTTACATGTGTTGTTATTCATTGAATTATGTTTTATAACATTAACTTAATTAGGTGTTTTTGCTTATTATTTGATATCCTTTTCTATCGGTCGTGGAATTATGGAAGTATTGTACTTTCTTAATGAGTTTAACTGTTCAAGAAGATTCGCCACATTTCCCTATCTTTATCTTTAATTTTCACATCGTTTCCGTTTTCTTAATATTTCGTGAATTTTTCTTTAAATGTAATTGACGGTCTTTTCTTAGATCGTCTTCCAAGTGTTTCCATTATGAGTATTTTATGCGCTGGTTATTCCTCTTAATCTTAATAGCATGTCTTCTTAGGTGTTGTTTTTAATGTACTTTATTTATTAGTTTGACTTTTCATTTTTTCCTTATTACATCATTTCTAATTTTACCCCTTGCTAATTTTCTTCGTAGATATTTCTTCCCTATTACCTGTATTTTGTTCTCTTGTGTTTTTGCCTCTGCTTAAATCGCATATCTACATAAAAGCGTTTCTATGAAAACCGTTATTATAGACTGCTATTTTTGTTGTTCTAGTTATTTCTTTTTTTATGTATGATCTTTTTATTTGCTTAGCACATTTTATTTGTTTCTATGAATCTTTTTTTAATTTGAACACCCATGCTACCCCTTTTATTTACAATATGCCGTAATTGTGTTTTAAATAAAAATTCGTTTTGCATTTAACACTTTAACAATTAAAAAATGTATACATATTAATTCCTCAGAACTTACTGAGAAAGTAATTTACAAATTAGTGAGCCAAGACTGTATAGTAAGCAAAATTAAGAACAATTACTTTAGATGGAAACGGAATGTAGTGCCATCATATTCTAATACACTAGTTAAATCGAATTTTTATAAACTGTGTCCTGGGAACTGCTCCAGGTAAATTGCGAGTTGTTTCATTTGCCCGCGTCTCCTATTCCTCTTCCATAATCTTCCCTCTGAACAAGCGGGATTTTCTTGTATCCTGCTTTTCCGAATCTCCAATTTTCCATGCACTTCATATTCTTTCTCCATAATTAACGGCTGTATGCAAGAGTTAGTTTCAGTACTGATTCGTGTTTCAAAAAGAATTATACCTAGTTGTCCATGAATTTCTTCTATAAATTATGATGTTCTGTACTCTTGAAATGCGGACATAGATTAAATGGTATGAAGGTTATATAACTGTGACTGTCAAAATTTATCATCAAGAGGTATGGCGATGAAATTAATAACTATATATAAAATATTAATAACTAATTATAATTTATATCAAGTGTTCAAAATGGTCACCGTTCTGTTGAATGCATAATGCAATACGACGTTTCATCTTGTCAAAAATATTCTGAAATACATTTGGTGTTATTTAATTACATTTAATTGTAATTGTATACATCAAGTCATTCAAGTTATTCATGTTTCCTTATGTACTTCATTTTTTAGCATTCGGATATACAAAAACCTGAAGTAAAAATATCTGACGACCTTGCTGGTTAAACACCTCTGCTTATAACTCGATGAGGGAAGGTATATTCTCAAAGCGCAAAATTACCACGAGTTGTATGTGCCCCATATTGCTGAAAGTAACCGCCATTGTCTCGTTCCACTGGAGTTAAAAATTGTGTTAATGACTGTTCTCGGTATCGTTGGCTATTAATATTATTGTGAAAAAATATTGGTCCTATTTTGCTACGACGAGATACAGGATACAGGTTGTAAAGGAACTTCGTTTATTGTTTATAGACCATGTTCTGTAATTCTGTTTATTTACAAACCTACTTAAATGAAACCATGCTTCATCAGTAAAAAAACTTAGATCAAGAATTTCGTCATTATATAATTTTTTTTGAAAGAAGTTGCGATCTGTTGAACAATGAATACTTTGTATGGATACATATTGCTGTGAACTTTGCTCTTAAAATTTAATTTAATTAACGGAATGATTGTGTATATAGTTGCACAGGCATAATTTCGTTGAGACTCTGTATATTCTATGTAAACTTTCGGTTCTGCACAACTAGGCCTAGCGTCCAAAGTAAATACAAAGAAATGACACAACAAGCAGTATTTGTTTAAAATATTTTTTTGCCTATTAGTATCTTTAGATCTCATTGTTATTGTCTTAAAATATTTCATTCTTAACCTATTCTTAATCTAGCAATGAAACTTTTATATATACATATTCTCTTATGAATTTTACACAGATAATTTTGGAGATTTGATTCAGATTCAAATGAATCTCACAAGCAAAGACTTTTGAGGATTTTTCACTTACCACGCCTATCTCTGAATGTTTTGAAACTTAAAAATCCCAATGGCACAGATACTTTTAGAATATTCAGGGAATCCTACTTCCTCTTTATCAGACTCAGGTATCTGGCCTAACATACACTTTAATCAGGTATTTATAATTACTTAATAGTTTAAAATAACAATACACATATACCTTTATCAAACTTCGTTAACTCTATACACTCCAAAATTATTTCTTGTTTAAAATTTTACTTACTTGGATTCAAGTTCCGCATATAAACTTTCAAACTCCTCTTGGTATATTGTTTATCCTTAACTAGTACGGAAAATAAATGAATTTTTAATTCTTTTAATTATTTAAACAAATCGCTCACAGGCTTCAACTTCAAGAATTTATTAATTATGTGAACGTTAAAAATATGTTTGTGGCTCTCGAGAATATCTTCGTGAATCTCCTTTTCCTCGGTGATTTTTCCTTATATAGTACGCATTCTTTCTTTCTACGAATTTCTTCCCTATTCCAAATCATTTAATTTTGTTTTAACTAATTTTCATGCTTATTTAAAGTTTTCACCCCTGTGTATTTCTCTTCATCGTGGGTATATTTTAATTTTTTATATTTTAATCTTCTTCATTTCTATACGTTGTCTCCCCGTTTATGTAATTTTCCTTTTGGCTGTAATTTACATATTTGAAAGTTTTATTATTGAATATTGAATTTTTAGCCTATTTTTGTACGAATCGTGTTTGATTTGCCAGTCTCAACCCGCAATGTATTTTCCAATGTTTGTTGACTTCTCGTTACTGATATTCTTGTGTTTCTTTTAGGTTTTTCTAGTCCTGGTTTCCCTTTTGCATGGCTTATGATTAATTTAATTGTTTAAAAATGCCCTGGACGTGTCATGTTACGCATCTGTTTTGGCACGGTTATATTTATAACAATAGAATGAATTGAAGTTACATGTGGCTACTAACGTTGTTAATATACAAATAAAAGACTATTTCGTATCCTTTTTAATATTGCTGGCAGGTAACGCATGTTTTCTCATTTTAGTGAGATATTAAGCATTTAAAAATCAAACTAACCTAAAATTTATTGACATAATGTCGCTTATTTACACATTAATTCTTGGAATTATACATCTAAAATTTTAATACTACATTTAGATACGATATACGAGGTGCTTTTAAAATACACAATCTCGGTCGGTTTCTTTTAAATTTTCTTATTTTAGTGAATTGCATAGCATAGGTAGAAGATATGTTCGTTTGAACTGATAAACGATGAACTGATGTATGTGGGTTTTCTCCAATAAGATTTTCTACGTGATCAAGAATATTTTGCTATGTACGTGGTCTACCAGAACTTTTACCTTTTAACACAGATCCTGTAGTCCGAAACTTCTCCACGACTAGACGAATGTGATGATGTAAAGCGGTATTATCCACAACTCTATTAGGAAACTGCAAGTGAAACTGTCGCTTATATTTCGCGTAGGAGGAATTGCCATTCTCCGTTAAGAAATTGTGCACTTCGAAAACATGTTTCAATAATAAAAATATTTTCTTGCAGTGTGTACATTATTTAGTAGTATTGTTTATTAAGTAAAAAAATATTTGTAAGAAAAATTATATTGCTAGTCACAAAATGACAAATGTCAAAATGACATTAGATAAATACTTGGTTATAAGTAAAAGGCAAGTGGCTTATAATAATTTGTAGGTACTAGTTACTCAGTGCCTACTGAGATGAAGTTCTTTTTGAAACATGTTGTATAATTCCCAAATTCTTAGTTCCGGTAATAAAAGAGTTTTCGATGTATATATATATATATATATATATATATATATATATATATATATATAGTGTGTGTATCTTTGGATCGGGATAGGATATTAACAGTAGGGAAGATTGCGGTGGAAGACGTGAATGATATACCTATATTATCACGAAGTGGCGTTCTTAATTGTTTCATTGTTATTTTTAAGTCAGCGAATAGTGCAGTAGTAAGTCACTAGCTTATCGTGTCAAGAGTTCCGGGATTGAATCCGGGATTTGTTGGCGAGGTTTTTATGGTTTTCGTTCTCGCTTAAGGCGAATTCCAACAGCCAAATATGTTGTTTGCGGCATCGGAGTAATTCAAACATGCGAAGTAAAAAATATAATACTAAACGGCTACTTATATATTATATGCTTTATAGAGATTATTATTATTTATATTATTTATGGAGAACGAAAGCATATTTAAACAAATGTCGTAGACCAAGTTATGTGCAGATTCTCATTTTTGCACAGTCATATTTTAAGTCAAGAAATTCCCCAATAAACTTATATACTTGATCACTTAGTGCTCGTTTTCTGTTTCTACAAACACTCGACATAATTAATATGTAATTTGCAACGTACGAACGCTCATATAAATATGCACAACGCACCGTTAACAGTTGATCAGCGAGCGAATGTTGATTCGCACGGTCACATAGGGGTGGGATGGTGCGCAACATGCGCAACTCTACTCATGACCTGCCAATAGTCTTTGTAACTGGTGTTGAGAAGATGCTAAGGCATGAATAATAATAATAATAATAATAATACTATTATTACATTCAATTTAACAAAGTAAAAATATTACATCATTTATTAGGTTATATATTATTTTTGAAAAACAAGTTTTTAGAAAATTTAGACTAATAGTTTCACCATCAAAATATGTGTACTTATAAGAGAATTTTATGCACTCATGCTAAAAACAAGATTTTTAATATATATAAAATGCATATGCACAATGCAACATTTAATGTTCTATGGTTCTTCAAAGAGTAAACATTCTGTCTACATTTAAAATATGAAAATAATGAGCCCTGTACGCAGGTTAAATATCGTGACACGACTCGCTATAATAATGGGTAGGTACCGTGTGCCAGACGCACTTATCCTTATTAACGTGTTTATTTCCAGTGGAAGACCATTGAAACTAGTGTTCGCTGAGTACATCCGACACTACGCTCCTTATGACTACCACTAGCTGTTGTATTCTCGCTCGTGTCTGTCGTTACAAAAGCAAGTGGTTGTGCCGGAAATGCATGTTGACGTACGTATAGACGTCAATTGTATTGTATAATATAAAGAATACTTGCAGTCTATGTGAGAATAAAGTTTCTTTTTTATCTTATTTTAAATCATTTAAATTTACAGAATATATGGATGGCACATTCTTAGTTCATACATACTAAATGCGAATGTTAATTTTAAATTATAATATATACCATAAATAAATTACTTTATAATTTCTTGAATTGAAGTAGCCTTTACTTGATGGAAATTCATTAAATTACAGTATAGAGTGGAATGTATAATATAACAAAGAATATATAAATACGCAATTAAATATCAATTATTTACGAAAACCCATACATCAAGCTTATTTAAAGAATTCACCATTGTATCTCTAATGGTATAAAGAGAAACTACACCAGATGGTAGGCGGGAAAGTTCCAATGTATTTCATAAAAGCTTCGACTCGACGACTAATTTAATTTAATCTATCACATTCAATAGAAAAATGTGGGAAAAATTAATTAAAACTAAATTTAGGAATAAAAAGGAAGAAGAGGCAGAAGGTAATATATCCGAACTTAACATAATTTGTATCTAAATCATAATTAGCCTTTATTTATCGACTCTTCTCAGTTGAAAATGTGTTACTCTTCCCTGAAATAATTTATTTTAAAATGTGTATTGTGGATCAAATCTAGGATACATTGAAGTACAGTAAAACTTGTGTTAATGGCTACCTGTCTAAAGCGGCCACATGAAGTAAGAGACAGTTTCAAAGTTTCCCAAACCCACTATAAGTAAATTCCCATATACCAAACCCCATTATTTACGGCCACCCTTATAAAACGAATTTTCACAGTCTATCTTCATAGAAATTTACCTACCGATATCGGCCGGACTATTTGTGATGTATCTTTATTGATGGAAATATTCAATATTATTTCGTAGTTGTACGAAATTGACTATAATTATGTATTCCTAGTATTTACATATAATTAAATTAAACTTGTAGAAATGAATGCGATCTGAGTCCTGAGCCCGAAAGCTAATTGCCGGGGCAATACGTGCATGTTTATGTTTGATCAAGCGGAGATCGTCTTCATTTCTACAAGTTTACACATAATGCGGTTTTTCAGTTACTTGATTAGTTTAAAGTTGTCTCCGTATCCAAAAGGTTCTTAATTAAGTATGTCGCTAAAAAGAAAACGTTTGTCTCTAACAGACAAAATAAATATAACCGCGGAAAGTGAAAAGTATGCGCTAAGTTTGCGAAGGATGCCAAAAAATATGGGATTGGAAAAACACAAATTAACGATATTATGGAAAATAAAGGTGAATTAAAAAAGATGGTTGGGGAAGGTGATAACTTGGAGAAAAAATGAAAATTTCAGAAGTCGGAATGATTTGCAGTGAATCAAGTCGTCTACAATTGGTTCTGCAAAGCCAGAAATAAAGCAATTCCAATATCTGGGCCACTATGTAAACAAAAAGCACTGGAGGCAGCAAGCAGTTTAAAGATGAAAAATTTCGCAGCATCAAATGGATGCTTGGAAAGTTTCTTCTGGCGACACAGTATAACTTTTAAATCAATTTGTGGTGAGTCCACAAATGTTAATTTGGACGATATAGAGGACTGAAAAACCAACTTACCGTTGATTTTAAGCAATTATTCTCTTCGAAATGTCTATGATGCCGACGAAACAGGTCTTTATTACCGCGCCATGCCAATAAGACATTTGCATTAAAAAATGAGAATTATGCAGAGAAGAAGGCATCAAAACAACGTTTGACTATTTTACTGTGTGAAAATATGGAAGGTGAGAAATAAGATCCATTAATAATTGAAAAAAGTAAAAATCCTCGCTGTTTTAAAGGTAATCATGTTGACAAATCAATCTTAGAATGGGTTTCTAACGAAAAAGCTTGCATGACAACAGAAATTATGACAAGATGGCTGCATAAATTTGACAATAAATAGAAAACAAAATAAAAAAGGGCCTCTTTTCTTGAATAATATTACGTCACATTCTAAAGTTCTATTAGAAGATGTTCAACTAGTTTTCCTGGTGCCTGCATTGTCAGCCCTTAGATCAAGGAATAATTCAGAATTTCAAATTGATTTACCGAAATGTTTTGATTAAAAGGCTTCTAACGTTTATTGACAGTGAATGTGATTTTGAAAATTCAGAAAAAGACATAAATTTAGTAAATGCACTTATATGGATTACAACTACTTGGAAAAAGGTATCTCCTGCTACAGTTAAGAAATCTTTTTCCAAGGCCGGATTATCTGATGTTATCCAAGAAGATACAATTTTTGATGTAGAAGATGAAATACCCCTTGTCCAACTCTTTCCTACAGTTCGTAGCAAAATTGTGATTTAGATGAGTTTGCTTCCGTTGATAGTCATGTGCCTACAGAGAGCCCTAACTTCAGTGTTACGGACAGTGTTCAGAGGAATTGTGCAATAATCATGAAGAACATAAATCTGATAATAGTGATGTGGATGAATGTGAAACTCCAAAATCTACTTTATCTAGTACGAGCGATGTGTGTGCAAAATTAAGAGACATACAGAATTATTTATTGTGCAATAACAATGGTGAAATTTTTATGGGTGTTTCTCGAATTTCACTTAGATATGAAGCTGTAGTTTTTAAATAGAAGCTAAAAAATTTAAAGCAAACAAAGATTTAACCATACTTTAAAAAAGATTAACAAATTATGTTTTTTCCTATGGATATGTTGTAATATGTATAAATAATGAACATAGGTATGTGTTTTGTATATAATGTTTACTTTAATTAATAGTATAAAGAAAAAAAATCTTCAAAACCCAATATGTATTTTATATGTAAGACGAAAAACCTGGCAATTAAGGCCGACTTTATATAGCGGCTAATATTGTTTCTTTTTTGGTGGCCGTTATTGACAGATTTTTTCGTACATGCTGCAAATATATAATTAAAAAAATCATTAATATATACACTCTAATATTTTCAATTTTTTTATTATTCTAGCGTTATAATTTACAATAATTTTTCCAAAATATACCATTCTTTAATAATAATAATTCGTGTCTTAGGATCCACCAACAGTTTAACACCAATTACAGGGGGTATGGACAGGTCATGAGTCATGAGTTAGTATTACGCGCCCGCGTCCGTGGAGAGGCAAGATATTTGAGTATCGGCATTCATCTTAAGCAGAAGAAAAGCCACGAAAACTTTCTCGGACAGCAAGCACTGAATTCGATTCCGATACTTTGAAATGTTAAGAAAATGATAACTGCGTTAATGGTTAGTTTGGTGAGATTTCTACGTACAGAGACGTGTTTTGAACTTATCTTAATTCTCGTCCGAGCACGTCGAGAAACACGCCACTAACATAAGTTGGCGCTAAGTATAGCATTGGCGTGTTTCTCCTCATGCACTGACAGGAAATAAGATGAGTTCGAAACACGTGTCTGTACGTAGAAGTAACCAATGCGTAAAAGTATGCGTTGTATATGTAAAAATCGTATAATTGTTCCATCTAATACGCCTGCAGAGAACCTACGATTTTCACGAATAATAAAAGTTATTTCACAGATTGTTTAGTTGAATATAAGAAGCAGAAAATTTAAAAAGAATTACGTGCAGTTATTCTATTGAAGATAAATCCAAATTGGGTGCGCTTTTCTTTATTGAATCAGTAAAAAATAATGAGGAACATTGGAAATCTTGCTTTCCATTAGGTTGATCTTGGTTTCGAAGATTATGTATAATGTCGCTTGAACGAGCTAAAAAGTATAGAATACTGAAAAGTTCTCGTGCTGAAAATTTAAAAAAAATAAACTTTCACTGAGTAGTCCACTTTAAAGCATGCTCGAAAATATTTTTCCATGCAGAAAAGCATTTTAAAGAGGCGAAAACGTCTTCAAAACTTTTTCGGTTCTTAGCATGTCCTCGGTAATAGGATAGTATGTATCAAAGCATTTGGTTTTTGTGCCCAATTCACGTTGCGTATGTATAAATACGTCAGGAGTCATCACAGTGGAAGATGCTATCGTCACCACGACAGAAAAAACCACGGAAAGTTTGAACCAACGTCAAGTCGATATTGATTTGCTTCTCTGACGCTGATAGCAACGTGCAACAAAAAATTTCTCCCACCAGGTGAAAACAGTTAGTGGGCGATGTTCTTCGGCGACCAAGAGAAAACATTCGACGCAAGCGGCCTGCCAAGTGGCGCAACAATATGTGCTTCCTACACTATGCACCAAATCACACGTCACTTTTTGTGCGTCGGTTTCTAGGCTTAACGAAGGCGGCAGTACTACCTCACCCTCCCTAATTCACAGATCTTGCTCTTTGCGACTTCTTCTTGTTTCCGAAATTAAAAATGAAGCTTAAGGGGCGCTGTTTTGAGACGATTGACGAGATCCAGACCGAATCGTAGGCAGTGTTGAACACGTTAACACGCGAAGACTTCCAATCATGGACAAATCGCTGAGATCGATATATTCATGCGGAAGGAGAGTGAGTACCTTGAAGGGGATGGTAGTGCATAAGTTATAAGAACAATTTGTTGTATTTTTCACAATCCGGGAATTTCTGGGTAGTACCTCGTATAATTACCTAATGTGTTACCTATTTTTTATTTCCCAGCTACATGCTAAAAACCGGAAATCTTTATTATTTTTCAGGAAGTTTTCGTCTCTTTAAATCGCTTTTTAACACATAATAAAAATAGTTCTTAGCATGTCCTAGGTTAGGCTATTCAAAGTTTCCATTTTTTCAATTTTCAGGCTAGGAACTTTCCCTTGTCAGTTACGCAATCATTTGTAATGTCATTGTCCTCTTATTTCAAAGATACTTTGTATAAGCCCTCGGATATCAAATTAATTTAACATAATCTACTAAGATCTATTTCATAGCAGTTCAATAAAATTTTAGATTCGCATTTGAAATTAAATAAGAGTTTTTAATTGACGAAATCTATGTATTTTTGCATTATCGACGAAAAGATAAATTTTTACTTGCCGCTGCGTTTTTTACTAATATGCTTTCGAACAATTTTTAGAAAATTCAATTTGGGAAAATCTGTAATCTTAGGAAAAATATAATGATGTAATAAGAAACTAGAACCTGTAATCCGGTTAGTTTATATATAATCATTTTCACATGAATAATCCTGGTATATCAACGTACACATGTAATTATATGTGCACCGTAGGCCGGACGTCTGTGAAGCTTTTTCGTTAGTCACGCGTCGACACCGAAAAGATCATTGACTCCTTTTCATACAATACCAGCTGCGCGCTGTATACCGAGGAAGGTGACGTGACTATGGCTCGAATCGTGTATAACGAAAAAAAATATCCGTGTCCTTACAGGAGGTAAGATGACTAGTTCATAGCGTAGGCAGAGATTGAGCTTCTATGAATGTGTATGAACCATTAGAAAGCCGTAGGGATTTGTTGACTATAAACACATGTATCTGTACATAGTACCTAGATATTAAATAACTTATAAGAAGGTGTCCAGAGTTCTTCTATCAGCTTTTTTCTTTATAGATAAAGCTCTATGCCACGACTCGATCATTTATAAAAGTAAAAATAATCTTCAGCAAAGCAATGCAATACAAAATAATACAAATCTCTATAAAAACAAATTTGTATCTACAACGTGTCCAGGAAACTATGCAACAAAGGGAAAACTTTTTTATGGTCGATTTCTCAGGAAATTTTATTCTTTATAAAAGTTTTTGTTTTACTTAAAACCCATTTACCCGTTAAAACAAATGAAATATCGCTTTAAATAATGAAAATATTCTTTAATAACTTGAAAATACAAAAAGGCATTCCAATAAAAACGTTAGTTGGTCTACGGTATCCAGAATTTTGCGACAATTTAAACAAATCGACTCTTTGGAATTTAATTTAATTTTAAAAAGGAACATGACAGACCAGTAAGAAATTTAGATAATTCTTTAAATGTTTTACAAAGTGTAATTGAGAATCCTAAATTATCTGTAAGAAAATGTGCAACTAATTTAGGATTACGTAAATCATCAGTATATCAAATATTAAAAACATACAAGTTTACTACATTTAAACCATGATATGTCCAAACGTTGAAAGAACGAGACTATGATAAACGTTTAGAGTTTTCCTTCATGACACAAGGTGAAATAGAGACATAACATTTCCCAAAAAAATATTATTTACCGATGAAGCGACATTAACTACAAATGGTGTAGTTTGTTCGCAAAACTGTCCCATTAAATGGACTGTAAGAACCAATATTCATGAAAGATAAATGTTTGGTGCGGAATTTTTGAGAAGAGTGGTCGGGTCGTTTTTTTTCTTCAGCAAACTCTAAATGCTAAAATGTATTTAGCATTTCTGACTACTGGATTAGAAGATGAATTTGACAACTTACCCTTACAAACAAGACGTTCTTTGTGGTTTATTCAGGATGGTGCACCTGCACATATTTCTCGTCGAGTCGTGCAGTATTTAAACCAAAAATTTCAAGAAAAATGGATAGGAAGATCCGGCGAGCGTGGAGGCCATGAAAATGATGAACTTCCATGGCCTCCACGCTCGCCGGATTTAAATCCTTTGGATTATTTTTTATGGGGTTGGTTGAAAAATCAGGTGTATTCAGATAGGTCATTTGATAACCAAGAAGATTTGCAGAACATGATTAGGGAAGGGGTAACGCATTTAAATAATAATCCCAATTTCCTGAAAAATGCCGTCAGGGACTTAAGTAGACGTACAAATTTATGTATTAAACGAGAGGGGCATCATATCGAGTGATGTTTGTTTAAAACATGAAAATAATTTTTTTTTGTATTTTTAAGTTATTAAAGAATATCTTCATTATTTAAAGCGATATTTCACTTATTTTAACGGGTAAATGGGTTTTAAGTAAAGCAAAAACTTTTATAATAAATAAAATTTCCTGCGAAATAGACCATAAAAAAGTTTTCCCTTTGTTGCATACTTTACTGGACACGTTGTATATACACATGGACACGCAATGCAAAATCTAAGTTCTTGTCCGTTTCCACTTTCTTGTCAAAGATTTAATGTCACCTTTTCTATACGATCTTCTTCCTTCAATTATAAATTTGACATCTGCCTTTGTCTCTCCGCAATAAATTTATCTTTATAGTATTCTTTTGTGTTTGTTTTAAAAATATATCTCCTTTTGAAAATCCTCGATAATTTTAAATGTTCTTTATTATATAAATAAAGAACATTAAAAATTATCAATTATCTTCTTTCACTTTAATAATCTATTTCGTCTCTACTAAACATTCTTTGCCCATTCATTTGCATCGGTATTCCTTTGCCAAACCAGAGGACGCAGGTTCGAATCCTACATCAAAACGAATTTTATTTTCAGTAAAAAATTCGATTAATTAGCGTCGTATATGTAGAAAGCATTTATTTCATTAAAGATATATTTTTTTGACAAATCAAAATATTGACAACTTTGTTTGTATCAATGTAAAATATTATTTATAAACAGATTTATTTGTTTAACACATTTAATATTTTGAATATTTCAATATAATGAACTTTTAATACATTACCCAATTTTCATTTCTAACTTTTTTATTGCTATTGAAAACATCCCTTCTTTTAAATACCCAGCTACTTGCTATTAAAATCTTGTTATATCACTTTTTAATATTATTTTACATTAACGAAATGTTATACTTTTCTATTTCTGTTAGATAGGTTTGACATATAAGCTGTCCCATTGAGAGCGCAATATTTATTTTTGTAATAAAATGCATCATATATTCAAAAAGTGTAAAAATTTTTATTTCAGTATAAAGTACACACATTGCGGTTAACCGTGAAACACAATATCGAACAAATATCCTCCACGACTCTGCTGGCACGCTCTTCCTCTTTTTACGAAATTCTCGATGACTTTTGCGCATAATTCTGGTTCGATTTCACCAATAACACGTCTAATCTCCGTTTTCAGCTCAAGAATTCTTTGTGGATTGTTAGCATATACACGAGATTTCACGTACCCCAAAGAAAGAAGTCGCACGGGGTCAAATCGAACGATCGTGACGGCCAATTCCGGTCGCCATTGTGTGAGATGATTCGTCCAAGAAATTTTCCTCGCAACAAATCCATTGTTTCGCGCGCCATGTAACAGGTTGCTCCGTCCTGTTGGAACCTCATTCCTTCGATATCCATTCCATCCAACAGTGGCCACAAAATCTTCTTCAGCATGTTTCGATAGCATACGCCATTCACTGTTACTGCTTGTTCAGCACCATTTTCGAAAAAGTAGGGTACAATTATTCCGCCGGCCCAGAATCCACACCAAACAGTAACTCGTTCTGCATGCAATGACTTTCCATGAATCACTCGAGGATTCTCCTCGCCCTAAATCCGATCACTTTGAGTGTTCACCTACCCTTTAAGTTGGGAATGCGCCTCATCGCTAAAAGACTTCGAAAAATCGTCGTCCTCTTGTTGGTTTTCCAACACCCAATTAACAAACTTTCGACGCTGCCCATGGTCTGCTGGCTTGACAATTCTTGTACTGCTGTGACACGGTATGCATAAAGTTGCATATCGTTTTTTAATAACTTGTGAGTTGTACCAACAGAAAGGTTTATTTGTTGACTCAAATGTCGAACAGATGTTTGTGGTTCATTTTCCATTATTTCTTCAACACGATTGACAACTTGAGGTGTACGTTTCTTAACTGCTCCGCTGCCTGATTTTCTTAAGAGACTAGCAGTTTCAAAAAAAAGTTTTAAAGTTCTATCCAAAGTATTCTTAAATTGTATATAATCTATTACAAAATGTGGAAACTCAACTTGAAATTCTACCATGCATCTTGAACTGAATAAACCCATAAACCATCAATTTTATTACCACTTCGAAAATAAGCCTGGACTAAAAGAATTTTATGTTCTAAAGTGAAAGCCATTTTAAAACTGAGAAGCAATTTATTTAAACCAGAATCGACGCACGATTATTTTATGCACTAACTGATATTTGTGATTGACATTATCAAATGTCATTTGGATTTACGTTTACGGAACAACAAACATATATTAATATATTTGCGTCTTATTCTATCAAAATTTCAAAGTAACCTAGATTGACTTTTCAAATGAACACTTGTTATATATACCTGGTGTATTATGAAAAACCTTTCGTGCTGTAACTTTTTTTATTTTTTATCCGAATGTAATAAATTATACGTCGAACTAAATCGTTTTAGAAACACTGTAACGTGATCCGCTTTGAATTTTTTTTTACACTTTGTTTTTGACAGACAGCTGCAAACTGTGTTTTTTTAAATTGCACTATATTTTTTTTTTCCTTATTCAAATATATTACTTTTTCTAAATATGAAACTGTAAACAACGATATCCTTGTATGAAAAAAAAAACGAGAAATTGTAGGTTTTTTTAGTTCGATTTATTCTGGTTTTTCCGAACACAGAGATTTCTTAAATGCATTTTAAATACTCTATTTCATTTTATTACCAGCAAATGTGTGTACCTTTTAAAATCACTTACATTCAATACTATATAGCCCATAAAGGATTACAAACCAATGTTATCAGTGAGCGGTGGGTCAACAACATTTACAGTGTTTATTTTAAAAATTTAAAAATCAAGCAGTCATATTGAACGATAAAAGTGCATTTCAAATTTTCGAAGAGAGCTGTGACATCTGTCAGTCACACATTCATTATAACATTTTCAACGATTTATTTCTAAATTTTGTTATTGAAATGGATAATGGCGAATGTGTGGATGCGATTCAAGCATATTTTGAATGCGGAACAAATTCTGCAGCTGCTTTGCGACTTTATGGAAATCGTTTTCCTGACAGACTGCGTCCAAGTGCCGATAAGTTTGGTAGGCTCGTGCGAAATTTACGAAATTTTGGATCATTTAAAAAACCGAAAATAAACGCACGTGTAATTCAAGATCAAAATTTAGAATTAAGTGTCTTGCTCTATGTGGAAGAAAACCCTAATACGTCTACGCGAGAAATTGCTCACTACATGCAGGTATCAAATTCTACAGTTCAGTACATTCTGAAGAAGCACAAGTTCTTTCCTTATAAACCACGGAAGGTGCATGCTCTCGGTGAAAACGACCCTCAACGAAGGGTTCAATTCTGCACGGTTTTCATGAATAAACTAAGGGAAGATCCAATTTTTTATCGTCGTGTGTTGTGGTCAGATGAATGCACTTTTGGGAAAAATGGTGTATTCAACAGAAATAATCATCGCCATTGGAGCACTGAAAATAACCATGTTGTGATGCAGCACAATTTTCAAAATCGGTTCAGTATAAATGTATGGTGTGGCATTTTAGGCGATAGAGTAGTAGGGCCTTTTTTGTGGAGAGTAATCTAAACCAAGAAAAGTATAATAATTTGTTACGCAATTAATTAGGCGGTTATTTAGATGAGTTGCCACTTGCTGAGTTAAACAGGGTGATGTTCCAACAGGACGGTGCCACACCCCATAATGCACGAATTTCTTGCTGATTTTCTAAATAATTATTTTGGCGTCAGATGGATGGGCACTTACGGACCTATTCGATGGCCTGCTAGATCGTAAGATCTGAATCCACTGGATTTTTTTCCGTGGTCTTACATTCAAGATCATGTCTATTTGACTCCACCTGATACCAGAGATGATTTAGTAAGAAGGATAGTACAAGTATGTCATGAAATACCACCAAATCTTATAATAAACGCAGCAGTTGGAGTTAATAGAAGGTGTCAAATGTGTCTGGAACAAAATGGGGCCAATTTCGAACATTTGATTCATTAAAATATATGATGAGCTTGATTTCTGTAAATTTCGTAGTTTTTGTTAATAATAAAAAATTTGTCACTCAATTTAATGGAGGTGTCTTCAGGAAATAAATGTTTATTAGAATAAGTAAAAAAAAATATGTAGTACAATTTTAAAAAAAAAATTTACTACTGTCTGTCAAAAACGAAATGTCAAAAATTTTTTTTTTTTAAAAAACAGGTTACAGTGCTTTAAAAACGATTTAGTTGGACATATCATTCATTAAAATCAGATAAAATATAAGGAAGCAAAGGTTTTTCATAATACACCCGGTATATAGGTAAATTCCTTTGAGTGTAAAATGCTGTTAATAAAAACAGAATTTGGGTCAATGTATCAAATAAAACGATTTGTGGCTACGTAACGTTTCGAAACTGTATTTGCTTCTATTGCTTCAGACCTAATAGAGTATTTACAAATTAGTCATACAAAGTAAAATATAAAAAATGTACTTATATTAGCAAAAACAATTATTGAGCGATTTTATTGAAGATAACAATTAAGATTCATATCTTAACTGTATTTACACTCCAAAGACCAACTATTGTGAAAAGGGCACAACATATTAATAAGAATTTAAAAAAAAAGTTTAAAATGTAATGGTTTGGATGTCAACAAGTTAGAACGAAATTGCCTACCTCCGAAAAAAGACTCGTGAAGCGATAAAAGATACAAAACGTTCGAAACGTTACGTAGCAACAAATCGTTTTATTTGATACATTGAGCCAAATGCTGTTTTTATAAACAGTAAAATCATATACATATATATATATATATATATATATATATATATATATATATATACGACGTGTTTGCGTCTACATTCTTCGGCAGGAGTAATCTTGTCAGATTGTAGAATCAATTGCACAAATTTAGCGACAATTACATGTGAGAGGAGATTTGAATAATTGCTATTTCTCACTCCAATTAAATTCAATATATATATATATATATATATATATATACATATATATATATATATATATTGAATTTAATTGGAGTGAGAAATAGCAATTATTCAAATCTCCTCTCACATGTAATTGTCGCTAAATTTGTGCAATTGATTCTACAATCTGACAAGATTACTCCTGCCGAAGAATGTAGACGCAAACACGTCGCAACGTTAGCCATCCACCTGTGCGGATAATGAAAATTGTATGAAAAAAAACCACATCCGTCCAGAAACGTGCATATATCGATATTTCACTGTCGTTACAGATCATCAGTACACGATATTCTAACATGGACATGATTTTATTTTTATACTTTCGTGTATATATTTGAATTTAATTGGAGTGATAAATAGCAATTATTCAAATCTCCTCTCACATGTAATTGTCGCTAAATTTGTGTAATTGATTCTACAATCTGACAAGATTACTCCTGCCGAAGAATGTAGACGCAAACACGTCGCGACGTTAGCCATCCACCTGTGCGGATAATGATTGTAGAATCAATTGCACAAATTTAGCGACAATTACATGTGAGAGGAGATTTGAATAATTGCTATTTCTCACTCCAATTAAATTCAATATAATTCGTATATATACACGAAAGTATAAAAATAAAATCATGTCCATGTTAGAATATCGTGTACTGATGATCTGTAACGACAGTGAAATATCGATATATGCACGTTTCTGGACGGATGTGGTTTTTTTCATATATATATATATATATATATATATATATATATATATATA
Organism: Melolontha melolontha; assembly: GCA_935421215.2. Lineage (NCBI taxonomy): Eukaryota > Metazoa > Arthropoda > Insecta > Coleoptera > Scarabaeidae > Melolontha > Melolontha melolontha. Next base: position 117,596,486 of record OW285238.1, read on the forward strand.
TATATGTTATAAATTTAGTAGGTATAAGCCTGATCAGCTAATCAAAGAATTTCACAATTTAATTTACCAAGGACCGCTGACATTTACCACGATAGCACCAAACTTACACGCTATTGCGCATGCGCAAATGCACAAGTGCAATTTTTTGTGTATAATAATTAGAGACCGGACACATCGGACTGAAATGACGTCATTACGACGGACGATATAAATAGTCTACAACATCTGTAAGTAGCAAGTAAGTAAGTAAGTAACGTCTGTTGAATAGCACTATTCATTCGGTTAACCGCACACAAAAAATAGATGTGCAGTTAACCGAATAAATAATGCTATTTAACAACTGCATGATGTACTTACATATTGTCATGGATTTTTTTTCCCGAAGAAAGAATTAAGAGAAACCATAAAAGACAATATATTTATGTACATTTTATTTCAGAAGGATATTTATAAAGAGTTGATATTTTATATAAAAATTTATTATAATGTGTATTTTTGTCCACAACTGTAGAACGTACGGGTCTATGGGATATTTGCAGTTCGCGCCTATGTGGAAGTTATAATAATAAATATATATTTTGCCGCTGTTTTGATTTATATTTATGTTAGGTAGGGGTATCTTGCTGTTTCCTGGATCTTCATGTTTGGAGAGATTTGGAAGTTTCTGTGCAGATAGGTCGCGTTTTATTTGTAATTGGATAGAACTTAATTTTATTCAATTTAAACTGTGGATAATTACGGTGTGTGTTTTTGATTGTGATTTGATGTGTTAAATTAATTCTCGTTTGATTACAAGTCTTTAAACTTGTAATTTAATTTAATAGACCTATCTGAGGAGAAAAAAATCTCTCGTTTTAGTGAATTGGATACATTAATTAATGTATGTATATTTTCCTTAACATAATTTAAGCATTTAAAAGAGCTCTATAATTCATTAATTTTAGATTTGTAAAATTGTTGTAATCAGAGAGAATATCAAGAAAAGTTATCAGATGTTTTTTTTTCTTGAGTGTTTTTTGTTCAAATAAATTATTGTAGTACGTTAGAAGGCGGGAAAAGTTATTTGCTTCATGCATGTGTTTGCGCATGATTAATTTTGGATGCGTGCGAAAATAGATAAATTTCTATTTGACGTTTGGTGTGTTGGGTTAACGTAATTGTTGACATCTGATAAATTTTGTTTATATTTTAATTTGAAATCTTTGTTCGCGGTCAATTATATTTTATTGAGGTTTGCCTCTTTTACATTCATATTGTATCAAAGTTTCCTCAATACTGAGATTTGTATCAGTTCGACGTTACACTTTGTAAAGTCGATTTTTTTTTATTTTTCTTTTTTTTATTAAAAAAATAAGGGGGGAAATGTTTAATTGTCTTACACCTATTCTTTTAATTACATTACATTTATCCATCTGGATAAACTCTGAGGATAAAGGAGCTCTACGAAGGCGCACCAGACTGAGCTTAGCAGGGAATCTAGTTTGCAGTGTGAATTGAAATTAAATAAGCAATTAACATCACAATCCACTGCAATATGTTGCAGACTATTTATTTCGTCCATCGTAATGACGTCATTTCAGCCCCATGTGTCCGGTCTCTAATAATAATGCGTGGGTGACATACACGCTCGTACAGCAATATCGAAAAAGTATGAAAATTGTTAGAATATTTTTCAAGAAAATTTTTATGAAAATTTAGATGTAAATTTATTGCAAAATTTCGTATCCTGTCATACGGGCCTTAGAAATGTCGGCATTAAGGGTATGCAAAGCTATAATCTCATCAATAGGGGTGCCCATATAACAAAGCAGGTAAAATCTTCTTTGAACCTACATTTGCACCCTCCGCGACCCTCTAATAATTTTCAGTTCTCACTTGCTATTGTGGAATTTCTAGTGGGAGGTGTAAATTTAATCAGGCCAGCAGACAAATAAATTAGCGACAGATTAAATATATCGGAATCAAAAATAAATAACAAAACAGACCTTAAATCACCAACTAATTTAATCTACTATATATATATATATATATATATATATATATATATATATATATATATATGGCAAAAAAATTTAGAGCCGATTTTAAATAATTTTGCTGGTAAGTTTTGCAGAAAATTTAGCATGTATTGTTTTGTTTTACACGTTGCGAAATTTGCATGTAAATTTTCATAAAAATTTACATGCAAATTTATTACAAAATTTCGCACCGTGTCATACAGGCCTAACACATTTACAAATTTTATATTATAAAATGTTTTATTTGAAAATTTGAAAACGGTAGTGTATATACATTACTAAGCAACATAATATTTCCTAAAAATATTTAAATTTAAAACTAGAAGATGATAATAAATTAAATGATGTTCTAGGCCTAACTGAAGTAATAATTTGTTAAATACTGTGTAGTTTATTTTCGTTTGCCTCTTTGAAAAATCTAACCTTTTTAACATTCAATTACTATAATATTGCGTTAGTTAATAAGATCATTTATTATCTATGGAATTATTATGAACACGTGTTTTGAATGGCGGTCAGGTTCGATAATTTGGTTTGTAATAGGGCCTCTAGACGTAAATAGAGTTTGTTAATAAACGGAAGGAGGTGACTATTATACATTAAAGTTATAACGAGCAATTCGAAATTTGTCCTAGGAAAATTGAACAAGAAATATTAAGTAATCAGTGTTTAAGGTTGCCTAATAGAAGCTGCTAGAACTAGTTTAACTTACCGCAGAATGATCTTAGATTATAAGTTATTTTCTACCACAAGCATAATTACTGTGTTTCTCTCCGCTTCTGGTAATTAAAATTGATAGTATTTTACAAATCCCTTGCACACTTTGGAAACAAGTCTTAATTAAAAACTTGAAGCCAAATAAGAGAAAAACATATTTAGGAAATGTATTTTTACAAATAAGTTGTTAAATACTTCCATTATTGAAAAAGAAAAATACATTTACGCCACTCTAATACCACAAAAATATCTGAAATGATTTTTTTTTATTGAATATTGTTTCTTCCTCCTGGTTTGAAGGAAGTTCGGTATGTATCGACCGAAGTATGAGTTGAAATAATGCAATAATTTTTGAATAACAATAATATATTTACAAATTTAGTCTTAGAGTTCCGTTAACTTAATACCAATCCAGTATCTGGTCTTAATCAGGCGCGGCTCGTGATGACGTATTTTGGTTTGCAGTACAATGATCCGAGTGCTTCGTGTATTCTCGTGTACTAACTGTAACGTTTGCTTAGTAAACACCGAAAACACACGAGGCACTCGTATCATTGTACTGCAAACCAAAATACGTCATCACGAGCCGCGCCTGGTCTTAATACTAAAGACCGAGAAAGCTGGCTAATAAATAATATTTGCTCCTATTTAGATCACTGAGATCTTAGTAGGAACTGTTAGTTAGATCACTGAGACCTAAGCTAGAACTGTAGTTAACTCGAAGAGATCGTACTTGGAACTGTAGTGAGCTCTAAGAGATCTCGTTTGGAACTGTTTCTTCATTTACTTATTTTTCGGCAAGAAAGTTTTGTCCCCGCCAGTTACAAGAGAGGGACAGAAATTTCCATACAACCATTTTTACCCTTCTTCAAAGAAAGTATATACTGTAGTTTCCAACGTCTTCAATGTATTAAAATAAACAATATACGCCGGAAACCTTTAATTATAGAAAATAAAATAATTCTTAAAATAATAAATATACAATACGCAGGAAGTGCGTTAGAGATAACATAATAGTTCGCAGAATCGCATCGAACCAAAACTATTTAACCTATTATAATAATATAATACTTTATCTTTCCATTATACAATACATTATGGATACCCAGAGGGTTGTGCCTGTAATAAAATAAACAGTTTTTATGACTGTAGAAAACAAGACAATGAATAAAGAAATGTAATACCTGACCAGGCCTAAGGTAATTGACAACATTAAATATATCCGAACTCCAAGACCTTTTCTATATACACTTTCTAATATTTACAATTTCAGACTAGGATTGAATACATTAACATAAATATACCTACATCTAAATGAAACTAAAAACACACAATTAAATCTATTTTGCGCGAACAAATATTAAATATTGTCTTATTCTCCAGTTCATTATGCTCGTTTATATTTCTTTTATGTAATTTGTGAAAACAAAGTTTCTATTATATAAACAGCACGCACTTGATTAAGTACATTCTATCCTAGTATTTGTATACTTCTGCGTATAATACAAAAAGCGACGAAAAAGAATCTGCAGAAGTAGCAGTAGCACGAGAAGCAAGAGAGGTCTTTAATTAAAGAAAGTGCCCTCTTCACTTCTCTGTGCATGTGTTTCTTTTTTCCCGAGCCATTACATTAGCCAGCGTTTTCCTCAAACAGCGTTTTATTAATTTCGGTTTTACGATCCATATTTTAGGGATATTTATGTCTTTATTTTTATGAGTTTTCGTCCGACTAAATATTTAATAAACGCTGTTATATATATAACGGCGAATGATTCATAAAAATCGATATACAATGTATATATTGAAATTATTGTTACTCTCTTTGTACCTGGAAAATATGCTTGATAGGTGGCAATAATTAAGCTATATATGAATCGATTACACAGGGCAACATTGATTCTGCGGCATGGGATTTATTAGTTAATCTTAGGTAATTCTGGTCTACTAAATACGACAATAATAACATATTTGTTAAATTGACTCTACTTTTTGAGATAAAGGCAATCCTTCATACTTGAAATAAAATTAAATAAAAGAGTCCAATATATTTAAAAGCTTTTATTCAAATGATTTCATATGAAAATAACGTTATAAATTATATCTGATAAATAATAAAACTAACAATAAGAAACTGAAAAACGCAAATATGAATTAAGAAAAACGTTTTGTATCTGATTGTCTATTGTAATTTTGGCCAGCACAGTCCCTTTGTAAGGTTCAGCAGTAGTGTGCCATCATATGGCGATCTCACCTGCCTTGATATCTTTCCTCTATTAGCTTGATGTCCGTTCTCCTTCTTCTTGACTGTAATTACTAGAGACCGGACACATCGGGCTGAGATGACGTCATTACGACGGACGATATACATAATCTACAACATCTGTAAGTACATCATGCAGTTATTGATAAGCACTATTCATTCGGTTAACCGCACACAAAAAATAGATGTGCAGTTAACGGAATGAATAGTGCTATTCAACAACTGCGTGATGTACTCTTATAGATGTTGTAGACTATTTATATCGTCCGTCGCAATGACCTCCATTTCAGCCCGATGTGTCCGGTCTCTACTAATCACCCGATTGTCAGGAAATTTATCTAAATGGCTATGCAAATATTATAATTTGATATTAATATAAGTTCCCAGTTTTTCAAAATTTTGAAGTATTTTGTCACCGATTTCGGAATATTTTTCAGATTTATGATTCTCCAAAAAATTTTTGAAAACTGACACAAAGCTTGTCCATGCTTCCAGTTCAACTTGAGTCATGTGATTTATGCTATTATCGTTGTTCATAAGAGTACGGATTTGTGGTCCATCAAAGATGCCTGCTTTTAATTTTTCTGTACTGAGGCTAGGAAATGATTGACAAATATATTTGAAGCAATCACCACTCTTATCTAAAGCTTTCATAAACTGTTTGATAAGCCCAAGTTTAATATGTAGTGGCGGAAGAATAATTTTTTCTCGACTTATCAATGGTTCATCAACGATATTAGCTTTTCCTAAAGTCATATTATTCTCGACGGCCAGTTTTTCCTACCACAGCGTTAATTTTTTGCACGACTATCCCACAGACAATGGAAACAGGGATATTTAGTGTACCCACTTTTCTGGCTCAATAAAAAATTACCATGTTTAAATCTACACACACTGACTACTGATGTTGAACAAACGAAATTTTCTCTAAAACCAAGTTTAATATTTTTATATTCTTCCTTAAGTTTGGTGAATGACCTATCGGGATCGAAGCTAATGTAATAACTCGATACGTAGTCATGTGTATACGTAACACTTTCAGCAAGGCTACAGCCTCGCCTGTTAATACAAACGATAACGTGTTATCTAAACACGACCTTGCTCTGTGTTTGTTGCATGCACAAGACTATGTGTCAGGGTTGTACATGTGTTCTAGAAACACATCAGAAGTAAGACAAGGATCTTCTCTAGTATATATAGTCAACAGTTTAAGTAAGAGACAGTCAGAGTCAGAGTAACAGTTACGATAGAGAGTTACAACCAGTCAGTGGTGCGAACTGTGTTACACTTAATAACCACGTTCTACCCTGTCTGAGTTGAACCTAGTAAACTATGTACATCATGTAAATACATTGTTATCCAGGGTGTAAGAGTTAAGTTAATTATAGAATGTTACCCGAACTTCGTGTGTGTATCATTTAGTACTATAAGCCGCCCAAACCTGCTACCCGATGTGGCCGCCCAAACGGCCCACATTACATGCCGATCCTCCAGGCACATAGGACCTTATCACATAGGGCCCTACATTATTACATGGCGCCCTGCCACGAACTTGCACATAAGGCCCACCTTATTACATGCCGATCCTCCAGGCACATAGGACCTTATTACACTAATTTATTTCCATTATGCAGTAATACACATTTCAAACTTTTTTTTTTTGAGCGATCATGAAGAGTCGCCAATTATTTGGTCCATATACTGGAAGGTCCATTAAACTTAAAAGCCCAGAAATATTGTTACTATATGCCATATAATTTGTCTCAGTAAAATATGGAAGAATATCGTGCTCTCTGGTTCTATAAGATGTTATTGATACGCCAGGCTTAAGACAACCTTTTTCTTTAAGTCTTGATGCAAAAAGCTCAGCTGATTTCTTCGATAAAATTAAATCTCGCATCAACTCCCCTGAAAAAAACCTGATGTGTACTGACTGCACCCTTCACTTTCACTTTCACTGTTGCTTTCACTCTGGGCATCTAATATTTCAATATCATCACAGTGAACCTCTGATAAGGCAGTAAATATTGGTATTGGCAAATATTCACTATGTAGTGTTGGAGGGTTCGCGGATTGTATGTTTGGATAAAGCCAAGAGAGTGCTTTTTGTATCGGTTCATAACTTTTACAACTATAACACAGAAGTAGCAATCATCAAGGTGGTCTCTTGCCTATGTCATCGGTATTATAAATGGAAGTCCCTTTCGTCCTCCTTGGCTTCAATATCGAAGTGACTGCACATTAGTTTTACAAACTTTGTGTGGGACCCAACATTTGTCTTGTTGGCTAAGTTGTTTTCCAAAATATGCTTGTTAAGCTTGTTTTACAAAATCATTTATATTTATTCGTTTCTTCTCCTGACAATATTTACGACGTATGTAGCAGAAATGGTCGGAATTATTAACACAAAATTTGCGTAAAGAACTTATAGTTTCTTCGTAAGAGTAACGACCAATAAAATAAATTAGCTGAAGTAGCTGATGTGGTAGAGGGTGAACATGTGAACATAAACATATGAGTATTTTCTCGAATGTTTTCATAAAGAGGGGAGATTAGTGAAGTCTCAGTAGTGTTGTGCAACGTACTGGAAAATTTAACGAGTGATTTTTCTTAACATATACTATTCTTTTGATTGCACGGTTTATCACGAGAACCGGAGTCAATTCAAAACAACTAATTATAGATGAGTCCTTCATAAACATAATGTTGCCGAACAATTTTTGTTGTATTGGCCTGTGTATAACTATGGCAACTATGGTAAAACCATTTAAGATTGACCGGCGGAAAATATGCGAACTATTATATCCCCAAACACCCAACCCTCCACCTCCCCGAGCCTAATGTACACTCTTGTAAACAATTTCCTACAAATTAAAGTTGACTTTCTTTATATTATCAAAAACAACGTTAAGTACGTTAAAAATAATACATATACTTAATTCATTTAAAATATAAACATTAACATAACTTCATCATTTTTATGGCGTGATGTTTATATTTGACACCTTAAATTTTTTACTCGGCTTGTACCATTCAAAACGACAGTACTGCTTGACCGCTCAATCTTAAATGGTTTTACTATAGGTATAACTTAGCTAAGATGTAGATAAGTGCGCTCTTGAAAAACAAATATTCTTATAACCCAGTTTTAAATAGTTGCAAGTGCTACATTAAGTACAATTAGCATTTTGGATAGATATAGATATTTTGGTACTTTGTAGTAAGTCTGTATTATAACAGTGATGTTATTAATATAATTTATGAAGCAAGAAAGGTGTCCTTATCATTTGGTATTAATTTTTATATTTTCTTATTTTTCCCTAAAGTGTAAAAAACTTTAATATGGCTTGTAGGGTTCTGCGGCCATTGTCCATTATTGCTTTTAGAATTCCAGGTTGGAACCGCCAGAACCGACGTTTCGTTCACTGTTGCAAGACACATTTTCAAAGCAGCTACTTCTGTTGTTTCCCTGAAACAGCTTCAGTTCCCTTCAATAGTAGTAGCAACGCTGAAGACGTTTCTAGCGACAGCGGCAGAAATGTCGGCTAAGAACGCGGTTTTAGTACGGAATCCCAGAAGCTATCCTGTAAAAACTTTATTTATAGAGTAAAAATCTCTAATTTCTGAATAGTTATTGCTTTACGATCAATTTTATTCGTGTCAATCAATGAAGTTAAGAGCATTTATAAAATGCCTCAAGTCTTGGTTTTGCGCTTTTAACTTGCGAATAAATGAGGCTTTAACAGGATTTTACAATCCTGTTAAAGCTTAATAGACATAGAATACTTAGCCATGCCAAAATATTTTGATGTGACTTTGGATGGCAGATTGTTTAAACAAAAAACACTCTTCCTGAGAAATAGTTTACTGCGAAAAATGGAAATTTAGCGGTATGTAATATGAAATACTGAGAATATGTGAAACGTGTCTACAAAGGCAATAACGAATGATGTTCGCCTTTATAAAACCATGAAATTCCTCCATCAACGTTGAAATCTGATGAATAGAATGGCATCCGTAAGCACCAAAAGCAATACGCATATGGGTATTTAGTGGACAAACTGACAGTTATCGACCAGTAAACAAATTAAAAAACTGCGTCGATTTAAAGTAAATTTTGCTGCATTTATCAGAATAAATTTCATGAGACTGGAAAGAAGTAAATCACTCACTCAATATATGCATGGATATTCTTTAACTTTCATGACATATATGGAGAAAACCAGGTTTTGGAAAAATTAAATGCGATTGATATTGTCCTATTCTGAATATTATTTAATTATGTATCTGTATTCAAGTTGAGTTTTATTTAATTGTGCTTGTGTATACGATAACGTATGAGGATTGCTCGAAAACTACGTGGCCTAACACAGAGATGGTGCTAATTCCCAAGAATATTGTTTACCATTCTGTAGGATCATCCTTTAATAGATTAAATATGACAATACAGAGCGATCTGTCAATTCGTCCGTTTTTGACAGTACACCAAAGTGAACGTCTCGTAGGATTTTGTAATTATGAAAAAAACTGAGTTGAGAGCGGTGATAAAATACTTTCATTTGAAAGGCTTAAAACCAACCGAAATCAAAGCAGAGCTGGATTCAACACTATTAGAATATGCTCCTTCGTTTTCAATGGTTAAAAACTGGGTTGCCGAATTTAAGCGTGATCGTATGAGCACAAATGATGAAGCCCGTAGTGGACGTCCAAAAACTGCTACTGTTCCGGATATGATTGAAAAAGTTCACCGTATCGTCTTGGATGACCGTCGAGGAAAAGTGTGCGAGATAGTAGACGTTGCAGGTATCTCAAATGACAGTGTGCACAGAATTTTAACTTGAAGAATTGGAAATTAAAATATATTCGGCGCGTTGGTTGCCGCGGTTACTCACACCGGAGCAAAAACTGAATCTTTTGAATGTTTCTCGCGACCTTTTGGTACGTTTTTGCCGCAATCAGAAATACTTTGTACGCCGTATCATGACCGTCGATGAAACCTTGGTCGATCATTATACTCCAGAAACCAAAGAATAATCCAACCATTGGACAAAAAAAGGTTCTCCGCCACCAAGGCAGGCAAAAGCAGTTTCGTCAGCAGGAAAGGTTATGACTAAAGACGGCAGTCTATGTGCCCCACACTGTTAAATTTAATAATACACATAAGGTGTATTAGATAAAAATGTAGATTTTACAAAATTAGGGCAACTTTTTACCAATACTGAAGATCCATTGTACAGATACAAAGAGCACTTTAACTATGCAAATATAACATCTCTCAACGTCGAACAATCCTTCTCAGTATATAAACATATATATACGTCGCTACGTACGAACCTTTCCGAGACTAATACAGAAACATATGGTGCAGTTTTTTCATCGCGCACATCCGAATTTTTTTGCAACAATGTAAACATGTTGGGTAAGTTATTTATGTTTTTTCTTAACGTTTTGTATAGGGATTCGATATATTTATTTTTTAAAAATTTAACCGTGTATTATTAAATTTGACAGTGTGGGCACATAGTCTGCCGTCTTTAGTTATGACAACTATATTTTTTGAGTTTTCATGGAATTATCTTGGTCAACTACGTAGAAAAGGGGGAAATTAATAAATTATGGTAATTTGTTGCACCAATTAAGCGACAAAATCAAAGAGAAACGGGCTCATTTGGTAAAGAGGAAAATGTTTTTCCATCAGCTAACGCACCTGCCCACAAATCTGCGATTATAATGGCAAAAATTCGTGAATTAAGATTTGAATTAGTGCCTCATACGCCCTATTCCCCAGATTTGGCTCCCAGCGATTATAATCTCTTTCTAAGAAGAGGTAAGAGATTTTCGCCTAATATAATCGTTGCTGTAAATAGCTATTTCGAGGACTTGAATTCATCGACCTACAATAAAAGCATTACTAATTCGGAATATCGTTGGAATAAGTGTGTTGAGCGAGGAGACTATACTAAAATATAAAATGTTTTTTGTCAAAAAAACTTGCGTTTTCTTTGTTAGGCCACTAATTTCCGAACCACCCTCGTATAATAATATTGACTATTTGCAACATCATACTTTAGGGTTGAGATCAAAACCCGATTAGAGAAGATACTTTTGTTCCTTCTGATGCCCATTCCTCGCAAACCCGTATTCCAAAATCTTTATACTTATATATTTGTTCTATTAGCAATTATCAACAATTTTACTGAAAAAACTAAATACGTTTTCAATAAACTAGTAATTATTAATATGAAAACCGTATTTGTATAATACCGATTATTACTACATAACATTAGATGGAAAATAAAAGATTAAAATTAACTTACACAGCATCTAATACTTAAAATCCTATTAAATTAATAAGATTAATAAAAGCCAAATTAAAATATACTTGAATTGAATGACTCAGTATATCACCTGCGGTATTTCAAAAGTAATACATTGTTTAAGTTCCAACCTTCGAACGTGAAATTACAATTTCTCTCTGCAATGCGCTTTGTACGTTGGGCAATAGATCTCGCTTCAGAACACTAACAATATCCGCGAGAACGCCGAAATTTCCTCATGTTGTTAATAAAACGAGATGAAATCTGATTTAATTGCATTATTGTGTACATTTTGTCTGTGTTCTTTCGAGAGAAGTTTCGCTCCGATTGCAGTAGGTACGTAATTCTAATTGCATTGGTTGGATAACGGGCGTATATTGAATTGCTTTGGTTGAGTAGGAATTGATTTAGTGGGGATCAGGACTCTGTCGGTATTATATCCAAGTATGTAATTTCAAATTCAAGGAAGCAGATTTGCAAATGTACACTTCAAAGCTAATATTAAAGAAGAATGTAAAATAGATGGCAATACTAAATAATATATATGCAGCGTTGAGAATCTGCGTTTAATAATGCCCGGATATATTTTTCAATTGATGAATGATTGAGAATGTATTATGAACTTATTTGCTGCAGGTACATGATTGATTGAGACTAATAGAAATGCATTTTATTTAATGGATTTCTGTTTATTTGGTGATATAAAATGTCAACTTACATCACATGATTTCAGAAAATAATTATTAAAAGTATACAGTACTAGTACCTTTAAAAACATGTAACTGTTAATGAGAATATGAGGTTTGACAATTTAGATTCCGGAATAGTAGCACGAGTAATACTAACTCGTGATGTAATTTATCGAAACAACATCGACATTCGTATTTTAATATGTTTGAATTAATATACATATATGGAAATATCAAACTGATAGAGACTGATAATGTTACGCTTCGCATGTATAAGAATGTTTAATTCTATTTTTAAATTATATTTATTTCTTTAAATATTCCGCATTTTAAAATATTAAACTTCACTTAGGCATTTTTACCTGTACATATTCGTTTGCAAAGAGAAGCATTTCTTTTGTGCTCGCTCAAGCCGCTAGACCCTTGGTCTTCTACCTGCTTAGAACCACAACGGTCACTTTGGAATGTCTTTATATATTTAATTTTAAATTAAATTGTTTTAATTTAATTACGTACTCATCTCTTACTAATATATATGGTGTCGCATATCATTAGATAGCTTGGCTCAGAGGGGATATTTTAATGATAATTGTGTCATCGACATCACAACTCTTCAGGTCGCGCTTTTGATTAATTATTATTCAAGACATCGGCAACTTCTATTTACCCTCTCTTCAATTTAGGCCAATAAAAAACCTTTTCCGAGACATACTAGTGTTCGCTTCGACGCGTACGTAGTTTTCTCTTTAGAACCCTCGTAAGATATACATGTTACCCGCCGTGCTATTCAAGTACCGGCCATGATGCACATGCCCTTGCATTTCCGCAACTACAAGGTAATCTGTATTGTTCAATATATATTATTCTTTTAATCTAATTCACATTAATTTAACTAATTAATTTCTTATTCCTCCGGACAAAGATCGCCCTACATATTTGTCGGAGTATATAACGCACCACGTGGCCGACCATCTTCGCAACTCAAAGGTAACTCTGCATTTTTCGATACAGAGGTTATTTTATATTACTCATAATTAATTCACATTCAATTTACTGCCCAATTTAAAGTTCGTTTCAGTTTATTTTTGTGATAATTTTTTAATTACTTATTCAACGCCCCTTGTGTATATTACTTTTATTTAATTACTTTTAAATATAGTAATCTCAATTTCTTATGTAAATAATAAATATAAACTTTAAGGAGAACGCTCCTGTGTTTGATTTAGTTAGTAAGTTGTAATATATTTAAGCATTATCACACACGTCCTGGACCTCATCAAAGGTCCAGCACCAGCACCATTAATTATTTTATTTTAAATAATTCATATTATTATTAGCAACCACAGCCGAACCAGAAGCGTGTGTATTAGTAATAATAACTACGTGCACGCGTGTAGAAAAGGGTGACGGAAATCCTGAACATCGTATTAATACTAAATTTGGTACGAAAATTGAGAAAATGTGGAACTTAAACGTTACAACTTTAACATTCGCTGTTGTATTCGAAATATGGTGTAAATGTTATGAAAATGTCGAACATGTTTAGGAGACATAAAAATTCAGAGATAGGTACGAAGATGTGACAGATGGCTACCAAAATAGCTAAAAACAACAACGCATTATGAGTTCGATAAATGAACAATTGCAGATCAACTGAGAATCAGTGAGGTTAACTTTAACTGGAAAATTGTGGGAATATACGGAAGATTTCTGGAAAGTTTGTGATTCGAATCTTGACGGATGAACATTTACTCTCAAGACGCAGCAGAATTAGTTTGATGTTGCTAATGATCTTCCTCGAAATACACACCTGCTTGCAAGAAAAATTACGATGAAATTTGATATATTCAGTATGGTTCAGAGACACACTTAATATGTAAGTGGTTTCTGTCTAGTTTCACAACCATGAATGAACATAAAACGGGATGTTATTAATAGGTACCAGACACGAGACACCAATGATTCATCGCCCACGGGCATACTATTGAAAATTTGTATTTTTAAAGAGTTTTTAATATTATTTATACTCGTGTAATTGGAAAACAAACGAATTTCTTACCGGAAGTTGATAGACTTGTAACCGTTTTTAAAAAAGTTTTCAAAAAAGCAACATTGAGAGTAGCTCTTTACAGGGCAAAGCTTCCATTTTTGTCACTGCCTCCTCTCCAGTAATAACTAGATGGGGGACATAGTTGGAAACTACTAATTTTTATGCCGAGAATTTCGATAGTTTACAAAATTTTGTTACATGCTTAAATGACGATGCTCGGATGCAAGGAACTAATACAAATTCCAAATTTAAAAAATCAGTTGTACTTTCTTCAGAAATACTTTGCAAATTTGCCAAAAGTAATCACTTATTTTGAAAATCAAAATCTCAAATTAAATTGGATTAACTCCATTAGATGTAGCTATTAAATTTGAAAAATATTCCAAGTGACTTCGGATGTGGCCTTCGGCAAGAGTTAGACGCAGTTTTTAATCGAAATGCAGATTTAATATCATTGCGGCAATTATGTATGGGGACAATGTCTCAAAATCTAACTGCTAAATACGCTGAAATAAAAGAGTATTTCCAGTATGCACCTATAATCTGTTGCGATGTAGAAAGGACGTTTTCTATCTACAAGGATGTATTTCATTCAAAGAGAACAAATTTTACAGAAGAGATCCTTGAGAAAGTATTGCTAGATAATATTAATACTCCTTTACTCAACTTGAACTACAAAATGAACAAATAAAAATGTATTTCGTTTTTTATAGATCACCACCCGTGTGTTTTCCAATTAACAGTTAAAACAAGAAAAAAGGAAACTAACTCACCGTACTTTATTTATCTTACGAAATATGAACTAATAAATAAAATAAATTATAAAAAATCCTCAGTGTTCTATCTACGCCTATGAAGAAAGGAATTTAATTGTAATATTGAAGAATTGTGTGACGATTCAACGACAAAAAAACAGATGTGCGGTTAACCGAATGAATATTCAATGAATTCAATATCTGCGTGCTGTACGTACTTAGCGATGTTATAGACTATTTATATGGACCATCGTAATTTCGGCCTGATGCGTCCAGTCTCTGATAATGACAGATGTGAACTTTGACAACATTCTAAAGGAACAACAGTATAATATATCTTAAATGCAGCTCTAACAGGGCTACAACTTGTGGTTTTTAGGTTACTGCGTCTAATATTACTGATTAAGACGTGCCTCCCCCGTTATCATAAATAGACTATACCGCCTAATTCTGAGCAAACGCAACGACCCGAATGTATGAATATTTCTCCCGCTTCGAATACAATTCCCCTGAATGCTGTAGGCGCGTCGACATCGATGTCATACATATAGCAAGCGCCAATTAAGTTGGCGCGAGGAGGGGGTTTAGCAACAGACTGTTTTGTGATTGGCTTAACATCGATGTCATACATATAGCAGCGCCAATTAAGTTGGCGCGAGGAGGGGGTTTAGCAACAGACTGTTTTGTGATTGGCTTAACGCGTTCAGGGGAATTGTATTCGAAGCGGGAGAAATATTCATACGTTCGGATCGTTGCGTTTGCTCAGAATCAGGCGGTATTAGATTATCAAAAAGCAAACTTAAATCAGTAAATATTATTCCGGTACTTTGCTAGTTTACATGCAAAGTTTTTCTTGGAAGCAGTACTAGGTTGTATCAAGCTGCATTTGCTATTGTACGAGGGCGATTCGTAAAGTAAGTTCCATTTCCGTCTAGTGAGGTGGAGTTATCGGCGTGATCGAAACGCTGCAGTGCAGTTTAGTTCAGTGCGAATCTTGCAGTGCTAATGAGCGAATAATTTGCGCTATTTTGATCGATTAAAATGACTACTGCAATTGAAAATTCCGTCGACTGTGATTTGGGTGCTCTTATCGGATTTCTGTGTGCAATGAATAAATAAGAAGGCTACTGAGATTAATCGTGAACTTTATTCTGTTTGTGGTGAAAATGTCATGAGTGACAGTATGGTTAGTATGTATCTTTCGAGAAGGACGAACTATTGTCCATGATGAAGAACTGAGTGGAAGACTATAAGTTAGGGTGGGTCACTGATGTATGAGAAAAAATAAAAGTTCTCGAATCATATTCTAATAGCAATATTTTTTGTCTTACGTTAAAACAAATAAAAATTGCTAAAAAAAAGTTAAAAAAAGTCACATCTTGAGCCCGCGCCGGAGCTCCTAAGAATTAAGTATTTTTGAAAAAAAAAGCCATTTTTTAAATTTTAATATTTTATTTACTATCAATTATTATTAATTAAAACTGAAATCATTTTTAAATAAATTTAAAAAAAAATAAAACTTTGGTTCTTATACAACATAAAACAATAAAATCACGAAATTATATTAGTTATTTTTTGGTCACAAAATCTTGTTTACTGTCAAATCTGGGCATCTCTCGTCTTGATTCAAGTTTCGTCTGTATTAAACCTTCTCTTGATTTTTTATCGCATAGAGTCATGGATGCTTCTGACACTATTTTCACAGTTCGTTCCACCGCCTGAGTATGACATGACAGCTTGGCAAAAATTAGATTGTCACTTTCTTGACACTCAACTGCCGCATTTATTTCTTCAGTAGTGATGTTTCGAAGAATTGGTGGATCGAAAAACTTTTGATTCCAATTTATAGCTTCAAAGTAGTTACTTGCGTCAAAATTGATAGTCGGGACCTCAAACACGCGAGGTTGCTTTCCAGTATGAGGTGAGCGTCGTGCTTCGTGAATTCGTCTGGCTGCCAGTTCTCTCACTGTTTTATTTTCATCCAACAACATTGATAGAAGCAAGATTTCTGGGTGAGTAAAATAGGCGTTACGTTGAATTACGGGATATATTACTAGTTTTAACTCTGCAGGAAGGTATCGTGAGTTTGTTACCAATTTCAAAAAATTTTTAGACCCATGTTTGCAAGTTGGATTTGTTTTTATTTCAAACCATACTGGAGCATAAACTTTTACACAATACTCAGCTAATATTTTTAGCTGATATGACGGGTTTGATGTAGAAATATATAAACGTAAAATTCTATTTGCTTTTGTTAGCCATCGAGCATGGGATATTTTTCCTGGAGATCTGTTAGCTAAGCCATCGTGGCAGTGTCCACTTATAACAGATATAGTTATTTCATACAAATATTTTTGATCTGTACTTAAGCCCTCAAATTGTATTTCCGGAAGTTGGCCTTCAATTCTCTCGTACTTGGCTATGGGTAGTTTTTCGCAGTTTTCTAATAAGTTGCCAATAGGACCAGCATGCGAATATGGTCCCTTGGTAACACCATCTAGTTTGTTAAATAGATGTTTTAATGTCAATTCGTTCAAATGTAGCATGCAAATAATCCATTGCAGTGGGCGCTGAAGTTTTTTTTCCAATACTCTTATTACTCCGTTAAATTTCCCAGTATTAGTGACTGTACCATCACAACCAATTGCCATGAAATTTTCTTTATTAATTTTTTGAGACGAAAGAAGGGCAATAATTGACATTCAATACTTTTAGAAGTACTTCGATCTGGTGTTGCATAGCCAACATAAACTGAATCTGGCTCCTTAAGAACATATACATGTTCCTCAATCAATATTTGTCTGTATTTCTTAGCTCCCTTTTTAATAATATTAAGCGTCTTATCTTTTCGGCAGTCAATGTATAAAGCTGGTAGGTCTAGCTGCTTCTGCTTTTGAATATATTCTTTACGTACTTTTTTTCTTTCCCGTCGTATTTTTGATTTATGAATTGGTTCACTGCCAGGAGATATATCTTGCAATCTAGAAGAAGCAATAGCAGCCGCTGCTCTATCGGAAACACCGTAACGGTCACAAATTTTTGACAACATAGGCAAACTAACAATTTTTTTGGTTTTTTCTTTTTTTCTTTCTGCCTTTGACGTGGAAGGTAAATTAAAAGAATCATTACAAGAAGAACTGGAATTACTTACACATAACTTCAAGTCCTGCTGTTTTGAGTTAATTTTGTCGTGACTTTTATTTACGTTTTTTTCTGCCTTTGGTGCTCGGGCTGCTCTTTTTTGCAATTTAGTTGTAAGAACTCGATCTATTCCTCCAATACGCATCTTTCTCGCCCCTCTTTGTTCACTAAAAAACTCCTGTTCTTCTTTGGGTACCTTATATTGCCTTGGACAACAACAAAGCTCAATTTGTTTACATTTACAGGAACAAATATCAAACAAAACTCTGCTACGTCGGAGAAAATTTTCTTTCTGATAAACGGATATTTTTTTCATGATAACCGTTTATTAGTTGTATGACTCTTGTATTTGAAACTGTAGGAAGAGACGATTTTCTCCAAATACATTCTCCCCTTTGAGCTACAAGTTTTGCAATATCTAAAAACGATGGTTCTTTGGTAGTATTCCTCGTTATTTTTAGTTGCAACCTATTCCACTCATAGCATTTCATAACATCTTCGTAAGTTGGCAAAACGTTATCATTAATATCTTCTACATTTCCGAATATCGGGCAGAAATAACCTTGGCTTCTGGTTTCCATAATAACGATTAGAAGTTAAAACAGTTCAAATAAAAAAATAAACACACAACTTCACTCTCCGAGTAGTAAAACCAATCTGATCTTTTTATTATGTATTATTTTAAATGTATTCTATCAAAAATATTTCCTGGAAGAAGATATTCGTTTCAATGAATAAATTGCTTGTGTGTCTGAATTCTCGAGAACTTAAAAGTCGTTAGGACACAGCTTTTCTGCAATACAATGCTATGTTGTTATGTAAAAAAGGGATTTGGTCGTTATATTCAAAATTTAACAAAATTGAAGATCAAAGCGCGGGCTCTTACACTAAAAATAAATTAATAATATTTTACAGGGGTCTAATGCAGACAAAAATATAACATATTTACGCTATTAGAAGTCGATACGAGAAAAAAAAAATTTTTGACCCACCCTACTATAAGTGTTGTGACGAAGAAAAAGTTCGTGAAAATCGGCGATACACAATTATTGAGTGGCTTTTCCCTTCAAATTTTACGTACAGTTTTGTACGAGGTTGTTACTGAATATTTAGGCAACCACGAATTTTGTTCACGATGGATGCCAAAACTTCTTACCGAAGACCATAAAACAAAGGGAATGGGATCGGCACAACTTCTCTGACACGTTGCGATGTTGAAACTGCAGATTACCTCAGGCATATTGTAACAGGTGATGAGACTTGGGTCGCCTATGTCAGCGTTTAGACGAAAAGACAGTCAATGCAGTCGGGGCGCTCAACTCGAATACGAGGAAACCTTTAAAGTTCCGTCGAACCTTTTCTGCGAGAAAAGTCATGGTCACTGTCACCTGGGACAAGAAAGGCGTTCTTCTTGTGAATTTTATTGAACGAGAGCCCACAATAAACACTGAAGGACAGTGTTACAGCATGGCTTAATTCGCAGGCGGCAGAGTTTTATGGAGAGGGAATTAAAAAGCTGGATCATAGCTATGACAAATGCCTCAATCTTAATGGCAACTATGTAGAAAAATAGCTGAAAGTTGTAGCTTTAACTTGTATATAATAAAAACCTCATTATGTATTGGTGTTTTCTTTAACAATCAAATAGAACTTACTTTACGAATCGCCCTGGTATTATCAATGTGGAAAAATTATGACAAATAAGGAAGTGAAAATTGTGTCCGTTGCATTAAAATGACTTTTATAAAATATAATGAAACATGTTTTCATGAGATACTGGACTCAATCAATAACATAATAAAAAAAAACCCACACCAAGTTTTTTTTAAATGGTACAAGTCAGACTTAGAATAATGACCTCGATTTATACTTTTTAAAATAGCTTTTGAAAATTTATTTATATTGTAATGGATTATCGACTGGATTTATTACAATATTTTTTTTTAAATTGATGAAATGTACTCTATAGTTTCAATTTGAATAGGTATGTACTTTTATTTAAAATTGATTTGAATATATTTATTTTTTAACTAAGATGAGCTACCTACCTTTAATAGAAACAACTGTTGCAGTGAATGCATCTAAAATAAACGGTTATTTTTATACACTTTGAATGTGAATACCTAGAACTAGTTTTGTAAAATATCCAATCGACACTAAGGGATCTTTAAATCTTCACTGTCAAATGACCGCTTTAGATCTACTGCATATGATTGAAACGATTCGTTAACGTTCATACAGAATACATTTCAACTGGTTTTCAGTTCATTAAGATCACATTGAATCGTAATGACCAACTTATGATGGAGGCTCTTTGAATATATACATATTTATTAGGATAATCATGAATATTGTATTATTCAATGTTTCGTTTAGTATCAATTATGGTAAAAAGAATTGGTGTTTAATAAATGAAATGTATCAAATTTCTATAGTCTCTTTTCTCTGTAATACTTTTATATTTAGTTCAGAACTAGCTTCAGTCATACCCTGTATTCAAATCTGTTAGCATGATATTGAGGACCTGAATGGTATTGAAGCAGTTGTATACATAAAGCTTAAATTAAAGTTATTCATGTACTTTTATATTTGATATCCAAGTTCCAATATCGGTTTATTTATTCTGATATTATAATTTATTGTAAAGCGGTTTTATTTTCGGATATATTTTGTAGTCTTGGTCTCCCTCCATCTCCTCATTATTAAATGGATTTGAAAATCTGAATTAATATTTTTAGCCACAGATCTTTAGTGGAAAATGATGCAGATATTATCTATGATTTCTATGATTGGATAAAATGTCCGAAACGTTTTAAATTTTTATACAAAAAAAATATATATATAAAAAAATATCGTTAAGAAATAAGAAATAATTTTCTGCCACATCAGGTGAACGAAAAATAATAGAACCCGTTGTATGGCGAAACAATATTTTAGTGGTTTACAATAAATATATGAAACCATAAAATGATTATTTATTAACTGAACCGGGCAATGCTTATTGGGGAGAGACAAAAGCAAAAGTCAAATTTGTAATTGAAGAAAGATCGTATAGAAAAGGTGATATATATATATATATATATATATATATATATATATATATATACGAAAACCAAAAAAACGTTACTTGAAAAAGACTGAATAATAATAAAAGTCGAGACGTCGTAGAATAAAACATCAAAATTCAATAAAAGGTCGCTAAACCAATAAAAAGTCTATATAAGTCTATATAAGTTATATTTTTAATATATATATATATATATATATATATATATGTATATATATATATATATATATATATATATGTATATACATATATATATATATATATATATATATATATATATATAACTGTAATTAATAATAAACTTTACGTAAAACAGAAGTTGTAATGACGAAAACAGTACCAATGTAATATGTCAATAATAATTGCTTCCAAATAAACGCGGAAATTTCATTAAACAATTAATTTCTCATTCAAAATAATACCTTACCTTAATTAGAGAGCCCGAATTGGTCCGCTTTCTCTGCTGTTATTATTATTAGTACTATTTTCGTCCGACAAGCTAGAACAAGCATCATTTTATATTCAGGAAATGTACATTTCGTAAATACAGTTATTATTATGGAATATTTAATTTTTAATAGCTAACGGCTGCTAAACTTCAAACTTTTTATTTATGTTCTTCGCTTGAAAGTAGTATTGTGAATGAAGTGTTGCTGAAGTTTTAATGATTTCACGTGCATACAAAGTTGATGCTGCAGCAGTACATCGGACATTTAAATTTTAAATTTACTCTCTATTTTCGTTGCATGGGATGAATAATTTTATTGGAATAATAACCAATGCGTAAAAGAAATATAAGTGGCAAATATTACCTATTCTATTTAAAAGAGCTAGCTAATTAATATATATATATATATATATATATATATATATATATATATATATATATATATATGTTCATTTGAAAAGTCAATCTAGCTTACTTTGAAATTTTGATAGAATAAGACGCAAATATATTAATATGTGAGTGTTTGTTGTTCCGTAAACGTAAATCCAAATGACATTTGATAATGTCAATCACAAATATCAGTTAGTGCATAAAATAATCGTGCGTCGATTCTGGTTTAAATAAATTGCTTCTCAGTTTTAAAATGGCTTTCACTTTAGAACATAACATTTTTTTAGTCCAGGCTTATTTTCGAAGTGGTAATAAAATTGATGATCTATGGGTTTATTCAGTTCAAGATTGCAGGTAGAATTTCAAGTTGAGTTTCCACATTTTGTAATAGATTATATACAATGTAAGAATACTTTGGATAGAACTTTACAAACTTTTTTCTGAAACTGGTAATCTCTTAAGAAAATCAGGCAGCGGAGCAGTTAAGAAACGTACACCTCAAGTTGTCAATCGTGTTAAAGAAATAATGGAAAATGAACCACAAACATCTGTTCGACATTTGAGTCAACAAATAAACCTTTCTGTTGGTACAACTCACAAGTTATTAAAAAAATATATGCATAGGATTTTAAAGTGCATTGATCTTGAAGGACAACATTTTGAACATTTGTTATAGTTTTCAATAAATACCTATTATTTCTTATTTATTTGTAGGTATGAAACTGTCAAAATATACGACTTCGTAGGTTAAGTACTAAATTTTAATTTACGACATACTTCAAAATGTTCTCAGTAAATCACATGCTACTAGATTGACTTTTCAAATGAACACTTGTTATATATTGTTATATTATGTGACTGATAGATGAGAGTGAATGTATGTAATAAAAATGTAATAAATTATTATGATGATATTGAATAAAATACTTATCTTTAAAATGGCTAGTTCTAAATCTCTTAATCTTCAGGGTTAAGGTCGGTTCAGATCTCTCCACTCCAGTTAACTTATATAGCTTAATCAATCAAATTGAACAACACTTCAAGTAATAAAAATGCAAAATAAAATAGTAAAAATTAACTTTATTGTTCAAGTAAGTTTAAAATTCAAATTTCGTAATTCGTATTTCGTGGCACAACACTCGAGTAAATAGGTGACTAAAATTGGTACTAATATAAATCAATCTCAATATGGTGAATCCACATGTGATTATACTTATCGATCTATTAAATTATTTTATATGTGCTAAATTAAATCAAGTTTTGATATTATAAATAGTGCAAAGTGATATTAAACAAGTTTTAAAGAGAATTACAGTGTTTGAAGAACAGTTAATCAAAATGTAAGTACTAATAGATTGAAAAACAACAAGTTTTCTGTGTGTTCATGACTGTTCTAAATGGCGTAAATAAATTTGTTAAATAACCTGAATATTCGGGATATAACTTCTTGTAATCTCTGACAATAGGTAGTGGATGGGTAAGTAGGAAACAGGAAAAGTCCCTCTGGGTGGCTCAATATTCAAGTTTTGAGTCCGACGACAGCTTATTTTATGGCGGCTTGTGTGGCGTCCAACAGATCGCTCGGGCTCGGTAAAATTTTTACTGCGTACTTCGGCGTGTGTTGCGTGCGTCCAAATTTTTGAAAATTAATAAGTCAGGAACGGAATGGTTTTGTGTATTGAAACTTGGTCAAAAGGTAGTAAGAAAATAGTTTGATATACTTTATAGTCTCGAATATTAGGTATTTCCGCAGAAATATTTTAATTTTGTCGGAGTAAATTTTGCGTGACCTCTTATTACAAATACCGATGGAATAGACGCCGTTTTTACTTTTGTTTTTAAGTAAATAACTTGTTGTAAATTGCCTTATTTTTACTTACATTATCTTTTGATATAAATAATAAATTAAATGATATTTATTCAGAAACATATTGCGCAATGCACATTCCTGATGAAAGCCATATCCCCAAAAATTATATTACTTCAGTGGACAAAGAAGTTATTCGGGAAATAAAAAATATTATTGGAAATAATTGTATATGGAAATGTGTGGACCAATGTGGACGATACGTGGCAAATTTAATACTCGGAGTATTAAATTATGGAAATTCGTCAAAAAGCTTTCTAATAAGTACGAAAGAATTAAGTAAAACAAATAATAATACAATAACAAGATTTATACAAGACGAATTAACACATTTTTCTTGCCGGAGCCGTTACCAAGTGATAAAATTTTACTCATGCTGTCAGACGCAGCGGCATATATGGTAAAAGCAGCATGTAATATGAAGATTTTTAACGGAATTTAATTCATTGCACTTGCTTAGGGCACGGACTTAATCCAGTAACTGAAACAGGGGCCGATTCTGTAAGGGTCAACGTTAAAATAAACGCTCTGTTAAATTTTAACATCTAACGGGCATGTTAAAAATAAACAGGGTAAATCGTATTCACTATGACAAAAATAAACCCTTCCGTTATATTTGCTTGATTTAACGGACCGCGTTAAAAATTACGAAGTTTACCGATTGAAGTGTCGATTTAGAACAATTTTTTAGTCTATTTGCCTACTATATGAAATATGTGACCTTGTGTTCCATGGCGCAACGAAATTCATAATCTATTTCTTTCAGTATTCTGTGTGACCGTTGTATATAACAACTTTATAATTTATATTTATGGTATCAGCAGTAGAAATGTTTAGGATGCATTTAATATCCTTTCGCAGTATTTTAATTTAAGACATTTCTTACTTTTAATTATAAATAAACTATAGGTTTCTAGTCGTTAAGATTGATGAAAACATTTAATTGTAATCAGTTAATATTAATATGTAAATTATGATATCCCAGTGTATAGGTAATTTGGTTGCACCGCATTAGGTTTTTGCCGTAGTCGATATTAACATAAAGTTTGTGATACGAATCACAAATTCTAGACACGTTTGAAACACGAGTAAATAAGTTATTGTATTTAAAACTTTTGTTTCTTATATTTATTATTTTTATTCATACTGAAAATCCAAAGGCTTGTTTGTCGGCTGTGACGATTCTTACATTCTTGTTATATATTATTTTATTAAATTCAAATCTTTCAAGGAAATTCCGAAAATTATTTGTCAACTGTATGTCGATATTTACAATTTTCTATTTTCACAGAATTCAATTTTAAACACATTCAACCAATTGATTAGTGGGGATTTAAAATATGCACTTTTGAAGATTTCATTCTTATGGCCGTATTCATAAAGGACTCGGTAACGACTGATTTCGTAACGTTTCGTTAAACTAAAACAGTCGTTATATGAAATACTGTATTCACAAACTTAACGGTGAAATTTTTAACGGATCGTTTTTCAACATGTCAATTGATAAACTTTTAGTAATATTTTACCGTGAATTTGGCGGAAAACATACTTCACTATTCACTTCAATATAATCTATGTAGTATAAATTCCGGTTTATAATGTGTGGTATCTACGAGTTTGTTGTTGAATTATTGAATTTTGATTTTCTTGTGAAACTTAAAAATGGATTCCAAGAAACGCGCCAAGGGAAATAACTTTTCTGATCAGGAAATATCTTTATTAATAGACACTATTGAACAATATGTAAAATTTATTAAAAATAAGAAAACGAACGGTGTTACGTGCAAAGAAAAGGCTAGGGCGTTGTAGAAAATAATCGAAATATTTTATTATTAAAATTTTAATGCAATTAAAATCTGATTTGCTGCACTCACTGTTTTATTTCTTTGTGTAGCTTTTTCTAATTGTGACCCGATTATATTAATAAGCTCTCTCACTGTATTTTTATAAATCTGTAATGCATATTAAAATCTGCATCATCAAACTTTTGAAATGGATCATGTCTAACTTTAATTATTCCTGGCCGTGGCATTACATGCAACACTTTAACAAATTTTGTATCAGATTCTTTAGAGAGTTTAGAGAGTGAATCCATACTAAAATCTAAAATCATAAGAAATCATATATGATTTAAGCATATGTACTCACTTGTTCATATATAATTTCCTTTTTAATATATTTTATATTTAATAATTAATATACACGATTTTAACAACTATAACGTTTCGTTAAATCATTTAATTAGTCAAAAAATTTACGTTATTTTAACGATGCATTTAACAAGGGATTTAACGCAACGAAACAATATGAATACAAAAATAAGTATATAACTCTCCGTTAAATCTTAACGGAGCGTTATGTTATATTACAAGCTTTTCTGAGTACGGCCATTGCTCAAACAAAAAAATAAAATCAGTTTTATGCCAGAGTTCTACATATAAACTTCTTTAACGTCTTCTGTTAATATTAAAGGGTACTCCCACTTTGCCTTTAAAATTATTCATTTAACAGGGTATTTTAACAGACGCTGTTAAAATAATATCAGACTCGTAACTTACAGAATTTAACAGTAACGCTTACAGAATCGACCCCACTATAAGATTGCAGTTCCCGTTAGTAAATAAATTAATAACATGTGCCAAACAAATATTTATTAAAGGGGTAGAAATGTTTAGAGACATATTTCCAAATATCCCATTACCCCCACAACCAGTTTTAACAAAATGGGGAACATGCTTAGATGCCGCGATATACTACACAAATACATTAGACAGTTTCAAAAAATTAATAAATGGATTTCCAGCTACACCTAGTCATGCAATAGAAGAATTGTCAGGCCGTATTGAAAGAAGTAGAATTACAAAACAATTTGGCGTTTATAAAAACCAATTACAGATATACAAGTGACTCTATAAAATCACTTCAGAAGCAGGATGTGCCTTTAGTTACTGCAGTACAGATGATTAAAAATTTTCAAAACAGCATTGTACCAGGACATATAGGTAAAATAATTATAAATAAATTAAACGACGTTTTTACAAAAAATTTAATAATTTTAAATGGTGAAATTGTTAGTGACTTTATTATGTATCCCGTATTAATTACAAAAGTGTCGACGTAGCAGGAAGTTTTTGGGTTTACAAAAATATGTTAAGTGATAGAAGACAACTTTACAAAGGAACATTTAGATCAGTATTTAATAGGGCTGGGCGAAGTATCGATACATCGTCCAATACCCGATACCTCATATAACGAAGGTATCGATCCTAAGGTATCGATTCCAAAGCATCGATACCTATCGATACTTTACCGATTCCAGTACTCGCTAAGTATCGATGTATCGGGTAGCGAGGTATCGATTCCAAAGCATCGATACCTATCAATACTTTACCGATGCCAGTACTCGCTAAGTATCGATGTATCGGGTAGCGATGTATCTGGTAGCCATGCATCGGGTAGCCATGCATCGGGTAGCCATGTATCGGGTAGCTTACCTTTATGCATTTTTTAAATGGACATAAAAGATGCAATAACTAAGTAAAGAATTTTTAAGTATATATAGCATTATACCGCCTAATTCTGAGTAAACGCAACGACCCGAATGTATGAATATTTCTCCCGCTTCGAATACAATTCCCCTGAATGCTGTAGGCGCGTCAACATCGATGTCATACATATAGCAAGCGCCAATTAAGTTGGCGCGAGGAGGGGGTTTAGCAACAGACTGTTTTATGATTGGCTTAACATCGATGTCATACATATAGCAAGCGCCAATTAAGTTGGGGGGATTTTTATTCGGAGCGGGAGAAATATTCGTACATTCAGGCCGTTGCGTTTGCTCAGAATCAGGCGGTATATATTATATAGTATATATTTCAAAGGATGTTATTGA
The DNA here is from genome assembly GCA_935421215.2 of Melolontha melolontha. Lineage (NCBI taxonomy): Eukaryota > Metazoa > Arthropoda > Insecta > Coleoptera > Scarabaeidae > Melolontha > Melolontha melolontha. Next base: position 117,624,097 of record OW285238.1, read on the forward strand.
ATTTTATATTATGCGTAGCAAATATCCATATTATAACATAAACATAATAACTATAATTATTACAAAAAAAAATATCACAATATTGCAAATTTCATACCGTAGGTATGATACCGTAGGTATGGTAGAATCGATAAATTAATTTTATATCTCTTGAAACCGATATCAAACAAACAATACCTAGAAAACGGGTTATGAATAGTGATTCCTAGGTATCGAATCAAGGTATCGATTCCAAGGTATCGATTCCAATGTATCGATTCCAAAGTATCGATTCAAGGTATCGACTTCAAAGCATCTATACCTATCGATACCTTACCGATTCCAGTACTCGCTAAGTATCGATGTATCGGGTTAGCGATGTATTGGGTAGCGATGTATCGGGTAGCCATGTATCGGATAGTTTACCTTCGTGCATTTTTTTAAATGTACATAAAAGATGCAATAACTTTTAAGTAAAGAATTTTTAAGTATATATGCATTATATATATTATATAATATATATTTAAAAGGATGTTATTATTGTGTGTAGCAAATATCCTTATTATGACATAACTATAATTATTACAAAAAAAAAATCTCACAATATTGCAAATTTCATACCGTAGTTATGGTAGAATCGGTAAATTAATTTTATATCTCTTGAAACTGATATCAAACAATCAACACCTAGAAAACGGGTTATGAATATTGATTTCTAGGCATCGAATTAAGGTATCGATTCCAAAGTATCGATTCCAAGGCATCGATTCCAAGGTATCGGTTCCAAGGTATCGATTCCAAGGTATCGATTCCAAGGTATCGATTCCAAGGTTTCGATTCCAAAGCATCGATACCTATCCATACTTTATCGATTCCGGTACTCAAAATCGATACCGTGCACAGACCCGATACATCGGTAAGTATCGATACCTCGATTGGTATCGGTACCCGATACCGAAAACGTCGGTATCGCCCAGCCCTAGTATTTAATAATCAGTTGTTTTCGGGATTAGTAGTTTTTTTTTATAAAAGTTTGGTTTCAAAATGTATTTTTGATGAAAATAAAATGTTATTAAATCTATGGTTTTCAGGATTAGTAGTTTTCCTTATATAAATTTGTTTAGAAATGTATATTTGGTGAAATAAAATGTTATTAGTTAGGTATAGTAATTTTTGTGTTGTTTATCTAATTTTTATGCATTTTTTTTTGTAATTTTATGTCTTATTAAAAAAATATGCTTTTTAATGCTTCTTTTTGTCAAAATTTCATGCTTTTTAAGTGCCTTTTTCTGTTTTTTTTTTGCTGCCTTTTAATCCGGTCTTTACTCCAAACACAGATAACTTCTTTTCATGTAAATAAAATTGGTTGACAGTTTGAAGTGTCTAAAGAAAAACGTTTATTTGAGTTTAGATTTAATTAGCAAGACCAACACTCGTTGTATTTGAAGCGCAAGCTAGTTAGTAAATGCTGTTTGTATTTAACATTAGGTTTATCGCAGATAAAGAGAGACAGAAATTGTAGAAGAGTTGAATTACGGTAGTAAAAAAGTAAAAAAGCTTTGTTGAGTACGATTAAAAACCGTTACATTGTTTTAGAAACGACGTAATAATGAGCACGAAAACAACAACTAATCGAAACTCCAGACGAATAAGCGATATTTGTATGAAAATAGAAAACACAGAAAATGAAGCTAGGCTGTGCAACCACTGCAACCACTGCAACCACTGCAACCACTGTAAAGCAATGAGAACGGAAAATTTATATGCAAGTAAATAAAAAAAAATAACTATTTAATATTGTAAAATAGTAATATACCATTAGGATTGCATTTAATAGGTCTTAGTGTTGTGTTACGCAAAACATACAGCCCTGACGTTTAAAAATTGAAAGATCAGAACTACTGATATGGTAATGACATGGCGCTCGCAGAGTCTAGCCTTAAATTCAATTTGGAATATATTAAAACGGAGAATTTGTATATCGTATTCTAATCCCGCACGATATTTACGAAGGGCTTTACAAATTGAATAGAATAATATTTCGCATTAAAGATTGAGTTCTTATTGAAAGAATGCCTAAAGTATTTCGATGAGGTATTACTACTAAGAGTGAGATAAATACGAGAATTATTTTTATTTGTTCTAATTTTATTTATTTTTTTTTAATTTATATTTTTTAAATTTCGCTTGCTTTATTGTATTTCTATAATTTTATTAAGTGCCCAAATCTTGAGGTTGTGTAAATTTTTATCTGGAAATGTGTCTTATTCTTTTTTATAAATGAATTGATTCGGCTTTTACTTGATGAAGATCCATAATTTAAAATAGAAATAAAACTAATAGATAAAATCTTTACTTTTTTAATATTTGTTCGTAAAACGACAATTGTTTCGCCAACACAGTGGCTTCGTCAGGTACTTACACTACTTACTACTAGAGCAGGTTACAAACTAAAATCAGTATACATAAATACAAAAAGGTTAATATTATTTTACAATGTTTTTAAAATGTAAGAATTTACACTTTAAAAATGTAAAATGTAAAAATGTGTGGCCCATCTGGCCAGCTCCTACTTAGCACTATTAGGTACCAAACATGTTTACAAATAATTTTTTTAAAGCTACTAATACACGATCATAAATTACATGTATTTATTGAACATAATGTTCCTTGAACGTGTATTACAGCAAATTTTACTTCAAATTTTGCAAGGTCAGTCACGTGTACTTATAGTGAATTCTAGGGATTATAGTTTTTGAAATTGGTTGAAGACGTTGGTGTTAGTATTATGACATTAGCATAATTTAGTTTTTTAGCATTGTTTTGTTTTTATTTAGTATAGTAATAACTAGAGCTGAGGATGTTTGCGGTATAACCATGGTTATATCATGTAACCATAGTAAATTACTATGGTTATATGATATAACCATGGTTATACCGCAAACATCCTCAGCTCTAGTAATAACAGCTACTGCATTAGATTTATTATTTTTTTTGAATACACGTCTTTCGGAAACGCAATAAATTAAAAAAGGCAACATAAGAGAAATTATGTCAAGCTACTTCAAGTAGTGGCCAAGTTGTAGATAGTATATTTTACTATCTACCAACAACAAAATGTCATTCCCTTAACCTCGTGTATTGTGTCAGGCGTTTCAATTTTCACATGTATTTTTACAAGTATTTCTATGATGGTATAATTAGAACCTTAATAAAGTAAATGTGCATTTCTATTATTGTCTATATAGATGCTTTAGATAAATAAATTTAACAAAAGTGAGTTATTTAAATCCAACTGAGCGTTAAGTAAAATTTGTGACTGTTTTAAGTTATTAATAATGAAACCCAAATATGTTAAGCGCATATTTTGCATATTATATGCATTTTTTTAGTATTTGCATATACCCTTAATAAATGGCATATTGTGCATAATGGAAAGAATTTTGAATGACGTAGATTTTTGGCAGGTGTTTCAAGAGTGCAAGACAAACTATTTTATCCCTAGAAGGTATACCGGGGTTACGAGTGACCCCAACAGAATTGAATTTTCCCACTTATATTCTTATTTCGCGCTGGGTGGAGCTGATAATTTAGGTAAGGTTAGTCGATTGTGAATAGTATAAACACGTGCAGTGAACCTTACGTTGCCTGTTATCGTTTTTCAATAAAAATTATTTGGGGTTGTGAGTGACCCCAGGATACGTTTGCGTATTGTGAAATAATACTGCTTGTAATTTTGTGTGATAGAATATTTGTGAAACATGTCTAAAAAAACCGTTAGTGCTCTACAGTCCCTGGCCAAATTATTAGACTCACTGAAAAAATTCATATTTTTGTGGACTTCTTGTAGACTTAGCTTATACTAATGAATACTAATACCGCAAATGCAACTAAACAAAGTCACATGATGTTATATATAATATTTATTGTATAAAAAATGTACTTTAACAAAAATTAATTCAAATTAATTAATATTTTGTCAAGCCCTTCGCTTTAAGAAGTGCAGCGACTCGTCGGGGCATACTGTCGATGCAGTTGAGAGCTATTTGTTTTAGATTTTCATTATGGTTCCAGTTGTAAATGATTCGTTCTATCAACTGCACTTTTGTGGTGATATGCTCTCTTAAATATCAAATGACAAGTAACTGACAGTTTACCAAAAAAAAAAACAATTCAATGACTAATATTAAAGTTTCAACTTGAATTTTGTGTTATGAAACCCTTTCACCACATGCGTATGTGCAGTTGCATACATTACAGGCAATCTTATTCATATAATAATTTAATGTTCCAGAAAAATTTTAAGAAATATGAGTGAGTCTAATAATTTGGCCAGGGACTGTAGATCCGGACTTTGAAAAAAACTGTCTTACAATGGTACGATGAAGCAGAAAGCGATATTGAAGACAATTTTGCAGAAAGTGACAGTGAGGACGAGGTGGAAGAGTTGTCGGAACACAACGATGACACTTCTTCTGAAGATGATGAGTTTGAAGAACGTCTACTTCAACGTGAAAGAATTTTGAAGGGCAGAAATGGTTTTGCATGGAGTTCACGAGAACCTGCAAAAAGCAGAACGCCTTCAAGAAACATCATGGTAAAGGTACCTGGAATAAAGAGTGCACGTGTAATTACCACAGAAATAGATGCTTGGGCCATTTTATTCACTCCTACAATTTTCAATGAAATTATAACTCATACAAATGAAGAAATAGAAAGACAAGGTGTCAAATACCAGCCAGGTACGAAATACGTACATCCTACAGATAATGTAGAAATCTATGCCCTATTAGGCCTTTTGTACATAGCTGGTGCTCGAAAAGATGCACATCTATCTGTAGAACAAATGTTTTCTTCACAAGGACCTCTAATATATAGATGCATTATGCCTACAATACGTTTCAAATTCTTATTGAATTGTCTAAGATTTGACGATAAAGAAAAAAGAAATCGTGAAGACAAATTTTTACCGATAAGGCAAATATGGGAGGATTTTATAGAAAATTGTACAAAGAGTTACTCTCCTCACGCTACGTAACTACAGATGAGCAGCTACTTGGTTTTAGGGGCAAATGCCCGTTTCGTGTATATATAGGATCTAAACCTGACAAATACGGAATTAAGGTTGTATTTATGTGTGATTCGCGTACATATTACATGATAAGTGCTATTCCATACATTGGAAAAAACACCAATCCAGCCAACGAATCTGTTCCAATATATTTAGTGAAGGAGTTATCCAAATTTATTCACGGAACAAATAGAAACATTACAATGGATAACTGGTTTACGTCTGTTCCATTAGCCAAAGAAATGCTTAGCAACAAAGGTCTAACAATCGTGGGAACAATAAGACATAATAAAAGAGAAATACCACCTTCTTTTTTACCTTCTAAAAACAAACCCGTACTAACTTCCGAATTTGCTTTCTCAGACAATTTGACGTTGGTTTCGTTTACACCAAAGAGAAATAAATCTGTCACACTAATCTCGACCATGCACGCTGACAAGATTGTTAACGAGGTTTCGAAGAAACCAGAAATTATTGAGTTTTACAACTCCACCAAAGGTGGAGTGGATACATTCGATCAGATGGCTCACAACTACACCGTATCCAGGAAAACAAGAAGGTGGCCACTTAGATATTTCTATGGGATGCTTGATCAAGCCGGGATAAATGCCTTTGTGTTATATAATGTGTCGGGTAACGCTAGCAAAGTTACCCGAAATAAATTTTTGCAATCACTCGGACTGCAACTAGCTAAACCTTGGATGGAAAGTAGGCTCTCCAAAAAGATATCCGGTAAACTGCAAAGTGAAATACGAGAAGTACTGGGACTAACACATATTCCAGAAGAGGAACAGCTTGGTCCAGGGCCAAAAAAGCTCAAATCGTCAAGATGTTATGTATGTCCTCGTTCACGTGATCGAAAATGCAGAGTTGTATGTTATATGTGTTCCAACAATGTATGTAACGAACACCGTACTGATATTTGTCTAAACTGTAAGAGAAATACTTAAAGTTGCTATTGGCTTCACTAAATAAACGTTTTCAAAAAATTTTCTTTTATTTTTCCAAAATTAATTTCTGGGGTAACTGGTGACCCCAAGTATACGTTTTCAAGTGTGTTATTTTGGTATACTTTCTAGGGTTATAAATCTTCCATTATGGAGTAATTTATTTTATTATGTTTGCAGTTCTCAAGAAAAAAAAATTATGTGGTACAAGAGTATGGTTATTCCCAGTCTTAAATTCCGAGAATTCAAAATAGATCGCTTTAAACCATTAACAGGGGTTTTATTGTACCTATATTTACATAAGTAATCTGAATTTTATTCCTGATTGTGCTTTTGAAGAGGTAACATGGATTTGTGTTTTGCAGTGTTGTGGTATTTTATTTATTTTTATTGGAAAAATGCCCAAAAAGTCAGTAGAGCGTCAGTGTGAGTTAAGCCAATTGTAAGTATAATTTTTGAATATTCAATATAGAGGCTGGTGCGAATTCGGTCGAAATCTGTTATTTTTTTGAGATACAATAAAAGTTAAAAGCAAGTTACATTCTTTTTGAGGGACATACACAATGAAAATACAGAGAAATGTACAGGACGATTCAGTTTTGCCCTGTCAGTGTTAAGGAAATTTTGTATACAGAATCCTAGGTATATCGACAAATTTCGCACCATTTGGACACTCGGGTCGCTTTCCTTTAATATTTTGAGCTTGTTTGTAAGGAATTTAGATCTACGTATTGATATTATTGCTTTTAAATTTGATTTTTCAATTATTGTTTATTTTTTCATTGCAGATACCATTTGATAAAAAATGTAACATAGGTCAACACGTGAAAACTTCTGTTCATATTATTAAATTGGGTAAGATGAAATCTGAAGATGTGTCACAGCCAACATTAACGCAATGTTTCCAACCTATGTCCAAAAAGCTAAACAAACAAGACATCTTTAACCGAGACCTATATCATGCAATGATGACGTCAAAATTTCCCTTGTCAAAGCTACGTAATCAAAACTTCACTTCTTTTCTCCAGAAGTATTGCAAATTCAATGGCCCAGGTGAAACAACACTACGAAGAAACGACATAAGTTCCTTGTATTCGGAGGTAATTGACGAAATTAAAGCTAAAATTCAGAACAATATAGATTGGTGTTCTTAGGGATGAGATTCTGCCAAAATCTTACCTCTTTGCTTCTAAAGAGTTAGAAAAAACATATGCACTCACCGTGGCCAGAGGAACTATCAACATTTCTTCTTCCTGGAGTCTATGCCTGGAGATAATTTTTTGCTCATTTTGTCAGATGCAGCACCGTACATGATAAAGGCCGGGCAAAATTTGAAAATCTATTATCCGAACTTGATATATTAACATGCTTTGCTCATGCTTTAAATAGGGTTACCGAAGAGATTAGGAAACATTTTCCTCTTGTAGATAGCTTAATTTCCAACTTGAAAAGATCTTCCTTAAAGCACTTATGGGTTGAGTTCTATAAAGAAAAACTACCAAACACTCCTCTTCCAGCTCAACCTGTTATAATAAGGTGGGGCACTTGGTTGGAAGCCGCTTTTTTTATTGCTAGAATTTCTGTCAACTAAAGGATCTAATTTCCTAATTGTTTGACGGTTCTTCCCAATCCCTTATTGATGTTAATCAATTGTTCGAAAACACAGAAATAAGACAACAACTTTCATTTATAAAAAACAAAAATATGCGCATAAATATGCAAATCATTTAGTCAAAATATGCACAAAAATGTTGAAAATATGCAAATAAAAAAGTGTAGAACAAGTAAAGCAATCTGAGGTAAGCTTTTCAAAATGTTGCAGGCAAAATGGGGGACAAAATTTTTCAAAAATTAAAGAATGTGCTTGAAAAAAATTGCGGATTTCGATTTCTCAATATTTTAGAAGGAGAATTTACTGAATCCATTGATTCTTGAATATTAAGCATTTTTAAAAACGCCCCTATGACATTGATTGATGTGGAAAGGAATTTTTTCATTTATAAATTTTTATATTCAGAGAGGAGCCAAATTTTTTAATTGAGAACTTCCAGAAACATTTAGTGGTTTACTGTTTTTACAACTAACGACAACCTGCTTTGTGTAATAATTGAATATTTAGGTTTAGTTCAGTATGTAGAAAAATTAAAATGTCTGTTTATTTTTAATAAATTTATGTATTATAAGTATTTTTTATTTGCATATTTTCCACATTTTGTGCATATTTTGACTAAATGATTTGCATATTTTTGGGTTTTCCACTTGCATATTTGTCTTTCCCTAATTATCACCAATCTTGGTACAATTACATTTCTGCAAATATCCATATTAACATGGTAGTGAATAATGCCAATAATACCAATTTAGATACACCGCCACAATTAATTGGCAAACAATAAATTTTAACGGCTCATTACACGGTAATAAATATTTTATTGAATGTCCGTCATGAAGTAATTACAATTTTACGGCTCTTCTACAACGTGTATATCATTAGTGGAAGTAGGTTTGTGCGAAGGTTCTTCGTACATCATACTTAATTATAATAACAAAAATATAGTGGTATAAATTGTCAGGAACAAATCGAATAATGCGAAACACAAATGAAAGTAAGTATTAAATTTAGAAAAATGTTCATTTAATTTGACTACATTGAAATCTAAAACAATGTGGCAATTAATAGAATATTATAATCTCTTAGCCGAAATTTTGGTTTGATTTCTAATTTCTGTTGACAACTTATTATATAATTTACATCCCACAAGATACAGACGCTTTTGAAAGGGAGCAGTTTCATGTGAAGTTAGAAGGTAACTAATATTACTTATTAGTAATTAGTATATTTGAAAACAACCACTTTTAATATCTATATAAATACCATAGAAAGTCAGGAATTTGAATTTTTAAAGGCATCTTTATAACTAATAGCGCTAATTTGTTTTCAGAGCTGTCTTCAGGAGTAAGAAAACTCGTTGCGCTTCGATGCATCTACCCTAAATGAGATTTGATTATAGTCTGCTTCGAGATATAGCGCGACGGCAAACTGATGTGTTAATATGTAGGTAACGGGTTGGCCATTTAATATTGCGGTTTTAAAAATCGCGCTATTCCCTTGTATATATAGAAATTAATATAATATATATTTTTTACACTAGAGGGCCAAGCGCGGTTTACAATAAATATATGAAAAATTTGCCTTGTCAGTTTTCAAGATGGCGTCGTATACAACGGAAGTGCGTGTGGAATTAATAAAATATGATTATAGAAATGGGGAATCTTTTGCAGCTACGGTAAGACACTTGCGTACTCTATTCGGGAGAAATAACGCACCAACGGAAAACACTATAAAAAGGTAAGGAAAAAAAGATATATTTAGAAAAGTAACAAAGTATTCGTTATCGTGTTTCCATGTCTACTAATCCGACAATATCTTAGGATTGTAGTGAAATTTGAAGCAACAGCATCTGCGGCAGACGAAAGATCAACTGTTAGAGAACGTCAAAAGACCATCCGGGTACCGGAAACCATAGAACGAGTACGGGAGCACTTTACAGCTCAACCTTCAACATCGACCTCAAGAGCATCTCAAGAACTTGAAATACCCCGTACAACACTAAGTCGGATCCTAAAGCAAGATCTAAATATGAAAGCATACAAAATCCAGATCGATCAGCCGTTGAGACCGTTTGATATGGAGCGACGCTACAATTTTGCGAACGAAATCGTCGAACGCATTGAAAATGGCAGCATGTCATTGGAACGAGTGTGGTGGTCGGATGAGTCACATTTCGATGTATCCGGTTATGTGAATAAGCAAAATTGGAGACATTGGGGGACAGAAAATCCACATCTAGCAATTGTTCGTCCTCTTCACCCTCGACGGTTGACTGTATGGTGTGCTATCTCGTCGGCAGGAATTATCGGTCCCGTGATTGTCAATGGAACCGTTACATTGCAAAAATATTGTGAAATGCTTAATGAGTCTTTTATTCCCGTGGCGCATGGATTAAATATGGTGGAGAATGCATGGTTTATGCAAGACGGGGCTCGTCCGCATCGCACGGAAGAAGTTTTCAACATTCTTGAAGAACATTTCGGTAACAGAATCATTGGTCTTGACGCTCAACAGTTTACAGGCGGAGGGATAACATGGCCACCATATAGTCCAGACCTCAATCCTTGCGATTTCTACCTGTGGGGATCATTAAAAGATACGGTATATCGCGATGGTATAGACACCCTGGATGACATTGAAATGGCAATACGGCAGCGAATAGAAGCGATACCGTACGCCACACTTCAGGCAGTTTGTGGAGAATTTGAGAAGAGGCTGCGAAATGTTATCGTTGCTCGAGGCTCTCACTTCGAAAACCTGATTTATTAAACCGCAGAACTTGTTGTTTAATTGCACAAATAAATCATTTTTTTAAATTAATGTTTTGTATGTTTAATATGACTTCAAAAACCGCAACATTAAATGGCCAACCCTGTACTATAATATCGGCATAGAAAACAAAGAAGTATTAAGTATAAATTTTTATTATAGGAATTTAATTTTGTAAATACATATTATAAATTGATTGACGAATAATATCGACTTGCCACATTCGAATTTTCCCTGGATGCTTTGACATTTTTCATTTTTGTTGTCTGACTGCTATATTTGAAAACTTCGTTTCAAGTTATAGTGTGATGACAAATAAAACCATCAAGGATCTATTGTGCTAATCTCAAGTTTTAGATGTTTTCATCTCCCTTTGTTTATATGTTTGCTAATTTGTAACTGTCATACAATTTACAAAATAAATTGGCGTATAAGTATATATTCATATTATAAAAAACGTATATTTTTATTATTTAAATAATGCGGGCTTGTAACGTGTTTCTTATATCGATTACTTTTAGTGCATACCACCTGTGGTGTTGGAAGCTAGCGGTTCGCACAATATCTTGAAACAGACTATATGTGGCCGTAAAGCGCATTCCACCTTTCTAGATCTACTGTGGTCTTTATGCCTCGTTAGAGCACTTCCTCTAGCCCTGTTCTTTAATTAAATAGAGCGATTCTTTTAAATATAGTTCTGCTTTAGGCAATTGATCTCCCTTACTTAGAACTAGTACTTCTTGTCAAACTTTTGCATTGGCACAGTACATGAATCGCGGGCTCCTCTTCCTCTTGGCAGAATCTCCAAACCGTTTTTGCTGTCAAGTCAACATTATTCATGTTTATTGAGATTACAATGCTCCGGTAATAGGCAGACTGTCATCTTAACAGACTTTATATCTCTATTCATTAGCTTCTTTGTAAATGTTGCGCATTCGACGACTAGATTGCAAATTACTACAAATCATCAAATGAGTTATCGGGTTATGAATGTCAAATTCATATATGTATGCACGAATGTGTAAAGAAAATCAGAAAATAGATGAATGTTCCTAAAGAATTGTTTTCTGAGAGTGTTTTTACCTTTCCCTAGATTCATTTTCGGTTAAAAGATTCTATCTATCCTAGTGAATAATACCGTATCTCAACTTTGAACAAAATTTGTAATAACAGCAAGTGTTTATATTATTAAAGTTACAACTTCGTTTCAGTTTGGAAAGGCATAATATATACTAAACAACTGTTTAGATACAGCAAGAGTAGCCTTAAGGAGAGTGTCTTAATAAGAACATACACTTGATATGAAGTTGACTGAACGTAGATCTCGCGCTAAGTAACGAATATGATTTGATTGACACCATTATCAATTAATATCCGTCGTGATGTTTGTGTAAAGAAAATGTCGATTTCTCAGTAAATAGAATATTTTTAAGAAAACTTTCATTTCGATCGCATTTTTCTCTTATTATGACATACAACTCCATACGTTTATAATGGTCTTCGGGAAACATTTCCTGTGTTTTTTATTTTGCATAAACGCATAAACTTATTTCTTTTCAAAACTTTACATATACTTCTGTCAGAAATATCAAATTGATGTGTAATTTGTTTAACGGCTAGGTTCGCATTTTCTTCTATAGGAGCACAAATGCGTTGTTCATTTTTATTATTATTAGGAATTTTACGAAGTGTGATAATTAAATAACAGGACTGGTCTGAAAAATATGTTTTATTGAAAACATATTATACAAATAGCTGTTGATCCCCTTCAACATACTACCCTTGCCTATCTTACACCGCTGCATATGTGTTTTCCATTGTCTTAAGCTGTGTTGAAGTATTTCAAGTGCCCTCTTCAGAAAGTCGGCCGTTTTTGCATTGACATATTCAACAGATTGAGAATGTGTGTCTATTAGTGCACTTTTCGGAAAAGGTAGAAGTCGCATGAAGATTTGGTGAATACGGCGGATGTTCGAGCACAGTAATTCCGTCTCCGCTAAGAACTGCTTCACAGAGAGTGTATTATCCGCCGCGCGTTGTCTTGGGTAGTCCATTCATGAGTAATTGTTTCATATATCTGGCTTTTTCTTTCTCACTCTTTCTCTGAGCTTAGTCAAGACCTAAATGTAGCACTTCTAGTTTATCGTTTGGTTCTGAGGTATTCACTCATGAAAACCCTTAATATCGAAAAAAATTAGCATGATTTTAAATTTCGACTTGCTTTGAGGTTATTTTTGCTCCTTGGCGAAGTGGGATTGTTTCAGTGCTTTGTTTCGGGATTGTATTGGAAAAATCCATGTTTCGTCACATGTGATGACTTTTCTATCAGTTCAGGCTCTGTTGTGAATCGTTTCATGATGTCAGAGAAGATATTTTTCCTATTCACCTTTTGCTCACTTGTAAAGTTAGTTGTTACCATTTTTGCGAAATCTCTTGTCATTTGTCATTTCTTATTGTCTCTTTGTCACTGTTCGTCATGTCTGCCATCATTCGAATACTGACCTCTGACAATTTTTTGTCATAGGTCGATGTTCATCATTTTCAACATCCCCCGACCTTCCAAAAACTGTTTGTGACATTCGAAAACTCGAGTGCGTCATGCAATTATGACAACACTTTCTTCAACAATTGAAAACGTTCAGTTGGACGTTTTTTTAACTTCACGTGGAATTTGAGATTAATGCGCTGCTCACTCTTAAGCTAATCATGATCGCGGCATTCCGGAAAAACAACGCCTTACTCAAGCAAGTTGTAACAACTAAACAAAATATCAAAATTGTTGATGACATGGTGTAAAGTGCAGAGAGAAGGTCGTTTTACAAAATTATTTCAGAACGCATTGCAAGTACCACATCGAAACCGTCCCCAATAGTATAATTTTATTATCGTTTTCTTGTAAGCTTCGCTATTATAATATAAGAGTAACGACAATATCTTTACACAACTGCAGTTATCTTGTTAACTAAAAGTCCGCTTACTGTATACCATTGATATGAAAGGCCCCTTTTTAAGTCTTCCTTAATTATTAAACCTAACAAAACTATCATTAAGTTGATTCCTGAACTATTATATTTCGCCTCGTTTTTAAACAGTGCACAATTAGTTTAATCGTACTTAGTAATTAAACGATTGGTATACATCCTACTGCTAATTATGTTAAAAATAGAATTGGTTTTAACAAATAAACTATTTACTGTAGTAGCCTTAATAACAATATTAATATCGTCGGCATATAAAGCCACGGAAGCAAAACAATTGATACTGCAAGGGAAATCATTTACATTAAATTAAAAAACAGGTAATAAATGTCGTTCACGATTCGAAGACGTGCACGTCATCAATGATGTCAAAACAATGTTACGTAATCATTTGCAAAATCCATTGGAAAAATAGATATGTTTACATTTTACGTTAGGGTAGTAAATGCTTATGTCAAACTTGCAATATTTAGGTTATAATTTATTAATTAACGAATTTATTAATTCTCTTACAAAGTAATCAAACAATAAAAACAGGTGAAAACTTTATGCGTATTTAATAATAAAGAGAATACTAAAAATACATTTGTATTGCATCAGTATATATGTTGAAAGAAAATGAAAAGTACCAGGTATTATAAACCAACAACTTAAAAATAATAACTCGGAGTCTTCGCCAAGATTAATAATAAATTCACCATCGCAATGAAATTATAGCAAAATACAAATGCGATTTCACTTCTCCCACAGCTGATAAAGGCAGCAACGGTCCATAATTATAGCATTCTGCTTCAGAGTTGCAATTGCGGATGCAGCTTACATTGGCAGCAAAACGCTTTCGGCATTTCAAACCAAGAGCAAACAAACACACGTAAAATATGACAGAACGATATGTGTCAACACTGGACATTATTATAGTTCGTTTATTGTTTTTGTGATGTTAATCCCAAAGTACTGCTGATGACGTGTACGTCTTCCAACGGCGTATATATTAATAATTTTAGAATCTGATTTCATATTACAACATTAACTCTTTGTGTCCTATCACATAAGTCAGATTTGAACTAGTCATTGATATAATATTAAACCTGATGCCACATAATTCCAAATTTTATGATTTAGACAATAAAAAGCTCGAAAGAGGTCAATGGACATCTTAATAAGTCAATAGATCAATATGTATGTACTATAAATACATTAGTACCTCATACCATATTGACATATTCTAAGCAAATTTCACAAGTAATAAAATAAAATAATCGCTTTATTGTTATTGTAAACGTGGGTAATCCTTTTTCCGTTTATGACGTCATCCGGCTGCAGATGTAGGTCAGTGAGATCCGAAACGTCTAAAATTTAATTTAAGAAGAAAAATAATATGTGGTCGAACAGTCGAGAAAAAAATATCATACCATATAGACCGGGTGCGGCAATAGTGTGTCGGCGGAGCTTAGCATGAAAACTAATAAAGTTGTAACAATGAAATTTTACGTACACATGTAGTATGCTACAGTGCATTTTCTAATTTTATTTATATATTTACAGGGTGTTCCAAATTTCCGCAACCACTTTCAATTTTTTTTTTTTAAATAGATTGCTATACTTTCTTGTTATTATGATGATAGCCACCCAAATTATCTTTGCAATGATATATGACAATGTGCACTTACAACTGTTAGTTTTGGTTTTATTGCAAATTTTGTTAAAATCTTGACAGTTGCAGCGTCTAACATTTTAAGTCTTAGCCTGAAAATGGGTGCAGTGCCTCACGTAACTTTTTTGTTACCAATTTATGGACTAACACGTTATATGTTTTGAGGGTGAACAACGTGACAACATATACAGAGTGCTAAATATGTCGTGCCAAAGTTATCGAAGTTTAAAGGCTATTTTCTCTTTTTTTTTTAAATTGAACCTATAATTTTTTTATTAGTCAGCAAATTCCTTGTAAAATTGCCGTTAAAATGGTACCAATAACATAGTACTTATTTCTAGTATTTTCGAAGTTATAACCCTTTAATGGGATATACCTATGTTTATAATATTCAATATGCGGTGCATCTAATAGTTGGTTGGCCATGAAATGATATCAAACAAAGTAACTTTTACAAACACCTGTTTATTAATTCTTTATTATTAGTTTTAGAATTACATTTTGTAATTTATCAATAATAAAACAAAATTAATTTGAAATGTGTTCAAATATATTTCCATTCTGCTCTACACATGCTCTTAATCGCCTCTGCATCGACAGACTTACATTTTGAGCCATGTTGTTTTCACTTACTTGAAGAAAAGCGTTTCTGATTCGTTGCTGCATGTTCTCTGCCGTTGTAGGAAGTGTTTCGTAAACTATATTTTTTACAGTAGGCCACAGAAAAAAATCACAAGGGGTTAGATCTGGTGACCCCGGGGGCCAGCTTATAAAGCTTCCCCTCCCAATCCACCTATTGGTGAATACCCTATCTGTTCTTGCAGCAGCACCGTAATGTGCAGGTGGACCATCATGTTGGTACCACAATCTCCTTATGACGTTATCTGGTAGGTCTTCTAACAGCAATGGTAAATTATTTTGTAGGAAATTTGTGTAGATTTCACAATTTAAAGTATTATTAAAAAAGAATGGACCTACAATAGTGTTTCCTATGATGCCTCCCCAGGTGTTAACACTCCATTATTGTTGGTATAAAATGTGTTGCACAAAATGAGGGTTTCTAGTGTCATAATAATGAGAATTTTTTCTGTTTGTTATTCCACAATTAGCAAATGTTGCTTCATCTGTGAAAAGCACATGATCTAGAAAAGTTAGATCTTGTCGTAATTTGAAAAGTAGCCATTCACAGTAAACAAGTCTCCTTTCAAAATCCGTTTGTAATAAGCCTTGATGATTTTGAATTTTGTAAGGGTGAAATTTATGTTTTTTTAAAATCCTTCTTACAGCAGTGACTTCTATCCCGTGTTCTTTCGAAATTATCCTTGTAGATACGCGCGGATTTTCCACAACGGACTGGACGACTGTCACTTCATTATCTTCTGTAACCATAGACTTAGTTCTTTCATGTTTGACATAATTCACTGAACCCGTCCGAAGAAACCTTGTCAACAAATTTTCAAACGTCTTCATATCTGGTGCTCTTCGGTGAGGATACTCCATAGCATATGTTCTTGATGCTAAAAGTGGATTTCTCTTGCTAGCGCCAAGAACAAATACCATGTCTATTAGCTCCTCCTTCGAAAAATTAATTCTAAAGAAACACAACTATAAACTATTACGGCATGGAAATAAAAAATAATGACAACAAAACGATATAACTGACAACAAGATAACAACTAATAACGAACAAACGGAAATTGATAATTAACTAGCCGAACTTAAATTATAACAATTAAACGCGATTACAGTAAAGAGAAACTATTGAAAAACACTTTATATGGAAATTTTAAGTAGATATTTGACGTTTGGTTACACAGCAATTTTTGCTTAATATCATTTCATGGCCAACCACCCAACTATTAGATGCAGCACCGCATATTGAATATTATAAACATAGGTATATCCCATTAAATGGTTATAACTTCGAAAATACTAGCAATAAGTACTTTGTTATTGGTACCATTTTAACGGCAATTTTACAAGGAATTTGCTGACTAATAAAAAAATTATAGGTTCAATTTAAAAAAAAAAGAGAAAATAGCCTTTAAACTTCGATAACTTTGGCACGACATATTTAGCACTCTGTATATGTTGTCACGTTGTTCACCCTCAAAACATATAACGTGTTAGTCCATAAATTGGTAACAAAAAAGTTACGTGAGGCACTGCACCCATTTTCAGGCTAAGACTTAAAATGTTAGACGCTGCAACTGTCAAGATTTTAACAAAATTTGCAATAAAACCAAAACTAACAGTTGTAAGTGCACATTGTCATATATCATTGCAAAGATAATTTGGGTGGCTATCATCATAATAACAAGAAAGTATAGCAATCTATTTAAAAAAAAAAATTGAAAGTGGTTGCGGAAATTTGGAACACCCTGTAAATATATAAATAAAATTTGAAAATGCACTGTAGCATACTACATGTGTACGTAAAATTTCATTGTTACAACTTTATTAGTTTTCATGCTAAGCTCCGCCGACACACTATTGCCGCACCCGGTATAACATAAAAACAAATATGTTTATGAATTATATGTACAAAAACTTTTTTAAAACGTTTAAATTAAGCCTATAATAAAATAATTTATGGTATATAAACGTAATTAATGCTGATGTATGTAATACACATATTGTATATACAAGCACAAACTGTGCTAATAAAACTAGTTGCATGCTAAATCACCTGAAATTATATCGAGCCATGTTCATAAGAATTAAGCACTTTATTTTTCTTCTTCTTATCGGTAAAATACTGTTACGTATAATTATAGAACATCTAACTAGCGTATGAGCAAATTTGCGGTTTTTAGAAGTTAGAACTTAGTTGATTATTACCTTAGTATATCGAAGCATTGCGTTCAATTATTTATACTTTCTGAATATCCTGAAATAACAAACAATGTTTACTAAAGTAATTGGGTCTTTGAAATTGAGCGCCTTACTTTAAAAATAAATAAAATATAGATGGCGTACGAAATTCGTCTGGGTATTGTGACATTTACGAAGTGTGATGTATGACATTTATAAAAATGCCTTCTTACACCATACAACAACGCGTTCAAATTGTTGAATTATTTTATGAAAATCAGTGTTCTGTGAAAAATGTTTTTAGAAAATTCCGTGAATTTTATGGTTTACATGATCGTCCATCTGAAAGAACTATTGGTCAAATTACAAATTAAGAAAATTTCAAGAAACCGGTTCGGTGGAAGATCAAAGAAGAGAAAGATACAGTCGTAGTGGTCGTTCATAAGAGCATATTGTTTCGATTCGTGAAGCACCTGAAATGTCCATTAGTCGACGTTCACAAGTTGGACTCAGTGAATCACAAGATAGCGTATTTTACGAAAGGATTTAGCTTTAAAGGCATATAAGGTTCAAATAAAACAGAAACTTAAACCACTTGACCAGCAATTATAGCTAAACATTCGAAAATTACTGAAGGTGATTTCATCAAGGAATGCTAATTAAAGCAGAAGAAAATGTTGATCCGGGAAATGTGATGGGTTTTCAAGCAGTCTTTGCCTCGAAATACAGTTGCAGTTTGCCTCGAGATACAGTTGCAGAAAGAGTTACTGATTTGGCTGCCAATTTAAGTAATTAGAACAAAACAAAATCATATACTTTCAAAGGATTTTCCATTGCTTGTGCCGAGAGTATGGACATTGGGGGCGTAGCTCAATTAGCTGTTTCTTCGTGCTTAGCACACGGATTTCAACATTTTTGAGGAATTGTTGGGACTAGTACCGATGTGTGGTCTATAGGACAAGATGTATTTGATTGTGTTTATGAATTTATACAAAACTACCGCTTTCAAAATTAACTTTTGTAGCTACAGATGGCGCTCCTCCAATGATTGGAAAAAAACAAGGGCTTTGTGGCATTACTACAACAAAAAAAGCGAAATTTATAACGGATCTAACATTCATCATGCGTATTGTATTATACATCAAGAAGTACTATGCATGAAAGTAATATACAGGAAAATGTGTTGTCATAATCAAAAAAGTTATCAATTTCGAATCTTAAATCAACGATACTCTTCCGCTTTCTTAGTAAATTAGAATGCGAATATTAGGGCCTGTCTTACTATAGTAATGTACGTTGGTTATCGTGCTCCAAGATTCTTAAACAATTCTGGAAGTTGAAAGAAGAAATATGTCAGTTTTTAATAACTAAAAATCAAGGCACAAGCTTGTTTTCTGATCTAACATGGTTGCAAGATTGATCTTTCATGGTTGATGTAATAAAACACTTATACGAATTAAATTTAGCGCTGCAAGGAAAAGATCAGGTCACTAATTAACCCAAATAGAGAAGTACATATTGCAATGGACTTTTCCCCGAAGAAACTTTTATGAACAATAAGAAAATTTATTACATTTATTTAACATGCACATCTGTTTTATATCTAGGTATATTCACATGTTTATATTTTTGAACTATTTATTAAGACAGTGACTGTACACTGTTATAAATCATACAGGAAGGAGTCCGTCTGGCGGTCCTATCTTGTAGCTTTTTCGCTTGATGCCGGATTATGATACCGATTGAATTTAGAGATACCAGAGGTGTTGAAGTATATGGTCGGGGTAAAAAACTTCATTTTTTACGTCCTGTAGTATTTTATTTAAAGTCGGTTTATTTATTTTGTGTGCTTTTGGTTAGCGTTTAAATTTCATTTACGATTTTTAACGAGTGGTGGTGATCTCGTTTGTATTTAATTTAAATTATATTTGGTATCTCTCGCTACTATAGTTTTTTTTTTATTCTGTGAATAAAAGCGTTGCTTACGTAAGTATACTTTTTACAGTTGCTTTATATAAATTCCTATTTCTATAATTTGTTGATATTTGTGCTTATTTGTAATTTTGATTTATTTCTATATTAGCTTATAATATAGATAGATAAGAAAATTACCATATTTTTTTGAATGAGGGAGTTTTTTCTGTGTCACGATATTCAAGAACATTTTATTCGGGTTGGAGGGGAGATTTGTCCTTGTGTTTAGTTCGCACAAGTTAAGTAAAGTACGATTTGACGGTTAGTCTGTTTACGGTTGAAATTAGGGGTTATAATTTAGAGTTTGAATTTGATAATTTTCTTAATTATCTATTAGTTTTAATTATTGCTCGCGAGTCATAGGAGGTTTTTCTCTGTGGGAGTGTTAATTATCACACAGACTGTTTCCTCCCAGCTACTGTTAATCACGCTTTAGCTCCCTTTTCATTTTGAAAAGGGTTTTTTCTTTTTTTTGATTTTAATAAATTTTATCAGGAAAATTGTGACTTTGAATTAATGCCATTTTGAACTTTATTTTTCCACGATTCTTGCTCGTGCGAGAGCAAGTACTGAAGAAAGCAGTTTCAAGCAGAAGTATTTACCATTGAGCTAGTCCGGACATTTGTGGTCAGCTGCCCTAATAAGCAAAGGCACAGTTCATTGCAATATGTACATATTGCTGTGAATTGTGATTTTAATTGCTTATTGACTTTCAATTCACACTGCAACTTATTTTCCCTGCTATCTTCAGTCGGGTCGCCTTCCTTGAGCTTCTTAATCTTCAGGGTTTATTCTTACGAATATCGTGGTATAGAAGAGAATAATAGGTATAAGTCATTTAAACAAACATTTCCCAATTTACATATTTAATAAAAAAAAAATTAAAAAAAACTCAATTTTACAAAGTGTAAAATTGAACTGACACAATTTTCAGCAAAGAGGATAAAAAAAACTTTGATACCATATGAAGATAAAAGTTTAAAAAAAACCTCGAATTGAATTACCGCGAACAAATAGTTAAAATAAAAATATAAACAAAATTTATCAGATGTCAATACCTACGTTACCCTCACAAAATCAAACGTGAAAATAGAACTTTCTCTATTTTCGCACGCATCTAAAATTTAAATTCATGCCTACGAATAACATGAAACAAAACAAATTAACCCCACCTTCTATCGTCTTAGAACATTTTATTTAAACAAAACTAAAAAAAACATCTGATAATTTTCCTGAATATTTTTTTGTCTGATTACAAAATATTACAAACTAAAATTATAGATTTAAGAAGCTTCTGATTTCAATAGAATTATCGCTACACATATAAATATAATATTTAAATATACATACATTCATTTTGTGTACGTCACGTCACAAAAACTATTATAAGAGAGATTCCAGATAGGTCATTTAATTCAAATTACAAGTTTAAAATACTCGTAATAACACGTAAATGAATTTTAATTACATCAAAACACCTCAAAAATACAAAACGAAGTTATCCAAAATACATTGAACAAAATTAAGTTCTGTTCAATATTAATAAAAAAAAACACCTCCTATCTGTTAAAGAACTATGAAATCTCTAAGGCATGATGATGAAGGAAACAGCAAGCTACCCCTACCTAACATCAAAATAAAATCAAAGTAGCGACAAGATATATACATCTATACATTATTACAATTTCCAGCTTGGCGCGAACTCCAAACATCTCACTGGTCCCAACATCTACAGTTATGGACAAAAATACACATTATAATAATACATTGTTATATCAAATTTTTAATTTTTATAGTTATTTCTCTGGAATAAAATGTACATACAATCAGTGTTTTTCATATCTTCTTTTATTTTTCTATGCAGGGAAAAATCCACCGCAATATGTCACTTGCAGCTGCGCGAACAAAAGTTGCCAGTGGCGTAGATATTTTAAACGGTTTAAGGCATTTTATGGTGTGGAAAAATAATAAAAATAATAAAAATTTGTAAACTAAATATTACGTATATTATACCAATAAATTATGAAATTTACCTCTGAAGTAATATATTGCTTCAAATGCTTTGAAAAGGACAGTTATTAATAGAAAAACAAAGCTACTGGCGCCTCAGCTGATATCAGGCTACTTCTTCCGTGCAATAATGGACTCGATCGACAAAAATAATCTGCGCATATGACGTAATATGAACTTCTTTATTTGGGTTATGTATACGAACATGTGTCACAAATGTATGGTAGCTCTTTGAGAAAAGCAGTTGAATTTAACGTATTTTCCAACATGTAACATGAAAAAATCAAGTTTAGGTGAAACTGTATCATGTTAAAAATACACAGAAAAGTCTTGGAACTGAATTTGAAACAAGATTTTCATATGTTAATTCTTTGGAAGACAATTTTTTTTGTATTCTTCAATTTTCTCAATAAATATAGAATCAATACTTAATCATACGCAAATAGAGGTGGTTTAGAATCAGTTCGATTCAAATTTAAAGGCAAAATTTATTGGTGTTGGCGTGCCTGAATTTTACATATATTTACTAGTCAGGCTTGAAAATACAAAGAAGATTTGCATGTGAAATCATTTCGGATTGGAAGTACTTGTCGGTGCGAGCAGTTATTTACATTTTTGAAAGGAAGTAAGTCTCGCGTCAGATCCAGAATTAATCACACTCACCTTGAGTCAGTTTTGAAGATAATCACTGTGAGCAATATTTACCCCAAAGTAGGTAAGATAGCAGCAGAGAAGATATGCCAAGTGTTGGGAAGAAAAGATTAAATTAAAATCTTCGTCCTTTTTTATTTCTATACTTTTCTAAATAAATCTACGTTTCTATGAATTTTGAAGTTTTGCTTTTGCGGCTACCTCAACTTAAACCTTTTTATATTGACTCATGTTAGCCTAAGAGTTTGAGATGATAGGTCTAAGCGGTCCTGGAGTCTTGTCAAGTTTTCAGTTTAAGATATTGGGCCACTTAGTATACATGCACCACAAAAAAAAAAGAAAATATTCGTAATATTTTGAACGCAGCTTAAACGCCTAAACTTGGTACATAATTTTATTGTCAACAGTTAATTTATATTTTAATTGTTTTGTCTATGAAAAGCAATTATTTTTGTTTTACTTCCTTATATATGTTGTGTTGTTTAGATAAGGTTAATTGCAATCTGTTCTTTTCATCGTCAAGTATGATCATCGGTAAACACAAGTGTATTTATTAATCGATGTTCTGTGTCTATGATATGAGACAATGAGACCTGATCTTTCGATTTTCTCGACTGCAATATAAAGGATGAAGTATGAGTAAACATTAAAAAATTTATTACTTAATCAAGTTTAGAAAAAGAAAAACAAACAAAGCTTGATTCAATGCATTTAAAATTAATGTAGTTACGCATTATTTATTTTTTAATATTGAAATGACGAGTTCAAGTTTCTAAAGATCATAAATATTATTCCCTTTAAACAAGGTGTAACAACACTGTATAACTGTATATTACATAAATAAAACATTCTTATTACCTATTACTTAATTAAGAATATGTACTGGTGTCTCTGCTGCCTCGTATTGATTTTCATGGTTGTCGTCATGATTTTGCGCTTCCTTTGTTTGAACTACTGCTATATTATTGACCACCTTGCGTTTGTGTGTGTCTGTGTGTTTGTGTATTTATGTATAATAATTTCTTGTTTACGTAGGGCCGATCGAGTGTATTAAGATGGCATAGTTCTTCGATGGTCATACTAGTATTGTTATACCAACAAAATAGATTTAATTAAATTAAATGATAATAAAGCAGTAAAAACATAATGGTGTAGATTTCGGAACACTTTAATTAATATATACGCAGGATTACACATCGTCGTAATTATTTGGAATTAATATTATTATTAGTTTAGTCGATATGGTTGTGTTAAATCTTGTAGTGATTAAAAAAGATTTTATGTCATACAGATAAACTATCTTAATAGCAGTGAGAGAATATGTTATCGAAATTTCATGTACGAAATTAAGTTTGCTATCCGCTTGAATCATTTAGATATTATATTACTAATGATTAATGAATGTAAATTAAAATTAATAACTAGCATTTCGATTTCTGGTCATATAATTTCACGAAACATATTTTTTTGTTATATTTACTAATAAAGTTTATATAAATCTACGACTACAAGTTATTTCTGAGATAATCATTGCGAGCTTTAATGATTTCTATCAAAATAAGGCAATTAATATTTCGGACACATCTACGAGATGGTATAAAAAGTTTCCGAAATGTGACGATAAATAAAAATGCAAAATACCTGTATTTCAATAATCTCAATTATCAAAGTAAACCCTTTCGGAGTGCCAACATTGATCCCAGAGCCTCTGCCAGGAAAGGAATGCATTCTGGAGTCTTCTTTTGTTTGGGCGTTTAGCACCGTCTGAAATTCAGATTCCATCGCTTCTATCGTGTCAAATATTTGCCTTTTCAACTTGATTGTCACCTTTGAAAAAAAGTCATGTTATTTTTCCACAAAAACTGCTGTATGATGAAAGCAGTATGTAGCTTCGTATCAGCAATCGATTCTGCGCCACTTCTCTGGACGTTTCCTTCTAATATCTTATCTTAAAGTCGCAATAGAATTCTGCTTTAATCGTCTGACCTGGAGGTAGGAACTCTTTGTGGATAATCCTATTAGTATCGTTTATGTTGTTTCTGTTGTTGGATCAAAGTTGGTTGACCTAAAGGATCGTTTTCGACTGCTTCCTTTAATATTTTGTGTGTTTCTGAGGAGGGTTAACCGAGTTTAAAAGAGAACTTAACACAAATACACTATTGTCTCAAAGCGGATAATGAAATCTTGTAAACACAATCAGACACGTTGATGATGATGTAACAAAAACGCAAAACTTGTATATCCATTTTTATTAGTTTCAAAGTTACAGGTCTATGAATGTTTTTCTCAGATCATGAAAAAAAATGTAATCCCAAAGTCAATAAAAACTGATTTTATTTAAAAAAGTTCAATTAATAATATTTTCGAAATGTCCACCTACTTGTTGAATGCAGGCTTGTGGCCGTAACCCAAAAGAAGAAGTACTTATCCGAATTTCATACTTGTTTTGTCGGCCTGTATTGTTCAACAATTATTCTGGAAATATCTGAGCGCGAGAAAAGGAAACACAACTTGACTTATCTGAGTAGGAGTGTGCTTCCAGAACTGATCAAATAACATCGGATAAATCCAACGTTACTCAAATGTTTAACTGCTTGAATTTATCTGCTGACTTTGGCAGTCCGATGCGATTGGGTAAGTACGATCCGACCAATTGTCAGCGCGGAAGGCCTATAAAAATTGCCCTAACACAATGCGGTATTGTGCACGACGTACTACGTAATATGAGAAACTTAAAGTTCTTCGAGAAATTTAAGACAATATCCATTGCTAAAGATAGAACATCTATGCAAATCGAACACCTTAGACCAGTGAGAAGTGAACTAAATGCGAGAAAAGTCTCTGGTGAATCTGATTAAACAATTAAACTTAGGTCACATCGGAAAAACTAATGGGTCAACTTCTGTGCAAATATATTAGCAAAACGTTCGTAGTCTACGCACGAAGCTTCATAACGTGTATTCAGTTAGTGGTGGTATGGATGCCGACATTATATTTCTCACGGAAACATGGGTGCATTCAGATATAATTGACTCTGAGATACTTGATCCATGGTATGAAGTTTTTCGTAAGGACAGATACTTACAAGCCGTTGGACTTTCATCAGGAGGTGGAGTTCTAACTTCAGTTATAAATAAGCTTCAGGTTAACCAGCATAATCTTATCCAAAGTCCAAGTCTAATTCCGTTAATAGATATTTCTATATGTAAATGTAAGTTGGATGTATTTTATTTTTATCTTGTAAATATTTACATAACCCCTAATGTTTCTTGTGATGATTACGAGTTATTCCTTGAAACCATGAGTCTTGAACTTATTGCTAAGCAACTCTTTATATGTGGAGACTTCAATTGTCCCAACTTCGGTTCTTCGTCCGTTGATGATCGAAAGCATTCCGCATTGTCATATTTTATGAATACTCTATACTTAACACAATATATTTTACAACTTTCTAACGCAGAACTTTACAATTTACTTGAAGACATTACACAACTCAGAGGTCGTGTTCAGAAAGCCTTTGTTACAATTACTCCTGAAATGGTCACGAATTCTAAACAGTCTTTCGCGGCGGATACTGTTATGCTTGCAAATGAATGGTGGGCACTTTGAGCACTTGCCCTGATAAAACTTATTTTTCGTGATTCCTTTTGGCTATGTTGTTTCTGTTACTATTATTATGATGTTATACCTTTTCTCCTGTTTTTTATATTAAGTTCACGTGTATAAGGTAAACAGGCTTTTCCGACGACCACAATGTAAAAAGAACAAATTCGCATGATTTACTAGCACTGAAAATTGCAAATTGCATTGTATCCCCAAAACTGTGTTGAAAAGTTATCTTGTAACTAAAACTGAGCTGAAAAGTTCAAGAGGGCCAATTAGAATCGTCGCAGAACCGTGTGCAAAGTAACAGACGTGCCAACCTACTAATCATAAAATAACAAATAGGAAACTGTCAAATGAATGACTCTCAAATGTCAAATTGTTGTTGATACGCGGTGTTGGTAAATTGGCTAGTGTTTTCGTTTTGTCTAAATTAGATTATTCAATTAGTTATTGTTAATTGGTAAGTTTACATAAAAATAAGAGTATCAACTGACGCGATTTTAGGTGTTGTAGAGTTTTGGGAAGGAATCCAGCTCGGACAACGAGGAAATAACCTCAACTCCTCCCAATGTAAAACAGTTAGCAACTGCAACCACGGAAAATTTATTACCTGCAATATCTAAAGCAAGGTACGATGTCGCTTACAAAAACTTCATGGATTGGAAAGGCAAAAATAATGCGAACTCATTTTCTGAAAATGTTGTGGTGGCATACTTTGGAGAATTATCAAAGAAATACAAATCGAGCACTTTATGGTCGATATACTCAATGTTGAGAGTGTCGCTTGTAGCAAAACACAACATAAACATTGCGACCTTCTCGAAATTGAGAGCTGTATTGAAGCGCCAATCTGATGGATATAAGGCTAAAAAGTCACAGACCTTCAATCCCAACGAAATCAAACAGTTCATTGACACAGCTCCGGATGAATTATACCTGCTGACAAAGGTGACGCAATTCTAAACTTTTATTTTTAATATATTTATTACAATTTTTAATAGGTGGCTCTAGTATTCGGAGTAAGTGGAGCGTTAAGAAGGGCTGAATTGTGCAACATAAAAGTCAGTGATTTAACTGATTTAAATTCAGCTTTATTAGTTAAAATACCGGTCACAAAAAATAAAACACCCCGAAGTTTTACAATAACTGGACAGTTTTATCATCTCTACAAGAAATATGCAAGTCTGAGACCACAGCATTTAAGCAATGGAGATCGCTTCTTTGTAAATTACCAACGAGGAAAGTGCACCTCACAATTTGTTGGTATTAATAAATTCGGTAACATGTCAAAAGAAATTGCAAAATTTTTAAACCTGCCACAACCAGACTTATATACAGGTCATACATTTAGGAGGTCATCGGCGACGATTCTAGTAGATGCTGGTGGGGACCTCTTGACATTAAAGCGTCATGGCGGCTGGAAGTCCAGCACTGTCGCCGAAGGATATATAAATAATTCCATTAACAAAAAAATGGAAATATCTGAAAAAATTGTTCACTCAATAAACATGTCAGCGACATCCCCTTCAAACTGCTCTGGAGAGGGGGCTTCACAACAGCGTCAACAACTACGAGAAATCCAAAATATTTCGAATAAAAAAAATGGCAAGGACAATTCTCCTATTATTTTGCAAAATTGTTCAAATTTCACTATTAATTATTATAGAAAAGATTAAGTTGTATGGTTTAAATGTAAAATTTATGAAATACATCATATATCATTATTTTGTGAATCATTCTTTTATTTTCATTGAAATTAATTCTTGTCACTAAGCGGTCGTCGGAAAAGTATAGTGTACAACACGTGCTGAAAATATTTCACACTCGCATAATTAAACCACTCGCCTACGGCTCGTGCCTCAAACTTCACGCTCGTGTGAAATATCCTATTTTCAGCACTAGTTGTACAATATACTATTTCCGAAGACCACAATGTAAAAAGAACAAATTCGCATGATTTACTAGCACTGAAAATTGCAAATTGCATTGTATCCCCAAAACTGTGTTGAAAAGTTATCTTGTAACTAAAACTGTGCTGAAAAAATTCAAGAGGGCCAATTAGAATCGTCGCAGAACCGTGTGCAAAGTAACAGATGTGCCAACCTACTAATCATAAAATAACAAATAGGAAACTGTCAAATGAATGACTCTCAAATGTCAAATTGTTGTTGATACGCGGTGTTGGTAAATTGGCTAGTGTTGTTCGTCGGAAAAGTATAGTGTACAACACGTGCTGAAAATATTTCACACTCGCATAATTAAACCATTCGCCTACGGCTCGTGGCTCAAACTTCACGCTCGTGTGAAATATCATATTTTCAGCGCTAGTTGTACAATATACTATTTCAGAACCGCCATTTGTTGTTTTATTAAAAAATAAATAAAAACATGATAGCGAGTGTAACATCTTGAATGACATCTGACTTAACCTAACATGTTGATGTTGACACTTTGGCTGGCATGTTACTTTGACAGTGTGATAATATAAGCTTAGCAATCGATTTTATTCCCATTAACACGTGGAGTGCCCTTTCTGGAATTGGTGGACCTTAAAGTTCTCACAGCCCTGTTATGCAAGCAATTAATTCTTCTTCGTTTGCATTTTTGGGATTTAGATTGTCGTCGGCATTTGTCAGTTTTCTCCGGTGCGCGAGTTCTGAGGCACTGTACATCTATAAAATTTCATATAAATAGGCGAGTTCGAATTAAAACCTTGTAAATATCTTTTGTATTATTATCTTCATTTAAAAAGAAACAAAATTTATTCTTATCGTTATAAAACCAAAATCAGAAACAGAAATAGCAACGGTTTTATATTCTGAATCATTGCAGGGCCTCAAATAGAATGTATGTAGATGAAAGGAAGGAATGCATGTAGTACGCAAAAGTTTACACTTTTTAACGAACTCAGAACTAGTATTTACCGTTTTAACAAATATGTTCTTTAATAGATGTATTAACTTCCAGATAATAAATGATATAATTCAAGTATGATATATGCACACTTATCTACATAATAAGCTATGCAATTACAGGTTTACATTCATTCACCTGTACAGTTATTCTAATCTCGTTTAATTTATGAGTATGAAAAGAAAAATTCTATGAAATTCCTGCTGTTATGTTCATCATATATATCAAATCTTTCGCCCTAAATATTCTTGTAATTAAAGTATCGTTAAGAATATAAACAATACTTGTGATTGTAAGACAATGCCTATCACTAAGATGAAAATTGCTAATTTTGCGATTAGTGACTACTTCTAATGTGTTCCAAGGTGTTATACAAAAATAGTTTTGGTTTGCGAAATCCTTTTCTATTTAATTTTCTTTATATGTATTTATAATTCATCTTCATGTACGGAGTTAATGTGTTGAGACAAAACTTCCTCCACTCTTTTCTTTCTTCAGTCAGTGCTTACATGGTTCTTCAGTTTTTGTTTCTTTTCCCAATATTTTCCTATCTGAATTCCAAATTTTGGTAGATCGTCCTCTTCTCCTTATTTTGTTGTTTCCTGCCTTTTAAATTGTCTTTAATTTATTTAAATCCACCTTGGTTTTCATTTAATTCCTTTTCTATTATTTCTAATGGTTTCTGTTCCAAGATAATTTCGCAATCGTTTCTACCCGCAGTCAGGAGAAAAATCGTTTTGTAATTAGAATAGTTTTATTATCACCTTTTATGTATATTGTACGCGGGTCACTGCTAAAATTCGCGCAAAATTGTAAAATAAAACAAATTACGCTATGTAAATCGCTTTACTGTTTCTCAAAATACTCCCTTTTAATACAATATGAAACAGACATGTAAAGAATTTACATATCTGTAACTGTACACATGGACAATACATCTCGTATTTTCAGCATTTACTTCTGCTTAATACATATGTTTCTGCCATCTAGGCGTCATCAGTCAAGCTAGTGAAGCAATGTGATACAAATGAAACAAATCTTTATGAATAGATTTGTATCTGTATATACATTTCATTGAAATCGCCTAAAAGATAAAGCAAATTTCATCCTATAAGGTGGCACTTATTTCATAAGTGACATCTTACGGACGAAAGAGACTACACCTATACGTATTGTTTCGCTTATGTAATAGCTTAGCTATTCAAGCGAAAGGTCGCCTTTTTCGGCAAAGTCTCTTTCGTCCGTAAGATGTCACTTATGAAATAAGTGCCACCTTATAGGATGAAATTTGCTTTATTTTTTAGGCGATTTCAATGAAATGTATATACAGATACAAATCTATTCATAAAGATTTGTTTCATTTGTATCACATTGCTTCACTAGCTTGACTGATGACGCCTAGATGGCAGAAACATATGTATTAAGCAGAGGTAAATGCTGAAAATACGAGATGTATTTTCCATGTGTACAGTTACAGATATGTAAATTCTTTCCATGTCTGTTTCATATTGTAACAAATGCTTTATACGTGCATAACGTATTGTTATACATAAACACAACCTTTTTGTATATTTACCGCCATCTGGCACGTGTTAATGGACTACACCTATACGTATTGTTTCGCTTATGTAATAGCTTAGCTATTCAAGCGAAAGGTCGCCTTTTTCGGCAAAGTCTCTTTCGTACGTAAGATGTCACTTATGAAATAAGTGCCACCTTATAGGATGAAATTTGCTTTATCTTTTAGGCGATTTCAATGAAATGTATATACAGATACAAATCTATTCCTAAAGATTTGTTTCATTTGTATCACATTGCTTCACTAGCTTGACTGATGACGCCTAGATGGCAGAAACATATGTATTAAGCAGAAGTAAATGCTGAATATACGAGATGTATTGTCCATGTGTACAGTTACAGATATGTAAATTCTTTACATGTCTGTTTCATATTGTAACAAATGATTTATGCGTGCATAACGTATTGTTATACATAAACACAACCTTTTTGTATACTCCCTTTTAAGATGTATACACTTTTGCATCCTATAAAACCAATCTTCAAAACACTTTTTCCATTCTGAGCCAGATATCTCCAAAACCAGTGATTTAAATTCTTCAACAGCCTCTTCAGAGCTAAATTGGGCGAATATGGGGAATGAGTCATTAATTCGATGTTCCTGTTGGTCAAAAACTCGACAGTTTGTCGTGCGGTGTGAGCGCTTGCATTGTCATTGTCATGATAAACAATGATTCGTCGGTTTATGTTGTTTTTTCTGACTTCATCGATAACTTCCGGCAAATAAATTGACGTATACCAGTCAGCATTAACTGTTCATCGATCCTCTAATGCAACAGTTGCAACATGGCCCGTTTTTCCGAAGAAACAAGGAATCATTCTTTTCGAAACGCTTGGTGACCGCACCACTTTTGTTGGTTTAGGTTCATTTTGAAACACCCATACAGTCGATTGCTGTTTAGTTTGAGGCTCATATGAATACATCCAGGATTCGTCACCTGTTACAATGTTATATACAGATTAATAATCGACGAAGGAGATACTTGTTGAAACTTCATTATATAGATATAATAAAACACAGTTGTATAGTTTCAAAATAATATATATGCACTACATATGTTTCACCACACTGTGGCTTCATCAGGTGGATGAATATACTAATTCAAAATATCAATTAGATCTTATATATATCAGTACAAAGTACAGAACTAATCTATCATGTTCTAGATAAAAGTAAAAAACTTAATATGTTAGAAAGTTTAGAAATTAACAAATATAATAAATTAGGTATAATTTTAAATGACCAACTAGACATAAATAACTCCCCCCTACTAAACTTAAAACTCATACATGTCCACCCCCTCTTAGAATAAGATTAGTTCTGTACTTTGTACTGATATATATAAGATCTAATTGATATTTTGAATTAGTATATTCATCCACCTGATGAAGCCACAGTGTGGTGAAACATATGTAGTGCATATATATTATTTTGAAACTATACAACTGTGTTTTATTATATCTAGTTATATACAGAATTTGAACTACCACAATCAATTTTTTTTAACATTTCCTTGCACCACTTGACACGTGGCTGTTTTTGCTCGTCTTTTAAATTTTGAGGGATCCAACGACTGGAAAGCTTCCTGACATGTAAATGTTCATGCAAAATTGTATGTATTTGTTTCGCAGCAATGCCTAAGGACGCCTCTATCTCACTGTATGTCACATGTCGATCTGATAAAATCATTTCAAGCACAGCATCGATATTTTTCGTAATAACAGAGGTGCATGGACGCTCTTCACGAAGATCGTCACCTAACGTTAGTCTTCCACGCTTGAATTCTGCGAACTATTTGTAAACCATAGTTTTGGATGGTGCTTCATTCCAAAGTACCGAACTAACCGTATCGAAAATCATCACTCGAAAATCACGATTCAAAATTTCCATTTTTGACACAACTATTACTTTGTTAAATTCTGTTGAGACAAAACTGTTCGGTTTTAAATCGAGCTGTCAACTGAATTATAGGTTAAAAATGTTAATTTTACGAATATAATAATTGTGGAATGCTGGCAATTCAAGGAGTACTTGATTGCGCGAATTTTAGCAGTATCCCTAGGTATTGTTCCTGTTTCTCCATCTATATTGATTACTTTATGCAGGCACTTTCTTCCACACACTTCAAGAAATTACGCTTTAATATTATCTAAGCAAGCTGCTTTGCTGTTTTTAATTGCCTCGATTCTAATTATATTTCTTCGATTATAATTTCATTATCAACGTCCATATTTGTTTTTTTGTCTGTTAAAGCGTATCTACGAGGGCGAGTTGATATATAAAGTCTTCAAATCTATAAAATAGGAATAAAAAAAGACAAAATAAAGAAGCCAGTCTCAAAATCAAGCAAATTTGTGGTACATAATTATTTTCCACATAAGCCGTTTCTTCAGTCCGTCCATGAAAAGACTGTCTTGTTTGCTGTTGGACCAATTACGAACAGCAGTCCGAACATCAGTGTCTGATGAATAATGTTGACCTTTCAGTACCTCTTTCAACTTTAGGAACAACCAGAAATCTGAAGGTGTCAAATCAGGGCTGTACGCAGGGTGCGAAACAACTGTGAGTTTCAGGCTCGTCACTGTCTTCACCGTTTCGTTGCTGCAATGCGGTTTGACGCTGTCGCGGTGCAACAAAAAATTGTTCATTCCAACTTTCCTCTACGCATACGATTCTTTAGTGATCGTAAGGTTTGCAGTATCTTATTAAATTAATCGTTGATCCATTCTACAGATATTCGGTATTAGTGACTCCATTTGTATCGCATAAAATGACGAGCATGACTTTCTGCTTTGATGGAAATCTTTTGAATTTTCGTAGATGTGGAGAATCAAGAATCAAGAGAATAATGATGAAGCCAAGATTCGTCTTCGGTGGTGATGTTCATGAGAAAATCATGCTTGGCACGCACCTCAGAAATAGAACTCATGATAAATGACACTACGAGGTCTGGCTATTATATAACGAGACTGCGCGCTCAGAAGACGTCTTAGAGGGGTAGTGGGGATAACGAATGCAGCGTTGGATAGCTGGAAGTGTCTACTACTCCAGTACGAAAACACGTTTCTGTCGCTGTAGTAGTATTTTTTTCTATAGAGGTTAGAAACGAACGTGTTTTTTCTTCATGCCGATAACAATGTATGACGAAAAACACGAGCAACGGATCAATGTGAAATTTCTCGTTAAATTAAAAAAAACTCCGACTGAGTGCTATAAGTTGTTGAAAGAGGCCTATGGTGAGAATTCTCTATTTCGTGGGCGTGTTTTCGAATGGTATAACGGTTTTCTGAAGGCCGAGAGAGCACCGAAGATGACCAACGTCCAGGTCGACCTGTCTCGTTTTTCGACATCAACGGCATTGTGATGAGTGAATGGGTTCCACAGGGTCAAACTGTAAACCTAACTTACTATTTGAAAGTTTTGGCAACACTGCGAGAGTTAGTTCGTAAGTAACGACCGGAGTTGTGGAAAACCAAGTCGTGGATCTTGCACCAAGACAACATACCTGCCCATAACGCGCTGTCTGTGAAGCGTTATTTAGCCGCTAGAGGCACTCCAGTGCTCGAACACGCGCCGTACTCGCCTGATTTAGCACCCTGTGACCCTTTCCTATTTCCGAAAATCAAGTCTGTCATAAAAGTAAGGGGGAGGGGAGTACATTGAAGGAGAGCATTCGATTGTAGAATAATTTTAAAAATAAAACTCTTTTTCATAAGCAGTCTCGTTATATAATAGCCAGACCTCGTATTACTCAACAACGGCATAGGAAAATGAAAATGAAAGACAAATATTTTACAATATCAATTCACCCTCGTTTCGTATTAATATACATACGTTCAAATCTAGAACTGCAAAACGAAAGTGTGAAACAAGTTCAGAACATTGGCATTTTGGTGAAACTAAATATATTTTTATAATGATATCGTCATTGAAAAAAATGTGGAATTATGGCTATTATCTAATTAGCTAGAATCTTTAGATATGAGAAAATTACCGGAAAATGCTGATCGTCTCATCAGATACCAAGTTGGACAATGGTGCATTTGTGACTGGTGTTTCTAAGGCTTCAGTTCTGGTGGTATTCCTTTTTCTAGTA
The DNA here is from genome assembly GCA_935421215.2 of Melolontha melolontha. NCBI lineage: Eukaryota > Metazoa > Arthropoda > Insecta > Coleoptera > Scarabaeidae > Melolontha > Melolontha melolontha. Next base: position 117,658,750 of record OW285238.1, read on the forward strand.
TTTATTAATTATTTAGCAGCCTTTATGAGTTCTCTGTCTCGTTGTATTAATTGTCTATTGCGTGATTAAATCGTTTTTGAAGTGGTTCTATTTAAATCAACTAAATATGAATTGTCAAAACAACTTGTAATTAATTTTAGTGATCTAGCTATGAACGTACTGGACCAAAATCTCGTAAGATTTAACACAGGGGTCAATTTCGGCATTTTATTATCTCGATTTTTTTCTGCTTTACGTAATCGCATCACAGCACGAGCGAAATTCAAACACACGGGATCAAATAGTGTACAAAGCAAATTTGAACAGACACAAAAGAAGTTAAAACAGGTAATGAAGAAATTAACCTGTTAATTATCAGCTCAGATTTGTTTTATATCTGTTTACTGTTTGAACCTGGACGCGAATTTCGCGAGTGCTGTGCGTGGTCATGTGAGGGAGTAAAAAAAGGTGGAGGGGATAAAATGTACAAATTGACATGTGTTAAATCTTACAGAATTTTGGTCCAGCACTCTCTCCAGTACTTTTATCAGCGGCGTTCACTTGGTATGTGCTCTAAATTTAACAATATCAACCAATACAAGATTTTTAGGAGGTTCTATTGATGTGATCATATCACTCAGTGACCACTTCTGTCATAATGTAGATTAATTCGTTTATGCGTCCCTGTGGCTACAGCAAATGATCTCAGTTAGGATTTACTAAATGTGTATTATTCAACTTACTAATGCGGCTTGCGCATTGATATACTAAATTGCTTTGTTATATTGCCGCTATCTGGCGAGTACACCAATATACGTATTTTTTCTTCTTTACGTTAGGCCTAGCCTGTTGAGGAAACAACTATTATCTATCATCGGCGCAGTCTCTTTTGTCCGTTGGATGTCACGAGTTTATCTGATGCCATCATGCCAAAATTTGCTATTTGTTCCGAAGAGCGAGCTGTTAAACGTCACTTCATTAGCCAGACAGATGACGTCGTAAGACAGAAACACATTTCTTTAGATGAAGTGAACGTTGGTAAAATACGAGGTGTATTTCTATGTGTACAGATACATAATGTGTATGCATATATGTATCATTTGTAATATATTGCAGGTATGTTTTCTACAGATTCACACATTCGTAGTCTGTACGTCAGCCTTATTTATTTAGCTTAAATAATTATACAAAAACATTCTATATGCTATTATATTCTACGGTTGAAGTTTATAATAAGCTGTCAAGTGGCATTAAACTTACCGAGCCTGCATCAGTACCTATTAAAATTTTTAACATAATGTCGTTAACATGTAGTTTTTTAATCCACTATTTTCTTTTCATTGCTTATGTTGTAATTTTATTTAAATTCTGGTCACATTGCTTATTTTCAGTTACTTTATCTAATTAGTTATTTTCTTCTTTTTTTAATTTATTTACACTATACATTTTTTCATGTTTTTGGATTAAATAAGTTATTATTATTGCTGTTCATAATTAAAATACACAAGTAAAGTAAGTCCATTATCACAGTGAGAGGATTATAATGTCAGAATCGCTTAACGAGTGGAGAAACAGAATCGATAATTACGAAAATATTGCTAAAATATTGCTAAAATATTTTCAAAATTCTGAATTCATAGAGTTAAAGTTGCTAAAGTGGACTTTCTTTTTTTCCTATTAGACGATTAGGTTTTATTCTTTGCATGAATAAGTAATAACAAATTTATTTACTCTATTTATAATAGTCATTATATATTAATTTATTTATTAACTTATTAGAAAATTTATGCATTTAAACGAATTTGCATATTTTAGAGATATTATGGTAGGAGAGTATAAGGAATGCAAGTGTTAAATATTAAGAAAGATGTTTATGGAATATATATGATATATTACAAAAACAGTTGGATTAAATTTATGCACATAATTTGAATAAAGCATTGACCTCAACTATAAAGATGAGACAAGATTTATATTAAAATTTAATACACATATAATCTGTTTATAGTAGAATGTTAAGTACAGGATATGTTAATATAGTCCATTGAAATATATATATATATATATATATATATATATATATATATATATATATATATATACAATTATAAGCATACTTATCTAAACAATTTAAACAATACCATAATTTATATTTATGTTCAAAGTATGTGTTAGAGAAATGATCATTACTGCAATAGTATAAATTTAGATTATAAACACATTACAATACGTAAAAAAAATCAGTTTTTTAAGGACTGGTAAGCATACAACATTAAATTCCAGTTTAAATTAGCTAAATTAGCTAATCATGCGAAATTTTGAGTATACAAAAAGAACCTCGATAACCTTAAAATAAGTGTGAAACATGATCTAAAATGCGAGTGGAATAAAAAAAAATTATAAGCGCTAAAAGCACATAAAACACGACTTTAAACTGTGATAATTATGGAGCTAAAAAATAATGCAAAAGCTTTTTGACCCATAACGAAAAGTTTCAGAACGACTTTTAATTTTCAATTCTCTTTTGTACTCCTATGTTTTATAATAGTTTTCAGTATTTTTGTGCAATCTCATATTTTATTTATCTAAGAAAAAAGACGATCTTATTTTGATAACAGAATATTAACAAAATAATTTGCTATAGATGCGGCTGTATCCGTCAGATGGAAACCCCTGGCTAAGGCCCAGTTGTACAATGTCCAGATAAATCTACCCGACAACTAACCGGCCGATATATTTATCCGAAAGATAAGATTATGAACTGTATTACAAGTTGTAGTTGTCAGCAGGATTGCTATCCGTAGAATAAAAAGGAGTTGGTAATACTTTTCCCTATATTAGTTATAAATTGTATAACTGTAGCGTATTATCACGCATTATTTTTACGCGCTTCAAATTATAATTTTAGTTAATTGCTTATGTTAATTAAAAAAAAATGCTTAACTTGTAAGAGACTAGTAATAGCAGTGATTCGGAAAATGAATTACTAGCCTATTAATTTCCAAACAGAAGGAAAGAGAAACGTATCAGCGAACGATTCAACCATATGGACAACTGGGACGAAAATGAATTTTTTCTACGTTTCCGTTTAAATAAACAAAGTGTGAGGCAATTGTTAGCACAAATTGTGGAAACTCCTACAGATCGTCTTGTTTCTTTTTTTAGTGTTTCATATTTGCTTGGCAATTGTTCCCAAGAACGCTTTTGGGTACCAATCGAATTAAACTTGAGGCATATTCTTTGCCACACATTTTTCTAACAAAAATATATATTGATATTAACAATATAATGGTTGATAAACCTAGCTTATCTTATCTTTTCATATCGGTGTATCAGTTTTCTTGTTTTCAATTACGTGCATAAGACTTCACAATTTCTATGAGTCGCCAACATTCTTCTTTTGAATAATTGGTTATGTGTTTATTTATTTTTAAATTTTCCATTCAAAATAAAAGTGAAACGGCGTTAAATAGCAGTAATGAGTAATAAACAGTGTAAGTAAAACGCGCTGCAGGTTATGTTTTGTAGTCCAGTCATTATGTACATTTGAATTGGAACAAGATCTCATCAAGAAAAATGTTGGGGGGGGGGGGGGTTGAAGTGCCTAATTTGAAGTTCTCGACCGAAACTCTTGTGACTATTTTCCGCTATTTAGAAAATAAGGGTAGATTTTTGTTTCAGTTGTAACTCGGCTCCTCATCGTTCTACAGGGAAGTTATTACTTTTTGTTCCATTTTTTATTCTCTACAATTTGTGTCATATGACCTTTTCACCTAACATCGTCTATTCTCGAGATATCGGCGAAAATAGGACAAAATTTGGGGTACGAACTCGGTTCTCTTTTTTTTTCTTCTTTATCGTCGCGCATAGCGAAAAAAAATGTTTATCGTCAAACTTGTAGAGCACGTTCGTACCTACAATTCGATATTTTTGTTTACCCTCCATCTTTAAAATTACGCGTTCTAGCGCGCCGCAAAGTCGACAAGTCGGCAAGTCCGTGCGAAGTTTCGATTCTATAGCTCGCGCGATTGTCTAGATATGTTGTAACGGATTCACAGCTCTGAATAGAATTATTAAAATACAATATAGGTAAATAAGACAGTGAAATTATGAATCACACGTATAAAATTTATTATGCAAATTTGTTTTCTTCCGGTCAAAACGGTCCTGCGCGCTAGCTCGCCATTTAACACGAGGAGGGAAAACAAAAATATCGAGTTGTAGGTACGAGCGTGCTCTACAAGTTTGACGATAAACTTTTTTTCGCTGTGTGACGATAAAGAAGAAAAAAAATGAAAACCGAGTTCGTACCCCAAGTTTTGTCCTATTTTCGCTGATATCTCGAGAACGGACGACGTTAGGTGAAAAAGACATATGATACAAATTGTAGAGAATAAAAAAAGGAACAAAAAGTAACCATACAACTTCCCCGTAGAACGACGAGGAGCCGAATTACAACGGAAACAAAAATCCACCCTTATTTTCTAAATAGCGGATAATAGTCACAAGGGTTTCGTTCGAGAACTTAGGCACTCCTGACCCCCCCCCCCCCCCCCCCCCCTCCAACAACATATAAAAAATTTAGCTTGATGGGATCTCGTTCTAATTCACGGCCTATTTTCGGACAGAATGACTGGACTATTGTGTTTATGTGAGTATCGGCTGGATAACAAACATACATTTGCGAGTACCCGAGTACTATCACCATGATAATCAGACCAATAACGATATCTGTATATTGTAATAAGACAAAAATAGAGTTGTCTAGAGGATAACGCTATCGGGAAGTATATCGGGACATTGTACAACCGGCCCTAAGTCTTACACTTGTTTTGAAGACAGGGCTGTGCTGGTTGTTTTAGCGTTCGTGATGTTGACATTAGTTATTGAGCGGCACTAAATGTTCTTCTACGTCGTGTTTGAATAACTGTTGTAATGTAGTAGGGGTGTTATTTATGGTGAAAGTATCTCTTCAGCAGCATGTGATGATGATCACACATCTGTCCAGTGGACAGATACTTTCACAAATATTTTATATTATTAAAAATATTTTCGTTTTATGAAAAATTTGGTGAGGTTTTGCCTACTAAAGAATATTTAAAATTATTATGCCAATTAGTTTTATTGATGACAAACTTGAGGTCTAGTGATATAGCTGAATGAAGTAATAAGATTAATAAAAAACGGAGAATGGTGTAAAGAGAAATTAAAAGATGGTAGCATATCTATGTAGATTGGAGAAATACCTTTGCACACACTAAAAGTGTGAGCAAAGATGTATTTTTTAGTATGCTTTTGCTCACATTAAAATTTGGCATAAACATAATAGTAAAAATGAACAATAGACTATATGGAAATACTGTAAATTAATAAGCAAAAAAAGATCTAAAAGAAAATAAATCATGAATAGAACAGATCCAGTCGTCCAAAACCTAGGGGCGATAGAAATTGAAGAATGTAAATGGAGTTAAACGTAATTGTAAATATAATTGCTCAGGAAAGTAAAGCTCTTCGCAGACTATAGAGTATACGAAAAGAAAGCATAATCAACATTTTAAGGAAATAATTTTAGTAGGGTAGTTCCAGAAGTTTTCCGGGAAGTACTGTGTATATGCGCTTCCGAAAAAAATCTAACTTAATTTATAAACTCTTAATGTTCTTAAATGCATGAACAAAACAAAGTTCCATAATTGTTCAGGAAACATCGGTAAAATATCGGATTGTAGGGAATATTTAAAAAAAAAATATCGATAATTTGATGATTCATATAAGAAAATGATTAGTTTACCTGAACGTTACCAAGGAAAGAATTCGTAATCCAAGCAAGAATGCAAAGTGTCGCCTTACCTGAAACAAAAGAAAAATGTAAATGAAACAATCACTTTGTAACAATATTGTAATCATAATCATTTCAATAATATTTTGAAACAAAGTAATGATACATTTGTTTTATCATAGCACACAAAGGTACTGGTATGTAGATTATTGTAATCATTTGTACAATATTCAAACTGCGTATATCGGGTGGTATATGATTAACCAATTATGTACACAAATAAATGGCATATTTTAATAACTTTGCTATATACAATGTGTTCGAAAACATTATGTGATATAGGAAAGGCATTTTTGTGGCGCAAAATACAATCATTTAATGTTTGTTCTTTAAGTCTATAAACCCCTACCATCTCACTGATATTGACAATTTTCTATTACTATGTTAATAATTTTCTGAAGCTTATTCCATAAATACTCACCTCATTTCGTCAAAAAATGTGAGAAAGCAAATAGGAAAAGCATGTACTACAAAGACCAATTGATTTATTTGAATTCTAAATTTATCTTTTTATCACAAGTATTGTACAATACAGCGCATTATTTTATCATGAAAGGAATAATCGCCGTTAAATGTACATCGACATAATACTTAATTTTTAATTTCTATATTGTCTGTTTTAGAATAACACAATATTTTTATTTTTAAATGTGGTATAATGGAATTTATTCCAACAATAATTATTTAACTTTACTAAAATGTTAGCAACGATAAACTAAAAGGTGAACTTACAAAGGGGTGGTTAAGGTGTGTCCTAGGCAAATTCTATAAAATAAAATAGAATATGACAATTTCCGACGTAATTCTATCGAAATCAAATGGGTATAAGCGTTCGAACTAATACATGGGTAGGTGGAAAGATGATGAAACCAGTAGTTATTTGCAAAGTAATAGCTATCTATCCATGCACTTTAGCGTAAAAAATTAAATTATTGACGCATTGTAAAATGCTATGAAAAATTCAAGTGGTTAGGCGGCATAAAAGTTTAAAGATAGGCGAAAAGATATGAAAAATGGAAAAACAGGTTAATTTTAGGTGAAAAATTGGTTATAAAACATTTTGTGTCTCGGTTTTTGGTGCATGAATAGTGGCAGCGTTGGTTTCATGCTATGACTAGACTGCGGAACCGACGCTATCCTCTAATGAGTCATGAATGCGCAGAGACAGAGTCGGTTTTGCTTAAATAATAAGATTGACGCAATATTCGCTCTTAGCCCTGATTTTAATCTTCTGAAAGGCTTTTGTAGTCATGTCCAAAATACGGAAATCGGTAGATATATTAAATTTAAAGATTATTATTTCTATGCGCCACTCACTAGTTCTGATGTTGGGCTAAGTTTTTCTATATTTAAAGACATACTGTCTAATAAAAGAACGTACTTTACAGAACAAAGTTTACAATATATTGTATTAATTAATGTGAATAAAAAAATGTTTACTATGGTGTGACTAAGCATTTACTTTAATTATAGGTCATATAATTAATTTAAAGTTTATACTTTTTCAATATTTTTAACTGTATAAAGTAAATGCATTTTGTATAGGTATATATCTGGAATTAATTTCAATTCAAGTTAATTTAAATTAGTTAACTTCAGTGTTTTATTTATTTTCGTAAAAATAAATTTCCGTATATACATTTCATTGCCTTTATTATGACTCTGGCGAAATGTATTTCACAACTCCGTCTGTTTGCATTAAAAGACGTACAAACAGAAACTTTTATCAATACCATCGCGTTGTAACATTCATATATACATGTTCAAGTTGATCGATTATACATTGTCGGCACCGATGAATCAAACTTGATACGGGATAGCCCGTTTCCGCAATCTAGTTATGACTGATTTTTCTTTAAATGTATACACAGTGTAACCATAAATATTCCATCGACGTTGCATAATTGTTCGAAATTAAGGGTATGCGAATTTGATAACAGCATAAGCATATTGGCGAGGCTGTGCAATATGTTAAAACACATCTTCTAACATCAATATTGAGGGCCATAAGAATCGAAAGATAGAAAGATATAGTTATGTCGTTCCAGCAAAAATCTTCAATCTTTAGGAAGTTTCGGAATATAAATACCTCAGAAGCATCATATCAGATAATGGAAAAATAAAACAAGACAATTTAGAAAAAATAAACAAACGCACTATGCCTTAAACACAATAATACTGAATAAAAATGAAATTAGTATGAAGACAAAGTTGAGAAGGATATACGACCACCGTGGTACATCACTAGAAAAATGGAGTTTGGAAGAATTCGTAGAATATTCAGATGAGTATTCCGATAACGAGTTTTCGTGTTCTCTTCAAATAAGCTCATATTGTACAAATACGTAATGTTCTCAATAGATATCTACAGAAGAATTGAATGATCTTGGTTTGTACATGTCTACTATATTCGTCTTAGCTGCAGCTTTATACGTGTTTCTTAATAAAAAATGTAGAAATTTAAGTGAAAATCTTGTTTAGATTATCCCGAAGAAATCAAGAGTAATGTTAAAGGTTTTTTTCTGTTGTCTAGTGCAAGGAAAATTATAATACAATTCTTTACTATAGTCTTAAAACATGCACATGTAATAATATTCTTTTTTGTAGATATTGAGGTAACTTTACAAGATTTATTGTCGTAAATATGTAAAATCTCTACAGGCGATTTGAACATAGTAAAAATTAAAGATAACGTTCTACCAAATTTAACTTTAAGAAACTCGAAGAAAAATTAATTTAAATTATATGTGAACTTTATGCAAATCGGGTCTTCCAATCCATTAGAGTAATATCGAGGAAATGTTTGTCAGTGAGGAACTACTCAAACATTTAAAGACCGCATTGGTTACTTTCCTGAAATCAGTATGGAAGGGACAGACCAGGGTCTTGCAATTTACAAAGGATAAACACATCAGTGGTCATTTTCTCAAACATTTCCGAAGATGAGTTTTGGGTCAATTGCAAATGTATGTATGTAATGTTAATATAATGTAGATTTGAACGCGTTCCATTAACATTTAAATATTTAATTAAGAAAATATCTAAATGAATCAAAAAGCTGGAGCTGTGTTATAATTTCTTCTGGGAATGTTGTTTCCTTATTAATTTAGTTGAATGTGCTGTTGCATTAAACAGTATAAAGAAGATAGAAAACATTAATGGAAAGCAAACACCTACCTACGTTTCCTTCTATTACATCTCATCAACAGGACAGCAATATGAAAAACAATTTTATCTTAAGTTATTTAGTTATTGTTAGTCTATACAGAGTAAAATATGTAAGACAGGTCAATATTAAATATATTGATTACGGGGTTAATTTAGATATTATTGACTTAATGACATACAAGAGCATCGTGGAACCCATCACAACCTATTCTTCAGAATCTTGGGCAATCACAAAGAATAATTGTAGGAATTTGGAAGTGGTGGAGATGGACTCTCAAAGAAGGGCATGCATAGTGTCGCAGTTAGATCATATCAGAAACGAGAATATCAGGCAAAGAATTCGAAAGAATATACCAGTCACAGAAATTATTCAACAAGGACAGTTACAGTGGTATTGGCACGTCAGGAGAATGCTCGAAGAAAGATGGCCGAAAGGGATCTAGTTACTGTCCCTACAATAGGAAGAAAAGAGACAGGGCAAGACGTGCCTGGAACCAGGGAATTCAAGAGACGATGAAAGAAAGAGTTCTTATGATGAATGACTGGACGGATAGGTGGGATTGGAAGTTGAGATGTAGGATGTGTATACTTCTACGCATGCGATAGCCGTAACACCCCCGCTTATGTATAGTATATAATATATATATATATATATATATATATATATATATATATATATATATTAGATTTAATTAGTCGGCGATTTTAGTCTGTTTTACTTGAATATGTATATATTTAAAATAATCTTACATGTTTCGGCAATTACTGCCTTTTTCAAAGAATTTTAAATTATAAATGACAGTACATATATTAATGTCATATTCATATATCATATATTCACATAAATCACAGGTAGAAGGTGAATTATAAACGTTCTGGAAATAACACTAGTCTGCGCTTAAAATTTTTTTGTCTGAGGTCAAAGTTTATGTAACTGTTTTTGGGTAAATGCTATACGCTGATTTCAAAAATGTAGCTCATTTTTTATATCAGATCGCGTTTTTTTTGTATACGTATATGTATTTTGAAAAAATTAGAAACTGAACTATATGACACTAAATATTTCGTCCAAATTTAATTTAACAAACACAAATTAAAAATGTATTTATTTAAAGTGAGGTTATAATGATATAACAATGCTGTACAAAAAATTATTGTGTCAGGACAGATTTTTTCAAAGACTTTCGTGCGTGTTTGATGTCTTGAACATCCCTTTTTAGGCACCAGCAGTAGTCTGTCAGCATATCTACGTTCCACCGACCCTGATACCTCTCTTCCATTAGACGAATGTCCTGGTAAAAGTGTTCACCTCGCTCTTCACTAAAATCCCGACAATTTTCTAGAAAATAATCTAAATGCGAACTTAAGAAATGTATTTTTACAGAGATGCGTGCCTCAAGAGACTGAAAGCTTTGTAACAGGTCTTCGACCACTCGTTGATACTCTTGACTTCGGTAGTTTCCCAAAAAGTTTTGAACAATGGATTTAAATGCTAACCATGCATTTTTTCATTACCTTCCATATTCTGGTCAAATTCCTGGTCCTTCATCAGTTCTCGGATTTGAGGACCGTCAAAAATTCCAGCATTCAGTTTGGCATCACTGATGTTTGTAAATTTTATAAACTCTTACCTCGTAGATTAGTCATACAAAAATAATAACCAGTAGTATGATCGCCTCTCCAGCGTCACAAACCTTCTACGCATGTTTTGCAGCATATGTGAGATGCGAATGACTTCTCTTGATCACCGAGTTTGATTCCAAAGTATGCTTGGTACATTATTTTCACAAAACTCGTGAGGCTTGATTACGATTTGATAATGGCTATTTATGTAACCAGTTATGAAATCGGTTATTTTGTGTAACGAAATGGAATATTTGCAGGACGAGTGAGCGTAGCGAGCGAGATCCTACAAAATGACATGAGTTACACAAAATAATATTTTATAACCTGTTGCATACAAGATTTTATCTAATTTTTACCAAAATATAGTTTTATAATTTTCCAGTTCCAATTTCCTTAGAAATTCCATACGACATAAGTCGTATTAAATTAGTGACAGTTTTCATGCTATTGATAATAATTCATTTGACTTGACAGGTGTTTGTTAATTTAAGTATAAATATTTACTTTTATTAGCTAAATATTTCGTTGAATCGTACGAATAAAAATGTTGGATTCAGATTCAAGCGGACTACCAAGCCATATAGAAGAGGCCGCACAAAGCCGCCTACATAATCGATCGTGATTCCCCAAAAGTCAAATGCCCAGTACGATTTAGCTTATGAAAAATTTGGAAAGTGGTTTGAAGACAAAAAAATTAAATGGGTTAATGAGAAGGTTTTATTAGCCTATTTCGAAGGAAGAAAGAATCAAAACATTTCAACACCCTAGACTCTTTATTCTATGTTGCAAAGTGAATTGTTTTTGAAGAAGAATATTGATATTGCAAAAGATACCAATTACATGCATTTTCAGAGATTTTAGTGTGAATATTTTGAAGGTTAAACGACATGGAGGCTGGAAGTACTGTAGCAGAGGGTTATGTAGAGAATTCTGTAGAAAATTGACTCTATAGAAAAGGATTGCCACTGATACTCTTGGTGAATCAAGCTCAAATGCAAGTTCCGTTTTGCATCTTGAAATTAGAGCAGCTGCCATAAATTCTACGTTTGCAGGAATAACCTCACCAATTGTTCACATTCTGTTTCATCACTGGTTACGAATTATTTTTCATTTCGTAACTAGTTATGAAAAGTAAAACGTTTCCTAACGTCAAACAGTTTTGAAAAGTGTCACTTTATGTGTCAAAATTAGATAAAGTGATTTGTCCACATATACCATGAGCTTAACATAACGCTGTACATACTCCAACCGACGTTGTTATGGAGACCATTCAATAGATGTGCATATTACAGGTGTATGATATAATTGATATGTTACACGAAGTTACTGAATAATCTAAAATCGTACATTGTCAATTTAGTGAATGTTGTTATGGTTACTTACAGGAAAAATATTTTAGAACACAGTGAATAATTTAAAATTGTACATATGAAAAACACGCTAGATAACTTATTTTGTGTTTTAATTTATAATACATTTAGTACATCTTATAATACATTTCTTCAAAAAAAACTTATAATAAAACTTTTACTAATTCTACGCAAGATGTTCAAAAATATTGCCGTTTACAGCCAAACAGTAGCCTAATCTATTATAAAATTCATTTAAAACGTTGCTTATTTGTTGAGGGGTAATTTCCCGAGAAGCCCCCTGAATTCTATTTTTGAGCTCTTCAATGCTGCCTAGAGGAACATTGTTGTACACTGAAGATTTCACCCTTCCCCAGTAAAAGAAATCCAACGGATTTAAGTCTGGAGACCTTGGTGGCCAACTAGTTGGTCCCCCTCTTCCGTTCCATCGATTAGGAAATCTTTCACTTAAAATTTGGATAACATTTCTCGAATAATGAGGCGGTGCGCCATCGCATTGGTACCAGATTTGCTCTAAATTTTGATCATTTAATGCTGGAATAATTATATTCCGTAGTAATTGACAATATTTTTCTGCATTTAGGTTACCATCGATAAAAAATGGGCCTATAATACTATTATTAATGATTCCTGCCCAAACATTTACTTTTTCAGGATATTGCGTTCTCGTTACGTTGTACAAATGTAAATTTTCCTTCGACCAGTACCTACAGTTTTGGCGATTAGGTTCCCCGTGTTTAATAAATGTCGCCTCATCAGTGAAGAGAATTCTTTTGAGAAAATCGTTGTCAGTATTTATTTTGTCAAATAAATTTTCGCAATAGCGTATTCGTCCTTCATAATCATGTGACCTTAATTCTTGATGCATTTGGTACTTAAATGACTTACACTTGTGCTTCTTCAAAATCTTTAAAACGGTCCCTTGGCTTATGTCCATTTCCGAAGCAATTTTTCTAGATGTTGCGCACTTGTCGTGTTCCACATAAGCCACAACATTTAATTCCAAATCTTCTGTTATTACTCTTGGTCTTGTAGATCGTTTTTTATTGTGGATAGTATTGATACAACCAGAAGTTTTCAATTTATTAATAGCATTTGCTATCGTTGAATGACTAGGAATAGGTCTATTTGGATACTGGACACTAAACAGAGCTGCAACTTCGCGTAACGATGATCCTTCTAAATACCACGTATAAAATTGAATTTGTTCCTCTGTTGTGTACATTGTGAGTAATTAAAAGAATCTATAAACAAATTTAACGTTTTAATACTGACAGAAGTTACACAAATTATGTTTATGAAACTGACGTAACTATGTTTTTCAGAAAAAGTTAGCTGTAATTAATCTAAAGCATGTACAGCGTTGTATTAAGCTCATGGTATAACAAAACCTGTCTGGGTCATTTCTACATTTTTTCTGTTCATTATAAAAATACTAACGTTCGCATTCAAATCAAAATACACGTACTACCGCTTGGACAGCTTAAGAACGACAGAGGCCGCTTTGTATGCACCGAGAAAATAGAAACAATTGCTGATAGCACACTGTTCGCGCGGCATTACCAGTAAATGCAAAATTTCCTTTAATTTCTGTTATTAATAAATTAATACTATTTTTTTAGAATGAAGGCTTGATCTGATCGAGCAAAATTGCACACTGTTCTGAATTCAACATGCAAAAATGGTAATAAGTCACCTAACAAAACCATGACCTCAGAAACGTCGCAGACCAGTTTAATGAATAATGTTTAAGGTAAGCAGCTGAATCATTACCAAAATTTAAAATTGAACCAGTGGAAATTATCTTAACGGGGCGGAAGATTGAAATAGACTATAGATTTTAGCATTTGTAGATTCGTACATTTAATTACTCTCTATGGATTTTGCGGAAGGTACCTATTATTATTTGTAAACCGATTTCTATATTAATGTTTGCTGACTAAATTTCTTTTGCTTGACAATGTTTTGTTAATATTTTTGCTTTTAAAACCAAGGAAGATCATCATTATAATATTTGCGTGACCTAGTTCTGGTAGAGATAAGTAACTTGACACTCTTATTACACAACAAAAGCATTTAGAAAAGTAAAATATATCTTCTACTAGTAAATCAAAATATTTACTTCTCTTTCCATTTTCGTTTTGTGGTTTTGAACACCGAGATTCTTAGGACGAACACACCGACGAACAAGTGTAAAATTTAATAGTAAAACAAACACTGGCCCTTTACGATGTTTACATTTTACGCTTTACAACCGTCGGTCGTCATGTCAAATGAATGAGTAGTTTAATTATTTATCTGGCACTCCTGTATCGTGTTACTCAATCTCTTCCCCATCTACCCACTCGCTTTAACTTATTTCTTTTTCCTATTGTACGACACTGTGTCGAGGCTCGGAGTATGTTGGCACATTCAAGTCGAGATTTTTGTTCTATGAAGTCTCTTCACGATCGTGCCGATGGTACTTTTATCTGTATATTTACATTCGCTTCATATTCGGCGCTTGTTGTTTTCTGTTTTGTTTTAGTTCGGAATATCAATGCTGGTTTCAATTAAATAACAACGTTTGCTATGCTGAATACATACTAAAAGTTCTTAAAAATAAGTAACCCATTTATGAAACTGCATGCACTTTTTGATTAAATTTATAAATTTGAAAACATATTGATCAAGTTGAAAACATATAGGATGGTTAGATATTGTAGTATCTCAAGTATTATTTCTCAATTACATTCGATGTTACAGCTTCAATTGAATATCTGATTACATAGCAAAAAGATTTGAATGCAATTATAGTCAAAATCACCATAAATTTGCCGGAATATCATATTACCAGAAACCGGACGCATCAGGCCGAAATTACGATGGACCATATAAATAGTCTATAACATCGCTAAGTACAACACGCAGTTATTGAAAAGCAGTCTTCATTCGGTTAACCGCTATCTGGTTTTTGTTGTTGAATTGCGACGCAATTACTTCAATATTATAGTAAAATTCCTTTCTTCATGGGCGTAGATAGAAGCGGGGTTTTTATAATTTATTTTATAATATATTTTTCTCCCGACCGAGAATAAAGTGTCATCTTATACATCTGACAATTGACATATATTAGACTACTTTATTCTCTAGGGAATAAAATATTCGATTTTCCCTAGGGAATAAAGTGAATATTGTAGTGAATGACTTATGGTTCATTTATTTAAGTCAAAATTAATTTTAACTGTCAGATTGACGAAGCATTTAAATATATCAATCAATTTTATTTTGTAATCGTAATAGTAACATTAGATGAGTTTACAATATTTATATATGGACAATCATCTGATATCTTAACTTGGCGGTTGCTTACAGTAGTGCTTGTGCAAAAATTATCTCCTTCACTGCCATTAATATTCATTTTTGCACAATAACTTAAACGGACTGCGTTTTTTTGGAAAAAAATAAGACACAAACAAACTCGTTTTACCTTAGTAACCAGAAACTATGCACAGTTTCATGACAAACCAACTTAATTGAATGACAACAGATCAATCTATCAATCAACTGTCAAACTAATAATGAAATAAATTATTACATTTAAGGTCGGGAGAAAAGTTTTGTATGTAATTCGGGAATAAACGTCTATAATCCCTCAACAGAAAATGCCCCTTCAGTTCCCTTCAGTCGCTCAGGCATTACTTACTGTCTGGGGATTAAAACTGTCGTTTATTCCCTTAATACATAAATATCTATTATTTATTAGTTTATATTGCGTAAGATAAATAAAGTACGGTGAGTTAGTTTCTTTTTTTCATTGTTTTAACTGTTAATTACCATACTACATAATTTTTGTAATAGATCCTGTTTAATATCGTTTCATCGAATCTACTTCTCCCAATTATTTTGACGTAAGTGTCCAGTGAATTTCGTTAAATTTCAATAACTAACGCATATATTTTTCATTTTCATTTATTTAGATCTAGAACATTGTTCAAGTTACTTTTTCAAATATGATATGGAATAACGTCGAGAATGGCATCGTGAAACAATGGCGAGTTGAATTAAGGGCCATACTGTTTGTATGTCCATTGCCAGTGATTCCGAAATTCCGAAATCGCACGTAAAACGTCACTTAGCATCGCAAACACATGCACAGAAATTGAGTGACTTCGGATGTGGCCTCTGGCAAAAGTTAGACGCAGTTTTTAATAGAAATTCAGATTTAATAACATTGCAGCAATTGTGTATGCCTCAAAATCTAACTGCTAAATACGGTGAAATAAAACAATATTTCCGGTATGCTCCTATAACCAGTTGCGATGTAGAAAGGACGTTTTCTATCTACAAGGATGTATTTTATTCAAAGAGAACAAATTTTACAGAAGGGAACTTTGAGAAAGTATTGCTAGTTAATATTAGTACTCCTATACTCAATTTAAACTACAAAATGAACAAATAAAAATGTATTTCGTATTTTATAGATTACCACCTGTTTGTTTTCCAATTATATAAATAAAATTAAAAACTCTTTAAAAATACAAATTTTCAATAATACGCCCGTGGGCGCTGAGTCATGGGCCTCTCGTGTCCGGTCTCTACTTATTACATTATCGGGTTGTTATTTTCGCGAGAAATGCTTTAAATTGAAGTCATAATATTTGGCGCCATGAACTTATGAAGTATTAGATTGTTCGGTAAGTTTGTAGCGATTTGACAAAAAATATCCTTTGCGCGTGTCCCAAAATGTTACAAATTCTACCAATGTATCATATGCAGTTTAAAAAGCTTCACTATACTATGCAGTTTCACGCACGTCCTAAGGGCTCCCGTACACCATTGACTTTTCAGTTAATCGATAGTTTAGTCGAATCAGAGCTCGGTAAACAGTTTTAAAAAGACCAAACTGTTTAATTGTAATGTGCACACGCTATCGACAGTAAATGGTTTAAGAAACATCAATCTGTAATGCGCATTCTAAAATAAATGACATCTACAAAGATGCAAGAAAAATAGGAATCTTTACTGGGTTCATTCATTAAATAGTGAAAGACGTTTACATAACAAATTTCATTCTCTGCAGTCGAAAGTAACAGAATTTCGCCCATAGATTTTTTTTAGATTTACATCTGAATACTCTATTAAGCTCTTTTGATTCAACTGAACCATCAATTAATAAGAACATTTTGCAGAACACATTTATACGTGGTTACGACGCAATCTGATAAGTAGGGAGGCAGATGTTAAATTGCGCCACTTTTTAATACTATACTTTCTAAAATGCTTAAAATATATTTCAAATATAAAAAGGTTTGTTTCATCCACATAGCCACCTTTATTCTGGATAGCACCAATACACAATCACGATATTTTCTCCACTAATTATATATTGGTGAACATATTTTTGCCGAGGTCCATGTTGTAGCAGATCTTTGCAATTCGATTGGGTGCAAGACCGAATTTTACGTCAGTCATCAGGAATTACGTCGTGTCCCCCCCCCCCCCATCTGTTTGAAATAATCTCTACATAGTTTGATGTTATGTTTGCGATAACTATCACATTAGAAGACAAAAATTTTATCCGTTAATTCGTATCACAGAAAATAAAATTTGTGTTTAACCAACTTTCTTTAACGTTCTCTCTATAAATTCCTTACAAAAATCCCATAAAAATAACCTTAAACTAGTACTCATGCTACGTGCTTGATCGTAAACACAATACATTGCTTACACCGGCCTACGCATAAATACACGTTTCTTCATTACAGAAATTCTAAATTTAATCGACGATATGAGAGGACCATTCCGATAAAGGGCTGTTGATAGTAGTTCGACTGCTGAATCGAAAGGGAATCGGACGCTAAGTGTCTTCGCAGACTATCGACTTTTAGTTCTTAAATTGTCTAGCCAATAGTGTAATTAGTTTAATTTATAATGGAAATGCGTACATGTATCGACTATGAAGCGACTCAATTAAGTAGTCAATTAGCTGCCCGATTCCCTTTTGAATCAAAAATCTAATAACTATCGATATAATGGCGCACATGTGTGCACTCACATCGTCGACTAAATAGTCGGGCAGTCTGTCTACATCATTATTGATCAAAGTATGTTGCAATCACGTCCCATTATGTTTTCCATGATGTCTTTATTTAATTGACGGTTTCGTTGAAAGTTTAATTGAAGAAGTTTAGCCTTGTATTAGAAGAGCTTAAAAGGGTATTCAGACAAAAATCTAAAAAAAAAAGACTGTGGGAGGAATTTTGCTACTTTAGAATGTCGAGTATGAAGTCTTTCGTTGTTAAATTTTTTCTGCCTTCTTTTAAGGTTTTATTAATTCTAGGAGGCGTATTGCCAGGTTCACGTATCTGATGCTTGCAAACAATTTACTGGACGATAGTGTCAAATCAAACAGTCCTGTTTCTAAAGTCGTTTGACTGAAAAGTCAATAGTTTGCTGGGGTCCTAACAGTGTTATGTATTACTCTCTTATTATGGGAAAGAAAAAATGCTGGATAAACGTCCAGAAGAATATGTTATCTATTTATTTACGGCACTGGTGCCGTCGCAAAATAAACCATTCGCAAATGGTTTGCTAAATTTAGAGCTAGTGATTCTGCGAGGTCTGGAAGAAGTACTATCGATGGTCAAGATCAACAAATAAAGGCTTTAGTTGAAAACAAAACAAGCACTACACTACATGACAAAAGCAGAAATATTGAAAAGCTCAAACATTACATATTTTGAGTTTAACAGAAAAATAATTTAACGGATCACATTTCCATATGTGCTGGTTTCTCATAAACGCAATGATGACACTTTTTTAAACCGAATAATTATTGGGGATGAAATAACAAAAATATTGAACAGATCAAACAGTACGGTATTTGATTTTAACAGAAAAATAATTTAGCGTATCGCATTTCTCATATGCGCTGGTTTTTCATAAACACAATAACAGAGATTAATTTCTTAAAACGCATAATTACTGGGGATGAAAGTAAGTTATTTATAACATTGAACGCAATATATCGTTGAACTTTAAAAACGATCCATTACTAACATCTCCTAGGGTTGATCTACATGTAGAAATCTTTGGCAGGATTGGAAATGAATTGTGTATTATGAGCTTCATAGGTCTAACCAAATAATTAATTCAGGCAAGTACTGTTGGCAACTCTGACTAAAGACCAAAACGTAGTAACAGAAAATATATAGTCTTCCATAATGGCAATGCAAGAGGCTCATGCATTCTGCAGAGACGGCAAAGCTGTTCCAACTTGGTTGGGATCTTCTAGATTTCCGAAACATTGCATTCTCTGATTTCCATTCATTTTGTTCTTACAAAATTCACATAATAGAAAACATTTTGATAATTCTAAGGCATGTTAAATGCATTTCGGGCAATTTTTTGCGGGGAAATATGGTTGTTTTTGGAGAGGGGAATTTTAAAACTTCCCTATACGTAGCCAAAACTTATTAATAATAGTGGTAATTCTTTCAATGGAGACTGTGGTTAAATAAAAATTTAAAAAAGGTATATAACCCCTTACCACAATTATTAGTCATATCCTAAATACGTATAAATACGTATAAAGAGTCTTCACAGGGTTGCAGTGTATAGTAGTTGTGCGGAAGCGTTTTTTACTTTACTGTGCCCCATGTGCGACTTTTAATTAGTAGTTTTTACCTACTGATGATGACAACTTAGTTGTCGAAATACGTATTTAGGATACGACTAATAATTGTGGTAAGGGGTTATATACCTTTTTTAAATAATAGTGGTGCTTATACTATTAGTTAAGCTAATTGTGTTCAATAAATTATTGAATCTGTTTATTAGATTTTCTATAAAACTCGTCAAGAACTTTTCGAATTATCCGATGCTAATGGAATAAATGTCTCCTGTCAGCGATTCTGATGCATTGGTACAAACTGTGTGTATATATAATGATGCTATTTTGGGTAGAGATTTCCGTAATTATGTATGTAATAAGTAGGGTCTACATATTGATCGATTCCTTTAACTCGTCTGAAATGTGTCGCCAAGATGTACAATTTGTTAAACTCGGAAGGGTTATTCTTGAGATAATTAAAAAAAGATCTGGGAAATTGACTGCTTTCTGAGAATATATAATACTTGACTGTTAGCATGTATTTGCATAATTTATACCACATATTTTCCGATGCAGCCAGTTGAAAACAAACACCTATTATTAGACACACCATTACATTATTCAATTAAAATACGAAGATAGAAATATCTGGATGAGGCGACACTTCCCAGCCTAAATTTTGTCAACTTTCTTTGGGTCGCAAAAGGAGCGTGCTCAAAAACTATTCGTGTCATATTGACTAAAGCCGCGTCTAAATTTATCAATTGTTGATAAACGTCAGGATTAAAGTTCTTTCTTAGTTGCAAAAAATCATAATAAACTTTAATTTTCGTCGTAAAATGTCATTATTAATCTTCGAAGGTCAGCCTATCGTCTTTTAACCCCTTCGAACATTTATAGCATCCTCTCCAAAAATACAAATTTTCCCTAACCTCATGTAGCATTTTCTTTTTAACCTCTCGGAGAGTATAGACGAAACAGTTCGTCTAAACCATTGATTCCCAAAGTGGTCCAGGTGGACCCCCAGGGGTCCACGGGAGACTCGACGGGGGCCTACGTTGGCGTGACAAAAAAATGGGGGTTCACAATTCGTAAGCGGGGGTCCACGAAAATTTATCTGGTTTCGATAGTGAAGAACTAAAATGTTGGCTTGAGTTCACCTATCAATGTAGGCAGATAATATTTTAAGAAGCTCAGCGACTGTTACGACTTGTGGTGTGTGTGCTTGCAATCTTGCATGAACTTGTTTGATTCTTCACCAATATAAATACAAATGCCACGGATAAACGTTACTCATTTGTTTCCCGATTAATAATAATTAAAATCGCGAAGTTTTGATATCATAATATTATTTACAAGTATTTTCTATCGAATTTACAGAAATATATCAAAATATAATTAATGAAAAAATGTTTTACATTACATTAAAATCGGTTCAGCCGTTTTCATAAAACTCAATTATTGATCTTAGCGATTTATTGCTTTTGATAATTAGAATCAGTTTGCCGCCGGTACTTTGTTTATTTCATTGCAATAATCAATTAATCCTGTTAAAATAGTCATATCCTGTTAAGTAAGACCCCCTTAAGATTACTACAACAAAGTTTTTTTTTTATTTACAGGTAGGTAACTGATACGAAACATGGCTGAATCTAAGAAGAAATGTCGACATTACAGTGTTGATTATTTAAAATTTGGTTTTCTTCCATCAAAGGCAGACAAGCGATTGCCCATATGCCTTTTATGCAACAAAGTTTTGAGCAATGACTCTATGAAACTATCGAATCTCGAAGATCATCTAAAAAGGTGTCATCCTGATAAAATAGGTAAAGATTTGAAATATTTTCAAACATTGAAGGAAAAATATGAAAAGAGACCCACCGTGCACAGTATGTTCGCTTCAATGTCGGAAAGTAACGATGATGGCTTGCGGGCATCTTACAATATCTCATTACTTATAGCGAAATCTGGAAAATCGCACACCATTGGAGAAGAGTTAATTTTACCCGCTGTTGCAGAGGTTTTAAAAACTGTTCAGCACAAATCTCCATTTGACATACTCAAAAGAATTCCTTTGAGTAACAACACTGTACAAAGACGTATTGACGAAATGAGCTTTGATATTGAAAGTTTCTTGTGTAATGATCTGCAAACAACCCATTTTTCTATTCAACTGGACGAGTCAACTTTACCTGGTAATGAAGCATTACTATTGGCATAAGTTCGATTTGCTATGGACGAAGAAATTCATGTAGAGCTACTATTCGCGAAAACTTTGGAGACGGACACTAAAGGTGAATCAATATTTAATGTACTGAGTGATTTTTTTAAGGAAAAATCGATTCCATTCACAAACGTTATTTCGGTGGCAACAGATGGAGCTCCTGCCATGGCAGGGCGATGTCGTGGGTTTATAAGCCATCTTAAAAGAATTATACCAGAGGTAACTGCAATTCACTGTGTCATCCACCGACAACACCTAGTAGCGAAAAATTTGAGTGCTAAATTGCACCAATCGCTTCAATTTGTGATTAATGCAGTTAACAAAATAAGAAGCAATGCATTGAATACGCGTTTATCTACACAATTGTGCGATGAAAATGATGAAGACTTCCAACGATTGCTCTTACATACTGAAGTACGCTGGTTGTCGAAAGGTGCATGTTTAACAAGATTTTTCTCACTTTTTGAATCAATTTTAGAGTTTCTGGAAAGTAAAGATCCAGATTTAAAAGAAAACCTGATCAATTTGAAAGCAGACATCGCGTATTTGACAGATTTGTTCAAAAAATTTAATGACATTAACCTACAATTACAAGGGGACAGCCTCAATTTAATAAAAATAAAGGGTGTAATTTCAGCTTTTCTTGGAAAATTGAAATTTATGAAGCAAAATATTAGTCGGCGCGAATTTTCCCAGTTTTCAAACTTGTCACAGGTAGAATGCCTTGATGAGGATACGTTCAACATTTAATTGCCCTGCATGATGACTTTAAAATCAGATTTGAAGATATTCTGACGATGGAAATACCACCATGGATCATAAATCCACTTGATGAAACGGAAGTGGAGAATGTGATATTACAAACGGAGCTACTCGAGCTTAGCACTAATGAGAAACTGAAGGTGAAATTTAAAAGAGGGTATCAAACATTTTGGCTGCAGGCAGAAATACCCGAAAAATATCCTGGACTGTGGGGAATTGCGAGAAAGCTTTTGATAGCGTTTCCCTCGTCGTATCTTGTCGAGAAAAGTTTTAGTGTCATTACAAACCTTTTAACAGAAAAAAAGGAGCAGATTGAATATCACAGAACGGGATGATTTGCGGTTATTCATAACAAAACTGAAGCCAAATATTGATAATTTGCTGTCAATCCATCAAGTACATCCCTCCCACTAAAATTATGACTATTTTGTGATTGTCATTGTAAAAGTTACGTTACGTTATTAATATTTAATTTTAATTATATTACGACTGTTATCATATTACAATGTAATATGATAACAATAATAATTAATAGTGTAATAATTACATATTTGAATAAATACAACACAAGGAAATATACTATTTTTCTTTTTATTTTTACCACTCCGATTGGTGAGTTTTCTAAATAAAATATGTGAGAATTGATTGGTTTCTTGTGCTGTGAGTAGATGTCAAAGGAGTAAAGTTGGATGGAATCACTTTTTTGATTGGCTAACTTTACTTTTTTGACATCCACTCACAGCACAATCACTTAATTAAATAACCAATAACTCAGCCGCAACGCAAATTTCCATAGTTAGATCTAATCTTCACATTTTTTTGTCGAGTTTTGGGAATATGGTAGAAATGTAGCTGCAGGGGCTCCACCGGAACCAGCAAAACTTTTAAAGTGGTCTATGAGAAAAAAAAGTTTGGGAGCCTCTGGTCTAAACGAACATAGTCGGCATCTATATTTAGACGCGTATTTACAAACTATTGAAACGATTACATTTTTATTCACAACAATAGCTTATGTTTTTAGTTCGTTTACGATATTTTAAAAAGCTCACACCTCCCTCCCCCTAAATATACACTCCGAAAAAAATTATGGAATCACCTTATCTATGCAAAGTAAATCGTTGCAATAGTGTTTGTTTGTTTTGGTTTTATCACATTAGGTTTGTTTCTGCAGGGGTTTGAAACCATTTGAAGTATCAGGAGTGTGTGCTTTAAGAAAAAGCGTTCGGGCAGAGAAATAAAATCAATCCCTGATCAAACATTTGTCGTTTTTGCAGTTTTTAAATCGTTGTGAAATGATTTTCAATCGGTTGGAATGGTTTGAGTCCTAGAACTTTTTACAAATAAATAATACTTGGCTCAAATTTTGTTATTTCATGTATAAATAAAGAAAACATAATACTGTAGTAGTTGATATAGTTTAATATTTTTATTTTATTTTGTAATTAACGGCTTAAAATATCTTGACATAGTTTCAAAATGGCGACAGCGTAAACAACAGCTTCAAGGTCATGATAAATGAACCCTAAAACATCAACTGTTATTCTGTGTTCTGACTGAATGTTTTTTAAATCTCCATCGCGCTCGTTGTTTGACTTTTGTGCAAAGCCTTGAAGTATGTGATAGATTTGAAAATTCTGAAGTTCTACTATTTGTATGGTAGATGTCACTAGCTGCCCCACGAGTTTGAAATTCGTTTTAGCAACGAAAAAATTGGAGATAGATTGGAAACAATTGTAATTGACGCATGCGTATAAAAGTGATCGTAAAATGATTTTCAAACCGTTTCAAAACGCCTGTAAAAGCAAATCTATTGTCGCTTACTGAGTTCCAATTAATTTTTTTTTCTAATTTTGCAAGCTTTAGGTGCTTTACATCTTCTCATTTCTTTCAAAAATTGGTGAGTTTAAATCTACAGTTTTTTTTAACATTTATCACTTGTTTCCATGTAGAACCCTCTTGCCTGGTTTGGTAAAGATGAATGACGGTCCCTCAATGCGTAATGCACGTAATTTGAGTCACGAAGAAATTGTGTCCAAACCATTTCGTTAATTAACGATGGTAGGAGTCAAAGATACTTTGCTAGGGTGTTAGGTGTCCGACAATCGACAATTTCGAAACTGGTGCGCAGGTATAGAGAAACTGGAGGATATAACAGGAGACCAGGACAAGGTAGGATGCAGTCAACTACGGCCATAGACGATCGCTTTTTACGACTTACAGCCTTGGGAATAAGGCATTACTGCACTGCAAGACAGATAAAAAACGAGTTGCTTACCGTTCGAAATTTACAATTCGAACGTAACATTTACATGTTATGTTTCAGACGATAAGAAATCAACCTAAAGAACAGGGAATACGTGCAAAAATACAGGCGAAATGCCTCATATTAATTAGAGAATACCGAGTTCACAGACTACAATTTCCGGGAGATCATCGTGGTTGGACCGATGAAGATTGGGCTAATATTTTGATCACAGACAAGTCTAGGTATTGCCTGTTCTCATTGGATAGACGCCTGTCCGTATATAGACGAGATGATGAGCGCTTCAGTCAGTGCAACTTCAGGAACACAACAAATTTCAGAGGTAGTTTGATTATGATATGGGGAGGTGTATCTTCCGAGGCTAAGACGGAGTTGGAGGTTTTTCATAATGGCTCTATGACCGCAGCTAGGCACATTATAATTATCTTAGAGCCACTTGTGGTTCCATTTGCGCCTTACATAGGCCCGAATTTCCGTTTAATACATGATAACGCTCGCCCCAACATTCTCGATATTGTACAAAATTACCTAAATGAGGTTGACATACGTGTTTTGGAGTGGCCAGCTAGAATCCCGAATATGAATATCTGGGACCACATTGGATGGCCACTACAAACAGACAAATTCCACCAAAAACGCTAGAAGAGCTAGAAGCAGCGTTTACTGAAGAATAGGATCAGGTGGGTCAAGACCACATCAGAGGTCTTATTGAGTCTTTGCCTAGGCGGATAGCAGTCGTAATCCGGGCTCGAGGCGGAAATACTCATAATTAGTTCAAGTTTCCGCTAATTAAATTCTTTGCGTTGGTGTTAGTTTTTCAAATATTATGTTTATCAAGTTGCCGTCTTTGGTTTCTCCAGTACATTTTGTTCTATTTTCGATACGTTTGTGTACTACTTAGATATAGAACATGAAATTTCGAAAAAAAATTGGGTTATTCCATATTTTTTCTTTTGCGGAGTGTAGTTTAATTCACAAAAACTGAATTTTTAATTCATCGACACGCAGCTCTTTGGTTTACAATCAAAACTCGCGATGACGGTTGCGTTTCAAATTTTGCATGTATTACAAGAATAGGTGCAGCTAATTCTAACCTCATTACGAAAATTTCTTCAAAATATCTAACGACCAGTATACTTAATCACTGTTTTCTAGGAAACGAATATTCGGACACACCTAATAATTTAGTTAAAAACTCTTGGTAAATTGTGGCCTCTGATAATACAATTTAACTTATTGTATGTTCATAACATTAATGTATTAATCATGTTAAAATGCTATTAATGAAAGTATTTCCTAGTTAAATACGTCGAATAATAACCTTTGCAAATTATGTACATCTCTTAAATATTTTAGGTTTCCTAAATAAATAATAAAATAAAGTAGCATAAGATTTTTTAGATAATATATTTTACGTATCCATTATCTTCATTGCTACTAATATAATTATTTATTTAAAGGTATTATTACTTTAATTGGCAAAAAATAGGTATAAGGCCATGACATATTTAAACGTTATCAATATCGATCTACTTGGTGTATTCGTTTATGATGATTTCGTTAAATAGTAATTGTGTAAAACGAGAACGCCATTAGTGCTAAAAATATATTTGATAAATTATGCATCAAATAAATCTCAATCATGGAACTACGCTCCTAGATTAAGGCTGTGGTGGTAAAATTTGGATACCTGTTTTGTAATTTATTGTGCGCTGCGAAATGAGTATGAACCGAGACCCTGCTGCATGTTGCTCTCGAAATTGGATTTCTGTGTCGTTCTTGACGTGTTCCTGAATATTTTATTCCCTAGCAGAGAACATTACGGTGATAAATTCGAATTCGAGTCGTTTCTGCGGAAGTCCTCGCTGATAAAATTGCCAATATTTGGGAAGAATACGATTATTGGCGTTACTTTTGTGATTTATTTTATTAAATGCAAGAAAAAATATTTTATTTTAATATGTTTAAATGATATCTTATTAGTACACAATTCTAATGACAGCTTCAGTGTATCCGAATATCTTTTTGCAACACACAAATGTTTATGGATTTTATTTTTTCTTAAATTTCATTATTCTGCATTTCTACAAATATTAACTGAAGATTTAATAGTTTTAACTGAAATTAGAATCAAATTTAGACGAGAATTTCCAAAATGATACTACATATTAAGGTTTTCATATACAGCCTGTTCCAGAATTCGCGCCCCAGAGAAAACATGTAATCTAATTGCTCTTTTTAGGTAGGGCCTTTTGAATTCCCTGCACGGTTAACGGGACACATTTATGCAGAATTTTTACAACTAGTTGCAACACGATGGTGCACCAGCATACTTTAGTCGAGAAGTTCGAGAAATTTTAGATCAACAGTATCTTAATCGATGTTTAGGTCGTGGCGGTCCACGACACTGTTAATTAAAATAAATATACTACAACTTACTTACTAAATAAAACACATGTTGTCCTTAAAGTTTGTATTTATATTTACATAAGAAAGAAATTGAAATGGTTGTATTTAAAAGTAATTAAAACAAAAGTAATATGTACACGAGGAGCGGTAATTAAGTAGCTGAGAATTAACACAAAAATACTCTGAAACGAACGTTAAATTGAGCAGTAAATTATGGGTTAATTATATAAAATAACCCCTGTATCGAAGAATACAGAGTTACCTTTGATTTGCGGCGATGCGCGGCCACGTGGTGCGTCGTATACCTGGACAGATATGCAGAGCAATGTTTGGCCGGAGGTACAGAAATTAATTAGTTTAAATTAATGTGAATTAATATGTATTCGCTTAAAAGAATAATATGTATAGAACAATACAGTTTACCTTAGAAGCGAAGAGACACCGGACGGCGTGGCATCGTGAACTTGGACAGCACGATGAGCGATGTGTAACCTTCGAAGGTACTAAAGAGAAGGACTGATAGTTTGTATCGAAAAGAACACTGGTTTTGAAAACGGTCTGTTTTATGATCTGTCGAAGAGAGGGGTCGATATCTTGATTAATAATTAAATTAAGAAACGGGACCGGAAGATGTGATCTATCGATGGCATCAATATTATTAAAATAACGCTTGTGACATAAGCTTTCTAATAATATGAAACACCATATATGAAAGAAGATGTATAATTGAATTAAAACAATCTAAAAAAAGAAATGTAAATAGAAAGAAATTTCACAGTAACGTTATCGGTTCGGGTAGAAACTTAGGGTTTCGCTTCGGAATATGACAAAAGAAATGCTTTCTCTTTGTACTAATACGTACAGTTGTACAAATGTAAAAATGTCTTACGTTAAATATATTTTAAATCGAGATATTTAAAGAAGAAATATATTTAGAAATAAATTAAAAATTTTCTATATGCTAAGCGTAACAATGACAACTGCCTTAAACCAACAGTTGATGTTGACACACTGCAGGCATGTCATTCTGACAGTGCGTTAATATAAGCTTAGCAATTTTATTCGCATTAACATCTGGAGCGCCCTTTTTGAAATTGGTGGATCTTAAACATTTCACAGCTCTGTTATGCAAGCAATTAATTTTCTTTCGTTTGAGTTTTTTGGATCTAGTTTGTTGTCGGCATTTGTCAACTTTCTCTGGGGCACGAATTCTGGTACGTCTGTATAAATTTTGAATTTCAAATTTATTTTGATATCTGTCTAAAAAATAATAACCAAATGGGTAAATTTAAAAACAAATACGAAAGGGTAGGCAAGCATTCCATTACCTAAGCTAATACTTACCCTAATCACCGTCACTTTCGCTTATTTGCGTTCGGAAATCTGTACCTCTTTAGTCTTAATATATTACTACCTTAATTGGTTAGCCTGTGTATTAATTTATTCGGAAGCCGTACGAATTCTTCTCTTTTGTTTAACATTAGGTAATAATGGAACAACAAAACTATAAATTCGCTATACACAAGACTTATAAAAAACAACTCTGAAGATGTGATATAAACAGTTAAAGTCAACGAACCGACTAACAGTTTCTCGAATTCAACAGGATAAAGTTACCGAAATTATTTAATTAGGCACTGCAATGAATTCTTAGAAAACTGAACTGGTCAAATAAAGAGATTAACTTTGACGGAGATAAACTAAATCGTTTAAGAATTTCTGACAATATTTTGCTTTCCGACACTTGAAGTCTTTCTTCAGAATATCTTTCAGAATATCTTCTAGAGAAGTATATCTTAAAATTAATTTGACTAAAATCAAAACCATGTCTCTTCAAATTCTCAAATAGTTGTTAATGAATTCCCTCTAATAACGATAATGAATATATTTATCTTGGTCGAATGATAACGTTTGGAAATGATAAGACGGAACTAAAAATCGAAAAATGAAGAAGTAAAATGAAACATGGTTATTTTTTGGCATACGGCACCTAAGTGTAGACATTTAAGTACCGTATGCATGTTTTAACAAGACAAATAATTAACAGGAACAAGACAAATAATTATAAAGTTCACAGTTACACAGACGGCGATAGTTCAATTTATGATAAGTATCACATAAACAGATATTAAAAAAAAAATAGTGGGTTTGACATAAAACCGAAATGGTCGATGTCATAAAGTGACAAACAGAAAATGGCTTATTCAGGACATGTAGCTTGAACAAGAGAAAATAGGTGCAATACTTAAATCCTCCAATGAAAATCATGGACGGAAAAAAGAAATTGGGATAAGATGGTATGACGTGAAAATTGAAAAAAAAATGAAAAATGACGTAAAGGTTGCTATGGACAGGAAGAGCTTGTTTTTTCTCAACTTTTTCGGGTGATGTGTTCTTACAGTAACTAGTTGTAAATCACCTCTATTTTATTTAAAAATAATTGACCTAATGTTCATTCCAAATATCACGTATATTTTAATTTCCCGATGTTTGTTTTTTTCTAAATTTCAGTAACTGTAGTCTGTTTCAATATTTTGTAATTAGCCACTTTTTCAGAATTTCCACGAAAATAGTCTACATTAGCATGGACAATACATAATTATTTTTATGCACTACCAAGCTACAAAGTACATTTTATGAATCAGATTGGCGGGCGCAAAGTGTCACCTTATCGCCCAAAGACTACTTTAGCGCCTGTGGGCGGTAAACTAGATTTTGTGGGCGATAAACTAGATTTACACCGTTTATAATAAATAAAAACATTATATATTAATAAAAACAGATTTATTACGTATAATAATATGTAATAATGTATTTAATAATGTAAAGTATTTAACTGATAATAGAACACTCCAGACAACACAAATTACATAAATTACATAATTTTTCCACTAACAATTTTATATTAATAATACAATTTGAACAATTCTTTATGGAAACGGTAGGATTTGTTGTCTTGTTTTGTTCTAATTGGCTACAGACTTTCAATAACTCCTTTCAATTTGTTCTACTGCTAGAAGGTATAGGCTCAAAAGAATTAGTACTAATATTCGAACATTTATTTTTAAAATTCGCACTAACTTCAGGTTCACTGAAGCGAGCAGCGCAGAGTATATTACTATTTACAATCTTTTTGGCAATTTTTATCTTATTTGTCACAGAATAATGTATCCTTCTGCCACAGTTGAAGATTTCCAACCAGCATGTCGTTTTATGTTAAGGATATCCTCGCCTGCATCAGCTAACAGAGTTGCTAAGGAAAGTCTAAAACAGTGGCCAGTTTAGTCTTTTGGAGTGGACAGTGTTAAATAGGTTGCTACTTTATAAGGTATTTGACCAAATTTATTCTTTCCAAACTACTTGACTGGAACATTTTCCACTATTATAATACGCAAAAAACGTCTGTGATTAGTATTTTTAGGGCGTAGTGAAGCGTATCTTTTATAAATGTCGAGATAACTCGATGACGTCTGATCTTTGTCAATCACACTGAAAATACAATCAATCTTAGTTTTCCATGCTCGTATGGTTACTAATAGGGTTGTTCCTACATCTTGAATGTCGTCTGTTGTGACTATTTGTATGCGTATGTATATGTATGTGTAATATTTGCTAATTCCTCTCGACGACACGCTCCACAAATACTAAAAATTAATTTACCATAAGAGATAAATTATCTGGAGCATCATTTAAAAATAGTTCTATTTTTTCTCTGGTTAGAATTTTAGATTTTTAGGTTTATAACCGTCTGATTTTGAATAAATATTTACTGATATCTATATTATTATGCAAATTTACAGTTGCCTTCAACAGATGAGGGCTTACGGCATTTGGATTTTTTCCAGAAAATATGCAAGAAATACATCGTACATCTTCTTTCATTTTATAGGTAATAAGCTTAATTTTGCTTCATCTGCTGCTTCAGATATTTCTGGTGGTGTACTGTAAACTGTTTCTTCGTCACTACGTTCCATTATAGGTGAAAACTGCTTTATTTACAATTATAAGAAATTTACAATAATAATGGCGATTACTTATTCTCGCTTTGTTGACAAAATTGTCATAGAAACATTGCATTTTATTAATTTTTAAAGAGCGTATGACATCTACGATATAAAATTTTATATAGAAAAGTCGACAGACAATGACAGACGACATCCACCTAATTGACAGTATGTAGAATTTATCAGAATTATTATTTATGAAAGGATCATTAAAACGGTAGTGCATAAAATGTTGTATGTATTTCTGGCGTAAATAGCGTTTATAGAACTTGACGTGTAGCTCGTGCCTGACGGCTCAGGCCCTTATTTACACGTCGCGGTTTATAAATGCCTGTTTTACGCCCTTGATTCATAAATAACTAATATTACATCATTAATTTCTCAATTTCTCCAGCATGTCATTCGTTTATGTATCTGTAATTTTTTTCTTACGTATTGCTAGCAACACTATCAAACTCCATCCAAGCGCTACTCAAAATATTATTTATTCTTTTCTAAAAGTTTCAAATTAAACGTAACCTTTCTTATACTTTAGCAACCGTAATTGCAACCGCATGTTAATTTTTATGAAACCGAAAATAGAGATTGTTTAAGATATGTAACATTTGATGCAGTGTACATAAATTTCCAAACTGTGTATTTTGTCATGCTTAAACGCAAAAAAATATTATTTATTAAAACTTCGAAGCTACCCTTGTTTCACACTGTATCTAAAGTAGTTCTATATTTACATATAAATAATTAAACATGTTTAGTTCCGTTCGCAATGTAGAAAATAACAAAAAATAATTTTAAAGAGAGCTTTCCATTCAACTCTCCTTAGTTAAAAAAAAATACTAATGCACGCAAATGTTAATTTTCAATTCACTATGAAAAGCTTAACTAGAGAGATTACAGACCGATGTTATTTTAAGAGGAAAGGATATAAAACTGCAACGATTAGTGGTCATAAATTGAAATATTTACAATGCTTTGTTCTGGCATTCGTGCATTTAACTCTTTTAAAAACAGGTTTCATTTTTTTCGAACGGTTTACGTAGCGGGAAATAACTGAATAGCAGTTTATAAAATTTATGAAACTAGTATATTTAATCAGTTTCTGGGCAGTAATATTAATAAATATTTCTACTGCCCATAATTATTGAACTTTCTTTACAAAAATGTTTTTATTTCTTCCATGTTCAGAAATTGATGTTTTATCGGTTATATTTTCCACGAATAAACGTTAAATCAAATTTCGAAGTTAGAAGAATATTTTGTCTTACATGTACTATTGCGTTCTGAGAACCGTAATTTACAAATTCTTTTGTGTTTGTAAAATATTTTGCGCTGTACAGAGAATTTGGCAATTTGTATTATGATTTAAACCTAGCGTCATGTCTTTCCTTTACCAAGAATACTTGCCCAAATATGCGTATAAATGTGTATAAATATACACATTCGGTTCAAAGAGAAACCCGTCTGTCTAAAAAGCTCTCTTATAGTACTTTACTGTTTAGTACGTGTTTCAAAAAGAACTTCATCTCAGTAGACACTGAGCAACTAGTATTTGCAAATTATTATAAGCCACTTGCCTTTTATTTATAACTAACTATTTATCTGTCATTTTGACATTTGTGATTTTGTGACTATTAATATAATGTTTTCTCAGAATAATTGAAACATACATGAGTAGGTAAACCCCACCAGTTTTGTATAATACAAAGGTATTTTTAATAATATAAAATATTATTAAAAATCTGGTGTGAAGAACACAAATGCAGGTTCACTATTAATATTTTCTGTGAACGTGTCCGAATATATCCCATCCCCAGAGACGTAGATACGTATTTCACCGCTTTACAGGCTCATCGGTACGCCCCTGCTCTCCAGCAGGGGCGTACTACCCAAAACTACCCAGCCGATTCTGCGAACTTTCTTTAAGTCCAGAAGCGAACGTGCGGTCCAACATTATTATGCTGACAACAATTGATTTCCTATTAGTTGAAAAATGAAAGTTTTGCAATTGCTGGGTCAACTGCCTAGGCTATACAGACTTTATTTTTCCAGTGAATTAATTTCCCATCTTCTGTTATTGAATGAGCCGAAAACTTATTATCATTCGATGAACAAATTTCAACGAGGTGAATAATTAATTGCCCTCTTTTAGATCATATGGTTCGGAATGTTTTCGGCCTGATACAGCGATGGCTAGGTATGAGCAATGACTATTATATTTGTCAAGAATTATCCTTAGATAGACTATTGCGCAGGCTCAGACGTTTAGTTGCGTGTTTATAGCGATCTAGTAAAACAAATAAGTGAAAAATGGAAAAATCAAAGTTCGAGCTGTTATAAAGTACTTCTGTAAAAGGTTTAACTCTGATAGACAAAGAGTTCATTCACCCCGAAGGATTCTTACCCTTCGCTTTCGACCGTAAGAAAGTGAGTTGCTAAATTTAAACATGTCATTCACATGAAACTGAAGATGATGAACGCCTCGGTATACTCAAAAGCCACTAAAACCGACGAAATCGTCACAAAAATCCACAAATCCGTATTAAATTCAACACCGACTGCTCTCCAGCAGGGGCGTACCGATGAGCCTGTAGAAAGGTGAAATACGTATCTACGTCTCTGGGGATGGGATATATTCGGACACGTTCACAGAAAATATTAATAGTGAACCTGCATTTGTGTTCTTCACACCAGATTTTTAATAATATTTTATATTATTAAAAATACCTTTGTATTATACAAAACTGGTGGGGTTTACCTACTCATGTATGTTTCAATTATTCTGATACATTACACATGCGGTTAAGCCGTAGTATGAGTGAAGACACAAACAAAATGCAGTTATCTAGAGAGATTGACTGTGCCAACCTTTGGAAGGGCGTCGTTACTTCACATTAATTATGTGGACGGTATGCGAGGTACTTCGGCTGTCTGACAACAGGCAGCGCCGAATTTACTTCTGCGCTCGGTCTGGATAATTATGGTGATAGGGCGATGTGGTTCTTTTCTGTGAATGTGTCTGGGAATATCCTTTCTCCAGCAGGGGCGTACCGATGAGCCTGTAGAAAGGTGAAATACGCATCTACGTCTCTGGGGATGGGATATATTCGGACACGTTCACAGAAAATATTAATAGTGAACCTGCATTTGTGTTCTTCACACCAGATTTTTAATAATATTTTATATTATTAAAAATACCTTTGTATTATACAAAACTGGTGGGGTTTACCTACTCATCTATGTTTCAAATATTCTGATACATTACACATGCGGTTAAGCCGTAGTATGAGTGAAGACACAAACAAAATGCAGTTTTCTAGAGAGATTGGCTGTGCCAACCTTTGGAAGGGCGTCGTTACTTCACATTAATTATGTGGACGGTATGCGAGGTACTTCGGCTGTCTGACAGCAGGCAGCGCCGAATTTACTTCTGCGCTCGGTCTGGATAATTATGGTGATAGGGCGATGTGGTTCTTTTCTGTGAATGTGTCTGGGAATATCCTTTCTCCAGCAGGGGCGTACCGATGAGCCTGAAGAAAGGTGAAATACGTATCTACGTCTCTGGGGGATGGGATATATTCGGACACGTTCACAGAAAATATTAATAGTGAACCTGCATTTGTGTTCTTCACACCAGATTTTTAATAATATTTTATATTATTAAAAATACCTTTGTATTATAATTTTTTCTAACAAATATTTTTTCTTTACTTAATAAGCAATACTACTAAATAATGTACACACTGCAAGAAAATATTTTTATTGTTGAAACAAATTTCCGAAGTGCACAATTTATTATTGGTAAATGGCAATATTCCTACGCGGAATGTAAGCGACAGTTTCACTTGCAGTTTCCTAATAGAGTTGTGGATAATACCGCTTTACATCGCATACATCTAGTTGTGAAGAAGTTTCGGGCTACAGTATTAAATTTAGCACTTTTAGATGATTACTTCCCTCATGTTATGCAGAGGTGTTTGCCCAGTGCGGTCTAAGATCTTACTCTGTTAGATTTTTCTATTTTCAGATTGCTAAAAAAGGAAGTACGAGTGGGTATTGATATCTAGTTAGCCTAGACCGGTTCAGTGGAAAAAAAAATATTGCTATACCATAGCAACGAAAAATGACATATTAGAAGTGTCAGTGTAAAGTATAACGTCAAAAAGTCAAACCAAAGATGCGCAATAAAATTTGAAAAAAGGATGTCGATCGAAATTGAAACGTGAAAAATTGGATTGCAAGCTTCAAAAGGGGTATTTACCCCTTTTCCATTGAAGATGAACACCGATCGAGAAGGCCAGTTTCTGTGTCCGTCCCCGAAAATATTGATGCAGTTCATGACATTATTTTGTCAGACCGTGGAATTGGGCTAAAACGAATATCTTAGGCACTGAATATTTCATATGAACGCGTCCATCATATAGTTCACGTCGATTTAGACATGAGGAAAATTCCAGCAAAACGGATCCCCAAATGTCTGAATGTTGACCAGAAGCGTGTAAAGGTGAAGCATCGCTTTCAATCTGTGCTCGGTTTGAAAGTGATGCAGACTTTTAAGCCGTATTGTTACTATGAATAAAACTTGGGTACATTTATACGACCCAGAAACAAAGCAACATTCGATGGAATGGAGACACACTGGTTCTGCAAGGCCTAAGAAGTTTCGCGTTTAAAAATCTGGTGGAAAAGTTCTTGCTTCAGTTTTTTTGGGATTGCCATGGAGTAATCATGATTGATTTTCTGGATAAGGTTAGAACAATAACTGGGAATTATTATTTGATGTTACTGACCGCTCTACGAGAAAAAATTATGGAGAGAAGATGCGGAAAGTTATCCAAAGGTGTTTTGTTTTTGCAGGACAATGCCCCTGCACACAAATCGCATGTTGCCATGCAAACAATTCGTGATTTAAGGTTCGAATTACTCGAACATCCACTTTATTCACCAGATCTGGCTCCGTCCGACTATCATGTCTTTCCTCATCTGAAAAAAAGTTTAAAAGGTCGTAAATTTTCATCCAACGAAGAGGTGATAGAAGCTGTGGAGGCCTGGTTTGAAGAGCAAGATAAAAATTTCTTTTTGAAAGGTCTAGAGGCGTTGCAGGTTCATTGTAATAAATGTATCCAATTAAGATGAGAGTATGTTGAATAATAAAATATTTTGACTTTAAAATTTTGTTTGCTTCTATAGAATTTTTCAATACATCCTTGTATATAAGACAAGAATTAATAACTTAAACGACTTGATGAATACAATTACAATTAAATGTAATAAAATAACACCAAATGTATTGCAGAATATTTTTGACAGCCTGAAACGTCGTATTCAACAGAATGGTGACCATTTTGAACACTTGTTACAAATTAGAATAATTAAAAGTCCTAGAAATTAATTATTTACCTTGGTTGTTTGACTAATATCGAATCTTTAAATTTTTCTTATTAATTAATGATGTATTTGTAATTTTCGCCCTGCAAACTTTCGGTGAGTATCGAGTGCTTCGAAAAAGTGGAAGGGATTTAGCAGATGTTATAAATCGGGCGACCGCCAATTAGCCAACGGTCTTTTGGCCGAGAATATACCTCGTTAGTACAATTGTCTTCATTATGTTAAGAGTTTTTTATGGTTCAGTTTAATAATATCGCAATTACGAACGTCGATAAAGCGACCATCGGTCGCTTTATCGACGGATTTTCAGATTTAATATGTGATGAACATATTATAATTTGTGAAGTTTTTGACAAAACTTTCACGTTTCCGAATAGATCTGAATGTAAGAAACATGTGATACTGCACAGCACAAAAATTTAAAAAGACTTTGGGTTGAACACCTAATTTATATTCGATTTAGAATTAACATTCATTACTCGTAATCTAGCGTTTAATTTATTAGATAATGAATTATTTCATTCTTTCTGGAATAAGTAAGTACTTGAACTAAAAATTTCCCAAGCGGAGAACTTTACGAAAAAAATATATCAGTGTATGATAAAATTGAAAATAGCATTAAATCAGAATTTGAAAATAAAAAAGTCAGGTTATGTGCGAACTAGTCGACTGATTGTCAAAAATATTCTGTTCTTAATATCGTGCCAGTAAAAAACTAGAAAAATGTACTGCCGAAGTAATTGCAAAAGGATGTGAAGAAATTTGAAATTTAAAAAAATCAACTCTTAATGTTTATGACTAATAGTGCCACTAACATGCTTTCCGTAGGCTGGTTTTTTAAACAATATTTTGATAACTTCTTACATGTGGCTTGTACAAACTTATATTGGCTGCACATTCTATGAATCTGAATTTTATAATTACGCAAGTAAATTGGATAGCAAAATTCTTTGTTTATATTTGACATGTCTATATTTAAGAAGTATGCTACAGAGTATAGATAACAATGATATCTTGTAACCGTAGATTCATACTATATACATATAATACATATATACGAACGTAACGATATGCACCGAAAATAATCAAATACGAATGTAACGATATGTACCGAAAGTAATCAAATACGAATATAACGATATGTTCCAAAAGTAATCAAATGCGAAACTAACTATTATATTTTCAAATAGGTAATGGTTACTTCGGGTCCGCTTGTGTAACGAATACTAATGTACTAATGTAATAGTTACTTTTTCGACTTAGGGCCATCACTGACCGTCGCATTACTGACCGTCGAGTATCCGAGTGTCGTTACTGACCGCGGTAATTTGGTCAAATTTGTATAGGGGTTGCGGAAGATTAAATAGTTACATTACTGACCGTCAATATTAATAAGGGTTTAATTATAGAGGTCTCTTCGATTCTTCGGTCTAATAAAATATACTTTCCAGCTCTTTGTTTAGAACATAAATTATGTTCGATTCTTTGTTGTAAAATATCATAATGAGTATCATCCTTTTTTAGAGTTTTGATTAGCTCTATAATATTCGGATGGGATTTTCCAATATTTCTATTAAGGCGGCTGTTCCATGACTCACATACATTCGTAGTTCGGTGTCGTTGATTGTAGCATATCCACATGTCTTGAATTGTCTCGTTTTCTAACCATTGCGTTACAAAGTAATCGTTGTAACTGTCTATCTGTTCATTGTTAGGAGAGTTTTCCATAACATGCAGCCAGCCTTCGTCAGTCAAAGTAGGTGGTAGATGAGCCAAGCTAGCTGTTAATTTAATATGAGTTTGCACTTCTAAATCTTATTCGTATTGTTTCACTAGTCCAAGCTCCTGAACCTTTCTCCATAAACACTGATTAAAGTGGAAATTGCAACCGTTTAGCTTCGAATTCGGAAAACATTCTCTGTAAGCTGATTAGCCGGGGCGAGGGAGGGGGGGGGGGGAGATAAGAAGAATAGGTATGCTAGTAACATATCCAAAAATGTGATTCTAATGGAGTAATTTTCCGTACGACTTTATTAAATGAATTTTTAATATCATGAGATAAGAAGAATAGGTATGCTAGTAACATATCCAAAAATGTGATTCTAATGGAGTAATTTTCCATACGACTTTATTAAATGAATTTTTAATTATATCATGGGTCAATTCATCTTACGGTCAGTAATGAGACTATTACCTAAATAGATTGGGTTCGTTTCACAAAATAAAATGATCGCGCTCAGTTATGGCACCGAAACAAGTAAAATTTTGTTGCGGTCGGTAATAAGACGGTCAGTTATGGGTCTACCCCACTTTTTCGACATCAGTACTTCATAATTGCTTTTTTCTTAATTATTCATCACAGCTAATCAAATGGAATGCTTTTCTTTTCATAACATTTTGTAATATATTTCACTAATATATTTTCGGTGCTATAAGTAAAATTCTTAATTAACATTAACATAAACATGTTATGATGAATGTAGGTGTAGGTTTCCGCGGTCGTTCTCTAGATGTAGATCTCGGTTTCCGGGTTGGAACCGCGTCGAGTTAGGCGTAATTGCCAACGTTTCGTCCACTGTTTCAAGGGACATCTTCAGGGCTGTACGTAGATGTTCGTCGTTTCGCAGTAGCTTGAAGAATTCTTCAAGCTACTGCGAAATAATGAACATCTACGTACAGCCCTGAAGATGTCCCTTGAAACAGTGGACGAAACATTGGCAATTACGCCTAACTCGACGCGGTTCCAACCCGGAAACCGAGATCTACATGTTATGATGGTTTGTGTATGCGGTACAATTTTTCCTTCTTTGCACAGTTTATGTAAAAGTCTTTCTCTAAGTGAATGACACTGGTCATTTGTACCCTATTTATTGTTGTAATAATTAGTAGATATTATGATATATTGTCTTGCACTATTTCCCCTGTGTGTGTTCTATTTTTTTTTTAATATAGTAAAGGAGGAATTTTTTCTAAATATGAAATTATTTTTTTTATTTAAGTAGTCACTGATGTCTTTTCTATGATCATTTGTCTTGGGGTGATTTCTTATATTGAACGTTTCTTTTATCGGTCTTTTATTGTAGTTTCCTTCCGTTTCTATTATTTCGGTCTTTTGAAATTTGAAGGTATGTTCATTTTTAAAACTATGTTGGGGCTGTGGCATTCGTTGGTTCTAAGACAATATTACTCATTATAAATTATTTTTTGTAATTGCTGTTTTGTTTGCCCTATGTATATTCCATCACATTTGTTGAAGTGTCCAAAGAAACTGAAAACTTGAGCAGCAATTTAACAGTCAACCGGTCAAGAAAGAAAAAAAGACAACAAGACATAAATGATGAAAGGATATACCAAAACCATAAGCTATTGATGGCTTGTTATAAATTTTGCAAGGAATTACTTTTTAAAGAAAAAAATTTAA
Organism: Melolontha melolontha; assembly: GCA_935421215.2. Taxonomy (NCBI): domain Eukaryota; kingdom Metazoa; phylum Arthropoda; class Insecta; order Coleoptera; family Scarabaeidae; genus Melolontha; species Melolontha melolontha. The sequence goes on from OW285238.1 coordinate 117,698,791, forward strand.
ATTTAAATTAAATCTGGTGCAGAAATTATTAATTTCTTTTTAATTTTAACATAAAATGTAAATAAAATGTTAATTTAGTAATTAGAAAAAAAAAATCGTTTTGAATGAAAAAAGCATTTTATTTATGACAAGAAAGACAGATAATGTCAGAATTTATAAACGAAAAATATATCAATAATTAATAGTTTATATTTAGTTTCCTAAATATATCCATACATGCATTTATCAAAGAGATAACAGAATTTGAACATATATTTTACAGTTCTAAATAAAAATAAAAAAAAACATTATTTTGTATTTCTAACAATGAACGAAACATTTATTCTAAAGAAAAAGTGGTATTATTGGCAATAACAGATGCACCTTCAAAACATATTTATATTATAGTATCCAAAACAATATTTAGTACACATGGTGAAATGATTCTTGTCTGTCTGGCACATAGTCTGCCGTATAATTACTGTTGTTATTAATATCCCAATTTATTTATCAAATTGATGTTTAAGTAAATGCTTCTTGTTTTCGTATCCATTTATTGCAGTGGTGTGACGCGTGAATTGATATTCATTAATATTAAATAGCTTCCAACTTACACAAGCATCATTCACACGAGTATATCTAGTGTTTACGTATTAATGAAATGTGCATATGCATGAATGCACAGTTCATGCACATTTCATACTACATGTTTCAAAATCTTTACTCGCCAATTTCGAATAAAATTATAGTAAATTATTAGTAAAATTTCATAAAAGGCATATTTTGTCTTGAAGAGATCATCGAAATCTAGAATTATACAATATATAGGTAGTAATAGTGGTATAGTATTGTATCCTTATAATAATATTCATTGTTTTCTGAAATATTGCTGATGAAAATAGGAAGCAATTTTAGAATGAATTTTATTTTAGGAATTTTAAAACTAACAAAATAAATTCAAAATCAATATACATACGCCAGCTTGTAACAATTTAAAGCTCTAGTAAAAAAATTACATGAAAAATTGAGCCTTATAAAATATTATTTTTATTCATTACCTGACATACGTGGCGTCATTAAAAATTAAAATTAAATTAAAAATGTTCTCAGTATGCCATGTTAGAGGATCAAAAATATTTCATAACTTTGTTGCTCTGATAATATATTGGTGTATTGTGAAACTGATTTGATGTTTGTACAATTAAAGCATTACAATATGCCCTATACTTACTCACACTCGTTTGCATATGATTTTTGTAATGGGAATGGCTAAAGCTGCTGTTTGTTGAAGAATATCGTCAACGGTTTTCCACATCAGAGACATTCTAATCACAATGTATTTATCAGAGTTTTCAACAAACTATGTGAGACCGGAAAGCTACCCAGTATTAACATAACATCTAAACGAGCTACTCTGGATCTGGAAATATTCTGGATCTAGTAGCAAAAGATGCAACGACCAGCTCACGAAGAATTAATTCAATTCCACAACCAAGAGTAAACACACTCCACCAGCAAGGTTTAAATCTACACCATATACAACACCTACAACCGGAAGATTATCCAAAACGTATCAGTGGATATATAATAATCCTCGAGTTGTATCGCGCATACCTTTTACAGATGAATTCACCCATTACGGCATTAACAATACTCACAACTGTCATGTATGGTCACACGAAAATCCGCACGCAACGGTCGAAAGTAATTTCCAACATAAGTTTTCGATAAACATGGCATGGTCGATGGTTATTTAATTGGCCCTTTTATTTTGGAGAATCGCCTCACAGGGGATAAATACTTAATTTTTTTACAAAACGGACTACTAGAGGATGTTGGTTTAAACACTAGAATGTAAATGTACTTACTACCAGTACTATGGAGCTCCTGCACATTTCGCTCGTCAAGTCAAGCATGAAAGGTTTCCAGGGCATTGGATGCGTGGCGGTGGTTTTATTAGTGGGACTCCAAGGTCTCCAGACCTCACAGCACCAGATTATTATTTTTGGGGCTGGTACAACGACGAAGTGTAAAAAGTTAAAGGTGGATACTCGGGATGCACTAATTCAATGTATTACAAACGCTGCAGTCGATCTTAAAAGAAAGACATGACTCAATCAGGAGCAGAAAATGTTTAGATTGGCCGTATTTTGGGACATTTATTATAAGAAATTTTGTATATTTTTGATTATGTTATAACTAGAGACCAACGGGTCAAATTTCTGTGTATGTGTTTGCGATGCTAAGTAGTGTTTAACGTGCCATTTCTTGGAATTTTTTAACGATATTTTAGAGACTTTGCAATCAATTTCGGAATCACTGGCAATGGATATACAATCAGTATGCGCTTAATCCCACTCGTCATTGTTTCACGATGCCATTGCTTTGCTCCTTATCATATCTGAAAAAATAACTTAAACAATGTTCTAGATCTAAATAAATGAAAATTAAAAATGCATGCATAAGCTATTGAAACTCAACGAAATTCAAAATAATTGGGAGAAGTAGATTCGATGAAGCGATATTAAACAGGATCTATTACACAAATTACGAAGTATGTAATTAATAGTTGAAACAATGAAAAAAAGAAACTAACTTACCGTACTTTATTTATTTTACGAAATATAAACTAATAAATAAAATAAATTATAAAAACTCTTCACGCTTCTAATCTACGCCCATGAAGAAAGGAATTTAACTGTAATATTGAAGTAATTGCGTCACAATTCAACGACAAAAAACAGATGTGCAGTTAACCGAATGAATAGTGTTCTTCAATAATTGCGTTTTGTACTAAGCGATGTTATAGACTATTCTATATAGTCCATCGTAATTTCGGTCTGATGCGTCCGGTTTCTAGTTATAACTTGAAAATAAATAAAAATTCGATACATTTGAGTTTTTTACATTATTTCCACGTGTACAATACACCCCTGGAGTTTGGTCCGTTCCTCCAGACTGATCCCGTATATTTCAGCTACACTAAATCTACAAACTAAACATGCTCATTATTGTGTGAGTTAGTTCTATTAGGGCCGGGATTATAAACAATAAAATCTACAGATTTTTATTTAGTAAGCAAGTAAATTTGATTTACTCTACAGATTGTTTATTATAAGTAGCGAATAAGAAAACTAAGCAAGTAAATCTACCAATTAATTTACACCCTAGAAAATCGTGGTACATATTAGGTAAATTTTATTCGTTGGTTAAATGCCTCCACTGGTTCAAATAAACATAACCTTATTTTTTTAAGTTTATATTTTGTGTGTTTGATAACTTAAATTTTGATAATTATTAATAATTGGGATTTTTTTTTTTTCATTTTATTTAGTGGCTCCTCCGTTTATCAAAACGCTAAACTGTAAAATACATATAGCTTATTCAGATTTATTCTACAAATACTTATTGCATGCATTTTTTACAATATCAGATTTGAATTTATTCGTTGAATAAATTTATTCGCCAAGTTGTTATTCAGAGATTTAATCGCTGTTATAATACCGGCCCTTAGACGTCTATTAAAACTGTACCCAAAATAGTTGTATTCAACGTCAATATCAATGTAAAGCTCTGGTAATGTAATTTATGAATAATTTATTAAACTGTTTACTACTAACGCTTAATAATACTTTTGAAATATTATAGATTAGCATCAATTCGTAGCATAAGTCCGGAGATTATACAAAGGCGGCAAAATAGTATTGGAATAAACAAAATATCTTTGATTTTAAATGTAAATTCCACCGAGAATATGTGCGTCGTACTAAGAGTTAAATTAAAATTACAGAAGGCTAAAACTGCTTATAAAAGTACTGGAGTAATAGTTTATGCGTTATGTTTTATGTAACGGTAACAAGAATATAAATTACAACCTAGAAAATACCTAAGAATCAAAGTTATATTAATTTAGCCAAAACAATTATTTAGCACAAAAAAGATATGAGAATAATACAAATACTACTGTTACACTTTTACCATTACTAATAAAGCATTATGTAAGAAAACTTGTAAATGTAAGACAAAAATATTGTAATAAATAGTTTACGACAGTAAACGTGTATTTCTTATCACGAATTTACAATTAAGTTCACGATTTTGTAAAGCATGGGGCGATATATAATACTAAAAAAAAAAAATAATAATAATAAAGATAAAAGTGAATTAGAAAAAGACGACAGCCTTTTCCCGCATTTTACAAGCAGATCAGTACCCCATAATAAAAATGTAAATGTAAAATTGCAATATTGTACACTACATATTTCTATTTATAATTATGCGCTATAGGAATGTGTGTTTTTCTGTCGCAATGCATGATCGAATTGATTTTTAACTTCCGAGCTGGTCAAGGCTTTCTGTAAAGTGTACTATGACATTATTAGTTGTATTTTCTGGCCGTCAAAGGGAAGAAAAATTTATTATTTATCTTAAACAGTTAAAGGTGATTGAAGTGGTTATTGAATCCGAAAAATATAGTAATGTTAGCTTTCACGTTTCTTTCATTTGCGTTACAATAAGGAGTATCTTTAGTTCGCTATAGGTTTTGGCGTGTAAATAAATCTTCCAGATGTTGGCATGATTTGTTCTAGCGTTTCGCTGATCATACCGATTATTCAGGAAGTCTCTAATAATTGATGTTATCTCCTGCTTCTTATTCTTGCTTTCCTTCACTACTCCGTAATCGTGTTGCTTTACTGAACTGCGCCCTTGTCGGGATTTTTCATTATCTTCAGCGATTCTTGAATTATTCTTGAGTAGTAGTGGCTAGCAGTATTTAATATTCTGACATTCTCATAGTCTATGCCATGTTGTCCATCTTGAAATAGGTGTTCTGCTACTGTGGATTTATTTGTATGTCCATAGTCCATGTTGAATATCCTCGTTCGTATACCTTCACTCTACACTGGATGCTCTTTCCTGGGTCCAATGTAGCTTTATGTCTTTTGTGGAGTTGTTTAGGTAGCTTGTCCTTACTAGTTGGAAGCAGTTGTTTTATTTTCTTAACTGTTTTCTCACATAATTAGGTATATTATTCTTCCTCGACAACGAAGAAGCAAACGAAGCAGTTCGATAAACTGAAAGAAAAGTCAATACCTAACATCGACCTTTTGAAACAACAACTGTCAACAAGCAAGAGTACTGCTAAAAAATTTGACTTCATTAACCATCTAAAATGGAGATTATTACCCATCTAGAATGTCCCATTCAAAATCTACCATGATATTTAATTATCATACCTCAATTAATTGTTTAAATATACATTGCTCCAAGAAATTACCGCACCACTAGGGAATCCTTTAGAAAACTACAGTATATGACTAGATAGAGAAGTCTATTTGATTCGTTGATAATTAACACCTTTAATAAATAAACTTTGTTTAATATTTTAATAAATTAGCCTTTACAAATTAATACACAGTCAAAAGTAATGAAAAAGGGAGAATCTCGAAAAAATATTACTTAACATTTTGAATAAAATGGCCTCAGTATCAAATATTTCCACTTCTGCACCTCAGCTTCTGCCGCCCTACCCCTTCCAGGTTGTTGGCTGGGTTCGGATAATCTTGCAGGCGTTTGCCAAGTATGTCCTAGACATGCTCTATTGGATTGAGGTCTGGACTTCTTGCTGGCCAATCCATGGTTTCGATTCCAATCTCTTGCAAGATAATTTTGAACTATGCGAACACTGTGGGGTCGTGCATTATCTTGCAATAATAAAAAATTTGGTCCGATATAAGGCGCGAATGGCACAACTTGGTCTTAAAGGATGTTAGTTGTGTACCGATCAGCATTAATACTTCCATTGTTTAATACTATTAAGTCCGTATGAGCTGCCAAAGAAATGCCTCCCCACACCATTACAGAACCGTAACCAAATAATGTAGTATTCAGAATATTATATTGAGTATAACGCTTATTTGGTCGTCTATACACACGATCACGCCTATCACAGTTATAAAGACAAAATCTGGATTCGTCTGTAAAGAGAACTCGTTGTCAGTCACCCCGCAACCAATTAACATGATTCCTATCAAAATTCAAGCGAAGTCTTCGATGTTCTATGGACAAGGCTTGACCTCGAGCTGGCACACGCCATACTAAATTAGCTTCTCTTAGACATTTATGATCTGTTTCTATACTAATTTGGGTACCATGAACTCCCTGTAGTTGAGATTGCAAATTCAACGGCGATAACTCCAGACTTCCTCTAATAACATCACAGCTTGCACACATTTCTCTCTCATCAAATTTCAAAATTCACGTTGTATAATGGCAAAAAGGCAAAACGAGAAACAATAAGATAACTTTACCAAGATAAAACACAATATAAACACAAGTTAAAACTGACAGTACATTAAATGATTATTGGATGTGATTTAATTTTATGGAACTAATATCAAAAACAACATCAAATGTCAACAAAAGTCTACAAATTATCAGCAAATAATTTCTTTCTTCGATAATTTCTTGGAGCAGTATATATATTTGTATCTCATTATCATAATTTATTCAGTGTTAATATCAAATAATTGATTGCCCCAATTATATACATAAAATTATAATATAAAATAGACATAAATAAATATGTAATTCGCTCATTTAAAAAAATGATAATTAAAAAATTAATTAATTTAAGTGCTTTGAATAATAATTGTAGTAGAATTTAGTTAATCGTTGGAAAGAATTCCATATTAAAGTTTACTAAACATAAACGTTCCGGCAAAATTCCAACTATTACAAGGACATCTTAATTTGAACATATTAAGTACAAATATAACAGCGTAACCATTAGCTCTCGAAATTAACATACCAGTTACCGTATATTTATATAAAGTACTGGAGGGCAATACTATTTCACCTAACACTGTTTCACTTACGAAGTAATAAGTATACATTTTAGAAATACAATATTAAATTATTTGAATATTATTCAAGAGAGATGTAAAGATGTAAAATTAATAATGAATAATCCCTGAGGTAACGTTACTTCGGTAAAAATTTTACAATACAATCAAAAAATATTACCCAAAATATTTCAAAATCTATGAAATATCGAGAAATTTATACTTTCAAAAATAAAACTGGGATCTTTTTGTTTCAAAAGTACTGGAACACTACAAACAAACTGAAATTTTCTTCTAAATAAAAATCTTGTCAGCCTTTTATAGACAATCACTGTCCTTTAAATTCATAGATATATTAAGTCTATCGGAAAAGTATATCTTATTGTTTAAGTAAAACAAATGAAAACTTGGAAAAAATATGTGTTCCATCTTCTAGGGAGCCTATTAATAACACCCTCATCAAAAAATTTTGCTTATTTAGAATTGAAGTACTTGTTTAAGGCGACGTCTTAGATTTCATTCAAAGGAGATTTTCAATGATTAAAAAAGGTTAAAATTCAAAGGCATTATGTCTGGAGAATATGGTGAATGTTGCAAAACTACCCAGCCGATTCTGCAAACTTTCTTTAAGTCCAGAAGCGAACGTGCGGTCTAACATTATTATGCTGACAACAATTGATTTCCTATTAGTTGAAAAATGAAAGTTTTGCAATTGCTGGGTCAACTGCCTAGGCTATACAGACTTTATTTTTCCAGTGAATTAATTTCCCAACTTCTGTTATTGAATGAGCCGAAAACTTATTATCATTCGATGAACAAATTTCAACGAGGTGAATAATTAATTGCCCTCTTTTAGATCATATGGTTCGGAATGTTTTCGGCCTGATACAGCGATGGCTAGGTATGAGCAATGACTATTATATTTGTCAAGTATTATCCTTAGATAGACTATTGCGCAGGCTCAGACGTTTAGTTGCGTGTTTATAGCGATCTAGTAAAACAAATAAGTGAAAAATGGAGAAATCAAAGTTCGAGCTGTTATAAAGTACTTTTGTAAAAGGTTTAACTCTGACGGACAAAAAGTTCACCCCGAAGGATTCTTACTCTTCGCTTTCGACCGTAAGAAAGTGAGTTGCTAAATTTAAACATGCCATTCACATGAAACTGAAGATGATGAACGCCTCGGTATACTCAAAATCCACTAAAACCGACGAAATCGTCACAAAAATCCACAAATCCGTATTAAATTCAACACCGACTGAAGGTTCGTGATCTTGTTAACACTGTAAAGATCTCGATAGACCATGTCCACTTTAAACGATGTTTTGGATACGAAAAAGCTTTCCGCGAGATTGAACAATTCGTAACAGTGTTTAGATTTATTTAAAAGCGATTTCGCTCACCTCCTTCAACATTTTATAATATATGAAACATTGATTCATCATTATACTCCAGAAACAGAACGGCAGGTCCAAACAGTGTCAGAATGGATCGGAACAACAGGCGAAAGTGCGTCAAAGAAAATGAAAACGCTTCCATCTGAGGGAAAAGTCATGGCTACGATTTTCTAGGATTCTCGAGGTGTGATGCTCATTGATTACCTGGAATAACGCAGAATCATCACCAGGGAAGTATTACACTTCAGTACTAGACCAATTAAAGGGTACTATTCAAGCTACGCGTCCACATGTGGTGGAAAAGGAAGTGCTCTTTTACCACCATAATGCCCCTGCAGGTTTCGGGTAATTGCTGCAAAATTCCATGACCTACGCTTCGAGGTGCTTCTAAATGCGCCATATTCGCAGGATTTCAGTAATTACCACCTCTTCCCAAGCCTGAAGAAATGGCTCGGTGGAATAACTACTTCAAATCTAAGATGTATTTAAAATGGCAAGACAAAGCTGAGACAACTGCTTATTTTGCAGAGTTGGACAAATCGTATTATACTGAGGATATCATAAAAATGGAAATTTTGCGTTGAAATCGAATTTCTGCTTTGAAATTGATATAACAAATAGTGTCTCAAATGAGCTTTATCAACGGAAAAGTTTCTAGTGTGCAAACATAGTATACATTTTTATATAGAAACGAAGAAAATATATTGTGCAAATCTTTAATAAATCTGATAATATTTAAAATAAGTCAGGATAATAATTTTAATTAAAATAGTCTTTAGATATTTATTCGTCATCCCTCTAAATTATTAGTAAATATTAAAAAAACAAACATAGAATGATATAAAAACCAGCTGTGTAAACTTGCTTCGAGCGAAAGCATACTAATTTTATTAGTTTCATAAAATCTATACACACGAATGAGCCTAACATTAATGGCCACCCATTAGAAATCTTGTAATTTATTTAACATCAGCTGTACGCATGTTGCAATGCGCCATTATTGCCAACAGCAAAGTGTGTAATCAATCGTTTAGAAAATATAAACATTCATTGTATGGTTTTGTGCGCATTTTTGTCTTCAAAAAAATATACCGGCCAATGCTTTTACACATTTACATTTACAAAATCGTTTACAGAAGTTTGGATTCGCGAAAAACTATAAATGAAAATTACGTTTTAAATAAATTATTAGTATAAAAGTATTAAAGCATAAAAGTTAATCAATTACCTAGTACTATCATAAATACTGTTACATGAATTTTTAGTTGTAAAATAGAAATGAGAAAATATTTCATAACAATTTTTACAGTATTTATTGACCAACAAATAGGTAACAAATATTTCAACAAATTATTCAAAATGGCCTCCATTTGCCTTAAGACAAGACCTCAGACGCTCCGGCCATGCATCTATTGCAGCAAGTACGTTCTCCATTGGGAAATTTTTGACTGCGTGCCTTAAGAATTACTTCAGAGACTCCATATTCGGATGTCGTTGTACACCATATTCTCTAAATCCGACCATAACTTGTAATCTAGGGATTAAGATCCGGACTAAATAAAGGCCAATCATCCGCAGAAATAAAATTCGGTATGTTGCACTGAAGCCACTGTTGACTTGTTCTGGCCTTGTGAGTCGGCGCTGAATCTTGTTGGAATGTCCATGGTTCGCTGTTAAACAATGTGTGGTTTAATGGTTTAACAACGCATTCCAAAACATTTTCCTGATACATGACTGTTGAGGTTTTGACCCCTTTTTCACAAAAATGAATGTGTTACTACTTCGTAACTGACTCCCCACCAAACTATTACGGATGAAGCATGATGACCTCCTTGTACCCTTGTAACCAACTGTTTAGCTTCTTTTGATGATCTAGCATAAATCTTCTCATTTAGTTTATTAAAAGATTCTTTAATAGTGAAGATCTTTTCATATGTGAAAAGGATTCGTTGATGTTCATTCGCGTATCGAGTCAGAAATTGTTGCGATTTTTGTTTCTGTTTTCCTTTTAAATCATCGGTAAGAAAATGTCGTATAATTTTTTGGACCAGTATACAAACATACGTAAAGCAATTACAGCAACGCGGTTCTCTCTGTCTCCCCATTCTATTATCAAACTGTATTTTATTATTAAAAGTTGCACACACTTGAATAGAAGGAATGTCAACTGACAGTAAATATCCATCTTTTGTTTATTTTATTTGTCACAGCACTTGTGATTTATGCATCAAGTTTTGTAACAGTATTTACGATAGTACTAGGTATGTACACAATGTCTACTATCAGAAAGGTATACCAGAAGACAGCTGGAGGTTTTTAAAATGGTTATGTATGTTTGTAATAGATCCGTACTGTATTTTCTTAAATGTGAGTTACAATTTATTTGACATAAGTCATGTTTATGTTATTATTTTTTAATAAAATGTTTACTAATAAACAAAAAAAGCATATAGTGAAGTGTTATTTTTGCAATAGCCAACGGAATGAAAATGGAAATTGGTATTGTTCAATAAATGATTGTAGAGAGGAACTTCGACAAAGATTTCCAAACTTAATCGATGATTAGAGAAACTTTTCCATTGAGTTTATAGCAATATTAATAATGGCGAAGTTTTGGATAAAAAACTTTTTAGTAATGTGCCTTTTTAGTAAAACTCCCTTACAGAACATGGATAGCTATGTCCAGAAGAAAAATTATTCGTGCAATATTTTGTGAGGAAAATATTAACGAAGAAAACTATCGCTACAATATGTTTAAACTATTTATAAACAAACTTCATGATGACGAACTTCAAACTGGCTATTTTCAATAAGATTCTGTTAGATCAAATGTTGCACAAGGTACTCTGGAATATTTGCGAGAATTTTACAACAGACTTATTAGTAACAACCTATTTCGTGCAAGATCATGGGCTTTAACACCTTTAGATTATTTTCTCTTTCCTTATTTATAAAATTCAGTTTCTAAAACTCCAGTTAGCAATATAAACGATTAACGGAACAACATTAAGAGATAATGTCAGCGAATTAATGAAGATATGTTAAGTCATGTGTTCTAAAATATGAGGGGTCGTATTAAATGTTGATGCTCAACACTTTCAAGATCTGCTGCGATAAGTTTATTAAAACATATTGTCGTTGTATATTTAATATTTATGTACCCTAACATTTATTTAAAAACTCTCTGATTTAAAAGTAGCTGACCTAAAATGTGAACCGGAAGAAAGAGACGAAGATACATCCGCCAAGAAAGCAGCGCTCCAGCAACGGCTTCAAAATGTGTTAACCGAAAAGGGCGAAGATCCAGAGAATTATATTTTCCAAGTTCCAAGTGGCGAGCTGACGTGGATTCGCTGTTAATTAAAATGGAACAACGACTAATAGAAAACTCGCAACTCAAATAAAACAAAGAGAGCAGAAGAATCTGGACAGTGGGAAAACTATGGAACAACAACTAATAGAGAATTCATAAACTCAAATGAAACAAATGGAGGAGAAGAATTTGGACAGTGCGAAAACTATGGAATAACGACTAATAGAGAATTCGCAAATTCAAATGGAACAGAAGAATCTGGACAGTATGAAATTGATTAATTGTATGGTCGCGGTTACATAAAAGCGACCACTAATTTGACATTTTGTGTTTTTTTTTCATAAATTTTGGCTTTGTAAGTAATGACACTAATGACAAATTAAATAATATTTGACTTTTTTCATTATTAAGTGACATGATGTATACAATAGGAAAAAGTGCCGGTCGCTTTTATGTGACCGCGACCGTACCATACTAAATGTCAATTTTCTTTGTGACTTTGACTGACGTTTTATGTTACATTGAATAGATTCAAGTACAGAAATGCGTTTTGCAATCCATGACTGCCTGGGGCGTAAGGACTTTTTAAACACACATTATATACAAGGTGACACAGAATAATGGGAATTTTTGAAATACGTATTGGTAGCCATGAGCCGGTGGTAGCACTGCGGGTTAGTAACATTTAGCAAGTAAACACTCCTCCATTTAAGTAATCATGGATCAGTGGAACGGGCAACAACGTGCGTTAGCCATAAAAATGTTTTATAAAAACAATGATAGTTTGGAAGCTGCGGAGAGGGAGTTTCGACGTTTTTATAATTTAGGACGCCATGGTGCCGTTCCGTCAAAACACGCCATAAAAGGTTTAATAACGGAAAGGATTAATAACTTTGAAGAGACTGAATCTGCCCTAAAGAAGAAGCACCGAGGAAGGCGAAGTAGCACGAAGAGTAGCTACGATTGATAATTTTTAAATGAATTTCGTATATACTGTAATGGGACACATTACGCCCATCTTATTTCAAAGCAGTTATATCCATTTGTAAAATTTTAAAGAATATTAAAATTAATTTATTTAAACTAAAAAGTCACATTGTATAAATTTTAATACTTTTCCCGCCATTAAATATTATTGCAGAACATTTCGCAATAATATTACACACGTATTTCGATCAGTTCCTTCTATGCTAAATCATCATTTTGTATAGATAAGTGTGTATAGTTAGCCATACATAAACTCTATTACAATAATCCAGTGTCACATATACGAATCGTTAGAATCACTGTATTGCATCATCTACGAAACCAGTATGATCAAGAACTTTATAAGAAAGCCGGGGAATCACCAAGAGAAAACCGAAGCTCGGACGCATCAAGGAAAGCGTAACGAAGCACTCGACTAAAGGCAGTCAAACGAGTCAAACGTGATACCCCTTAACGTGATAATAAAGTGAGGGAATACTGCAATAAAAGTACTTGGCTCAAGGGAGTCAAACGAGTCAAACGTGCTACCCTTAACGTGATAATAAAGTGAGGGAATACTGCAATAAAAGGACTCGACAAAAGGGAGTCAAACGAGTCAAACGTGCGACCCTCTAAGCAAGCGTAAGAAAGGGTTAACCGCATTTTGTGTACTTAAGGACAATAAGTACACAGTGTAGTAAAAGTATCACTTGCATAAAAGTGCAGTCATTAGTTAAAAGTGAATCCCAAGCTTAATTACATCAGGGCTCTTGTCTGGAATACCCGGCACCCTGAAGCGTGAAGAAACAGTGTTAATACAGTGAACAAGTGCATCACTCCGGAAGCACCGAGTCAACGATAAAGTGAAATGGCCACTAGTGCTGCGATGAAAGGTTAGTCTTTATAAATACTGTTTATAAATCTGATCAGACTAAACAGTTTAAATCTGTGTTAAATTTACTGTATCTCGCCCCATATGTATATTAGTATTTAGTAAACTTTTCAGAATAACTCTAAGTAAATTTGTAATTAATCATATGTAAATTAACAAGCTTTATTTATCAATATAAGTACATTTAGTAATCATTTGTTCTTTTATTTCAATTCATGTAATCTAAGCTTTACTGGAAAAGCATATTAAACAAAAGAAATTGATCGAAACAATTATTAAGTAGAAAAAGAGGGATTCATTATTTTTTCACCTTAGTTTTCAAACACGCTTTGAGAGAGAAAGACGTAAGTCGCATTTCGACTTACCCGTATTATTTAGTCTTTTTCTATATCTCTCCGCTATTTTTAGCTAACCGGCAATTATAAAAGTACAATTATACCTTAGAGGGGGGTAACCCTCCTGGCGCCCGACAAAAACAGTAATTGAAAAGTCAATTACTTAATATTCAACTTTAATCTATATCTCAATATTTAGGATAACTGCGGCCATTAAGTAGTTTAACGACAAAGTTATCGTTTGGGCAGCACTCTCGAATCCCTCGAAGCCCAGGACATTATTAATATAACGAACTAATGTTAAGGGTAATGAGAACTGTTACAATACATACTGACCGATTTAAAATATCTTGAAAAAAAGGCGAAGATACACTTGTTGTCAGGAAAGAAGATCCCTGCGTCATCAATATAACATTGTGTGATTCAAATCAGTACTTCGGCGTCATATTAAATACTGTAAATTGCAAAATGAATGTGGAAACTATGACTTTGTTTCCGGGCCAAATAAGTTTGTTGACAGTAGGTCGAATTTGTAGGTTATGTGAACATATATAATCGAATTACATCTTAGTTATATTACTTTGAAATTACTATAAATTGAACAAAGCTGTGTAAACAGCAAATAAAATTAAACTATAATCCCGCATGAAAAATAAAATAAACTATCAAGAATTTACAACATTTATGTCAACATATAAGATTATGTAATTCTTTAATCATTTATCCTAGTGAATTAATGAATGGCAAAACCAAAAGCTTCAAGTTAGTTGTAAAAGCATTATTATTGGAATTGAAACCATACAATAGACCAGAGTATCTACTTTGTATAACTATAATTACATATGCACTGTTATGATAGTTTCATTACCATTATTTTATAAAAAATGTATAATTTTTTTTTTTTAAAGATTACAATTTAGTTACATCAAATACATTTCAAGACAATTCTAAATATTTAAGGGCCTGTTCTACAATATACTTTAGCGCATCAATTATACCGTCGAATAACCCGAATGAGGATAAAGTTTTGTTAATCTCTAGTTAAACGTTCTACAGTGCCTAATGTTAAATAAAATTTGCATCTGCCAGTCGCTAAAAAGAAAGTTTATTAAATCTACATATATTATGTTATTTACCTCTTGTACACATGTAATACGTATTAAAACACCACCATGCTTTTTCTCTCGTTCAAAATATTGCAACAAGTTTAAAACAAGTTGTCGCGATTGTGAAAGTGATGTTCTACTACGTGTTGCCATTAGTTTTTACAAAATAAATTTAAAAAAATATGTATTTATAAAAAGAAAATAAATAACAATTCGATCAAATATCAACGAAAATATTATACTGTCAAATGTCAACGGGTGACGACCACTAAGCGAAAATGTGTGTATTTATCACGGAGTAGGTAATAATCCCATCTTTGTCTTACTCAAGTAAATTGCCTGAGCCGTATGTCTGTGCTAGGGAAAGTTTCAAAATACATACTTTCGTTCAAGCTATCCTTGTCATACAAGTAGTGTTACGCTTAGCATATAGTAAATTTTTAATCTATTTTTAATCCTATATTTCTTCTTTGAATATCTCATTTTAATAATATATTAACTTAAGACATTTTTACATTTGTACAACTGTACATATTCGTACAAAGAGAAAGTTTTTCATTTGTTATATATCTTGACCGACGAGACCCTTCCTTCTACCTGACCGTCAGCAACCCTCACGTTAACTGTCGAATTTCTTCTAGTACATTCCATTTTAAATTCTTTTAATTAATATTATATACTTCTTCTTTTATATGTTGTGTTTGATATCGTTCGGAAGCTTATGTCACAAGGGTTATTCTAATAATATTTATGACATCGGTAGACCACGTCTTCAGGTCGCGCTTCTAATTAATTATTATTCAAGTTATCGACCCTCTCCCGACTTAGGTCATAAAACAGACCGTTTTCTAGACATTTTCTATCGACACAAACTATCAGTCTTCTTCTCGTTACAACTATCATAAGATCCACATCTTTTGCGCGGTACTGTTCAAATGCTAGCCATGATCCCACCTGCCCCTGCATCTCACCGCAATTAAAAGGTAATTTTGTATTGTTCAATATATATTATTCTTTTAAGCGAATCCATATTAATTTGAACTAATTAATTTCTTATTCCTCCGGCCAACACCGCTCTACATATACTTGTCCGAGTATGTCTTCAGACCACGTGGCCGCCGCAAATCAAAGGTAACTAACTCTGTATTCTTCGATGCAGAGGTTATTTTATATACATTAATTAACCATTAATTTACCACTCCATTTAACGTTCTTTTCAGTATATTTTTGTCTGTTAATTTTTAATTAATTATTTACTGCTCCTCGTGTACATATTACTTTTGTTTTAATTACTTTTAAAAATACGAATTTCAATTTATTATTATGTAAATATAAATACACACTTTAAGGACGCCGCTGTGTTTTATTTTATTTATTAAGTTTTTGTGTATTTATTTTAATTAACCATCATCACGCACGTCCTGGACCTTTGAAGGAACTTCACCACCACCACAAACTTATTTATTACTAAATAATTTCAGCATTAATAACCACCCAGAAGCCCTAAATTGTAATAGTAGGTACTGTTTGTTATTTGGATGTAGAGATTATTCTTTGAATGTCGTTGATAGAATTATACGAAAGTGACGCAGGGATCAACTTTGGTGATTTTGAGTGTAGGTATAAATCCAAGCTGCTGTATTATAAAATACGAAATACAATATAATATAGCAAGCTAGCAGTATTATTTCATGT
This sequence comes from Melolontha melolontha, assembly GCA_935421215.2. Classification (NCBI taxonomy): domain Eukaryota; kingdom Metazoa; phylum Arthropoda; class Insecta; order Coleoptera; family Scarabaeidae; genus Melolontha; species Melolontha melolontha. Next base: position 117,715,319 of record OW285238.1, read on the forward strand.
ATTCATATTTTGCTACAATTAACAGTTAAACATACATATTCGTAAACTTAAAAATCCACCAAAAATTTTGTGCATTAGAATTGTAAGAATAATTACTCCTACATACTAGTGCATCCCTGACTTCTCCCAATAATTTATGTAAATTCTCACAGCCTGTTTAGATAATAACACAATATTCTCTCGAGTTTCGATGCATGTTCATTGTTTCAATCGACGTTTCAATTATGGAAATCTGATCAGCTAGAAAGGATATGCGTTAGTGGAATTATGTAAATGCGGTCTAATGAAAATCAAACTTATTAAATCAATACTTTATTTTCACTGTAAAGCTAGAATTCTATAGGTTTATTGTAACAAAGAAAACAATGCGAAACCTTCAAGAAAATCGTTTTATTAATTACTTCTATCCTGAAGAACTAAGAAAACAGTCAGAAATTAATTTGCTAGATTCGTTGGAGTATGTAGTATATCTTTGTTAGCCTCTAAAGTTCAGGGCTTTATAATCTTGAAATCGTTTAACGAAACTTTATGGAGATTGCTTAAAAGAATAATCAACATTGCATGAATCCGTAGTAGTTTTCCATGTGCTAATTAAAGTTTTTCGAGTATAAAATGTACTCTTCGTCGGAGTACAGACATTTTGAATTATGAATATATTCTTGTAAACGTTAGTTACTGTCATTAATTAAACCTTCTTATTTCGTTCACTAGTAATAGGTATTTGCAATGAAATAACTTGCTTAAGCTAAGAATATCTACTCTCGAATATATCAAGCTTCTTTCGGTAAAAATGTATAAAAACTACGGTATATTATTACACATTTCATTTAATAATGACGAAAAACTTATTGCAATGCAAATTTTTGAAACAAAGTTAAAGACCAAAATAGGCTGTTCCGTTTACATTATTCCCCATTTAAAAGCTTCTAAATTTTCTAAAATTTGATTACACACTGTACATGCGTAAACATAAAAAGCGGTAAAAATGTCGCTCTTCTTGACTATCGATTCGCATAAAAGACACAAGTAATACCTACTAAAGAGTTCAAAAGTCAATAAGACAAACGCGAGCTGTCGTAAATTGAACCTGCGCATCAAACAGCCAGAACGCCCTTATCACCACAAAGAGTACAGAAAGTCATGAACGGAAAATTCGTCGTCGTCATCTTCATCCAGTAGCAATTAAACTTTTCATGTAAATTAACACTCTCCCTTTTTCTTCAACGGAGATCGTAAGCGTGACCCGAATACGTCAGAAGTTCTAAAATTACAAGGATCCACAATTAAATGGACTTGCACGTCGGAAGGCGTGAAGAGAATATTAAAGACTCGGTATTCAAGATCCCCGACGGTGTATATCGAGTTATTAAGATAAATGTCCCCTACGTCTATTAGTATTACATTATGTAAACTCGAAACTTTTATAATAACGGGAGAAATAAATTGCAGTTATAAATTAAGCTAATTATTGAAAATCAAATCAAGCCATTTTATGAAAATATATATCGGATATCTCTGGGGATATACTTCGTCTTTCTCCCGCCAAAAAAATAAATATATGTCATCCTGTATATACTGTTGTCTTCTAACGGATAAATAAAAATTTTTAAGATGAATAATATTCAGTTTACCATATTACATGTTGCTTACATATTTGAAACCAAACAGCAGCAGAACTTGGACTATCCAGTAAAAATATGCCATTTGGCTGTCTCTAGTGACATATGAGGAGCATTTTTAAGTTCTCGGAATGGTAGTGAGAGAGTGGGAAGAATGTGTGAAATATGAAGAATATCGCAAAGTCTGTTTAAACCATAATGAAAGAGATGTCATCGCTTCCCGCGGATTCTTACTCTGGAAAAACTATGGTTTATCAGTGGCACAGTTTCTTTAAGCAAGGTAGGGAATCACTTGAAGACGACCCACGGTTGGGGCGGCCTATTGCAGTGACCACTCTAGAACTTGTTCGAAAAGTCGTAAAATGAATAATGGAAGATGCTCGGCTAAAGAATACAGAATTATTGGAGTATCCGATATAATCATTTTTAAAATTCTTTTATAATCATCTTGGCATGACTAAAGTCACCGCAAGATGAGGTGCTGAGAATGTTCACACCGCCGCAAAAACAACGCGTGGAATATTGTCATGCATTTTTGGACCCCTTTAATGAAGAGAGGGATGGTGTATTGAGTCAAATTGTTACTGGGGATGAAACTTGGGTTCATCATTATGAACCTGAGACCAAGCAAGACTTCTTGCAGTTGCATAAGAAGGGCACAAGACTGCCCAAGAAGATTAAGCTGTCACAGTCGGTCGGAAAACTCTTGGAGATGCTTTTTTTGGACTCGGAAGGAATTTTGTCAAGATATTACAAAGATAAAGGCATTTCTGTAACTGGAGAATGTTACGCTACAATCCTAGAGCGTTTCCATTAACTGGAGAATGCTACGCTTCAATCCTAGAGCGATTAACAGAAGTCATTCATGCTCCTGCACGATAATGCTCCCGTCCACAAGAGTCGTGCTGCGCTGGCTGCCCTATAGTGAACTTCGGTATTTTGAATCACCCACCCTACAGTCCAGACCTCGCTTCGGGTCATTTTTACCTGTTCCCTGAAAAGTGTATTAAGTTTGTAGGTGAATATATTGAAAAAGAAAAATAATTTTGTATTTTTATTTTCTCTCCTTTTCCTCATTCTGCAAACATAAAACGCTCCCTCGTACTATCTTATTATGAAGGCATTATTTTTACTATGTGTTTTACAATAAAAAAGCTTTTGCTTTACTAAATATCTTTATTTTTCAGTAACAATAAATGTTATAGCAAATGTATTTGAAATTTCTTGATCGGTGGACGTAATCTTCTTCCTAATTTTCTCCCTCAGCTAGCTCTTTCGGTCGTGGGCGCATGGGTTGGTATTTAATTATCTCAGGTGTTTTGAAAGTTTTATTTTTATAATCTGTTAATTTAAAATAAGGTTAGTGGATTCTCGAGAAACAATAAGAAAGAACTACTAATGTAAAAATTTCTATTGACTTTTTGAAACTGAATTTCTTATTCTTGAATTAAGTTTTTTTATATTTATAATTTGACTTTTATGAAAAGGTGTTTTTAAATTGACATTTATCTGACCTTATGTTAGTGGATGATAGATGGCTCTTTCTTTTCTGGGGATCTTCTTTCTTTCTAATTCTCGTATTTATAATTAGGCAGTACCTAACACGAAGTATGTGTTTACTCTTCAAGTGTAAAAACAAGGAATTCTTTGACTTTTTCGGTATCTTGGCTTTTATACCATTTTCAATTTAAACAAAAGTGATACGTCTTTTCGGAATACTTCTTCTTAATTCTCAAATGCCTTCTTGGAATTTGATAAAACTAACATTGAAAATTAGTCCTATTTTTCTTATAACTATAATGTTTTTTACTTCTACTTCTATGGTATATCCTTTTTGAATAATAGTGCCCTAGTTTTAATAGTAAGTAAAGTAGATTTTGCTAATTAAAATCCTAAAATGTCCCATCTTAATGTAACCCCTGTTCAATTTTTCTTTTATGTTGAAGAATTTTGTCTCAGTTTCAACGCTTCTGGGTTTAAAATTTTTATAATAAGCTTATATACTATCCATAACATATTAATATACTTCCTAGGCTAACACGATTTAGTAGATATGTCAGTAGACTATGGATATGGATCTGATGAAGGACTCCAGCACGACTTGAAGTTGATGGAAATGGGTACCTAATGATAAAGCTTTGGAGTAATAATAGTCTATTAGAACGTAACACTAGTCACTAAAGACCGTCATTCTCGGTCAGCTCACAGAGGCGTGAATCAGCGATAGGTTCGGTAAACTCACTGTACCAGCGTTTCGTGTGCTGTGTATGTAGTACATGAATACGTGAACAGCTATCATAGTGTGAAGTTGTTTGTAGAGGTATTTACGAGTACGCGTATGTATAATTCGAAATAAAGCATTTCGCTAAATAATGCACGCTTTTGTTTCAGTAAACTCAACGCATTGACGCCGGTGTTTGCCTACCTAAATGCCGATCTTTACTAATCACCCTATGGCTTGTTTTGTTACGTTCAAGTTCCGTTATGGGGAATTATAAAGAGACCAACAAAAATACATATAGAAGTATGTATGTTGTAGAATATATATATCTGTGGTTTGTTCTTCCATATTGACTAAATAATTGCAATTAATTATTGTCCAAAATATACCATTTAATATGTGTAATGCATAACTATCATTAACACTAATTTACAGAAGTTTATACACTTTTTTTATAAACTGTTCAATAAATTTGTATAATAGTATACAAGAACCTTAGTAAGGCGTTAGTTCAAACTTTTTACGGAGATGCCAAATATACCGAATTAAAAAGCAGTTGTATGGTTATTGCCATTCGCATTTATAAAATTGGGAGTGCCACAAAACTCTGTTTAGGGTACAAGATTATTTTTGATTATATACGCATAATTTTTGAAATTACTGGCATATAAAGACTGATGTCACTCTATGCTTATCATGAATTCATTTTTATATGTTAGCTTTAATTTGACAAATCTCCTATATTATGTCAATACATAAGTTTATTATGTTTTAAATAAGTAGTTCTAATCATTTGAAGTTTACAATAGCATATTTTAGGCTTGTTTTCCACACATAATGTCTACTATTTTATGTAACTATCTGAAGGAGACCTTTGACAGAAATAAGCAAATATAACTTATTTTCTTTTGTTTCTCATATAGATATAATTTATACAAAAAAGGTTTTAAATATATCTATACGTTAATATGCCGTATAATGCTTTTGTTTAATTATGAAACAGACATGTAAATAATTTACATATCTGTAACTGTATACTTGGGCAATACCTCGTATTTTCAGCATTTACTTCTGCTTAAGACATATGTTTCTGCCATCTATAGGCGTCGTCAGTTAGCTAATGAAGCAATGTATACAAATGATACAAATCTTTATAAATAGATCTGTATCTGTATATGACATTTAGCCGAACCGCCTATTAGATAAAGCAAATCTCATCCTATCAGGTGGCAATTATTTAATAAGTGACATCTGACGGACGAAAGAGACTTTACCGAAAAAAGCGATCTTTCATTTGACCCGCTAAGCTGGTACGAAACGAAAACAATACGGGTGTAGTCCTTCAAAAACGAGCCAGATGGCGGTAAATATACAAAAAAGGTTTTAAATATACATACGTTAATATGCCGTATAACGCTTTTGCTTAATTATGAAACAGACATGTAAAATCTTTATAAATAGATCTGTATCTGTATATGACATTTAGCCGAACCGCCTATTAGATAAAGCAAATCTCATCCTATCAGGTGGCAATTATTTAATAAGTGACATCTGACGGACGAAAGAGGTATTGTTCAAGTATACAGTTACAGATATGTAAATTATTTACATGTCTGTTTCATAATTAAACATATAATTTAATTAACGTATTTTCTTTTGTTTTTCATATATAATTTAATTAATAAACCTAACTTCTATTAACGTTGAAAGACGGCAATTACAATTTTTCAATGACTATATAAAATAAAAATTCATTCAAGTCAACATTTTTCTTTTTACAATGTATGTACACAGGTCGCTATTATGTATGAAAACTCTCAAGTTCTCGAAAACAGTTCGAGATATCTTAATGAAATTTTATACACAAATATAAGAAAATGTTTTGGATCTTATCGTCTATATTTTCATTTTTTTTCTTATCGCATTTTTGAAATCCAAGGCTAGCTTGATTTTATTTCATTTCAGCGATGTAAATATAGTAAATAATTTAAAAGAAAACGGATAAAAAGTGTTTCGGTCTTTTTTGGGGTAACAACAATAAAAAAATATTTATGAAATAAGAAACTATTCTCAAAAGGTGTTCAAAGTATCCACTATTAACTTCCTGGCAGTAATGGATATGTCGAATGAAGCCTCGAATTGCGTTTTTACACCAAATCGAAGGTATATCGGAAATTTCTTGCCGAATTTGTAATTTGACATCTTCGAGATTTTCTGACCTATTAACGCAAACCTGCCTTTTTAAATACCGCCACAAAAAAAAAACAGGTGGTGCCAAGTCTGGTGATTATGCCGGCCATTCGGTAGTTACTCGTCAGCTGATCCATCGGTTTGGAAAAGTACCGTTAAGAAAATTTCTAATGTTAATGGCAGAGTGTGCTGGTGCACAATCTGGCTGGAACAATATTTCCTGGTTTTAATTAAGTTGGGGAGTGATATTTTCCTCCAATAGTTCTAAATACTGATCTGCTGTTAAGTCAATGAAAAAAAGGTCCTACAATATTATTGGTACTAAATCCCATCCAAAGATTTAATTTTAGGGGATACTGTGTATGAACCTGATCCATCCAGTGCGGATTTGTATCAGCCAAGCATCTACAGTTGTATCTGTTAACATGGTCGTTTAAACAAAATGTTGCTTCATCCACGAAAACTATATTTGAAACAAAATTTGGATTGGTATTAATTTTTTTTCATTATAACTACTTCTTGCAGTAATTGTATTTTGTAAGGATAAAAACCGTATGGTTTAAAGCCAATTGTTGGACAGAAACCTTACCATCAATAAAGACATTTAATGAATTTCCGTCGTTAGTTTTTGACTTTTGTCTTCCTAATTTTGGATAACTGTTAACGTTGCTTGTATCCATGTATCTTTTCACCGTTTTTGAAACTGTTTATTTATTGATGTTTCTATCTGGATGTACTTCATTAAATAATCGTCAAATTTCAGCATAAGTGCGTTTTCTGTCGCCGAATTCAACCATTAGAATTCTTTCTCTTTCAATTAAATACATCTTAAATCCGTATGATAATTGAAACAAATCTAAAACTTACTGATGGACGTTAACGGTTGTCATGTGTAATTAAATACTTGATCCGTCATGCGAATAACCAACTAAACAAAAATTTACCCTAAAAAACCCGAAACAATTTTTATCCATTTTTTAAAACTATTTTGGAAAACAGACATAATATTTACATCACTGAATTTAGAAAAAAAAGGTTGTTCCAACAATGCCAAATTCATGCACTGTTGCCATTTTAAAAAAATCAAGGAATCCTTGGATTTCAAATATGTGATAAGAAAAAAAAATAAATATAGCCAAAAAGATCCAAACATTTCCTTATATCCGAATACAAAATTTTATTTAGATATCTCGAACCATTTTTGAGATATTTGACCGTTTCCAAACATAATAGCGACCGTGTATACATCCAATGAAATGGCAGTCTTGAAATCAAACTGTTATATACTAATAATAATTCGTATTTTTTTAACATTTTGATTTCAGTAATAAACATATATGTATTCGCATTTTTTCAATTTTAATGACGTAGAAAATGGATATAGTTTACGATGTTCCTATAAGTTCATATACAGCGTACAAACAATGCGAGTTAAAACATTTTTCCTCGATTATTTTATCGGAATTAATGAAAAATCCTTATAATATTATCTTTGCATAATAGATATGGCATTTTTCATAAAAAAAAAACAAAAGCATATTTAGATATATTTCGAATATTTTTAATTAGTTTAAAATTCTGCATATTTCTCCAACGATTTGATTATTTTAGCAAACAGAACGTAAATGTTGAAATTATATTTTGTAATTTGCATCATGCAAGTACAATATACTAGAAGTTCAGACCGTAAGGCGGGCGTATACGGTTGCTTTTGTATACCTGACTCTAAACCAATTGGATACAGGTTCAACTTTCTAAGATGCGAAGAATGTTCCGGTACAGCCAGACCATAAATATCCATCCAGACACTGTCTTGGTGTAAATCTACATGGGCATTCACTGCTGCATAATATAATCCTCATAGTTGAAACTTTAACGGTTCAATTCAATACTTTTGTTTAAATTAATGTACGGAGATGACTACATAATTTATTTCATTTAGTTGGTTTCTTAATAAATAATAGTTAACAAAGAAGCTTGGTTAATATATACCGATACTTTCTTTGTTCTGCAACAAAGTAAAGAATTATTGTTAATTTTACATACATATATCAAAATAAGTAATACCTATACTCGTATTATAATATATTGATGAATTCTTTTATATTGTCCTTAGTTTCTATTACGCAAGGATCGAATCAGTCAGCCACATAATCCAAAGCGAAGAAAGATAGCATATTTTAGTAACTCCAGTAATTTGTACAACCTAAATTTTATGGTTTTGTAGAATCGTTAAAAGAAATCATCATATTATAAATTAGTTTTTCAAATAGATCCGATTGTGAAGAGATGGATGCTGTTCGTGAATATAAACTATATTATTAATATTATATACCTTCGAATATTAATTGTGCCAGAATAATATAAATAGAAACAGGATGTTCCAATGTGACAAGCGAATACTGCCATAACTTGAAAATAATTTTTAGCTTTTTTTCTGGGAAAATACACGTTTACATTTCAGACAGAGGTATATGCAATTTTGCAATGTGTAGAAAAAAATTAACAGGAGGGTTTAATTACATAAGCGAATCTAAATATTTACTAACAGCTGGGCAGCGATGCCAGATCGACAAGTATTAAGAGCATATGCAGGCTATACTGTATTCACTGAACGTATAGATTTTTAATACTGCCTTTCTGTTGGTTCTTATAGCTGCATAAAAGTCCCACAACAAATGATGTAAAACATCATGTGTTTGTGAAGGACCGTTGCGGACAAAAAATGGAAGCATAATTATTTTGATTATAATTATTTTAGTTTTGTAAATACAGTATGGCCAGAAATATACAGTACTGAATTAAAAAAAATATTTATTGCTCACTTAATTTAACCAAGTTGATGAAGTTAATATCTATAATAAAAGCGAATGATAGAGTGTATCTGCCCACCATTCTATTGGACGCACAACTCAAGGCGATGTTGGAGATTTCGGAGCATGTTTTGAAATGCAGGATGTTGCAAAGTTCAGAAGAAGAAACGAATAATTGCCATTCTTAATTCCGGAATTGTAGTGGGTAGATCGTTTTGAAAAATTACTGTTTTCATCATTCCCCAGATGTATGCATCGGGGTGAGTAAGGTTTTTCTTTTGGGAAATGTCACCAAAATGATCACTAATTATTCTCAACGATTGACTATCGGTGTGACTCGTCGCACCGTTTTGCTGAGGCCACTGTCGATGTAACAACAGATTTCTTGATCTGCAGAATCATCTGTAGTCCTCTATAAAAGATATCAGAACTTGCTGCTGATATCTTTCACTGTTGACGGTGGTAGTTCGTCCTTCATGATCAGTTATGAATAAGGGCCGATAATCCCATTTTAGAAACTGCACACCATATGGTCACACTTTGTTCATGAAGTGGTGTATCAATGAATTCCTCAGGAGGACTAAACTCAATGCTTCTAAAACTGCATATTAATATGGTCAGAAAGTGAAACATGGGATTCATTTAAAACATTAGTCAAGAACTCACCATCCGAGCACAGTAAACTAAACGTTGTGTTTTACATTTTGCTTCAGTTTATGGCCCTTTTGAATTTTGTAAGGACACCGCCAATATCCTTGACTATTAAACGCACAGGTTCTCTTTTTATATTGTTTTAAGGCAGTTCTTCGTATGCTTCTTTTCGGTGATTGTAATATTTGCAGCATTACTCGTTCGCGACTTTCATTTACTCGAACGCTTTTCTTTCTTCCTGACTTGCCTTTTCGTTGTATGTTAACATGGCCAGTAGTTTTTAATTTGTTAAAGTACTAAATAGCACTGTTTGATTGTTAGGCTTTTGAAACATCTGCTCAAATTGAGAGCCAACCCATTTACTGCTGGGCCCATTATTTCTACTAAACTCGTAAGATGGTTGGTCGTTAAGACGTGTTGCAGCCGATTTAAATGTGAGCCATAGCTGCTTCTCTAATTTTTTTAATAAATTGGAGCAGCAACATAATATTGAACCTCGATTTGGACCGGGGTCCAAGGGTATCTGTAGAAGATTAAGATGTGGCTTTGGTAAATTATTTGAAGCAAGAGTTCTTTTCTACAGCTGTGGAAGCGCGCAAGAAAACAAAATTTCCAGGATCGATTAGAATTGCACGTAGACGCATAAGAGTAGGTGGTTTAATCAACAGCGCAACTGAAAGAAAGCCTTTTTTAACCGAAAAAAATAAAGAAATTATAGTTGTATTTGTTCTCCAATATCTGAATACAGACGAAGAATTCTAGAGTAGGTAGTTTTTTCTGACGAAAAGGTATTCCAATCATGTAATAATGGAGTACGGGTATATAGACCAAGAAATCAACGATTCGAGGAAAGATATATTCACAGGTTAAATAATAGTGGTCTGGGCCTTGATAAGCGCACAAGATAAGGGAACTTGCTTCAACATAAAAGATCATCTGTCTAACAGGACAGATATATCGAAATAATTTGCAAAACGTTAAGACTCCCATTCATTACCGGATTGGTCCGACGGACTGGTCCGTCCTGATGTGTCCGCCGACCGATCCGCTAATGAATGGTAATGAGAGACATGTCGCAGATAGGTCAGAGTCGGGTCGGAGGTGCGATGGTGTGACATACGTACCTACGACCCGACCACGACCAATCCGTGCTATTTTTGTAATGTGTGTGCCTGTCCAGACTAGTCCGGCGACTCCAGACAATAGTTCAATCGGTGTATCAGTAAGTAAGTGGTGTAGTGGTTGTATATTTAATATGTCTTTTAAAGATAATAAATGTTTTTGGGAGAAATTTATCCTTTTATATAAAGATAATGCATGTTTATGGGACATCAAAAGGAAGGATTACCGCAATAAAAGCAATGTCTTGAGAATACGGGGCACATTAAGAGTATCTAGGGCTCGTCACGGTCAGTTTATAAATGAACTCCGTTGCAGTGTCTGTATCAGGTTCGCATAATGTAGGGGCAAATGTGGACTAGTCACAAGTCGGGTGTCGGTTGGGGGTTGGATCCAGGCTCGTATAATGAGTGGGCCGCTTTGTGTTACCAACTGTTAGTCAACGATTTCCAGAAAACAATATTATTCTTCAACAGGAGAATTGTCCTGTTAACACATCTAGAAATGTTAATGATTGGTTTCAAGACAATGTAATAAATGTATTAGAATGATCTTCAAAAAGTCCGATTTTAATCTGATCGAAAATGTATGGACCCGCTTGATAAAAAAAAATAATTTTAGACAGTTTCGACCTAGAAATAGGAATGAATTACAAGTAGCAATACATGAATCGTGGCTGCAACTCGATGATGAACATGATATTCGACATTCAAGTCTACCAATGAACAGAAGGATACCAATGTTATAGAGAGAAATGGAGGTCCAACAAAATATTAATGTTATTTAAGTTTGAAATGTTGAATTTATACCTAGTCCATATGTTATTTGTTTTAATTTTAACTATTAATCTTAATAGTTAAACGTTTAATTATTTCAATAAAACTGCTTAATGCAGTAAAATACATCTTCAAGGTTTTTCTTTAATGAAACGCTACTAACTTTATGACATTCTTTGAAGTCACCATGACGTGAAAATCATAATTACAATGGGTAAAATTAATAAGACAACTTCTAGACCAACGTAGGTATTTCCATTTTTTGTTCGCGGTTGTACATATTTTAGTTACCTAAAAAGATATAATACCTAATGAATTTTGTAAATTTAAATTAGTTCAGTATTGGGCTCTGCACGTGTTACAGGCGTGGACACCTTGTGATTACTCTATACGTTCATTGAATAAGGTATAGTATGATAGTGCCGATGGAATTGGTACAGCAAAATGTAGAAAAGATGTGGGTGTCGGAACACTGGGAATCACACAAATTGAAGAGGCCGATGAACTTGCTAGAGAAGAAACACCCTTATCATTAGAGTTGTGATTCTTGTCCATACAACAGAGTTGAACGCGGTGAATGTGCATATAACTTGATCTACGGCATTTGTTTAAATATGCTTTCATTCTCCCGTATTTAATATACAAATATAATCTCTATTTGTAAGGTATATAACGCATAAGTAGCTGTTTATTATTATATTTTTTACTTCTCATGTTTGAACTAATGCCAAGGTGTAAACGAGACGCCTAGTCCGATTCTGTTTTACGTACGAAATATCGCAATTCTACTTATTACCCATTGAACCCGAACCTGCACTGAGAACAACTAAATGCACTATTTAGGAACGAATAGTGAGATGGCCCAAATTACAACATAATACGCGTACTGGGGGAGGATACTTCAATATGAACGTGACAAATTTTTATTAGTGCGTTAAACTGCAAGAAGGCTGGAGAATTGCTTTTGCTAGAAAGGAATAAATTGAGAATAATAAGATGATATCCTATATGTCGTGCATATCTGAAAGAAAATTGTTGAATAAAATTCGCAGGTATTGCAAATTCTGCGATAATTTACCAGAAACAACCGACATTTTGGGCATTGAATCACAGGAGACAAGCTATTTATGGGCAATCTAAATTAGATTCGATAGCATACAGCTGTTTACCTGGTCTTGGTATATATAGACTAGTCCAGGAAACGGTACTATTGGAGTAAGTCCAGTGAGTAATATTGGAAGAATGCACAACAAACTAAATTGCTGCAATACTTTGGGAACTGTTACGGTTGAAATATTTTTTTCTCAAGGAAGAAAAAAATATCTTCCACACATCGAAATCCAAAAATATTTCTTCTTGTATTCTTGAATAAAAAATATTTTTTCGTCTTAACTTTCAGACAATAGAATCAATGTGGTATATACAAACAAAGAAAACGACATTTTTATATATTAGTGGTAATAATAGAGTGAACCAATCCGGAGCGAAAGCAGAGGCGTGACTAACGAATTGGTTCACGATTACTTAGTATGTTCTTCACGGTCAACGTGTGTACACGTATAATAGCAGCAGAAAGTGTATTCTGTGTATTTAATAATGTTGCACAGCTATGTTCGATAGAAGACGCAAGAAATGACTGTATTTTAAGTAAGTTTGAAAGTCACGCCTCTGCTTTCGCTCCGAATTGGTCCACTCTAGTAATAAACAACGTCACTCCAAATATATGTGTGAATTATGTCAATGTAATCTGTGTCTCGTAGAACGCACACGAATAAAATTTAAGTATTTCTTCTTTAATAATAATTCTGGACGTATCTTAAAATAGAAGAGGAAAAATAAATTTAAATGTTGTGAAATAGAGTAGATATCTTAATGAATAAATTTAAATATTTTTTTTGATCAGTAACAAATACCATTTTTAAATTAAATTCAATAATTTGCATGTAACTTAAATTAACAATCATTTTCTACATACCTACAACAAGCCAAAAAAAAAAAACGTTAGCTTTTTCAATAGAAAGTTTAATTTTCCTCATTCTTTATAAATAGATAAGATATATACATTAAACTGTGATTTAACAGCCTTTTTCTTTCTTCAACAATGTAATATAAATTTCCTTTTTTTATATAAATAGATCTAAATATCTTTGCATGAAAATATGTAAAATATTTTACATAATTATTCTGTAATCGACAAAGTTCCGTTTTTGCGATTAGAACTATTCGATAAAGCACTTTCCTTTTATTATGAGTCGTTGTAAGGAACACTGAGTGTTTGCGGGACATGGTCGAATAGCAGCAAACACGAAATGACCTAATTATTGATAATTCAAACTTATCATCGATCTGAACATGTTCAATTTTAGAGCATTGATTTGAACCGAGCAAACCCTAATAATTAATGTTCTTTTAACACCTACTACTTAAGGTGCAATATTGCGAGATGTGTTTTCTAAGTATCGTTCTGAAATATGGATTTCGCCCATGCCTGCATCTATTGGCTAGTTACATAACACCATTGCGGAAACATTCATCCTAGTATACGTTTGTTTGTGCGATTTTAAAGTGCTTCAGATCATTGAAAATGCCGCCAAGTGAGAAATACATGTTCTGATTCGTTTCTTAAACGGCCACAATTTATCGACATTTAGTCAAGTGTATGGAGAAAACTCTTTGAGTGATAGAATGGTAAGAAAATGTGTTAGAGCACTTAAAAATGGCCGTTTAAATGTGCACGATGAGGAAGTGGGCGACCGTCCGTCGTTAATGATAGCCTGGTGCAGAAACTTAACGTAAAAGTTCGAGGAAACAGACACTTTACGATTTTATCATTACCTAATATGTTTCACAAGTTTCTAGAAATGTGGCACAACGATTAAATTATTTAAAATTAATAATTGTTACTAAAAGTACCAAGAAAATATAATTATAAAGCATATCAATGAAACATTCTAAAAGAAAAGCTATTGTGTGGCAAACTTATACGAAATCAGCCAAGCGTTGAGATTATTTTATGGGCTCAAAAACAAACCCTTAAACGTAGCCTGTTTATCCTTCTTGAGTCATATTTAGAAGATAGATTCTTCGGAGTGAGATACGAATAGGAATTAACACATGTACATCCAATAACAACTGGTGTCCCTCAGGGAAGCGTTTTTGGACCTATATTATATTTGATTTTCACTGCAGACCTATCAACTAGTCAAAATGTTATCACCTCAACCTTTATAGATGATACAGCTGTTCTAGCTGGAAATTCAGACAAAAAATAGCAGCAACAACTTTACAAGAAAATCTAGAACAAATAGGTGAGTGGGGTAAGATATGGCGTATTAAAATTAACGAAGATAAGTTAAAACATATTTACCAAATGTCACAAAGAGTCTTAACCAGCAACCATTAACAATAAAATCATCATTACTATAAACTGCGTTAAATACTGAGGCCTTCATATAGATAATAAACTCACGTGGAAATAACATATATGGCAGAAGAGAAAGTAGCTAAACACCAAATTTCGCAAGCACTATAGGTATCTAAGAAGAAAATCGCAACTTTCACTTCGAAATAAGCCGTTAGTTTATATTATTCTAAAACTGGTATGGACCTATGAAAGACAACTTTGGGGAACAGCTGCTAGATTCAACATGGCTATCCTTGAGAGTGTTTTTATCACGCTAGGTACCAAAAATGCTGACTGAATTGCACAAAATCAATCGTTTAGCTAATTCTATAGTTTTACTCGAGAGGTACAGTGTCGATAGGTACATGTTTTGAAGTCAAATTGTCACTGGTGATAAAACATGGATTGCTTATTTACACTGGCATCAAAACAAAGTCCATGTAATGAAGACATTCCACGACACTCAAGAAGGTAAAGTTCCAGTAAGCAATTTCAACCAGAAAAATCATGTGCACAGTATTTTTGGATAGGTAGAGGGTGTTCTTCGTGGATTTTTTGCCTCAAGGTGATTGAGTAAATGATGAGGCAACACAAAACATTAGTACCCTTAGTAAAAGGATCGTTTTGTTTCACACAATGTTTGTCCACACATGACTAATCGAATCGAATCAACGACCTCATTGTGTTATATGTCTGGGAACAACTTAATCACTTTTTGTATAGCCCTGAAGTTACTACTATTTGTTTCTGCACTTAAACGAGCCCCTTGGCAGTTAGCGCTACAACGACGATAACAACGTCAAACGTCCGTGCTGCAGTGGTTAAAAATTTAAAAAAATGGTGGTTGCGATTTTTATTATGAAAATAGTATTTACTTTAAAAAGAAGTCTCGTACATTCCAATTTAATTTTTTTTTAATTGGATGTAATACGAGAAATAATGGAATACCTTCACAAAAAAAGAAAAAGAAAAAATACAAACAAAAGGTGCCATAATACTCACTTAATATATGGTAATATAATTTTTTAGCGAACTTTTATTCGTTGTCAAAATTACTTAAATTTGGTTTGTATTAAAACAAACACTTTTAGTATCAGCTTCATAAATTTGTAATTTATTGTATTAATACCAAGATAACTGGGGATTATTTATATTTTGATAATTTGGGAAATGTTGTAAATAGGTGTTTATTATCTAAGTTAGAAGAGATAATAGTAATACATGAGTTGTTTCATATAATTTTAGCCAAGTGTGATTCACAAGTTACGGAACAGGCTGTGTGTGACTTATAGTTCTAAATGTGTATTAACGTCATAGAACAGCTGTGGTATTACAATTTTACGACTACTAATCTCGTTACATATACAAAACACATTATACGTAAACTAATATTAAAATGCATTTCTGCCTTTACAAATTTTTATAAAGACTTGCATTTCATGTGAGTAAATATAAAGAATTTATTTTGCCAGATGAAATATTTATTAACATTAAGAATATAAAGATATTCATTTAAACCTAAAATACACATAAGAATTGAATGGCACTGCATACATATGTGTATATACATCTTAAATCAACGTGAAAAATTAGCCTGCAGCAAAGATCAAAGTAAACGAAAAAAAGTTTAAAGCGTTATAAATTCTTAATGTGTACATCTATAAAAACAATTTCATTCCAACCGATTTGTAAGGCGATATTTTTGAAATATTAAAATATATTTGTATTAGACATAAATTACAAGCTGATTTCTCAAGAAATTGTCATCGTTTCAAAAGAAATAACTTCAATATTTTATATGTGGATTAGATTATAGGACTCGCAATAATGTTTGAAACTGGTAGTGTTTAATCTAAACAAAGAAAATGTTTGTAATAAAAACAGAAACTAAATTAAAATGCAGAAGTTGCTTACGAACTGAGATTATTAGAAATATAAAAATTTTATAGAAGTGTGAAGTGAAAATGCAGAAATTAAATATTAGATATGATTTCCTTAAGCTATTAAATCTGTCTGTTTTGTCTTCTAAGAATTGGCACATAAAATTTTTTTTACAGATTCAATGAAAGTACGAGGGCCAGTAAAATTTGAACGGGACTTATTTTATATTTTCCGAATCACCAACATTACATGAGTGAGAGTATTATGTACAATTATGCGAGTCCTTCGTTGGTAAGAACCACAATGAGTGAACAGAAGGTACGTTGTAATTACGTTACGCATTGTAATAAAATTTTTAATCCTACAACCCTTTATCTTCAAGAACCGATGAAAATGTCGGCATCCGAGGCCTTGTGCGTTCAGATTGTCGGTTTACAGAATGATTGGGGGAAGAGTTTAATTTGACTCATACCACCGCTCATCAGGGATGAGAAAAATCTGCGTAAAAATGGTTCCAAAAAACCTTTCGTAGGACCAAAAGGACATCAGGGAAAGGTGCGTTGACTTTTTGGAATTGATTGAAAATTATCCCTAATTTTATGAACGTATCATTACTGGTGATGAGTCTTGGGTGTTTGAGAACGACTTGGAAACGAAGTGCCAGAAAATGGAATGGCACACTTTTCCATGGCCCAAAACAGCAAGAATAAACAAGTCTAAGATTAAATGCACGGTGATTTGCTTTATCGATAACCAGAGAATCGTCCACAAAGGGTTTGTGCCAGAATATGAAACGGTCACCCAACACCTTTACCAAGAAGTTTTTGAAAAACTTCAGGGTCATGCGTGTGAGACCTATCATGAAGAACAAGTGGATGTTGTATCACGACAATACGCCTCGTCACCTCGTCACAGAGCAATTTCAGTAAATGAGTTTTGGCCTGTAAAAACATTCCTGTGACTCCTCATCCTCCTTATTCGCCTGACTTAAATCCTTGTGACCTTTTCCTCTTCTCGAGATTGAAAAAAATCACCTCAAGACACTCGAAAACATTCAAACGGCTGTAGCCGACCAGCTGCGGGTTATTTTAGTATCCGAGTTCCAGCACTGCTATGAGGATTGGAAGAACCGTCTCCAGCGATGTGTGACTTCCCAAGGAGATATTTTGAGGAAGACAATATTAAATTGTAATTCTATTCGAATAAAAAAATTTAAAAGTCAGTCTCATTACTTAATTTACACACCTCGTATATTGACAAGATTTGTCAGCTTATTCAATGTCAAAATGACTATCGGCTAATATTACATAAAATAAGTGTACTGGAATTTCGAAAAATTACGGCAAGATTAATAAGATTTGACGTGTTGATATCTGCCAAAGGTTAGTGGTACGGTATGGAGCTCGGGAGACAATTTTTTGTACCGGCTACTAGCAGCAGACTTGAGTACGCCATTATACTTCCAGAAGTAAACGAAGTATTAAGGAATGGCGAACGGCACCCGTAGAGAAAACGTAAACGTCTGCTGAGAAAGTTCTCTAGTATCATCAAGGTGTTATTTAAGTAGATTTCTAACAAAATCAAAATCAAATACCACAGTTACTTTTTGTTCAAGTATTTTGGATTATCAAGGTGCAGCGTGCGTAGATTCCTTACACAATCGAAGAACTGTATATACTGAATTCTACAGTGAATTTTTAGTCCGAGTAAAGAAGGCGTATCTATCCAAAAGGCAGCACTGCTTCACGACAAGGCAAGGTTTCATATGGCAGCTCCTACCCAAACAATATTAGAAAAATTGCATTGGGATACTCTTGAACATCCGTCATATAGTTCTGACTCAAGTTCCTTCGGCTATCGCATGTTTGGGCCATTAAAAGAATCCTTAGAAGGACAACATTTCACAAGTAATAAAGACGTCGAACAATTTACGCGCAATTGGTTAAAGTGAACGTCCAACATATTTCTTTTAAATTGGTATTGAAAATTATTATTAGATAACGCAAACGTATAGATAGACAGGGAAACTATATACACAAGTAACCTATGGATTGTATGTCACATTTTAGTTTAATAAAGCATTATTAAAGAAAGCCTCATTAACAAAAATTTGAATGACCCTCGCATTTGCCAATTCATCTTTTAATATTCTGGTTAGGGATCTATAGGGATTAGTCTATAACTTTTAATACTTAATTTTCGGCCAATTTTTGGAAATAATTATTTTCACAATTCTAGATTAAGGGGGTTGGTGTCATATTGTAGCACACAATTATGTTCTATTGGGCGTTATTCAGATGAGCCGATGTGCTTCAAATTGTTATATCTCCGAACTAACAAAAAACTACAATAGTAAGCGAGGATTACTGTATTCTATGGTTGATTGTCGGCGGTTTATTTTGTTTGTCTTACCTTTCTTTCAAAGAGTATATTAGTGTGATAATTCTTCTATTCGGTTCGTTTTATAAAACACACGGTGTATTAAAAATAAATATATTAAATAAAAATACACTAAATACTTAACACTGAACTATAATAACAATATTTATATCTATTTATATACATATTTCTTACTAGACTAGTCATTTTTGTTAGTCGCCAGTAGCGCGGTCGCCGGGCGGTACAAGTTCGGCTGGCGGTGTTATATATGCTGAATGTTTTTTTTATTGTTGAGTGTGTTGTAAAATGCATAGATGAAAATTCAATTTATAAGGAGGATATGATGTTAAGAAATATGTACGTATACATTATACAATATATTTTAAAATATGTGTAAAATGTGCTGATTTGATATACCGTATGTGTTAAATATCATTAGGCATAGAGAATCAATGTATGAGTACATACAATGTATACGTACATGAGAAAGCCAGTCCAATGCCAGCGAAGATCGCGACGATTGACGATTGTCTCCGATACCGATTGACTGGAAATTTTGCATTCAGTCTAGCTGCGGCCGTTACAATTTGAAAGCGTACAATAAAATTAATGTATAATGGTTCTTTATACACCCACTGAAAAGCTTCAGTTAGTAAAATGGTTTTATGCTGGCAAGTCTGCAATGGAGTGCATGAACTTGTTTGCGCTGACTTTTGCAGACCGTTCTGTACCTTGCAGACAAATAATTTATAATATTATAAATAAATTTGAAACTTGTTTCTGTCTAAATAACTGTACGAAATGCAAACCAAGAGAGGTATCACCACAAAAAATTGAGGAAAGAGAACGGCGGGATGTATTAATTTGTAGTATTGTGGAAATTGATAACACGAGATCTACTAGAAGTGCTTCCGAGGAATTGGGTACAAGTAACACAACTATTTCACGTATTTGGAAACGTAAAACGTTAAAATGTTTCAAATATTCGAAAACTCAAGAAATATTTCCCGAGGATAATTTCCGGAGAATGGAGTTTTGTCAAGAAGTTATGGAAAAGATACATCGAGATGAAAATATCGCTAAAAATATTCTCTTCACCGATGAATCAACTTTTCCATTACACGGAAAGCACAATCCCTCTGTCCTTCGATATTGGGCTTCGGAAAATCAATACAGGCATTTTGCAAATCGCATTCAGTATCCTCAAAAACTAAACGTTTGGGCAGGTATTTTAGGTGACCATTCTATAGGCCCCTATTTTATAGATGGTATATTAAATGCCGAGTATCTCGAATTACTGAAAAATCAAATACTTCCCGCCCTTCAAAACATTGGAATAAATCAGGAAATCGTTTGGTTTCAACATGATGGCTATCCAGCACATAATGCAGTGAGGGTAAAGGAATTTCTAGGAAATACTTTTCCTGACCGTCTTATTACTGGAACAGGAAACATTAAATGGCCCCCGCGACCTCCTGATCTATCTCCAAATGATTTCTTTTTGTGGGGCTATCTAAAAAATATTGTTTGTACTCATGAAGCTGGTAGAGCAGAAAATCTAGTTTCCTTGAGAGAAAAAATAACTGAGGCTGCGAATTCATTAATTGCCGACATGTTAGCAAATGTAAGAGCTAATTTCTACGACCGCCTAGGACAATGTCTTGCTGTGCAAGGAGGAATTTTTGAACCTCTTGTATAATTTATTATAATTTTTAGAATCCTTTTTTATTTATTTTATTAGGATTATTCTTTAATTTTATTAGAATTACGCTTTTGTTTATGCTACACACCGCACTTAAAAATTTCCTGCATCTACTGAAAGAAATAAGAAAAGCAAATCCCTTGCAAATCGTAAATGTTATTTTAGGACGCATTACAAGTACCTATGGCGATGGTCAAATGATTACTGCTAACTTATATTTGCGAAACAATCGGAGACAATCGTTGCCGGCCGTCGCGGTCTTCGCCGGCATTAGATCGGCTTTTCTATATACATATACATCGTATGTACTCATACGTATTCCCTATGCCTAATGATATTTGACACATGCGGTATACTGATTGAATTAAATAGAATTGTAAAAATTATTTAAATGTGCTGATCTTTTTTTTATTGACGACTGGATACTGACGAAGGTGCATCTTACCGTACAGAATTGGCATAGAATTGCAGCATTAATATTGTCTCCTTATGAAACAGACATGTAAATAATCTACATATCTGTAACTGTATACTTGGACAATAACCTCGTATTTTCAACATTTACTTCTGCTTAAGACATATGTTTCTGCCATCTATAGGCATCGTCAGTTAAGCTAGTGAAGCAATGTATACAAATGATACAAATCTTTATAAATAGATCTGTATCTGTATATGCCATTAAGCCGAAATCCCTTACTACATAAAGCAAATTTCATCCTATAAGGTGGCACTTATTTAATAAGTGACATCTGACGGACGAAAGAGACTTTGCGACGCCTATAGATGGCAGAAACATATGTCTTAAGCAGAAGTAAATGCTGAAAATACGAGGTTATTGTCCAAGTATACAGTTACAGATATGTAAATTATTTACATGTCTGTTTCATAATGAAACAAAAGCGTTATACGTGCATATTAACGTATAGATATATTTAAAACCTTTTTTGTATAATATTGTCTCCATTGAAGATTCGTTTAACTTTCTGCGACGTGGTGAAAATGCGGGCTTGTACTGCTACATCTAGTGAAGTAATATTTTCGTAAAATTCGTAAATTTTCGTAGTAATGTTTTCATTTATACATTGGCTTATAATTCGCATTTTCTTAAAATCTGGATTTTTATTTAGAACGGCAGTAAATTTCTCGGCTACGTGATGACCATTTCATATTATCGACTATGGTAACCGATTCCGATACAGATAATGCACAATTTTGCAATTCTACAAGTGATTCACCAACAACAAAGTACTTTTCGAAAATCTCCACCATATTTGCTTCAACTTGATGGGCCGAGAAAAATTCTTGGCTTCTTTTAATAGCTTTCGAATCCGGAGGTTTCAACGTGGAAATAAAAGATTTGATACTCTGAAAATGTTTATTGTAATGCGATACTACTTCAAGCCAGGTACCTCATCTGGTTAATTTAGGTTCAGGTGGTAGTAGAATTCCTTGACAAAAGTTCTTGAATTCGTAAATCCGTGTAGGGTATTTGGGAGAAACATTCTTTGTGTTACCTATGCGAAGGTCTACTTTTGAGTAGCTGTGTCTAATGGTATCCGCCACAAGATAAAACGCATATAGTAAACATGTTACGTGAAGAAGATGCAGATAATCTGTCTTTAGTAATCTCCCAACTTTAACCATGGTTGTTCCATCACTCCATCCCTGATAAGCATTCTTAATTGACTTCGTTGTATAACAAAGATTTGAATAGCGTCTTTTATCACCTGCACTATAGTTTTTGCCTTCGTATTTGAAAGACGTTTGCAGCGCAAAAGAAATGGTATCGACGAGCCATTCGATTTTAAAATATGCACTAAAAGATTTATTATATTGTTTTTGTTAGCATCTGTTGCTTCGACCACGTTTGTCCATACTTTCTCTCATTTCTTTATAATATTTCGTACGGCATTTGTAACATGTAATTTCATTTGCGGGAAATACCTTCGCAGTAGGCTTCTGTTTGGTAATTTCCAAGCAGGAACAATTTTTTCCGAAAATGTACAGGACGCCTTCTGCTCCACAATGGTTAGTGAAATACTACACACATTTAACATGAGTATAAATTCCGTCAAGAAAATCCAGTATGGTATTTTATTTTTTACATTTGCTCGGCGTCTCGCAGATTGCCAGTGCCCGTTTACAATCCTGTACGTGGTAAACCATTAAGTTCACATTGCAAGCGTCACATTTTACGGAAATTTGTACTCTGATCGTTTCTCTTACTATAGCATAATAATGATTTTTGAATCGCAATGTGATTCGTAATTCATTTCATTAAATGTCTTTAGAGATGACGCGGAGGCAGCAGTACCTATTACATACTGAAGACCCGCGTAAATTGTGCAGTTTTTTTATTGATTTCTTAAAGATTGTAGTTTTAAATACCTTTCATCAGGACTTTTAATCTTAAGATGACGTTCCAGATTTACGCCTATGTTAAAAAATCTTGTTTCTATGTGTTTTCTAATTGACCCCATAATAGCAGTTTTTGAATAATTTGTCCTTGTAACCATTTGTCATTATGTTAAACTATTTTCCCATAAGACTATTATTCTGCAAAGTTCTCCTATCGGTATTCAACTCATTTTAATTATCTGAGTAATACCAATTCTAGCACACAACTATTATTCGTCATCTCCTTTATATCAACTAAATTATCGCGTTACAGTGAGGGTGATATCTGTATCCATCATCCGCAAACAAAGGAAGGGGACTTTATCTGCTTGGTAGTTGTCTTACTTATTACAAATGATTATTTATTCGTTTATTCAATTAAACATTAATGCTAATAAAACTTTTACGGCAATGATTAGATGGATCTAGTAAAAACAAGGTAAAATTACTATAAATAGAAATAATGTAGGTGGTCCTAAACAAATTCGTATCTTAAATAAAAGCGAAAACTATAATTACAAATTACATACGAAAGTAATGAGAATTATTTTTTTACGGTCAATGTGGCAACACTGCATCAGGCTGGAATCGACTACATGTGAATGGAAGTGATAAGTACGCAATTAAAAGGGTGCAGTCCACTCAGTTCAATGTTAGCGGTGTGATCGTTATGTTTATAGTTGTGTCCAATACCTGCCACACGAAAAATGCAAGCAAATATCGAGCAGCAATTTACAATTAAATCGCGTTTAACTAGAAAGAACTGCTACAGACACAATACAGAGAAATGTTTTAAGAGCAACATATGGATACGCTGCCTTGACTTCAGTACAAGTTTTCAGATGGCACAAGATTTTCAAACAGGTCCGTGAAACGTTGAAGATGAACATCGTTCCGGACGTTCACATCGAAAACGGGTGAAAGCTTGTCGAAGGTGTGTTCTGTGTTAGCATGTGACAGACAGTTAACAGTCAAGATGATTGCACATGGAGTAATCATGAGTAACGATACTGTTCATCTAATTTTAACAGAGGAACTAGGCATGAGAAAAATATGTGCAAAGCTGGTGATCAAGAACTTGTCTGATGAACAGATAGAAAATCTCTTAACCCATTAAGCTAAGAACTGTTGGATGGCTTGACAACAGAATCCAACTTCATGCACAGAGTGATAATAGGTGACAAATCATGGGTATTTGAATACGATCCTGAAATAAAAGGACAAAGCGTGGAGTGGCATGCACCATGATCACTGCGACCGAAGGAAGCAAATCCCGAATCAAGTCCTTGCTTATCATCTTTTTTTGATTGTCGTGGAATTGTCCACAAAGAATTCTTACCGCAGGGCCAGACAATGAATCAAACCTTTTATGACGAGGTCCTTGAACGTTTGCGGAAAATGCTTCTGCGTGTTAGAACTGACATTGATTTGCAATACAGTAATGCCCCCAGTCACACCTCATTGTTGGTTAGAGAATTTTTGTCAGAGAAAAACATGCCAGTTCTCCCACACACCCTACAGTTCAGACATGGCTCCATGTGATTATTTTCTTTTTCCAACGCTTAAGCGGAAGTTGAAAGGTTACTATTACGAACCAGTAGATAACATCCACGATTCACGACGCCAGGTTCTAAGCAGTCTAAAGGAACAGGACTTTCAGAATTGTTACCAGGAATTATGAAATCGCTGAAGACGATGTGTAGATTTTCAAAGAGCATACTTTGAAGGGGGGGCAATGTTAAATTGGAGATACATTCAATAAAAACTTTAAAACTCATTCTCACTACTTCACAGACATACCTCGTATATCAATAAATAAGTTTTACCTATTGTAACATTATGTTTGTTGTTCTTAGGCTTCAACAAATTATAAAATAAAAATAAACACTCCTAAACTTCGCCTTAATTTGATAATAAACTAAAGAAAGCTGTGATTTTCTTTCAAATTGTATAAATTTATGCGGTCTGAAGATTTCACATTTTATACAGCGGTTAATGCTATAACGATTGAGCGCATTTTCTAAAATAGGAAAGTATTAAATAAAAGTCGATAGCATTAGAAAGTGAGCGAAAAGTATTGGAAAAAAGTTAATTCACAATGTTAATAGTATTACGTGACTATTATGTATATTATCTCAGGTTTACTTCATGCTTTTTTTAATAAACAAGTGCTGTAAAAACATCTTGTCCGTGCAAATATGTTTAGTGTGAAGTATTGCTTTTATTTCAGTAATATTTTAAACAATAAATTTTTAATACAATAATTTGTTTTCGTACTTATATAAGTATGTATGAACTGAGCCACAAAAAAAGTTTCAGAGTATGCCATGGATTAAATCAGTTATGTCTTAGATTGATTAAGTGATTTAACCTACATGTCGTACTAATGTAATAGGTTAAATCGTTAAATAAGAGTTGCTAAGTGACAATCATTAAGATAACCTAATATTTAAGTCTACGGAAAAACTAAATTTCAGGGAAAAGACGGTTATTTGAAAGTTTTGGTTGTTGAAATGTGTAAATTACAATGATTTATTTATTATAAAAAATATAGTTTTTTTGGAGTGCTGTCTGTTTTAAAATAGAAAAATACCGAAAAATAATAGTTGAATACTAAAAAAATCAAAAACCAAATCAGATTAAACAACACTATGCATAATATGAAACAAACATGTAAATAATTTACATATCTGTAACTATGCACATGGACAATACACCTCGTATTTTCAGCATTTACTTCTGCTTAATACATATGTTTCTGCCATCTAGGCGTCCTCAGTTAAGCTAGTGAAGCAATGTATACAAATTAGTACAAACCTGTTATAAACAACTGGTTTGTATCTGTATTTAAATTTACTGATATAGCCCGCATAGATCAAGCAAGTTCCGTCCTATAAGAAGACAACTATTTAATAATTGACATCTTACGGGCGACAGAGACTTTGTCTGGAGGGCTACCTATCGTTCGAACAGCTAAGCTGCTACGGGAAACGATAAAATACGTATGTAGATGTAGTCCATTAACAACCAGCCAGATGGCGGTCAATATACAAACAGGTTTTGTTTAAGTATGACAATACGTTAAGCACGTATAAAGCGTTTGTACAATATGAAACAAACATGTAAATAATTTACATATCTGTAACTATGCACATGGACAATACACCTTGTATTTTCAGCATTTACTTCTGCTTAATACATATGTTTCTGCCATCTAGGCGTCCTCAGTTAAACTAGTGAAGCAATGTATACAAATTAGTACAAACCTGTTATAAACAACTGGTTTGTATCTGTATTTAAATTTACTGAAATAGCCCGCATAGATCAAGCAAGTTCCGTCCTATAAGTCTTTCGCCCGTAAGATGTCAATTTTATTATTAAATAGTTGTTTTCTTATAGGACGGAACTTGCTTGATCTATGCGGGCTATTTCAGTAAACTTAAATACAGATACAAACCAGTTGTTTATAACAGGTTTGTATTAATTTGTATACATTGCTTCACTAGCTTAACTGAGGACGCCTAGATGGCAGAAACATATGTATTAAGCAGAAGTAAATGCTGAAAATACGAGGTGTATTGTCCATATGCATAGTTACAGATATGTAAATTATTTACATGTTTGTTTCATATTGTACAAACGCTTTATACGTGCTTAAAGTATTGTCATACTTAAACAAAACCTTTTTGAACACTATGTATGTAAAATCTCATAATATTCAGAATAAAGATGAATTAACAATTAAAATAAGCACAGCAATTTATCAATGCAGTATACAAAACAAGCAAATTAAAGCAATCATTAATTTTTCAAAACTAACACATAACGACAAATGTGTTAGTTTTGAAAAGAAACATTAGAGTTTGTCGTGTGAGGTTTTGATGATCCATTTATATTGTTTAAATCAAAAGAAGAACAAAACAATCTATTACGTAACAATATTCATTAAATAAGGTGCCACCGCCTTCATCTCTACAGTGTAAAGCTTTTCACTTAACAGAGTTAATAACATTTTCTAGGATGCAAGATGAATTATTAATTTCCACGATCCTTTGTTGCAGATCATTAAGATCAAAAATAGGTGTTACAAAAATTGAATTTTTTAAGTACGCCATAAAAAGAAATAGCACGGTGTCAAATCGGAAGAACGAGGTGGCCAAATTGTGTTTGTATTAAACTAATAATTCGATTTCCAAAAAAATCGCTCAGAAAAACCATGTTTTCATTGGTAGTATGTACACGAGATCCATCTTGTTGGAAGTAACCTTCTCGTAATTCATCATCGTGTAACATATTTACAAATGATATCAAGATATCGCGCCTGTAACGTGCAGCGTTTAATATTTCTAAAAGGTGTAAGCAATTTTTGGTTGCTATTTAAAATTTTGTATTTTTAATCGACATACATTCAGAAAATATAGGTCCAATTACTAATGTAATAGGTTAAATCGTTAAATAAGAGTTGCTAAGTGACAATCATTAAGCTAACCTAATATTTAAGTCTACGGAAAATCTAAATTTCAGGGAAAAGACGGTTATTTGAAAGTTTTGGTTGTTGAAATGTGTAAATTACAATGATTTATTTATTATAAAAAATATAGTTTTTTTGGAGTGCTGTCTGATGAGCTGTCCCTGACAAACAGCTGCTCAAACTCGCAATTTTCTGTGCTGTTGCAGTGGTGCTTCCACAAAAAAGTGCGGATTA
This sequence comes from Melolontha melolontha, assembly GCA_935421215.2. NCBI lineage: Eukaryota > Metazoa > Arthropoda > Insecta > Coleoptera > Scarabaeidae > Melolontha > Melolontha melolontha. Next base: position 117,743,175 of record OW285238.1, read on the forward strand.
TTTGCGCTCCACAACCTCATGGTTTGAGAATTTACGTAGCTAGAGAGATAAAACTAGGATTCATCAGTAAACATAGCTTTTTCAATGCCTCTATTACTAACAACAAAATTGTCAATAAATCTTCCTGTCGTTTCGGTCTGTTCACAGGAAGTATTTCATGAGTCGCTTGTAAGCGGTACGGGTGTCAATATAGATCATGCTGAAGGATATGCCTGCAAGTGCTATAAGAAAGATCTAATTCTTGGTGTCAATGTTGCATAGAAAGCTGAGGGATGTTCTACCAGGTGCCTGCTCGCTTCAGCATTTTCCTCATTTCTAACTGTTGGCCTACCACTGCTCTTTTGTTTGCGATCAACGTTTTCTGTTTCCCTGAATAATTGCACAAAACGGCGAATGCATGTCGAAAACTGATCATATGGGATAGCAATATCTGGAAATTCTTCTAAAAAATCTAAAATAAATTTCAACCATGTGCCGTTTCTGTTGTTCGTTAAATACAAAAGCCATTATTAAATAGCTAATAAATTGCAAATGTTCAGACACGTTCACAAAAAAATATTAATACTGAACTTGTATTTGTGTTCTTCACACCAGATTTTTGTATTATACAAAACTGGTGGAGTTTTACCCACTCATGTATGTCTCATTTATTCTGTTATATCTTTAAACTTGTCAATTTAACTTATGATTATTTACGAATGACACTTCGTCAATTCTCTAAGCTCAGGCGTGACTTGTATGTCTATTTCAGTCGTTTATGGCCTACCTAGGATACAAATTTTGTGGATCGCTTGATATATGTATAGGATTATCTTTCTCCTTCTTGAAACAACTTCTAAATACAATTTACAGAGCCTAAAAAAACTTCATGCAATGGCGACAAAAGTCCTGCACGTCATTTATAAATCATCATAGTTTATATTCTCCTTTTCAATAAAATAAGCTCGCTTGGATATATTTGGAAATAAATGTATATTACAAGACGTAAAGAAAAAGTTAAGTTACAACTAGTAATTTGGACTATATTCTAAAGCTAAAAAAAGAAAAGTTTTTATACAGTGTTATACGAGCCCTAACAACTATATGTTGGAACAAGCAGTTACTTTGCGAATAAAATACCAGTTTACCGAAATTCTTTTATTCTAATTTTTTTTAATTATAAATATGAAATTAGCAACGTTTTTTATGATGTATGGAATTATTTTTACGGTTTAATTATATATTTTTTGTTGATTACTATTTAAATAGTTGTTTGATATTCGAAAAATGCTGACAACTAAATATTGGAACAAGTGGTTTTTAACAAATTAAAATAAAAATTAATAAGCGGTAACGTCGCCCTTAGCTCGAATAACAGCCTGAACTCTATTAGGCATTGTATCTACTAGGTCTTCACAGACTTCAGGGGTAAAACCATCCCATATTTCTTGCAATTTAGCACGTAGTTGTGGTAAAGTGCGCTGAGGATTATTTCTTAGGCGTTGTTTCATTTTGTGCCAAAGTGTCTCTATTGGATTAAGATCCGGGCTGCTAGAGGGATGTGACAAAACCAAAATGTCATGTTCTCCTATCCATTTTTTGGTAGATTTAGCCGTATGGCATGAGGCTCCATCCTGTGAAAAATAAAATCTCCGGATGCATATAACTTTTCTGCACTTGGTAAAAGCGAATGTTCAAGAATATCTTGGTATTTGGCTGCGTTTACTGTGCCTTCAATAAAGTGTAAAGTTCCTAACCCTTTGGCCGACATACAAGCCCACACCATGATGTCCTGTGGAAACTTTACAGTCCTTTTGAGGCACTCCTTGTGGAATGCTTCTGTTTTTTCCCGAATCACACGCTTTCGGTAATCTCCCACACAGACATCAAATTTACTTTCGTCGCTATAGATCACTTTGTCCCAGTCATGCTTGGTCCACGAAAGCTTTGATTTGGCCCAAATGTAACGATTCCTTTTTTGAGTTTCCGTCAACAATGGTTTATCTTTGGCCTACAAGTAAAAAAATAGAAAATTTATACCGCAAAGAAGTACCTATCAAACATACCTTATAAAAACTAAGACCGCTCTTGTGGATGTATTTGCGACAGCATTCTCTGGAAACATTCATCCCAGTTTCTCTATTCCACCTTGCAGTTACTTCTCGTAGTGTATTTCTTCTTCCCGACTTACATATTCTAATTAAATGCCTTACACTTCTTTGAGAAACAGCTTTTGGACGGCCTGTACTTTTACCGCGAACATTAATACTGGCAGTTTCACCATATTTTTTAATTATACTAAAAACTGTAGTTGTTGCTATAGTCATTTCACTGAAAATTTCACGCATTGTTTTCCCTTTATGGTACTGATGAATAATAATTTCTCGCACTTTTGGATCAGTAGATTTTCTACGTACCATTATTGTATTTTACTCTTAATATAAAACTGACAATACCTACTTACTTTAATTATTAATACTCAAATGACGCGTGACAATCTTTGTTGACAACACACTTACTCGTCACCTATGCCACCTATGCGTCAGGCTGATAAAACTCAAGAAACGTGAGGAAAAGCAAAGCATGTTCCAATATTTAGTTGACAGCATTTTTCGAATATCAAACAATTATTTAAATAGTAATCAACAAAAAATATATAATTAAACCGTAAAAATAATTCCATACATCATAAAAAACGTTGCTAATTTCATATTTATAATTAAAAAAAAATAGAATAAAAGAATTTCGGTAAACTGGTATTTTATTCGCAAAGTAACTGCTTGTTCCAACATATAGTTGTTAGGGCTCGTATTATTTGTTTAATAATAATGGAACTAAAGTTAAAAAAATTTACTTCGGCATCAATTTTTTGCAGTTTCGTCCTAATATGTCTTTAAACTTGTTCTATTCATTTCGTTTATGCAGTTCTTGATGCAACTCTTTACTTCTTTGGTGTTTTTCGCTTTCCAGCCTTTTTTATACATCAGAAACCTCAATTATTCAAGAGAATCCTCGATAGAACGACACTGAGGAAGATATGTAGGCTTTCAATTTTTAGCCACAAGAAGTATACATTGGTTATTAAGACAGTTCAGGTTTTTCTTTTAGCATAATTGTATGATACTTTCTCCGGCAGAAGAAAGGCATCATCTAGAAAATGATATTCGTTAATAAACTTACTTAAATAATTTTTTTAACCATCCTCACAGATGTTAATATTTTTTGCCTGTAGTCGATACTTATTGCAAATTAGTTGCATTTTCGCGAAGTAATGTGAATGTAAATATTGCTTTCTACATTTTACGATGCTACTTATTCGAATTTTCTCAATTGAAAAAATTCGCCCTTAAGCAAACTAGTGTTACCATTTCCGGATACATAAATGGCTACCCTTGTATGGTTATTACATTATATTTGGAGATCTAAAGAAAATTTTTTGAAAAAAAGCTTTCACGACAATAGTGAAGTAATAGTAGGTGGTAAATCGATAAAAATGAATATCGATGTTCAAAAAATATGTATCAATATTATCGGGTCGTATTATACTGTGCTATATTACTATCACCTATTGTTATTTCCATGTAAGATAAAAATATTTCCATTATTCAGGAATAATGATTATTGATTAATGAATAAAAAAAAATATGTTAAGTTATGTTAAAATAGAAATAAAACTACGGTTCAAATCTTATATGATGTATATATATATATATAATCAACAAGGTTGGCAAACAGAACGATCGTTTGAAAAACGCATTGCCGAACATTGTTCTTCGTTTAGAAATAAAAAACAAGATGCCACTTTTGCGAATCATCTATTAGAAGAAAACCACACTTTCAATAAAGATTTTCAAATTCTGCATTTAGAAAATAAAGGCAATAAATTAAATTTACTGAAAAGTTTAGAAATCAATAAATTAAAACACTGACAAATTTGATTTAATGACCAATTAGATTTAAATAGCTCGCCTTTGTTAAATTTATTCACAATATATATGGGTACAAGCATTTTCGTCACCGACCAGGTAGATAAACCGTGCGCAATAGTTGGGGCATTTATGACACATGCATTTTCGTCACCAAAGTGCTTAATTACGGATTACTCCTTTAAGCAACGGGCTATTGAAAAATTGAAGGAATTTCAAATAGATAGGTACCTATATTAAAATACAAAGTTTGCATATGCCTACAAAAATTCACAATCGTAAAGTTAAAAAAAGGCAGCAATTTATTGAGTCTATGCTTACACAATACCAAAACAATGAAATAAGCAGGTTACATCTAGTTAAATGTCTCTGATATCATTGTTATGTTACATAAAATGATGTTTTACATATTTTTTATATAGCTCTGTAACTATGTATATATATTTGAATGAACAACCTTGTTTTATATACATTGTTTCGTTTCATTTTCAATTGCTAAGTACCTACTTAATAAGATAAGAAAATGGTCGGTGACGAAAATGCATGTGTAAGTAACGTCTGCTTTTCAGAACGGTGACGAAAATGCATGTCCGATTATCACTTTTCTTACCTTGGTGACGAAAATGCAAACACCCATATATATATATATATATATATATATATATATATATATATATATATATATATAAATTTAATTTCTAACGTACTCTTTAGCTATAAGTACCTCAGGAAGCCACTGTGCTGGCGAAACAAATATCGTGTTACGATTAAATATTAAAAAGTGAAGATTTGAACTGTAGTTTTATTTCTATTTTAAATTATGGATCTTCAGCAAGTAAAAGCCGAATCAATTCAGTTAGGTTATGTTAAGTTGAATTAGTAATTTCCATAATTTTAATTTTAATTTTAGGTAAGTTTAACAATAGGCAGTAATTTTAATTTATTTCATTTATCATTCAATGTTGGGAGTAAGAGCAGGGGTGAGGCTATCTCATTTTGAATCTTGCCTTGGGGTTTTGAAGTTACTAAAAAACAATTGGTAGATATTTGAAAAATGTCACCTGGGAAGTGTCTCTTAAATGATCCTTAAACATTTATACAGGATTCGGCAATTTGTGTGACACATTTTGAATAGGTTGCTATTAAAAAACAAATAATGTGATGTCAGTTAGTTTGACATTAAACTTCATGCTTATACATGCAATTTTGAATAGAATGGAGAAATTTCCACTAAACCATGAATGAGTTTGTTAGAAATGGTTCCGTTATCCAAGCCCAAAGAAGTTCTCTGCGGGAATTTAATATTGAAAGACGTGGGAGAATTCCATCGCGGAAGACAAATTTAAGGTGGGTGAAAGATTTTAATGAAAGAAGCAGTGTTGCATCAAAATTTGTTAACAACGGTTCGGACACCAGAAAACACTGAAAGCATTCGTGCTTAGAAGCAGTTGGTTTCAGCTTTACTAACGATCTTTAATTTTTTGATATCCAATTCTTCCAATTACCAATTTCGTACGCCGATGTGCTTTAGATCAAAGGTAATTATATTGCAAAATAACATATTGTTTTATTTCGTCTCTTTCTTATTCAAGATGGCAATTTATAAAGTTAACCGCGTATACACACACCCACCTAACAGTAGTGTTAGGAGGAATAAAAAAAAAGAACCTGGTTTCCTTTTAATTTGTCTTCCTACAAATAATAGGAGAAAATGGGAAACACATTACATTAAGAAACAATGACAGATCTATATTTAGTTACACAATAAATACCTTTTTAAACGGGCACGAAAGTGAACAATAATAGCAACTTACGTGCTTATATTCGCCTTGACAATCCCACATGATTATCAATGCCAGTACCAGTTTACAGCGTGCAGTGTTAAGCAATTAAATGCAATAAACGTAATGTAACTAGAATAGGATTCGTGCGTTAATATCGCGTTAAGTTCTACACAATTAAGTCCATTATTATTTAATTACAAGTGATCGAAAATATACTTAGGTATTTACATGTTATAATAACTTGACATTTTAGTATGCATGGAAGCGTTTTTAATTAAAATACACAACTTACAGAATGTTAATGATGTTGATCGATGGTGTTATCTACCAAGAATGTTTAAAATTATATGAATAAAAGCTATTAATATATTTGAAAAAAAAAGTATTGAGTTTATTCCTTTTCGCACTAGTGTTAGACGATTCCACAAGATAAAAAATAGCGAAACAATACATAATAGAAGTGTGGAACATGGATCCCCTCTGTGTTCCAAAATATAGTAGAACTGTCTTCCGCGGACGACATTTTTATGTTTGATATGAAAATCAGATATCTTCGGGAAAATAAAGAAAAAAAAAACATGAAAACAAATAGCAATAAAATAACGGTAACTGATCGAAACAAAGAAAACTTGACTGGACAAAAAAATCAAGGAAAAAATGAGAGCAATAAGATTTTTAACGATAGTAGAAATTCAGTATTGACCAAAAGAGAAATTTAAAAAACCACGCCAAAAGTGTACATTTGATAGTGCCCAACATCAGGCAGTGTGAGAGATTTTTCATAACGTGGAATTTCTAGTAAACTCATTGAGATGATTATTGGGGATACATTTAATATTCTTTTGTAATATTTTAATTTCAAACACTTTTTATTGTTAAATATAACCAATTTTAGGATATACAATAATTCAAACATAACCTTTCCAATTTTATAAATATTTAACGTTCACTTTCGAATACACAACATAATTTTATTATCCTATTCAAATTATAAAACTTTCTTTAGGTTCTAAGAAAGCGATACTTTTACATTTACAAATCTATTTATTACTTAATATATTAGACCGCTTGTTGTATTACCTTGAAAAGGTTTAAATATGTATATTCATTTTACCCTTCCGTACGTCTGACATACCTAATTACATATATATTTACAAAGCGCAAAAGAAAACAACGGTACGACGACCAACTATCTCATGCCAATTTTTAAAACGTTGTGAAATACTTACCGTTTACATTCCTGCTTATAATAAACTTGTTTTTATAATAAACTTTTCAGTACGTGTGACAATGGCAGTTTTGTTGAACTACTCACTGCGACATTATTATATATACAAAGTCTGCACATTCGAAAGGAATACACACCGCGCCCGACATATATATTTATTTATATATATAAATATAATTATTTCGTGACCTTGGTATGATATGGTAAATTCAATCAGTTGGCGATTTAAGGTCTGGCTTTACTTTAAAGTATATATATTTAAAACAACCCTACATGTTTCGGCAATGATGCCTTTATCAAGGATATAAAATATAAAATATAGATTTATATTTTATATCCTTGATAAAGGCATCATTGCCGAAACATGTAGGGTTGTTTTAAATATATATACTTTAAAGTAAAGCCAGACCTTAAATCGCCAACTGATTGAATTTACTTTATATATATATATATATATATATATATATATATGATCGGTCTAATAATAATGAAAACCAAATTCTTTAAGAGTGTTAGAACGCGTGAGAAAGCATGCCAAGATGATAGAACAAAAGAACAAATATTCAATAGCATGAGGGATGTCACTTTAGTGTTGCATATAAAAAAAAAAATAAAAAAAATAAAAAAAATAAAAAAAAAAAATAAATAAAAATAAAACAGTGGATCGAGTCAAAGTACTTTACTGCTTTTCAAAATATTTCACACAAAAATTTATACACTCAATGCATTCGCTCAAACCAATTGTTACTGTAGTTATTCTAGTCCCTACTACTAGTCCCTCTAGTCCCTATTTTAGTTGGAACAGTTAATATTGCCGTTTTGAAGTCATCTACTGCTTCTTTCGGCGATTAAAATCGTCGACCACGCATTCTGTTGAGGATACATGCAGGATCCTTTCATATCACTTTAATATTAAGTATTTTTAAATTAATTTAAGAAACGATTAGGTTTCGATTAAGTATAATAACTAACTATTTTAATTATAATCAAATTAAATCAGTATGCAGGCTCATGTATCACACGGTATATGTTTATTATCTGCGGCACTTCATATTTACATAAAGCGGTTGGTCCGATCCGGATAATCAATTGTACACGAGGTCAAATTTATATTCTTTTGCCAGCTTTAAACTATGTATACAATCAGGGTCTAGTTATATTACCTTTCAGAACAATAATCCATATACTATCTAGTTAAATTCAAAGATCTTTTATTACCAGTAATGGTGGGTTCTTTGTATCATATAATTCCGTCAGTCCCAACATGTACGCGGTATTACAGTATTTCCATTTAAGGTACCTACAATAATTGGATCTTGGTAGTTCAAGGAACATCCAAAACATTTGGTTTTACTGTCTGAACTTCCCAGGATTTGTTAAATGGTGAACTGGTGAAACGTTTATAATCGCTGGTTTATTACGGCAATGCAATATATTCTATAGTCAAAGAAACTCACCGACAGTTTTTCCCATATTTTAAGTTCAATTGAGAACGCCTCTTTGAACAGTTTCTACCAATCATGGTATAGTGCGGATTTTGAATTTTTCATTTGGAGTTTTCTTTATCACAAAAATCTCAATCTCAAGTCAGTCTTACCTACAAGTTTAACACACAAACAAGTTCTTTCGCGTTTATAACTTTATCGGGATAAACTCCTCATTTACCGAGTAATCAAACACTCATCAGAGTGTTAATTTGTCTCAACATAGACATTCAGCTTATTCATTTAAGTATCAGTTTCTTTTATATATCATCAAACATAAAGTCATTCAAACAGTGCCGATTCATTTAATTAATTAATTACAAGACACAAAGTATCACAACAGTCATACTCAGAAGATAAATAGCTTAAGTTGTTGTATATTTAAAAATAGGTGTAATTAGTTTAAATAAATATATTTAGATCAATTGAATTTATTCAGAAACTAACCTTTCACCAAAGAATCAACAGGAAAGCGTATACAAACTTACACCTTGTGCGCGGTGAGTTCAATCATAAGCTGTAATCAAAGGGAACGAGCGACGAAGCGTCGTCATCGGAACCGGAACAGCCCGTCCACATTCCATTCTTGATCTTTGAGAACGTAAAAAAATCATTGAGACTTAGGTCGGGGAGGATGATCTAATAATTCGATATTTGGCTGTTCCAAAAACTCCATTGCGTTTCGAGCTGTGTGCGCCGTTGTGGATTCGTTTCTCGTAGCACGGTGATTATTTCTGGCATACAAACGGTTGTTCACTAATCGCATTAACCGTTCTTCGATATTGCAAAGTAATTGTAGCTACATGACCTGATTTTGATTCGCAACAAACGTTGCGACAATCTTTTCGACACACTTCGGGAACGGAAATCTTTTGTCGAATTCTCTTCATTTTGAAACACCCAAACAGCGGACTGACGTTTATTTTCGGGTTCATAGGAATAAATCCATGAATCTTCGCAACTCACGACGATATTGACTTTTTTGAGTGTCCGTTATTAATGCAGCTCAACGTTTTTCGATACCAATTAACGCGAGCCGACTACTGCTCTTCGGCTACAAGATGCGGAATCCAACGGGAAGCCAACTTTCTCACACCCAGTTCATCATGTCGAATCGTTTGGATTGAGGTCTTTGAAATACTCATGGATATCTCAATTTCACAATATATCACATGTCTATCTTACGTGAAATTGTCGATTGATGTGGTGCTTCATCGTCAAAAACAGAAACCAAGTCATCAAGACATTGTTGTTGAGTTAATCCTCTCCGAACGTTGTAAAAAATTATGTAGGATCACTTGGGTTGAGGTCTTTGAAATATCCATGGATGTCTCAATTTCATGATATCTCACATGTCTATCTTCGTTAATCAGGCGGCGTACAGTATCGATGTTTTTCTGGGTGACTGCTGTTCTTGGCGGACCTGTCCTGGAATCACTGATACTGGTGGGTTCAGGTTGGAATTTATGGTATCAACGTGAAATTGTCGATTGATGTGGTGCTTCATTGTCAAAAACAAAAACCAACTCAGCAAGAGATTGTTGTTGAGTTAATCCTCTCCGAAAGTTGTAAAAAATTATTGCACGAAAATTTTCTCAACTCAATTCAATTTATTGGATTTTTGACTTTCAAACTTTAAAAATTCACTATGACTAAATCACATGCCGTATCTTGACAAAAAATTAGATTTAGGTTAACGAAAGATTGAGATTAACTGTGGCACCTAACGTTTCATTACTGGCGCCCTCTATGAGGCTATATGTAACACTAAAAAGACACCCTCGTAATTATATTTACGAACATCCCCGTCTATGAATGTGAAACCTGCAAATCCTGCTTAATTACTAATAATAAAATTCGATTATTGGTAAAATTGGTGCCTCTAGTGTATTCTAAAAATTCGATGAAGTGATTTTAGTACCAATCATGAGACAAATTTATTAATTTTTCAAAATCTATTTTGTTGGCTTTGAAAAATTAAAAACAATTCGTAAGAAATAGTTTGTTTAATTTAATTATTATGTAATAATTGTATAATTAATATAATATCTTGTAAAATATTTCCTCATATTTAGGATTGGTATTGTTGCATGAGGAAATAATATATTCATTGTCCTTGTTTGGATTAATTTCAGTCCTTAATTTTTTTCTTTTGTGCTGATAAAACTTCCTAATGAAAAACTAAGATAATTTATTGTTGTATATCCAAAATTACAAGATTATCGTAAGAATTACTGTGTGTGTATTTAATTCAAGTTGAAGTACTTTAATATACCTACGTGTACACATATTTCTCTAAATAACTTGGAAAGGTCAGGGAATTCCTTAGCACTAACAGTACGTAACCGGATTTAAAACAATCACAACATTTCCATTGAATGCTAATGCAATTATGTGTTAGACTACAATTGTTCGTGTTGTAACTCACTTACTTGTAATTATAGTATAAATAAATAAGGAATTGCCCGGAAAATAAGAAATGACTCATTTCTCACATTAATTTTAGACTAAATATGTGAGGTGCAATTATGATAGTAAGCTATGGTGCATAGTGCATGTTTCTTTATCTCATGATAAATATGTATATATAGATTGTTATTCATAGAATTTAGACTATTTAGTTTAATTTAAAACTATAAAAGTTGTGAATAACAGCATTGACATCGAACAATTTTTGTATTCTAATTTTCTGATATAATTTGGTAAATTCATTCATTCATCAAAATTTAATCAGTGGTAATGGGCCATAATTTTTACTACAATATTTGTGTGTATTTTCACATTGTAAAGATCTAAAATAATTCCCATTAACCAATTTGTACCGATATGAGTTTGTAACGTGCTCTAATAAATACATATTACGCCACTGTGCTGGCGAAATAATTATTGGTTTACGATTACATATTAATAAAGTGAAGATTTTAACTATTAGTTTTGTTTCTATTTTAAATAAATTGCATGAAACAAATCTGAAGTAAGGAAATAGAGATTACAGATTACAGTTGTTTTACAACAAGGTTACGAAGGAAAAGGCGAAAATTTCAATTATATATTCATCCGTTGCAGAAATAATAATAGAGTCACATCTAAATTAGAATTGTGACAAAATTGAAGAAGCGTTGAACCAATTAAATAGTGATTTTTTTTTGTATTTTTAAAGTAGCAGAAATATTTAACGAACTAAAGATTCGCATGGGAAGATCAAATACTGAATTAAAATAACTATTAATAAAGATTTAAAAACGTTTCAATTACTGTATAGTAAAATTCCAAAATTTACCTACTTTTCGTTTAAAAATAGACACGAGGAATACATAAATCCAGTCACTACAACACCATATATAAATACATCCAGAGCCGCTTTGTTTTTGTTATGCTAAATCGGTTACATTTACTATGGTTCACTATTTTATACAAAATATTCATGTTCTTAAAATACACAAGATTGTATTAAGAGCACTAAACATATTAGTACCGTGTCGTGGCAGGCGTAACAAGTGTTTTCATTTTTTTTCCACCTAACCAAACAGCCAAATTTCAATGTCATGAAAATAAAACAAAAATTGCCAGTATGTAGGTTAATGAATGAAGAAAAAATTCAATGACGTTCTTGAAAATAATTAGCATTTAAAAGGTGAAATACGCAAATTTTAAATATATCTCGATCTGAAAATATCACACAACCCAAAAACTGTACCTACTTCCCAGTTAAATATAGAGAAATGAATACATAGACCGACCTACTGCTACAGAACACACAAATAGGCTGTGCGTTTTGTTTTTATTTTGCTGGCTGATATTTTGGCAATGTAAAGAAAATATGCATGATTTTTTTGATTACAGTGGCAGCATTTGGAAACCTGGCGAAACTTTATTTTTATAAATTTATTTTTCCCAAAAACATTTCTCCAGAAAAATAATCTAAATATAGCCTGCGTTCAAAAAAACAATATAATGAATTCTAAAACATAACGAGGTGCGAAAGAATTTAATAATCGGAAATAGGGAAATAGAAAAATTCGAATTTATAGTAGTGAATAACTATAGGCGTTTGTTTATAATTAAAATATTTCACATTTGAATTGAATTCATATGTACTATTTGGAGACCGGAAAAGAGAGGCCCATGACTCATCGCTCACGGGCGTACTATTGAAAATTTGTATTTTTAAAGAGTTTTTAATTTTATTTATATAATTGGAAAACAAACGGGCGGTGATCTATAAAATACGAAATACATTTTTATTTGTTCATTTGGTAGTTCAAGTTGAGTAAAGGAGTATTAATATTAACTAGCAATACTTTCTCAAGGTTTTCTTCTGTTAAATTTGTTGTCTTTGAATGAAACACATCCTTCTAGATAGAAACCGTCTTTTCTACATCGCAACTGGTTATAAGCGCACACCGGAAACATTCTTTTATTTCAGCGTATTTAGTAGTTAGATTTTGAGGCATTGTCCTCATACACGCAATGTTATTAAATCTTAAACATGTAGCGAAATTTTGTAATCTATCGAAATTCTCTGCATAAAAACTAGTAGCTTCCAACCATGTTCCCCATCTAGTTATTACAGGAGCGGGAGGCAGTGACAAAGATGGAAGTATTTCCCCGTAAAAAGCTATTCTCAATGGTGCTTTTCTGAAAACTTTTTTAAAAGCGGATACAAGTCTATTAACTTCCGGATCCTTTAATAGAAATCGAGATTTAATAACATTGCGGCAATTGCGTATGGGGACAATGCCTCAAAATCTAACTGCTAAATACGCTGAAATAAAACAATATTTCCAGTATGCACCTATAACCAGTTGCGATGTAGAAAGAACGTTTTCTATCTACAAGGATGTATTTCATTCAAATAGGACAAATTTTACAGAAGAGAACCTTGAGAAAGTATTGTTAGTTAATATTAATACTCCTTTACTCAACTAGAACTACAAAATGAACAAATAAAAATGTATATCGTATTTTATAGATTACAACCCGTTTGTTTTCAAATTAACAGTTAAAACAATGAAAAAAATAAACTAACTCACCGTACTTTATTTAGTTTACGAAATATAACCTAATAAATAAAATAATTTTTAAAAACTCCTAACGCTTCTATCTACGCTCACGAAGAAAGGAATTTTACTGTTATATCGAATTGTGTCACAATTCAACGACAAAAAACAGATGTGTGGTTAACCGAATGAATAGTGCTAATCAATAACTACGTGTTGCACTTAGCGATGTTATAGACTTTTTATATGGTCCATCGTAATTTCGGCCCGATGCGTCCGGTCTCTCGTAATATTAGCTATCGTGAAAGATCTTAAAGATCTCGTTAAATATCTTTTAATATTAAATTTATGCCATTCATACAAGCATAGATTTAATTATTAGGTAATACCATATGATCAAAAAATATTTAGAAAAGGGATGGCCATGGTTGGGAGGATTACTGTCTTTGATAGGCCCAGCCTCTTGTTGGTTCTACATGTTGGTTGGATGTCAGTTTCGATTTGAAGTTTTATTTGACGTATTTCGACAACTAAGTTGTCATCATCAGTAGGTAAAACCACTAATCAAAGTGTCGCACATGGGGCACAGTAAAGCTAATACATATAATAACGCAACAACTTTACACGGCGTCCACGTACACAATGGACGCCGTGTAAAGTTGTTGCGTTATTATATATGTTAGCTTTACTGTTGTCGAAATACGTATTTAGGATACGATTATTAATTGCGAGTACAGATACTTTATACTATTTTGTAGAGACCTCATTGAATTCACAATAAATTAGAATTAGCGCAGCTGTTCGCTAGAGAAGAATTATCGGACCCATATTGTTTGAAAGAATACTAAATACTGAGCGTAATAAAATTAATACCATTTTTAAATATGATGCACGATTAGGAACTACCAGAAGGTCATATTTAGCCAGATGGAGCTCGGGACATACTATCTTTGATAATATTGGTTTTCTAAAGAAATATTTTGAAGATCGCATCATTAATTTAAATACAAAAGCAACCATGGTTCTGCGATTTAACACCATTTAGTTTTCCTTATACTTAAACAATTTCATTTTTGTTACTCACTGTGATGATCTAGATGATCTACAAAAAATAATTACCAATAGGATTGAAGATATTAATAATGAATATTGGATTCTTTCAAATATGATCAACCCTGCTAAAAATTATATTTTGTTGAAATATATGGGCAGTGGCTATGTTTTCTCTTAATTGATAAATTTACTTTGTCACAATCCTTTTACTTCTAATATGTAAACAATAAAATGAATAAAACAAGTCAAAGTAATTACTATTAATGCGGCATATACTTTAAATACTAAAATAGCGATTTTTTCATCAATACAGAATTAATCTATGTCACGAGTGATTTTTCTAATTAAAAAAAATTGTTGGCCCACACCGTATATTTATTCGTTCTCAATATATATTATTATAAGTTTTTGAAAGATTTCTCTTTATACATATTTGTGTATGTATTGCATTATTCAGAGGAAGTTATGCATGTATGTTCGAATATTTTTCAGGGAAATTATATCTAATCAAAACGACGTTTTCATTCGTTATGGCATGAGTTCGCCCACATTTGTTTCAATGGACATACAAACATATTTTCGTAATAAATATAGAAGTGTATCAAGTTAGTATGTGGATGATAATGAAACACTTTTTTAATTTAAATTTACACTAATTCAAGAAAAAAAAAATTGTTTTCATCATTTTTAAAAACTCCATAATAAACACAATAAGAAAAGAATTATATCCTGTTTATATCTGTAAGCTAATTTTTGGTAATTTCATTCAATTATTACGTAAATTTTGGAAACGAAGTAATCCCCTTCTGTTCATGAGAGTATATATGAGAGAATTCTCACCATAATGAATGGAAATGTTACCTTAACCTATGCAGTTCTATTTACTCTCCCCAAACTCAAACTTTAACCTTGTTCGACTTTCTTAATTTATAACATTACCCTTTTCAAGTGCATGGGTTGTTCTAATAGTTGTTAATTAAATTAAAATTATTAATTTTTGGATAAAATATACTTTTTTTTCAAAGTATCTTATTTTGGCTAATATATACTTTTTATTTACTGAAACCGCATATGGAAAACTAACACAATATTCAATTTCCGGAGTTTTTATCAAAATCTTTATAAATACTGCAACTGCTATGCTGAATGAACTAACATTTAATGATCCTTTTGCTTAGGTTTGGAAGACGTTAATCAAGTTCTTAATGCATTTTATTACATTATTCGCAGGCATCCGCCTTGGTTCACGGATGATAAAAGTTTCATCCGTACCAAAAAATATTACTTCAAAAAATGAAAAATCAGAAGGTCGTTACTTTTTTATGAGGAATTCAGTAGACTGCGTCAACAAATTAAGCATAAATTGCGACACATATCAAACTCAATTCGAATCTAATATAGTTGATCACTATATTAGATTCGAATTGAGTTTGATATGTGTCGCAATTTATGCTTAATTTGTTGACGCAGTCTACTGAATTCCTCATAAAAAAGTAACGACCTTCTGATTTTTCATTTTTTGAAGTAATATTTTTTTGAAGTAATATAGTTGATCACTATATTAGATTCGAATTGAGTTTGATATGTGTCGCAATTTATGCTTAATTTGTTGACGCAGTCTACTGAATTCCTCATAAAAAAGTAACGACCTTCTGATTTTTCATTTTTTGAAGTAATATTTTTTGGTTTTTCATCCAGAATTTCATATCCAGAATTCCAATTTGACCATGACCAAAATTTGTGGAACCAATAGGTATTAGTAGTCGATGGTGAACTATCGTTGACGAGAATTGCCACTAAATTTTGATGGTTTTAGTCCTACGTCTTCTCTTTTGTATGAACATAAAATCATGAAACTATAATATATCGAGCTTCAATACTGATTTTGAAGCTAATAAAATTCAAAAAAATCCATTCTTCTGATTCTACTCAGAGATTGCTAGCATATTTACTAAGAGAGATTTTTCAATTAATTCAGTTGTTTTAATTACGATCCAACGCTTACTTCTAAAAATGACTAAAACAGCTTACATAATATTTCTGGTGGAATATCTATACTTAATGCAATTTGTTGTTAGATAGAAACAAAGACTCTTAAAAGAAATATGATTTTTGATTATACCTACTAAGAGATATACATCTCTTATGTCTCATGTTACTCACAATGTTGTTTAATAGAGTGCATTATATTTATGTTGAAACCCAGCACAACAATAACGCAGGGTGTTTATATGATCATTAATGTTGATTATTATTTATGTGCGTTTATTGTCATGTGATAACGTACAATGTTGCTTAATAGAGTGAATCAGTGGCGGCTTTTTAATGAGAGCAAGTGAGCAATTGCACCCCCTGGAATTATGAAACAAAACAAATCAAGCGGCGACAAACTGTGAAAGTATTTATTTATTATGTATATTATGTATTCATAGTTATTGACGAGGAACATGGCACGCTAACAACGTACATATACCGATCGTCGTCACAGATATACTGAGCAAAGTCCAACTCTTGCTCTGTTAAGGCATTAACATTACATTGATGGTGGGGAGAACTGTATTTAGCCGTACTTCAATGTCGTATAATACATAGCGTTGGAGCAACTGAACCAGACTGCTCTCGGGCGTTGTTACAATGAATACGGTATCTTTTTTACAGAACACCGCGTTTTCGCGGTTATCGTATAATGAAAAAATCGCAGTAAAAAATCTTAAACGGCCGATGCCTCAATTATGTTTAAAAAATAAACAATCTGTTAAAGGTAAAGACGTTATAAGAAAATTCAAAATGAATATTTATCAGAAAAATGACTGGATTTGTGGGTGTGAAATTAAAAATACTTTGTTTTGTTTTCCGTGTCTTTTGTTTGGTGGTGAACCGTCTTGGTCAAAGAACGGAATAAGAGACTTAATTCATCTTTTATTATTAAACATGAAAATTCCGAAGGGCATTTGAAAAATATATTTAGTCTAAGAATGTTAGGAAAAAAAAAACATTCAGAATGTTTTAGATTCATCATATAGAAAAGCAATTCAACAACACAATGAAAAGTTAACAAAAAATAGGCATGTGTTAAATTTAATAATAAATTGCATTAGATTTTGTGGCGCGTTTGAACTGGCACTTCGGGGTCATGATGAACAGCGAATAACAAGGGCATTTTTCGGGAATTGATAAATTTTACGGCAGAATTGGATAAATCGCTCAGAGATCACATCGAAGCAGCACCGGTTTTTAAGGGATTAGCAAAAACGATACAGAATGAGCTGCTTGATGCAATGTTGAACGTGTATCATTGACAAGTTGCCAGTGAAATTAAAGCAACCGATTTCATATCTGTGATAGCTGATGAAACCACAGATGTGTCCAATCAGTTTCAGTTGGTGGTTGTTTTAAGATATATTGTGAACGCGAGACCGGTCGAAAGATTTTGAAAATTTCTTCAGCCTAGTGGACATGATGCTAATTCTTTATCTGCCGCCATCCTTAACGAAATTAGTTTGCTTGTTGATGACCCAGAAAAACTGATTGCACAGAGCTATGATGGGGCAGCAGTCATGAGTGGTGCTATTAACGGCGTGCAAAGACATGTCCAAGACCAGTATCAAGGGCTAATTTTGTACATTGTTATGCACATCAGACAAATCTAATTACTGCCTTAAAGAAGCAGTAAAATTTTATCCATGCCTCAATGAAAGCAGACTACGAACTGAATTAAGCGTTCTATATTCTAGAGAAGAATTTAGGCAAAATATAGAAGTCGGTGCTGTAGGTCTGTTAGGTCTTCTGCTGGATGGATTAAGCGACACCTTTAATGAAGTTGTTACGCTTTTAAAAATTGTCATTACAATCCCAATTACAACGTCCGAAGCGGAACGCCAGTTTTCACGGCTGAAGGGAATGAAAACTTTCCTAAGAAATACAATGAAAGAAGAGAGATTAAATGCCCTTACTATGTTATCTTGTGAAAAAGAATGTGTAAATGATTTCCCAAACTTTAATGAAAAAGTGATAGAACTGTTCTGCAAGTCAAAGACACGTAAAATTGACTTCGTTTATCGTCAGATGTAATTAAACTGGTTAGTGTAATATTTACTATTCCCTCAAAACAAACTCTACGATGAACAGTACCTGTCTGAAACAGTACGTCGGTGAAATTTATAAGGATTGGGAAAGCTTTTTTGTATTACACTTTTTAATTTTGAAATTATGCACTCCCTATGTGAACCACCCCGAGCCGCCACTGGAGTGAATTATATTTACGTCCGAACAATCCAGCACAATAGTAACACAGAGTGTTCAAGTAGTTTAGAATTTAGCGCCCTTTTTTTCGTGGTTTATTTTGAATGCTTCCAGATTCTTGTCAGTAGAAAATAAACCTAGAAATTGCCCACATCCCAAGCTCACTTAATAAAATCGTTTTAATAACACAAGTAGGTACTCTTTACATTAGTATATATTTCGTTATACTGCGAATTAACTCATCAATACTTCACGCGTGATATTTTAAATCTCAGTTAGACTAATATGAGAAATGTTTATTTTTTGATAGACGATTATTTGCTTATTTTATATCTCTATTAATATTAATAACTAATTAAATATGGGTGTTCCTATTAATAAATCTAATTAATTAATTTAAACCGAATGTTATAGAGAGATTAATTTTTATAAACTGTCATGTATTTGTCATCTCTACCTTCATATCTAATCTAAAAGAACATATAATAATATATATATATATCCGTAATAAATTTAAATTTCGAAGATTTATTTTAAGATAGCGATGATGAAATTGCTGAATTTGTAAATAATGTGGACCTTTTTAATCTGTAAAGTGAAAACGAATTTATTTATAATACGTCTGTCTTTGTTTATTACATTTGTACTCATACATGTTTTTATTGTACAATGTGATATCCTTAGTTTTCTTATTTTTCCTTACTTTTAACTGGAAAACAAAATAATGAATTAGAAAATTAATTCATCACTTTTATTAATTTATTTATTTACCCAACGAAATATTCCAATTACAGGATAAAAATTATGAATCATATACATACGATTAGTAACAAAAAAAGGTATTATAAATACTAACTTGTCTAAATATAAAAAAATATAAAATATATAAAAAAGCATAAAACAATAAACAAGAAACTAATAAGAGATATGAATGTAAACAAAAGTAGTAGAAATAAAAAACAAGAACAAGAAATAAGGTCATCTAGCAACTTATTAAATCACCATAAATACTAAAACGAATATTTATCACAGGTGACCTGGAAGATAGAAAGTACGGGAGGACGTGTGAAGAATAGTGGGACAAGAAAATTAAAATAAGATAATAGCGTTGTGAAGCCTGTGTTAGCCTAAGGAGGAAGTTTAGGCTGGCTACGAAACATCTAAAGAAGAGAGAAGGGACGTTGAAACAAGAAAGGAGTTGAGTAGACGCCGTCCCCATTAAACCACATGTATTTCAAAAATCGTCGCTGAACTTGCTCAGGTAGACGTTCTTGTGCTTGATAAAAGGGATACCATATCAAGCTGGCATATCCCAAACGTAATCTTACTAATGAGTTAAATAAGGAAATCAATACACTCACGTTAGAATATTCATCACAATTACGGACAATAATACAAAAGTTTGTGTGGCCTGCTTAGACACATTGCTGATATGCTCATTGAAGGTGAGTTTCATATCGAAGATAACGCCTAAGTCTTTAATTGTTTCAACATGTGATATACTCATATATCCAAGTTGGTAATTAAAGTGTATAACATTAAGTCTTTTGGTGAAAGATTGAAGTGTTGAAAGTGTTATTTTTGCACCAAGTCTGTATGTTAACCAGATCAGCCTGTAGTCGAAGACAGTCCCTAGCGTCGGAGACTTTAGAAAATAACTTTAAGTCATCGGCAAAGAAAAGGTTATGAGACTCGATCTGGTCTGCAAGATCGTTAATGAAAATAATAAAAAGCTGTGGACCTAAGTTAGAGCCTAGCGGAATTCCATAAGTGGGAATGTAGGGTGATGATAAATATCTATTGTAGAATACACGGATTTTTATCTAAAATAGCGATTTTCAAGCGACTAACTGACACTGAATCAAGTCACACTGGCATTTGCTGGACGAATGCAATTGTTGGAAACATACATATTAGCAAAAATTAAAGCGAGGACAGGTATCTTGAGTATTTGTAGATTAGCTTATTGTCAAATAATAAATGGAAGGAATTTTGAGCTTTACCTTGATACCTAAAGATGATTGAACACCAAAATCTTTGCTTTTGCCGTTTATTTGTTGTTAGTTTTATTTATTGAATGTTAATTTAGTTCCAATTTCAGTTTTTTTTTGTTTTTTTAATGGGCTTGTTTTAATTAATTTAATGAAATATTTCTCGAAAATTTTCTTATGTAAGATATCAAACATTTTATGCTGTAATTTGGGCGGCCCAGGGGTCTCTCAAAATCGCGGAAAAAAATTAGGGGTTGTCATTTGGGAAACAAAAGGTGACGTCATCGCTTGCAGGAAAATGGGTGTAGAAGGGTGATTATGGCACGAAAATGTGTATTTTTAAAGAACGGAATCGACGTGCTTCGGGATTTTTTCATAAAATCACTTATTTCAGTTTTGTTCGCTATATTCGCATATATTACTTTCCGAACACGGTGTATATATTTTATAATACTATCTTCTAATAGCATAGCATTTGTAATTACTAAAGAGGATCATTCGAGTAACATCGAGACGGCGGCTTGTTCCTAGCGCGTATATCTATTTTGTCAGTGGCCACCGGACACGTTAAACGCACTTCCCTACATCGTAAAAAGGGTCTCTTTCTGGCTATTCGTGACATAAAACTATTATTTATCACCGTAAACCAGAGAAGTGCACTGAACGGTGTTCGGACGGCGACTGACAAAATTGTCGCTAGGAACGAGCTGCCGCTTCGATATTACTTGAATGAACCTCTCTAGTAATTACACTGAATTTTGAACGTCTTAAAAAAAATAAATGAAAAGAAATAATGTAAATTTCTAAATCTCAGATACTTACGCGTTGGAAGTCCATAGAAATGAAAATAATTATTAGTAGTAACAGTAAAATCAAGAAGAAATAAGGTCTTTTCAATGATGATATTTGTTCAAAGATGATATTAATTTTATATATATTTATATGATATTAATACAACATCATGTCGCTAATATAAGTGCCAAGACATGAGGGAATTAAAGGAAATGAGACGAACTGCCCAAGGAAGGTACTAATAGGAACTTTATAGGACCAGAACCTGTGTGTGGAATCGCTAAGGATTCCGCTAAAAGGGAGATCTGGTTATGGCTAGAATGAGAACATAAAAAAAATTGGAGGCTAACAGAGGATCAACTCCATCCTAAAACACTACTAAGGGAGCTGGACTCTAGGTTTTCAGCCAACCTAATTCGTAGTAATAAAAAAAAATTAAAATAATTACTGACTTGATAACCGAACATTGTCCTTTAAGGAAGCATCTGTACAGTAGCAGCTCAGTTAACGAGGATTACTGTCTTTGACAGGTTCAGCCTGTTGTTGGTTCTACCATATGAGCAAAATTTATTTAGATAACAGATGGCCATGGTTGGAAGGATCACTGTCTCTGATAGGTTCAGCCTGTTGTTGGTTCTACATCTTGCTTGAATGTCAGTTTCGATTTGAATTTTTATTTGACATGAACTAAATGTCAGTTTCGATTTGAAGTTTTATTCGACATAATTTAAATGTCAATTTTTTTTTAGCTAACAACCGAAATAATTAGAGCTACTTCAAATCAAAACTGGCACTTAATTGGCAACAACAAACTGAACTAATGAAAGACAGTGATCCGCCTAACCATGGCAATCCTTTATCTAAATAATTTTTGCTCATATCGTACATGTTAGTTGAATGTCAATTTCGATTTTAATTTTTATTTGACATGAATTACAATCAGTTTCGATTTGAAGTTTTATTTGACATGCTTCCAATGCAGCTGATCCTCCAAACCATGGCTAAATAATTTTTGCGCATATGGTATGAACTATTATGATGCTTTAGAACCAAAATCTTCTAAAAATAATGATTTTTAGTTGGTTTACGTTATATTTGTACAAAAAACACTACACTTCATAAAGTGTATCATTTCAGTTCGTACTGTCCAAGTGTGAACCGCAACTTGTATTTTATCTCTTTCTAACATACAATTAGGCTTATCTAGCTTTACGCCCGCCCCTTTTATCAGCGCGCCAATACGATGCGAGCAGCTCTATACGTTTTGCTACCGCGCAACTATCACGAGGTTTTGGTCGTGGTGTACATGAATACGCGCTGTAATACTACTCACGTTTGTCATTTTAGTTACGCGTACAACTTTGAAATATTATATTAAATAAAAAGGATAAGTTATCCAGGAGATAGATAGTTTTATGATATTCGGCTTGGTGTGAAATAATTTCAATACTGTTGTTTATTGACTTTGTTTCCGACATTCTGACTTCTTGGTTAAGTATTCTTCGAATTTGAATATTTTGTTTGTCATCAAAAATTATAAAATCTGTTCTTTTGAAAACAATACTGATAATAAATAGTAATATCAATAAGTGGCAATAAGTACAAAATTGTTTGATTATCACTTTGACATTTCTAACCTACTTTACTCCTTATTATTATTTTGACATGTAGATTATGTATATGCTCAAATTTTGACAATATTGCAAAACATGACGTTTATATTTTATGATGACAAACGGTTGTTTCCGCGATTGAATACTGACTTCATTTGACTCAGCAGTACAGATTTGAATTACATGCTTTGAATTTGGCCTTGAACTGAAGAAATATACTTTATGATGTACAAAAGTTTTGCAATATGATGCAATCGATTGCAGCATATTGTAACAAGTTCGACGTAAGTTCAAATCTGTTCAAATCTACACTCTAGCCGGTGACTCGGTCGCTCTCTGTTAGTTGCTCCCGAATTACGGCAGTATAAAGAGTTCACTTTGTCATTTTGGCCAAAAACGAAATACCGGGCAATTTTAGGCTACAACTTTGTCCGTGGATTAAATATTGATCAGTGTTTAGAGGAAAAGGCTCATGTGCCAGAAGACTATTGTCCACTTAGTACGACGGTATACGAGTGGTATGAAGAGTTCCATCGAGGAAATTTTGGCTTGCGAGATACTTGGGAGTCCGATAGGCGTGTAAGTTATCGCGAGATAAAAGAATCAACACCAGCAATTCTTACTATTCTACACGAACTTCGTCAAGAGAGAAGTTTAAAAATGGAACACCTTATGTTAACAGAATTTTGACATTATATGTGGCCAAACCTAGTTTTACTACTACGATGTGTCCACTAAAGCACAGAACGAAGACAGGTGGTCTTTTCCACGTAAAAGTAATTCTGGAGCTTGTGATGGTGGAAGCGCAAAAACCAATGACCGCAGTGTTACAGTGAAGAGCGTCCAGAAATTGGCTCGAGACAAGGCATTTGGTCTCTCCACAACAACAACGCTGCTTCGGGACGTTTGTACAGAGCCTTTAGCAAGAGCCAAATTGAAGGTGTACAACAAACCACCATGGAGCCCAGATCTCGTTCTATGCGACCCTGCGTTAATAAGGGAGGAATTTTTCTAGCGATGGTGACCTTTTGTGTCCAGTTTTCAAACGAAACGTGGAAGGGCTAGTTTGATGACTAGCTTCGAATAATGGACAAATGTATAGAATGTGGTGGAAGTTATTTTGAAAGATTATTTGAAACTTAAAGGTCTGTTGCAACACTGTTGTAGTTTCCTTTGTATAGGTATTAAATGGATTTATGCCAAATTGTCGAAATAAATACGATATATACATTATG
The DNA here is from genome assembly GCA_935421215.2 of Melolontha melolontha. Classification (NCBI taxonomy): domain Eukaryota; kingdom Metazoa; phylum Arthropoda; class Insecta; order Coleoptera; family Scarabaeidae; genus Melolontha; species Melolontha melolontha. The sequence continues at coordinate 117,767,502 of OW285238.1, forward strand.
TTGAAAGTAAGAACATGAAAAACTGAGTAAGCCTTATTAAAAATAATACATTTAAAACTTGCAGGATTTCATTGCCGTAATTAACAGAGAATCATTTTAAACTTAATAATTTCCTTATTATTTAAATAGAATATGAATATTGCTACGATCAAATTCAGAATATTCTAAATCAAAAATTTAATATTCCTGTTGTTTTAAGAAATGTTCAGAACCTCTTCTTTAAAAACTAAGCTCAGAGAATCATTATCTAAATTGATGGTTTTGTAATTCACGATTTTATGTAAAATTCTACATAATTATTATTTAGGTATTAAAAAAAAATTAATCATGATATTTCAAAACTCGTTCGTCTCCAATAACATAAATACCCAAACGAAAATTTCAAATATATTTAGGTCTACATAGTATTTGAAAAAAATCCCTTTCTGTACTCAAATTCTTTTTTATCCAAAGGATGGGCATTTGAAAATATATGTATATATATCTATTAAGAAATATGTCACTGAAGATTCAAATACAGAGACCATCAAAGCAAAAAAGGAGAATCTATTTCTTTTGTTCTGCAGGTAGGTTAACTTGAAGATCTAGCGTGTTGGAAGACATTTCAAAGAAGTATTGTTCCCGCTATTTAAACGTTTACTAAGTGATTCTTACAAATGTGCTCTAAAGTTAAATTTACATCATACAGAACTCTTAAAGGAAGTAGGATTAAGAAACCGTATTTGTGAGTCATAAATGTAGAAAGTGTAGTTTTTTGTATACTAATAGTGGGTATAATTAACTATTTATTTTTAGAGGACTTTTGTTTTTAAGATGTATTCAAAATTGTCTTAGTGTGGCATAGCAAATACAAACAATAATTAGTTTATTTTTGTTATCAAGTTAAATTTAAATTTTTGATTTCTAATACTATTTATTTTCCATTTAAATTGTCAGTTTCTAAAAGATGTTCTGTATGAAGTAAAGTAAGTAGGTCGCCGTATGTCTTTGCAATATAATTCAGGAAGGGTGCGGTTATATTAAAATAAGAATTTACCTTATCTGCAGGAATGTGTCTGGTAGTCATTGTAGTCCCTGGTGATGAATGATATCCAAAGAAATCCAGCAATGCGAATTGAATTGAGCAAAATATACAGGTCACTACACTACTCCATGGTGTCACTCACATAATCCAACTATAACATGATTTAGTTGCCTTTTTGCTTTGACGGAAGTGTTTTAAACAATGACAAGAAGTAACACACCACCTACACAGTCAAGAACACATCAATGATGACCGCACTTTGTTTTGGAATTATGGTTCCAGTGACAGAAGAACCTCAAATATAACAATACAATGCAGTATAGAGATCCTCTGCGCTAGCGAACCTGCGCCGAAATACATAAGCAGCTGGATGAAAATATTCATACTCAACGATGTTTTCATGAGATTTACAGTGCCATCTATATTAAACGATTACTAGTCGCAATTATTGATTACTTCAAAATTTGACAGCTAGTGTCACCTATATATTGAAAGCTAAATCAAATTATAGTTCAAAACCATTTCCATAGTAGTTTTCTATAATTTTTAAAATTTGACCATATAAAAAAAATTTGAAATGTAGCAAAACATAATTACTTTTCTATTAATATAATTCATAAGATTCATAGATTCGACATAATCTTAACAAAAAAAAAAATGTTCAATTCAGAATAAAATATTTATACAAAATTTCTAATTAGTTCACAACAAATTTTGGGACAAATTTAAATTATATTAAAAATAAAATGTGCAAGGGGTAATAATAAATGCTGACCACCTTCACGTTCTATGTAAAAGTTTAATACCTATTGGTTTGTTACTTAAAATGTCTTCAAAGTTACTATTATTTCATACAGAGTGTATAAGCGTATGTAGTAGCGTAGCATGAACAATAAATTACAACCCTAGAGGCCATCACAAACATAACCTGGATTTGTACACATATTCTGTCAACTAATTTGGATAATGAAAAAAATACTAATATTGAGATAGTTGTTCCCAATAATGAATTCATATCATGAAGACAATGAACATAATGATTTCAATAATGTTAATAGTGAAGACGTCTTGAAAATTTTAAACGTAAGTTAGTTAAACTCAATTTTATTTAAACAGGTGTTCTATACACCTACTTACATTAAAAGCCGCTCCTTTTAAGGTAATATAAAATTGTCTCCTTATGTTATTTCAGGAAAGAGTGTGCGCTTTGTACCATTTTCGGGATCATTATTTTGAAGACCACGATATTAAAGAGTCAATAAACAGAAACCGTGATATAGATGTAGAGTTAGAGAAAACTAAAGAATTGTTTATTAAATACAAAGGTATGTTTTTTTATGAAATGCTTTATTTTTACTAATGATATTTTATAGACTGTGTAGAAAATTCAACTCGTGCAAAATATTATTATTTAAAAGGGAGAGCTTTAAATGTAGTGTGCCGTTATAATAAAGAAGCAGAAGACATTTTATCAAAATCAATCAAATTAGATCCTAAATTGGTTGATGCATGGAATGAATTGGGTGAATGTTATTGGAAAAATGATAATTTGAAAGAGGCTTCAAACTGTTTTAATAAAGCGTTGCTATATGTAAGTCTAAAATGTCTCAATTAATGTCTTAGTCATTAGCTCAATATTTGTAGGGTAAAAATAAAGTTTCGTTAAGAAATTTGTCCATGTTAGCAAGACAAACTATTGCTACTAACCAAGAGGAAAGACAGAAGAATATTGAAGTTGGTTTAAACTATGCGAAAGATGCTGTTCAGTTGGATCCACATGATGGCCTTTCTTGGGCAATTTTAGCAAATGCTCATTTGTCATCTTTTTTTGGTGTAACCCAAAATCCTAAAATACTAAAACAATGCTTAAGTGCCTATTCCCAAGCAGTGAGTATTCAATTTTTCAATGTAAATTTTATACCTCGGTTTTTTACTTCATGGTTGCCAATAATAATTTTTACATTCTTATAAATAGTTGTAATTTATGGAATTTAAGGATTTTTTAATACTTGCTTAGTGAAGGATGTTTCATAATTATACCGAGTTTAATAAAATTTTTGATTTAGAAATTGTAGAAAATAATTACAAAGTAAACCAACAAATTTTGAGTTATAATTATAACTTTCATTAACAGAAATTCAGTTTTTAATCTATGGGTTTACTAAAAACTTATTGTCAGTTCATCAAAGTCCAGAGACATAACGCAACAAATATGTATGTGTGAAAATTTGTGGAAAATGTTAAATTTGAATCTATACATTGTTCAAAATGACATATTTTTGTTTATGTTTAATTAGTATATATATTTTCATTTATTTTGATGATTAATGCATGTCCCTGTGGCAGTGACATTTTTCTTACACCTATAAGATTCATTCCACAACTTACCATAAGCATGCTAGGTTGATGGTTTTAAGATATATGTTCACTATGATATTCCATAAACTGTAGTTACAATTCTAAATCTTGTTTTGAATAATTTTCATTTTATATTGAAAATTTGGCCTCTTCAAAGGATAATTTACTCTTTAAATAACATCCTCAAGTTTCTTTTTAATGGCAGAAATGTAAACTTTTTGCACCTTTTTCATACTTTGAAAGTGTCTTGAAAATATTTTAAATTGGATAAATAAAATGAAGTATTAATATTAGCAGAAATAGGAAGAACATCAAAATTGTAATACAGTAATGTCCGGTTATTACGAACCCGGTTATAGCAAACTTTCGGTTATAACGAACCAGTTTGAAAAGTACGAACCAAGGTTCCATAAGAAACGTGTTAATTTTTTTCGCATATAACGAACCCGCTTATAACAAACTTTCGGATATAACGGACCTTATTTTCCATTTTGTATGTAAAAAGTTTTCGGTTATAACGAACTTATAATTAGAAAACAAGGGACTTCCCCGAGTATCTCGCCAAAAATGCAGTAGTCGATTTTAGCAGTTTGTGCAAGCAGTCGACGTCGAGTCATCAATCTGTGCTTACGCTGATTCTCAAACGTGATTTTAAGACCATGAGTGACGCAGTTGCGAAGAAAAAACGTAAATCTTTTACGTTGAAAAGTAAACATGATATTGTGAAACGATTGCAACGAGGTGTCAAACAAAGCGAAATTTGTACTGAAATGGGACTAAGTAAATCAACGGTAATAAAAAACTAAATTCAGGATAATGCATGTATTAAACAAAAACTTCATTGTAGGTTGCTACAATTTGGAAGCGAAGGCAAACCATATTGAAGAGTTTCGAACAAGTACGAAACTCAAATGTGAAAAAAATCAAAAAACCTACTAAGCACGAAGTTGATCAAGGACTTTTGAAATGGTTTTCTCAGCAAAGAAGTAAAAATGTAACTCAGCGGTGCCGTGTTGCAATCTAAAGCTGAAGATCTTGGGAGTAAATTGTTGGAAGATCCTGAATTAAAATTTAGTAGAAGTTGGATCGAAAGGTTTAAACGAAGACACAACATCAGCAGCGGAAAAATTGTTGGAGAGGCAGCCTCAGTTAATATGGATGTTGTGAATGACTGGTTGGAAAATAAGTGGCCAATAATTAGAGAAAACTTTGGAGATGAGGACATTTTTAACGGCGATGAAACGGGGTTGTTTTATAAGCTCACACCAGACAAGACATTAAGATTCTAAGGGGAGACCTGTACAAGCGGAAAGTTATCTAAAGAAAGAATTACCGTCTTGGTTGTAGCAAATTTATTGGAGAGAGAGAAAAGAAAATTATTGGTGATCGGAAAGGCAAAAAACCCCCGATGTTTCAAAAATGTGGTACGATTACCAGTCAATTATAAATGTAACAGAAGAGCTTGGATGACCTCCGAAATTTTTACATACGAACTACGAGAATGGGACGAAAAATCTTATTACTAGTGGACAATTGCCCGGCTCATCCGGATGTAAAAAATTTGAAGTGCATTAAGTTGGTGTTTATGCCTGCGAATACAAGTTCGAAATTGCAGCCCATGGACCAGGGTGTTATCCATAGCTTAAAAAGCAATTACCGACGATTCCTACTCTCGAAAACTATAAATTCTATTGATAATGATCAAACTAACTTCACTGTGAGTCTCTTGGATGCAATTAACTTCATCCATATGGCATGGCAAAAAGTGTCAAAGCAGACAATCGCTAATTGTTTTCGACACGGCGGATTTATCAGGCGTGAGGATGAATTTGACTCAGATGACAATCTACCATTAGTCGAACGGCCTCACAAAAAATCAAGAAGAAAGTGTTAACGATGTTCAAGATGAACTCACTCTTGGTGAATATGATTTTAATGAATACTTTCACGTTGATGACAACCTTGTAAATGTGGAATTTTTGGATGATGATGCCATTGTAGCTTCTGTGTCTTCTGCAGCTAATCAGACTGACGATGAGAACGAAGAAGATGAGAACGAAGAGGAAGAAACCAAAAATAACGAAGTACCACTAGTTCCAACCACTTCAAATGCAATCCAAAATATTGAAGTCGTTCGTCATTTTCTTCAAACGCGGAATACTCCTCAACATATTCTTAATAAGCTAAGCGAAGTGGAAGTGCACATCAGAGAGATTAATCTTGCCAAAAAAACCAAACTAAAATAAATACGTTTTTTTAGTACATAATTAATATTTTCAAGTTGTTTCAGACATGTAATGTTTGTAATGTATTTTGTTATATGAAAAAAGAATAAAAATTGACTCACTCAAAATAGTGGTGTTTTTTCAAAATCATCACTTATAATGAACTTCGCTTATAACGAACCTTTTTTGCCGGTCCCTTGGAGTTCGCTATAACCGGACATTACTGTATAACATTGTGAATTATGAATAATTTACAAGTAATTGTAATTCTAACAAAAGTTTAGAGTAAAACTAATGAAAGTAGTGGTCGTTATGAAGAATTTATATAATAATGGAAATTGAGTAACCCAAGCATCGTAATATTTATATGTACTTTGGATAACGTAAGCTTAGAGTGTTGATATAAGACAAAAACAGTTACATTAAACCTAGTACTCAGAAAGATAACTTTTAAGAAAATTTTAAGAAAAATAATTACCTAGATCTGAAGTAAGACAGCAGTAGTGAATCTTAAGTAAATAAAAGACTGACAGAAAAAGAATTGCAAAAAGACTTTTGGATTTGTCATTCCACAGTTTCATAGTACATAGAACCCTAAGTTGGTTTTCAATTGTTGTTCTTTATTGTGAAAAGGCACATTGTAAGAGAAAGTTACATGACTTCAAATTATTTTTAATGTATTATTTTCTACAATGGTAGAGAAAATAAAATATAATTTAACTTTTTCTTTAATTTTTAAATTTGTGTTTGTTGCATGTACATATTTTTAATTTTAGGAAAAAGACATCGTTGCCAAAACAACCCCAGACCTTCATTACAACAAAGGAATTGTAAGTGATGAACAGCTGATATGAAATGTGAGTGTTCTTCCAACAATATTTTAATGTTCTATTTTAGACTTTAAAATACGAAGAAGAATTCAAACTAGCTTTAGAATCGTTTAACAATGCAAGTTTATATGATCCAGTATGGGAACCTCCAAAAATTAAGGAAAAACAATTAGTAAAGTATCTGAATGATATTAACGAATTAGTTTTGACTTCGGGTAAAATGAAATCAAAAAGACTGACGCAGTTATTACAGGTATAGTACTAGCTATGCATTTTATCTAAATTTATCTTTAATCGATGTTATTTTAGTCTATAGATTCCAAGCAATTAGGACCTTATGCAGGTGGTAGTTATACGTCATCTAGCGGTCAAACTGTGAAATTAGACCAAGTAAATATAACCGATTTAAATCTTGGTATAAACGAAGAGAAAGTTATATTAGGTAAAGTTGTCTGTTCAGTACATAACGAAGACGCCGTACCATTGTAAGTCATCTTTTTTCGTGTTGAACTATTTGGTTAGTTTTTGATATGTTACAGTACGTTTTGTTTAGTGGATAGGTTAGGTGCATGCGTAGCAGTTACGGTTTATAATTTTGCGGAAGGAAAAGGGGTTATTATTGGAGACTCTGTTGCCATACCCGAACCCTATGTTACTGATGTCGATTTCGAATATAAAAATAAGGTGAGTATTTCCAATATATTTTAATTAGACATGATGGATTGTAACAAAATTAGGTTTTGAAAAAATATAACTTCAGGAAAAAAATTAGAGAAAATTCAGGGAATTTGATTGTTAATAACTTTAAAATGAAACATTTCCTTTCTAAAATTTAAAAAATACCGACATTTGATTTCGTACATTTCTCTGTCTGCGCTATTAGCTTCTTCATATTATGAAAGTAGTAAGTTTTACAAACATTATTAAGACCTTACAGATTTTTACTATTAAAAACATTGTATTCGTATAGTTTATCTACTGAATATCATGCTTTCTATAAAAAAATGTAAGATAAGTATAGCAAACGCCAATTAAGTTGGCGCGAGGAGGGGTAAGTTCACGCAGGTTTAGAAGTAGTGGGGAGATTTGTATTTGGTTTTACATCAAATGTCAGATAATTCTAACCTCTGAGAGTGTATCACTTTATGATCCCCTAGCATAGACATTATGTTCCGTTAAACGTCAATAACAATTGTATTCTGAAAAGTACTTGAGTAGTGGGGGTGGACGTTTTTAAAATCGGCTTCTGCGCATCCCCTCCTCGCGCCAACTTAATTGGCGCTTGCTATATCTGATATATAAATACAAGAGCCGGGGATCAAGTATAATATAGACTTTTTGACTTTTTTTTAAATCAATTTCCAACAGTCAATATCCGATATATAATAAACATGTAGAGAACGGCGAAAAAGTTGCTGTCGGTTACACCATTACTTCGCACGTTACATTTAGATAGGCTTTTAAATGTAAAATCAAAAACACAATCAAATAGTAAAATTAACTCCAGCGGAACAAAATCTGTCTTTAGTAAACAATCGAATTAAATTAAAAATTTATTTATTTTAGGTATACCTAATGAAACTATATACATACTTTATAATTGTGTCTGCCGCATTTGTATCAATTTTAATATTTTTTAATAAGTATTGGTCAGAAACCGATAAAGCGAAGTAGCAAACTATTTTGTTTTGTTACTGTAACAAAGTGTGCGTTTTCAAAAACGAATACGCAATTTATTTCAAATTTACTTAACTCTTTATTGGGCTGAGTTTTTTTTTCTTACCATATTACTTATAATTTCGTCATCAAATATGAATATGAAAGTATATCAAGTAGACTTGCCAACTTTCTCCGGAATGCAGGAATGTATTGTATTGTACGCTGCCAGTGACGAAAAATAGATCGGATTGTGGCAAGGCGAGTGTGTTAAAGAAAGACTTAGATTTTAGCACCTTATGACAAATATGTGATGGTGTGTGTACCGATCCGTCAAATAATTTCAGAGATTATTTCAATTATGCCAACATTATATCATTAGATGCGGAACAGTCTTTTTCTACATATAAGAATATATTTTCATCGCCGAGAACGTTCCACTGAGACATGTCAAAACATCTGATGCTGCTGTTCTTTTTCCGATCTCATTCGCTATAGGATAACGCAGGGGTTCCGAAACTTTATCTGTCCGCGTAGGGAATACATGCTCCGCAGCGCCGCGGCACACATTTAGAGGACCCCTGGCGTACCGAATCTTAAGTGGACATGTGCCTATTATCTAATTTACCGCGTAACAGTTATCGATCTGTGAAAGGTAAACCCACATAGTACTATAGCTCGTGCCTAATTATTCTCAATGCTGTTATTTACATCAGGCGGCTGTCCTTACTTACAATACATCCATGCGTCCCGGACAAAGTCGCAACTCTAGTCATAAGACAGTAGAGAGCTTCGGGATGTTCAAGAAAATTCAAGGACGATGAAAACTATTCTTCGTGTGCTAAGTATTGTTGATATGCAAAACTATTCTTCGTGTGCTAAGCATTGTTGATAAGCAAAATAATTTTTGTGGTTCTGATTTCGGCAATTTTGCTTATTATCTAATTTACCGCGTAACAGTTATCGATCTGTGAAAGGTATATCCGCATAGTACTATAGCTCGAGCCTAATTACTTTCACTGCTGCCATTCGAGTCGCACGACTGTCTTTCCAATACATACATCCCTGCGTTCCGGACGAAATTCGCAACTCTAGTCACATGACAATAGAGAGCTTCGGATCTTCACGGAAATTCAAGGACGATGAAACTATTCTTGTACGAAGCATTGTTGATAAGCAAAATAATTTTTGTGGTTCTGAACTTTCCTTATTTGATGATGATTTACGACTAACTCAAGAAAGGTATAAAACCCCTTACCACAATTAATAATCGTATCCTGAATACGTATTTCGACAACTTAGTTGTCATCATCAGTAGGTAAAACCACTAATCAAAGTGTCGCACATGGAGCACAGTAAAGCTAACACATATAATAATGCAACAACTTTACACAGCATCCATGTATGCACTGACTTTGAAATAAAATACACAGACTAAAAGTTACGACAACTTACCTCTCTTAAGAAACCGGCAACATCATGTGTTTATTCTCTATTCTCACGCCCTCTACCTTTCTACTTCTTTTCTAAGAATGAAAAAAAGATCGGACCGTTGTCCGAGTTAAACGTATTACGTTTGTTTTTAACGATATGAATGCTTTCGTATGCGTCGAGATCTCTGGGGTTGTTAATGGCTTTGACAAGATTTCATTCATTAACCGACATATTGTGAGCTGTGTCTAATGCATGATTTGCCACGCTAGATTTCTCTGTTCTATTAAATTTCATATGTGATACGTGTTTTTTAAAACGGGTTATTATTGAGCTTTTCGTTTGACCCATATATTTCAAATTACAATCATCGCAATTAATTTCGTTTATACCTGGCTTCAAATTCAAATTAAATTTACCTTTGGTATCAGGTTCTATTCTTACCAAGTGTTACTGGTTGCTAAAAAAAATATTATACAACAATGCGCCATCATGTGAAAAAAACAAATGAAAATAATTTTTCTGTGATATTTAATTATCGTTTTTATTACACAATTTCACCACTACGAATGGAAGATTCAAAATTTATTTGTTTTTTGTATTATATAGACAAACTATATCTTACGCTTGAAAATTGTTTATTATCTTATTTATTATTCAATTTCTTTGGTTTTGTTGAGAAAAACTTATTTTTTTACCTAACAGATTGAAACTGGCGGAGTTTGTCATTCAGGATTATCATTTGGTATATGAAATCCATTTTTTGTTTATTATAAAGAAACTGCAAGGCCTGAATTAATGAATGAATTAGGAATTTGGAAGGAAAAAAAATTAAACCCCTGAATTAATCGACACAATCGCCTAAAGTAGGACGTGAAATAAAAAAAAATACACTCACATTTTGACAACCGATGGCATATCAGATTATTGTTAGTGTTTAATGAATTTGTGACAGGGCGTGTTTCGTAGGCAATTTTTATAAATTTTACCTTGCTACTAATTAAATGTAAATTGATAATTTTGAACATCGTGCAGTGATAATATAAGTATCTTTTAAAGAAAGGTATGTCGTTTACGAAAATCCATAATGATATGCAAGATACACTGAATAAGGGTTGTCCTTCGTATACAACCGTCAGAAAATGGAGTAATGAATTTAAGCGTGTCAGGAGCAGCTTAGAAAATTATCCCCACAGTGAACGGCCGAAAAACGGATGCAAGTTCAAAAATGGTGGATAAAGTTCATGATTTGTTGCTAAGTGATGACGATTGAAAGCGTTAGAAATAGCAGAGGCAGTGGGCCTTTCAAAGAAACGGGTGCTTTATATTTTGCACCAAGAACTTGATATAAGAAAATTTTCGGCAAGATGGGTTGCGCATTTACTGACTATGGAACAAAGACGTATTCGTTGTCAAATATCGATGAATAATTTAAAAATTTTTAAACGCAACACAACAGATTTTTTGCGCCGATTTGTTACTTGCGACGAAACATGGGTTCATTATTATACACCCGAATCTAAACAACAGTTGAAGATGTGGACCAAATTCCAAAGAAGGCCAAGACAATTTTATCGGCGGGAAAGGCGATGCAATCGGTATTTTGGGATGTAAACGTAATATTGTTGATAGACTTCAAAAGGGCAAGACCGTAAACGGTGAATATTACGTAAAACTTCCAGATCGTTTAAATACAGGTATCGCTGAAAAGAATCCAAGAATGACTAAGAAGTAAGTGCTCTTTCACCATGATAATACACCTGTGCATTCCAGTACGGTTGCTGCAAAACAAATTGAAGAATTAAGGTTCGAATTAGTACCGCACCCCTCAGATTTTCCAGACCTAGCACCATCTGACCTTCATGTATTCCCTAAAATAAAAGATTTTTTCGGAGGCAAAACATTCTACACAAACGAAGAGCTAACTTCAACAGTGGACGATTATTTTGCAGGGCTAGATGAAAATCAGTTTCGAGACGGAATAAAGCCTTGAACACAGATGAACCAAATGTATCGAATTAAGTGGAGATTATGTAGAAAAATAGTTTATTTAAATTATTCTTTTGTTTGTGTAAGATCGCGCAAATTAATCAACACCGCTCACGTAAAACTAAGTTGATTTAGATATCACTTAAGTGAAAACCTTAGAATCTTCTAAGAAGTATTTGATACTATGAATCAAAGAAAACTAGACGCTGACTTGAATAAATAAAACAAAAAGGAGTCCAAGTGAGATTACCAAGTATTCTCTGTATCGGAATCGCAAATTTATAAATTTGTGTGTTGTGCAGGGAATAACACTTCACAGATAATCGTAAGAGGTTATTTGTGTACCGTTTCTCACTATTGCGGGACGAATTTGTCGAACTTATTTTTATTGGGAAGAGATTAATGGGGAAACTACTATGTTATAATATTAGGTTTGTTCTAACTATCGGCTTCGTTACGGTACGCGTATCGGTTGATCATTTTGCGTACAAGCGTTAGTTTTGCACTACTTTTGGACCGGGGATAATTATAAAGAAGTTGGAACGTATTTGTGATCGTTTGGTTGTCAATGTGGTTTGAAGTACTGCCACCAGCAATAATTGAAATAATCAACTTTGTTCTGTCCTATGATATTAATATTGCCAACTGTAGTTTCACTGGATTAAGTTATGTAATGCGCATGTCAGTCCATTCGGTACATGAGCTAGTTTGACTGTTCCGTGTACCGTTTGTGTACAGTCAAAATTTAGTTGGAGCCCTTTTGGTATCGTGTATTGTACGGTCAGAAATGGGAGTTGCAATGCTTTTTTTTTGCAGTGCGCATGTACTGGACCTTAACTGTACGGTTTTCTTAGCGAGTTGGAACAAACCTATAAATACACAGTCCACAGTTTTGCTTTTTTTATTTAATGTAGTGACTTTGAACGGCTACGCACAATTACTAATCCGCTTTCGGTGAGGCATTATTAGGATTTTGCTGCAGTGAACGACTATCATGTAATTACACGAATACTGAAACACAGTAACCAAATTCAAAATTAAATTTTGGTCTTGTGTATTTCATCTTCTTTTTTTTATAAAGTATACAAAAAATAGACATTACAAAACAAATTTATTGTACATTTCATGATAATGATCACAAAACAATAACAATTCATTGCATTACATACACTTACATAATATAAATATTATAAATGAATAACATGCAAAATTCAAAAACATCTAATTATCTACCCTTTCTCTGTTGATTGTTCTTGTTTTAAGCTGTTAGCAAGTATAGGATAGTCCATTACGTTCTTATTTTATGTCGAAAATTTTCTTTTAAATACTATATTGTCGAAACAGATGTTAATCGCATAAATAGAGAAGAGACTTTGAACTTTATTCAAATTATATGCAGTATATTTTTTGTAATTAAAGTTTAATATTAAAGTTCATCATAAATAAAAAAAAACAGCGGCTCTTTCATAAAGAAGTAGTTAAAATCTATGTGGTAACATCGTTTTGATGTGCTAATGGTCTTACATTTAGGCTTTCGGTGGTCGTTAATAGATATTATAAGAATATTTAAGCCACTCCACTAGTGTACGTTGTTTTACGTTCGTTACGCTGCGTTTAATGCAGCAAATTTTTAGACCGTTATTATGAGGGGGTGTCTTTTTAGTGTTGCATATAGGCTCATAGAGGGCGCCAGCAATAAAGTGTCAAGTGTCAAAATTTATCACAATCTTTCGTTAACTGAAATCTAAAGTTGCATCAAGATACGGCAAGTGATTTAGTCATAATGAATTTTTAAAGTTTATAAGTAGACCGAAAAGACGAATTAGTTTTTTTTCAACTTTCGGATAGGATTAACTCAACAACACTGTCTTGCTGAGTTGGTTTTTGTTTTTGAAGATGAAGCACCACATCAATCGACAATTTCACCTTAGTACTGTGAATTCCAACGTGGACGCATCAGTATCAGCAACGATCCCAGGACAGGTCCGCCAAGAACGGCAGTCACCAAAGCTGTGAGCTGCCTGATTAAGGAACATAGACATGTGACATATCTTGAAATTGAGACATCTATGGGTATTTTAAAAACCTCAATCCAAACGATCCTACATGATGAGCTGGGTGTGAGAAAGTTACTTTCTTGTTGTATTGGAATAGCAAAAGTCGGCTCGCGTTAATTAGTGCCGAAAAACTTTGAGCCGGTTCAATAACGGAAACTCAAAAAACGTCTATAGCATTGTGAGCGGCGCTGATTTATGGATTTAGTCCTATTTACCCGAAAGTAAACGTCAGACCTCTGTTTGGGTGTTTCAAGATGAAGAGAATCCGACAAAAGTAATTCGTTTGCGAAATGATGGTCGTCTTTCTCAAAATCAGATCATGTAGCTACAATTCCTTTGCAAGATCGAAGAACAGTTAATACAGATTAGTAAGCAATCGTTTGTTTGCCAAAAATAATCGCCGTGCTTCGAGAAACCAACCGACAACGGCGAATCATCCTGCATCATGACAATGCGAATTCTCATACAGCTCGAAAGACAATTGAGTTTTTGGAGCAGCAAAATATCGAATTATCATCTTCCGTATAGTCTCGACCTAAGTCCCAACTATTTTTTTACGTTCCCAAAGATCAAGAATGGAATGCGTGGTAGAAAATTTTAGTCGCTGGAAGAAGCAGTAGATAACTTCAAAATGGCAATTTTGACTATCCCAGCCTGAAGACTGGAATAACTGCTTTAACAATTGGTTTGAACGAATGCAGAAGTGTATCAATTTTTGTGGAAAATATTTTGAAAATTAATAAAGCACTTTCAGTCCATCATCCACTGTTTTTATGGCTATATGCAAAACTAAAAAGTCATCCCTTGTATTAGATATTTTTTTAAACTATCAAAATATATTTGTTTATTACAAGTGTATTATTTCGACGTCTGACTATACTATATTTGCTTGCATGTTATTAACATTTGTACAGTACAGTAATAAATAGTTTATTTTCTTTTGCAGGAATACAAATTTCGACTGATCCGTGTAGAAACTCCCTTAGTTATGGTGGTTAACAGTAAGAAATTATCTAGAGATAAACAAGCCGGAGTTCAGATGTCCATATTCAAGAAATTCGATTAATTAACACGTGACTAAAAACAGATTCACACTTCAGAGCTTCCAATTCTCTTTGAATTTTCTCTAATCGTAATTCTAGGAATCCCTTCGCAACTCGATAAAATTAATATTACTAAATTATTAATTAGATTTAGTGGACCAACTATTAAAAAAATAATAAATAAGATAAGAATGAAAATAATTGTAATAAAACTAATGTATTTCTAATCTTAAAAATACATACACATACACACAAATAAAAATAATACACAATAAACGCTTCTTTTCTTTCTTTTGTATACAATAATAAGGAAAAAATGATTTTATCCTGAGTACGAGAGTTAAGTGAAGTTCTTTCTTTAATTAGCTTGTTTTGTCACTGGTAGGCGATTTTATCACAAACGTTTATCACATCCATGGAAAGTAGCTTTAATGTTCCTTCCCATCACAAGTTTGTTTCATATAAGTGAAGAAAATTCGTCAGAACCTCTTCGAACCATTTTCTCTTTGCCGGATCCTTAAAAGCGGGCGTTAAGGCCTTCATGTCCAATTCTACAAGGGCTTCGTTTTTTAAAATATCATTTAAGATTATCATTAAATTTACGGAATCGTGTATTTTGAGTAAGCTGGGATAAGTGAAGAAGTAGTATTGTACTCTTAGATTTTTCGCCGCCCACGTTTCAACTGTTTTATTTCCGCTGGCCACCTTGATTTTGCCTATGTGCTGGGCATGCCATGGACCAAAATACGTTCCTAGTTCAGTTGGGGACATATTTGATATGCCAACTGTACGAAGACGGTGTTTGATTTCATCGTAAGTGGATTTCTTGTATACGTAAACCTGAAACAATAAAAGCGAATTAATCATTTGAAACATAATCGATTTAAGAAGATTATAAAATTCATTTCACGTTATATGCTAATATAAATAAAGATAGTTATTCTAAAACGAGTTAATGAGTTAAAAAAAGTTATTTTTAATAGTTATAATGGCATTGCAGAGAATACGCATTAAAAAAATGATTTTATTACTTATCGCCGTATTACTTATATCCGCAAATACGGATGAAACATTTTGTGTTAAAATAAGAATAATTTTGGTAGTCATAATTTAGAGAGAATAGTTAGATTTAAGTGTTAATTGTAATTTTTACTCCAAATAGTACAGTATGATTTTAAGTGATTAAGCGTAGATCAATTATATGTTTCAAAGTTACAGATCTATGAATGTGATTGTCAGGTCATGAAAAAAATGTAATCCTAGAGTCAATACAAACTGATTTTAGTTATACGATTCAATAACAGGCCTGTGATTGTTAACGTCGCATAATAAAATGTTATCCTAAAATAAATAAACACGTGTCGTAGTGCATACAGTAATTTCTTGGAGATCTACAAAAAAGAGTACTGGAAATTGATTTATGATAAAGGTTCTTACTTATTTCGTAAGTGTTAAGTGCTGCAATATCATACAATAAGCAAATGTTCAGATGACTTAACGTTGCATTTTTTAATAAAGGATGACATTATGTTTCAGTTCATACAACAGCTTATTAGTGAGTGCACACGTTTTCTTTATTCAAAATGTCTTACCGATTTTCTTCTCAAGAGTATGTGGACATGCATTTTGTGTATGGCTACTGTAACGGCAGTGCACGTCAAGCAGTCAACCGACATCGGTTTCCCGATTGGCGCATTCCTCATTACAGAACGTTTCTGGAAGTACACAGACAATTTCGGGAATGCGGACTGCGTAATTATCTTTTCGACCGAGGAGTAAATTTGTCAGCAGACTTAGAGGAAGAAGCAGTAGCTATTGTTACAAGGGATCCAACTCTCAGTGTACGTCGAATCGCTAGACAACTAGGAGTGCCACGAAAGACAGTTTGGCGAATTTTAAAACGTAAGGGCTTATATCCATATCGCTATCGCAGGCGACACGGTTTGCTTGAGGCAGACCACTATGCTCGTCTAGTTTATTCTACCTGGATATTAAGACAGTCACGGCTTCATTTTATTTTCTGCAGAACAGTCCTCTGGACAGATGAATCTACGTTCACGAGAAGTGGTTACAAATCTGAAAAACCTGCACAGGTGGTCATCAGAAAATCCCAAAGCTATACGCCCATCTAAATTTCAACATGAATTTTCTATTAATGTTTGGGCGGCCCTAATCGATGACTTTTTGATAGGTCCTGTCGTTCTTCCTGGAGGCTAAATGCGGACAATTACCTTCAATTTCTTATTGACGAACTGCCAGGTCTTTTAGAGGATATTCCACTGAATGTTCGACGAGACATGTGGTTTCACATGGATGGGGCACCACCACATTTCGGAATTGCTGTCGAGGTGGTCCTGTTGCATGGCCACCCAGATCACCCGATCTTAGTCCTCTTGACTTTTATTTATGGGTGTACATGATAAATTTAGTCTACTCGCAAGTTTCGAAGACATTACAAGAGTTGTTGGATCGTATTCACCTGGCTGCCGAGCAAATCCGACAAAACAAGTATGAAATTCGGATAAGTACTTCTTCTGTTGGCCTACGGGCACATGCCTGCATTCAACAAGGAGGTGGACATTTCGAAAATATTATTAATTGAACTTTTTTAAATAAAATCAGTTTTTATTGGCTTTAGGATGAACAAATGAAAATGGATATACAAGTTTTGCGTTTTTGTTACTTGAAATGAAGTCTACTTTACACTCCTAAAATTTGAACATAACGATACGGGACACTTGTGTATATCAAAAACATTTAATTTGTTATTTATAGACTCACTAACTACATAATCGATTTTAAGAAAATTGTGCGTGTCTTCCTTATGTTGTGTGGAAGGTTCAATTTTTTTTTTCAAATTTTATAGGCAAATATTGTTTTTCTTCCTCCTGGTTTGAAAGAAATTTCAGATTTTGTTTGAGTGAAACAAAAGTTTTAAATAATGCACCAGTTTGAGATAACACCGATATATTTGCAAGACAATTATCAATAAATAGGATCTTGGAGTTTCAGTAATTTAATATTAATGTATGAATCTGCCCTTAAATAATAAAGACCAAAAACTGGCTAATACTTAAATATATTGAAGGGAGATAGCTGAGATCTGGATTGGGACTGATTTTTGTTTTAACTTATTTCGCAAGGAAAGTTTTGTCGTCGCCAGTTACATGAGAGGGAGAAAACTATTAAAATAATTATAATGAAATTGCATTGCAACAATTTTACCCTTTGGCTTATCGAATGCTCACTCGGGAAATTCCTAAATTCAAGGAAAGGTAGATGGATGCAGTTTACCAACGTCATAAACAGATTAAATAAATAATATGCATATAAATCCTTAATTGTAATACTGGTAAACAATACAATTGTTACAGGCATTGAATGGCAATGCACCGAGTACGCAAATTACAATAAACAGCAAGTGGGCTAGGGATAAAAGACCATTATGGCAGTATTTAAAGAATAAAGCCGTTCATAAACCTGTGGAAAAATGCAATTAACCTAAATTTCTAAACTCTAAAATTTCTAAACATTCGATATAATAAATACAATAAAGGAAATATAACAATAAAACTTAATATGTACAATACTTAATACTTCATCTCAGTAGGCACTGAGTAACTAATATTTGCAAATTATTATAAGTCACTTGCCAGTTATTTAGGTATAACTATTTATCTAATGTCATTTTGGCATTTGTCATTTTGTGACTACCAATATAATTTTTTCTTACAAATACTTAATACGTAATACTACTAAATAATGTACACATTGCAAGAAAATATTTTTATTGTTGAAGCATATGTTCGAAGTGCACAATTTCTTAACGGAGAATGACAAAATTGACAGTTTCACTAATACAGTTGTGGATATAACTGCTTTACATCATCACGTTCGTCTAGTCGTGGAGAAGTTTTGGGCTACAGGATCTGCTTTAAAAGGCAAAAGTTCTGGTAGACCACGTACAAAGCAAATGATTGTTGAACACATAGAAAACCTTGTATAAAACCCACCTACATCAGTGCATCGTTTATCAGTTCAAACGAACATATTTTCTAGTATCGTTCATAGAATTTTGAAGCGTCGCTTATATATTGCTATGAATAGTGGTTTTGAATTTGATAATACCACTATTCACAACCAATCTGTCCAGCTTGGATATTCTGTCGGTTAATTTTCAAGATGAGACTGCTTTTCCCTCAGGGTTCCAATCGGAAAAGTGGAAAACACAATTGAATTAGTACAATATTTTTTATATTTGACGCCACTCAAAACTTGTTTGAGAAAAATTATGATAATTTATTAAGTTACTTATGAGCACAAACGAAAAATAAGGTCAAATGTAAAAATACACACAGTAAACTTTAAATGAAACTTTAATACAAAAATAAAAAAAAAATCTTTATGAAGTATAAAGATTAATATTGCGTCATTAAACAATATTATTAAGGTAAAAATATCGCACGGATATGACCGCAACGTGAGATAAAAACTTCCTTTATGACATCCGATCAAAATTAAAACTAATAAATTACAAAGATGCTTTTTAATTTCTCCCTCAAGAAACAAAATCAAAATAAACTAAATTGACAGCTCGAAGCAATCTCTAAAACATGTGCAACCACATGAAAAAAAATATGCCCTTGATATCCCAAGCGTACAAAATTTTATAGTTATAGAAAAATTTTTTATATTAGAAATTTTAAAAAGCGTTCTTTGTAATTTAAATCAAATAACTAAGAATAAAATATATATATATCAAAATTAACACATTGGAAAAATACAAAATTCAATACATTCAAAATAATGATAATAATAATAATATTAAAATATCTTTAAATATAATTAACTTACGTGAATAAAAAAATATATATATATATATATATATATATATATATATTTTTTCTCGAGACAGCTGAGGTAGAATGCTTAAATTAACAATTACGAGATCAACTAACTCGTATAAAAATATCGGTAATGAAATCAAACACCATACACCAATTAATCAAAAATCACGAAGTTACTTAACAAAGATAAAGATTTAACTTTAACTCAGCACGTCTTTCTACACCCAGAGTACATTTGCGTCTCTCTCTCGGATACAGCAGACCTGCAGGCTCCGTATAAAAAATACAGTTAAAAATTATTACACAGCAATGCAAACGGCGTGCTTCAACAGCCCTAGTCAAAAATATGTTTAATATTCAAAATAATAATACACTCTTAAATAATAAAACTTTTCAAAATATTTGCAGGGAAAAGTTCATAGCAATATGTATCCATACAAAGTGTCGACTGTTCAACAGATCTTACCTAGAGATCACGCTAGTAGACTTAATTATTACAACTTCTTTAAAAAAAAATTAAATAATTGCATGGTTTCATTTCAGCGGGTTGTAAATAACCAAATTACAGAACATGGTCTATAAACAATTACATCGAAGTTCCTTTACATCCTGTTAAAGTTGGAGTATTGGGTAGTTGTACCTCGTCGTAGAAAAATAGGACCAATATTTTTTCACAATAATATTAATAACCAACGATACCGAGAACAGTTATTAACACCATTTTTAACTCAAGTGCACGAGACGAATTCGTGGTGGTTACTTCTAGCAAGACTAAAAACTAAAGTTTTTCAAAATCGACTTCATACTTTAGAAGAACTACAAGAAGCTACCACAAATGAAATAGATAGGATTGATCGAACAAATATTTGGAAATATCAAAAAGAGAGTTAATTTATGTTTAGATGGCAATGGTAGACATTTCGAACATTTACTGTGAAGTATTTTTCTGTTATTGTTAAGTCTAATTTATTATAAATATATCCAAGTGATTGAATTATGTAACAGATTTAATAGACTAACTTAAACTTTTATTTCCTGTTATAATCTTATTATTTTTATTATTAGGCATATTATATTAATGTTTTTTTTAAACAAAATTAGTTCTAGTATTAAAATTACGAACATAAAATTCATTTCCAATAATAAAACAGCCCGGCATTGAATACGAGCCGCCACTTAATACAAAATAACAGAAATATATATGCAGCGTGACCAACATTTCAACAATTTAGTATGGCGGAAATCACTTAAAATCACACTGTATACAATTCTTAAATAAATGATAATTTCTCCGAACAGATCTTGAAAATCCATGGCGGATCTGTTATAAGTTGTTATAACTTGACACTCGAGAGGTAACGCGGCTAATGCCACAAGGTGCGCGCTTGGATAGGAATTATGGTTCCTAAAATTTTGTAGTTCCTGATAAAAACATACGTGGCGCTCGTATCGATATATATATCTAGTGACTTTAGAAATTCAGAAATGTGTATGTTACGTGCCTTAATTCCAATGTTTCAATTTCAATTTTGTTGGGAGTGTTATTAACATGTCCTGTATTGCAATTGTTTTTTGTGTGTTGTATTGTGCCAGATATAGTATTTTGTGTGAAAAACATAATTTATATCGTATAACAAGTGTTCATATGAAAAGTCAATCTAGTAGCATGTGATTTACTGAGAACATTTTGAAGTATGTCGTAAATTAAAATTTACTACTTAACCTACAAAGTCGTATATTTTGACAGTCATACATATAAATAAAGGTATAACATAATACATAATAAAGGTATAACAAATAATAGGTATTTATTGAAAACTATAACAAATGTTGAAAATGTTGTCCTTCAAGATCAATGCACTTTAAAATCCTCCGTTCAAAATTTCTGATGATATTCTGCAACATTACTGGACTGTTATTAATTTCCATGCATTATGTTCGATTCTCTGTAGCATATCATTCAAATTCAATATAGGTGTTCGAAATATGTTATTTTTTAGATAAGGCCACAAAAAGAAGTCGCAAGGTGTTAAATCGCATGAACGTGCAGGCCAGGCAATTTCAGTATTTCGACTAATTATACGCTCATCAAAAAATTCTCTTAAACAATCCTAAGATTCTGCAGTACAGTGACAAGGTGCTCCGTCTTGTTGGAAATATACATTTTGAAGTTCATCATCACGCAACTGATTGACAAATGCTTGTAAAATTTCCGTACGGTACCTTTGAGCAGTTAACGTTCCCTGAAAAAATATTGGTCCAATGATTCACCTTTGGCTTATGGCTGCCCAAACATAAATTTTCTCTGGATGTAGCGATTCTTCATTAATTACATGTGGATTTTCACTACTCCAAATTCTTGTATTTTGTGAATTTAGGTATCCCGTTTTATAAAACCATGCTTCATCAGTAAAGATGACTCCTTGCGAAAGTTCTCCATTATTGTTCATATTTACAAACCAATTACAAAATTGTAGTCTACGTGGGTAATCAATTTCTAACTATTCTTGTACTGCTGTGACACGGCATGGATAAAGTTGCATATCTTTTTTTAATAACTTGTGAGTTGTACCAACAGAAAGGTTTATTTGTTGACTCAAATGTCGAACAGATGTTTGTGGTTCATTTTCCATTATTTCTTCAACACGATTGACAACTTGAGGTGTACGTTTCTTAACTGCTCCGCTGCCTGATTTTCTTAAGAGACTACCAGTTTCAGAAAAAAGTTTTAAAGTTCTATCCAAAGTATTCTTAATTAGTATATAATCTGTTACAAAATGTGGACACTCAACTTGAAATTAACATGCAATCTTGAACTGAATAAACTCATAAACCATCAATTTTATTACCACTTCGAAAATAAGCCTGGACTAAAAAAATTTATGTTCTAAAGTGAAAGCCATTTTAAAACTGAGAAGCAATTTATTTAAACCAGAATCGACGCACGATTATTTTATGCTCTAACTGATATTAGTGATTGACATTATCAAATGTCATTTGGATTTACGTTTACGCAACAACAAACACATACTAATATATTTGCGTCTTATTCTATCAAAATTTCAAAGTAACCTAGATTGACTTTTCAAATGAACACTTGTTTATATATATATATACACACATATATATATATATTTAGAGTATTTTATTTAGCAGACTTTTGTTTATATATGTATATTTACAGGAAAAGTGCATTTAGGTTAAAGCATTGTTATCGGACAATTTGAAGAACGCCACAGTTTTACAGAATTATTAGAATTTTCAAAACAAAGAAAGCTACAGTATTCCAATTTTTTGCAGTATGGAATTAATGTACAATTTGTGTATGATATTACTGCCCGAAATTTGTTTTAAAAAAGACATTTACAAAATATTGCATGCAACAATTTCAAATGAAATTAATTTTGAATACTTAATAAAGTGCCATAGCCACAAGGGGCAACTTTGTGCCTCTATACGAAAAGAGTTTATTAAATTCATTATTTTCAATTATTTGAAGGGAGAGCTTCCCGTTTTTTATATTTTTTCAAAAGTGTAGGAATAAATATTTAAAATCAAAAAAGAAATAATCTCACATTCATGTTTGATAATCTAATATATAAAAATAAGTCGGGTTTTCCTTCCTGACGCTATAACTCCATAACGGACGATTCGATTTCCACGGTTTTGCATTCGTTGGAAAGGTATCGGGCTCTGTGAGGTTTATTGCAAAGAAAATTCAGGAAAAATTTCAAGGGAAAAGCAGGAAAACAGGGAAAAATCATTTTTCACATACAGCGCCATCTCTTATACATAGTATGTACTACAACGGCGCAAGTACGTGGTGTGTGAGTATACTTCACGAAAATAAGTACGTTTCATTTTAAGTAGATGGCGCAAGTTATTCTGTAAAAAAACTTTATGATAGGTATTCCATGGATTTTTATTTAAAGGGCGTAAATTTCGTTAAAAGCTCAATTTAAATCGTGTGGTAATACAACACTAATGTTTGCTTAGGGCCAGCAACGCGGACCGGGTCAGCTAGTTTCTTATAAAATTGGTCCTTAATGTAATAAATATTTGTACTATTCAATTGAAAACTATGTACCTGTTTTCAATCCATGTATTTATATATTCAGATGTTTGATTCGATTAGATATTAAATTTGTTAAGGGCTGTTAAGCCCTTGAAAAATTCATTTACATCAGTAATGTAGGCTTTTCTCATTTCTTGTTAGCTTAAGCAATCTGTTAATAAAATTAAAACTCATATTGTACAAACAATTACTTAAGAAAATTATTTTTATTTGTGATATATATTTTGTGATAATGCCTGAATTTTTAAATTTTTTATTTTAATTTAAAGGAAGATTATTGTTTTTTAATTACAATCATGTATTTTATCATTATAAAAACTTTTAGTTCATTATATATGAGTATTTTTTAATACCTATCTGTACTAAAATCTCTTCAAATGTCTTAATTTTGCGAATCAAAGTTTAATTCATGTATTTATGAAAATATCAATAAATCTATACTATTCTATACACATATTTAATTGTATTTTAAGAAATTGAATGAAAGACAAAAGTGCTATATACTTTCCATTAAACTTATTTTCTAAATTATCAGACAGCTGATGTAATTTGCGAAAGTATAAAAATATATTTCGGCTGTATGTGTCTCTATTTCCGAGCTTTGCTTTTTTGTTCTTTTTTAAGGTATACATGAATTAAAAGTGATAATTACTTGTTTAAAGGTTTGTTCGAGACGTCTACAGCTTCTACATTATTCCACACCGGTGTAGTATGTGTACCGTCGAACTTATGCTGTACATATTACAACGGTTTAGAATAGTGTAGACTGTAGAGGCTACGAACAAGCCTTTAAAATACTATAATTAATATATTACTAAATTTAAAAACCGCGCTTTTTTTTTTTTAATCGACTGTGGCTCTAACTACAGTTTTAGCAGGAACTATAAATAAACAGGGTACCAATTTTTAACGTTAAGTTTCCCCTCACCTCCTTATCTCTGGCTAATGCTTATTACTACCCACAAATACTCGTTTATTTCAGCCGAATCAAGTTGGGTTCAAAAAACATTTTGATGTTGTAGGCTGTACCTGGTACATCAGATGCATAATCTAGTGATTTATCCATTTGATCAACACGATATAATATAATAATAAGCTAATATAGCATATATGGAATAAAATTATTTATTTTAGTAGAGTTCTCCTCTGTCGCTAGCTTTCGGTGAAACCAGGCGCAATTAATGTTTTAATAATTAATAGTTCCTCCGCCGCCTGGATGTAAAAAAATAAGCAAAAATAAGTTAGTGCTTTATCCAAGAGAATTTCAACAAATAATTTAGTAAACTTATTAAAATTTAAAAAAATTCTTTAGTTGTGACAACGA
Organism: Melolontha melolontha; assembly: GCA_935421215.2. Lineage (NCBI taxonomy): Eukaryota > Metazoa > Arthropoda > Insecta > Coleoptera > Scarabaeidae > Melolontha > Melolontha melolontha. The sequence continues at coordinate 117,792,361 of OW285238.1, forward strand.
AAAAATTGTTTTCCAAAGCAAATATATACACCTTGCAAAAACGTTTCTTGCAATATCCTTTTTTATTAGCTTATTTAAAGTTTATATTCCTTTTAAACACGTTTTTCTGGAATTTAAAATTCAATTCAATATAAAATACTATCTGGTACAGAGTATTAAATAAAGTAATTCAAGGTATTAAATAAAGGTTCAGCTATAAATTTAAAAAAGCAAAAATTATAAAAAGGTTACTAAAGAGGCGATTAAAATCTTGTTTCTTGATCATTTCATTATGTTCAATATCACTACTAACCGAAATACTTCATTAAACTAAATAAAAAATTTAAAAAAACATCTATGACGATGCGAATTTCAACAAATAATTGAAACAAGTGAACTAAATTAAAATTAAAATAATTCCTAAGTTGTGACAACGAAAAATATTTTGTTTTCCAAAGATCGTCAACTCAGCAAACATATACACCTTACAAAATATGCTTGCTTCAATGTTCCTTGTTTTAACTTACATAAAGCTTATATTTCGTATAACATGAGGGATTTGAAATCTTGTATAAAATATGAGATAGTAAGGAAATGTGGTTTTACTTGTAGTAGGTTACTACAGGTGGCCCAAAATGACCGAAGGGGTTTTAATTCCTTGTAACTTTTTTATTATATTTTTTTTTTTTTGTTTTCAGTATTTTGTAAAGAAGACTTGGGGAATTTAAAATGGAACAGTACAGAATTTAACAACGCGCCAAAATCGTTGAACTTTATTTCTCAAATCAACGATCCATTGTTTTGACTCAGCGTGCATATCGTCGTTATTTTAATGTGCGGGTTGGACCCTCAGAGTCAACAATAAACCGTCTGGTTGCAAATTTTCGAGAACAAGGGGCGGTAAGGAACCTTCCTGGTGCCGGCAGCCGACGAACGGTGCACACGGATGACAATATTGAACGGGTACAGGAGAGTATTCGGGAAGATGGAGAAACATCAACCAGGAGACGTTCGACACAACTTGGCCTCTCAAGAGGGTCGCTGCAGAGAATTTTGCATACAATAAGAATGTTTCCATACAAAATTCAGCTTGTCCAACAATTGAAACCGACAAATTACCAGCAACGACTTGATTATGCAATTTATTTTCGTCAAAAAGCAGAAGAAAATCATGATTTTATTCATAATTTAATTATGAGCGACGAAGCCCATTTCCAATTAAATGGATTCGTTAATAGGCAAAACTGCAGGATATGGGCTACGGAAAATCCAAGAGTAGTTCAACAGCGAGAATTACACCCACTTAAGTGTACCGTTTGGTGCGGTGTTTCGTCGGAAAGGATAATTGGCCCATATTTTTTTGAAAATGAACACGGTGTCGCCGTTTCCATCACTGATGTTAGATATCGGAGAATGTTGGAAAATTTTTTAAGGCCAGCCGTGGAAAACTATCCGCAAGTATGGTTCCAACAGGATGGAGCCACAGCGCACACTGCGAGGGACACAATGGCTCTTTTACGCGACATCTTTGGTGAACGAATTATTTCCCGTACAAGCGATTTTAATTGGCCTCCGCGTTCACCGGATTTAACCGCTTCAGACTGTTTCCTTTGGGATTATTTGAAAGGAAAAGTCTGTATTATTAAGCCTCGAACCATACAGCAATTAAAAAATAATATACGCGACGAAATGAACAACATAACACCTGAAGTTTTGCGAAAGGTTATGGAAAATGTTTTGGAAAGAGCACGAATATGCGAAGCAGAAAATGGCCACCACTTGCGAGATATAATTTTTCATAATTAAATTAAAAATATTCTCCATTAATATACTGTATTTAAAATTAAAAAAAATTAATAATTATGTCTTAAATAAGAAGTTATAATGAACTCAAACCCCTTCGGTAATTTTGGGCCACCATATATAAGGATGGTTAAAACTTTGTTTCTTAATTATATGGTCATCTGCAATATCGCTACCCTTATTTCATAAATTCTGTATATACAATATGGCTATTAATTTACAGTACTGAAACAATATGCCTTCTAGTAGTTAAACTTCTAACAATTGACACTGTTAATTGACATAAACTTTGATGTTTGGTTTTGGTCAGATGTAGTGATATGTTTGCAAGTTCGTAAATAATGTTATCTAGAAGAAAAAGTTCTTTTACTTAAGTATTATTTCCGCTCATACGGTTTAGGTAGACAAAATGGTATAAGCATTAAATTTGTCCGCTATCAATTTTCGGAATATTTCAATAAACAGGCACCAAGTAATGCTATTGTACTGAACATTATAACCAAATTTAGAAGAACTGGAAGTGTGCTACACCAAGTAAAAGGTAAAACTGGACGAAGAAAAACAGTGGATACCAACGAAAATCACGAACGAGTATTCAATCAAATTATGGACTCACCACGTCATAGCCAACGAAGGATCTGTTGCAAAATTGAATATGAAGAGAAGGACTTTTTAGAAGATATTGAAACAAGTTAATGCCCAGTCACGCATTATTCAGACGACCAAACAATTGAGAATGGGTGATTATGCTGCAAGACTTGAATACTGTGTCCGAATCCTTGCTTTGCAATATGATAATACCTGTTTCATCAGTAACATCTGGTACAGTGACGACTATCATTTTTATTTGTCGGGTCTTGTAAAGAAGAGGTGCAAGAAATACCGTTGCATAGTGAAAAAGTGACCGTCTGGTGCGCAGTCTCTGAACGAGGAATTATTGAACCTTACTTCATTGAGGAAAACGGCCGTCCAGTAACTGTTAAGCAAGAGCGCTATATTACTCAAATTCTTACACAGTTTGTAGATGACCTTCGGAGGTTTTGCAGATCAAAGAACTTACTCTTCGATAGCCAGTTTTTTCAGCAAGATGGGACAACGTGCCACACAGCACATACTACAAGAAACTTTCTACGGGAGACGCTTGGAAACAATGTAATTTCACGTTTCACTGATTTTTCTTTTCCATCTCACTCTCCGGACTTAACATCATTGAACACATATTGCTGTGTTCTCTTCTAACCGAGATAAATTGAATAATTAAATAAAGTTGAAAACAAAAATGAAAATTTTAAAACGGAAAAATTTTGAAGAACAGCCTGTATGAACATCGTCATAAAGCAAATCTCATAGTCAATTTCATGTAAAGTTTCTTGTTATTTTCTGTAATAAGTTTTTATATGCAACGAGACAGATCGTGTTGAGAAAAGCACATCTGTGTATATTTAGTAAAGTTATATTGTTTGTAAAATGTCATGTAAATTATTATATTTCTTTATGTTCTGGTTTATAATTGTTAATAACTTAGAATTTAAATCATGTTATATATATCAATTTATAAAAGAATATTTTTAAGTTATAGTAAGCTTCATAATCAATACTTTATTTTATTTATATATTTTATATATATTTATATATATTATATTTAATTTTACAAAATCTCTTAAATACATAAATATTGTTTTTGTAACAGTTACGATGTACGTAAAATTGAAAACAAGATAACGTGAATTGTGAAGAAAACACGGCGTCGGACGATAAAAGAAGGAACACTTGAAAATAAGAACGCATTTAAAATATGAAACATTACACGACTCTACAAAAAAATTTTCGTTCTTTGTCCTAAAGTTTATTTTATGATTTTTCGGTTAATTATGCACAACAACGAAAAGAAAATAGCTTTTTTTGGTATAAAGTTTGCTTTTGTGATAGTTATAGTAATAATACTCATTTTTGATTTGTTTTATAAATTTTAATTAATTTTAATACATTTAAAAATACCGCGCGATCAGAGTGGGGTTTTTACGTTCACATAGTGCCGCTAGATGGCACTCGTTTTGTACAAGTCTAGAAAAACTTAAGATGTCGTCGCGAAAGTGTAAATATAATGCTGATGCATTTTGTTATATATGTGGTCAATTTATTCCGTTTAATATCTACATATTGTAGAGAATAATGTGTGTATTAAGAGGGCGTAGTGCTATACAAAATTAGTTAGACAGATCCACAACTAATGAGGTGTTTTTTAATTATGAAATGCATATCAAAGGAAATCTACAGTTCATAAAGTATAAGTTTTCAGTTCGTACTGCCCAAGTGTGAACCGCAAATTATACTTTATCTCTTTCTAACACACATGAACACGCGCTGTAATACTACAGACGTTTGTCATTTTGAGTTAAGACGTACGTCTTTGAAATATTATATTAAATAAAAAGGATAGGTTGTCTAGGAGATAGTCTTATGATATTCGACTTGTGAAATTATTTCAATATTGTTGTTTATTGACTTTGTTTCCGGTATTCTGACTTCTAGGTTAAGCATTCTTCCAATTTGAATATTTAGTTTATCAAAAATTACAAAATCTGGTTTTTCGAGAACAATACTGATAATAAATAGTAATATCAATTAATGGCAATAAGTACGAAATTGTTTGATTATTACTTTGACATTTCTAACCTATTTATTTTACAGAATATTTCTTAGATGCCAAGTAAACCTCTTGGTTCTCAAGCGAAACAGCTTGTATTAAATCTTACAGCCTATTAACTGGTAAAGGAGAATGGTGGACCATTTATGTCCATCGACCGCGTTCATGAGGTAATTCACATAATCAGTTAGATAAGGCGGTATTATGAAATAAGTTTTATTTTAGAGGGTAGCAGAAGCCCTTAATATTTCTAGTAGAACGGTCTACACTATTAAACATCGTAACATTCAGAATCCAGTCTTATCGTCTCCTAGCAAAAAAAGGTCTTGTAAGAAGCCAAAAACTAAGGACTTAGCAGAAGCAACTAAAATGGAAGTTCGAAAAACTGTTTATGACATGTATAAAGAAAGTATGTTTTTAATATATTGTAAATATTTATTAAATGTTAAAATTTTTCAGAAAAACATCTTACCTTAAAAAATTTAAGCAATGTTTTGGCTATGAAAGAATATGTTCATACATGTACAACTACTTTAGCAATATTGCTTAAAGAATATGGTTTTAAATATAAGAAAGAGTGTAACAGGAGAGCGCTCACAGAGAAATTAAATATAGTCTGAATGAGAAATGTATTTTTAAGGGAATATATGAATAACTTAAATTCAACTTTACGTCAGGTTATGTTCCTTGATGAAATTTGAATCTTTTCGAAAGAGAATAGAATGAAATGCTGGCAAAATGATAATATAAAAAGTGTTAGGAAACCCAAAGACTATGATGGTAAACGGTTTATTATTATACATATTGGCACAGAAAATGGCTTCATTAAAGGAGTCTGATTTTTCCATCAAAAACAATCACTGGTGATTATCATGGAGAAATGAATGGTGACTCCTTTAAGCAATGGGTAAATGATCAGCTTATACCAAATCTTGAGGTACCATCACTTATAATAATAGATAATGGTCCTTATCATAGTGCTAGTCAAAATAAACAACCAAATACCTCCTCAAAAAAACAGAAATTATGGAATGGTTGAGAAAAAAGATAGAAGCTATTCACCTGCAATGACTAAGAATGAATTAATTCAATTAGTAAAATATCATAAAGAAGAGAAGATAGTTATTATAGGTAAAATAATGTGAGAGTGGACATGAAGTTTTAAGATTACCTCTGTACCATTGTGACTTAAACGCAATTGAAATGATTTGGACTAAGGTTAAAAACTATTATAATTCAAATATTGGAAGAAATGGTTATTCAGATGAAAGAGTTAAAGAAATGTGGAATGAAGCTTTGCAACAGTGTGATGAAATTACTTGGTATAATTGTGCTAGGCATACGGAAAATTTATTAAAAAATGGCATGAGCGGGAGCAATTTTTTGATAGGGCAGAGATTGCTCCAATAATAATGTAAATGACTCAAGTTTTGAGACAGAATCAAAAACTGACTAGTTTTCATTCATTTTTGTAATATATACTCCATTCACATTAAAAATAACATACCTATTGCAAATAATACAAGTAATATTATTTTGACATGTAGGTTATGTATATGCTTTCTTTGGTTATATTGCAAGTAACATAGTAAAATTTTTACAATATTGAAACATGACGTTTATATTTTATGATGACAAACGGTTGTTTCCGCGATTGAATACTGACTTCATTTGACTCTGCAGTACTGATTTGAATCATATGCTTCGAATTTGACCTTGAACTGAAAACTTATACTTTATGAACTATATGTATATTATTATTGTAGCAAACAATAGTGAAATTTTTCAAAAACATTTTCATATTTAAAGAAAATAATTTCTTTGCATGTATAGAATATATTTTTCCGGTAAAACTTTTATAATTAGGTATTTAAGCGGCTGCTTGTTATTTATAATTTATAATTATAATATAGGTAACATTTAACGCACTAATTTCTATAGGTACCTATAAAGGTATTACATAGCAATATCGATTCATTAGCCTTGATATTAATAAGACCCGGTTAGTTCTAAGTATGAAATATTAATTATCCTTAGTAATAGTTTGGTAATAATAATATATATTCGAAGTTGGTTCTGAAGTAATCAATACAGCGGTGTTATAGGAATTAAGCCTATTTAATTAATTTAATTAGGTAGCGAAAATTAGTATATGAAAAATATTGCGAAAATAATGATCAATCAAGAGTTCCTTCTTATAATTCGCTCGTCGTTGCGTTATTCATTGTAATTGAGGTACAAATTCGTAGCGTCTTCGTTTGAAAAGAGAGTTGTTATTTAGCAAAAAGTCAATATTCACACTACAGTCATATTCGTCAAATAAATTTTAATTTTTTTAATTGGGCGGAATATCTTAACTGTTTGTTAGAAAATTGGAGCATCATATAGAAGAAAAGGAAAATTTGGACATAATTTTTTGTCTAAGTTTAATCCAGGAATCAATGTTTTAGAGATGGGCTAAAACTATTTGTACAGTATGCAAATGATACAATGGAAAAAGTGCAATGCTAATATATTTTTTTTATTTCAAATGAGACGTTTTAGTATTATTTCCATCGTTTGCAGGATTTGAATAATCCGACGTTTCAGCAGTCAATCTACTGCCGTCTTCAGGGTAGTCCTCAGAAGGGCCAATTCTTACCAAACTCAATTCTGACATATATTGCCAGTTGACATATACCAAGTGAGCACAGGCGAGTTGTCGATAAGTAGTACCATTAGTAAGACAGCGACAGTCATAAGACTTGCGAATATTAACACGGGAAAGGAATATTAATACTGTTTTTCTGGCAGCTTGTACGCATGCAAATTAATCAATGAAATAGCTTATTACATCATTTTAACCAATGAGATAACGTAGAAGTAATACTACATGGAAAATCATATCAACAGCTCGTAGTCTTTAAGTCACGCGAAATTTGCAAACGTCATTTACGTCAAGTATACCTAGATATGTCAGTCAAATTTAGAATGTTGATTGAAGGTTATCCATTTCCAATGTAGTAAAGGTAGTAAATTATTATGTCGTGTTCAGGAATTAAAAAAAAGGCTTTGATCTAATACATGTGGTGAATTTTATTTATTTATAAACATAAAGGATCTTATATCACATAATTCTTAAAATTTTGTAGAAGCAGGTAACTGTAATAAAGAATTTCAAAAGATAGCAAGATAAATTAACAACAATAAAACTTTCGTACTAAATACCATAGTTGAATTCTAGAACTAATTATTAACTAAATGTTCAAATAGACCTCCTTCTATAGCAGCACACACTTGAACGTCTAGCACATTAAAATTTCCAACAGAAACTTCTTTATATTTATTATTTATCAAAGTAAATGTTTTCTCAAAACGGTGAATCGTGTTACTAATAGCACTTGCGCTAGGAATATTCCTCTCGCAAAAATTTACTGCAAATAAATCCCTGGTGACTTAAAACTGCTTAACTATAAATAGTTTTTCTTCAGGAGTATAATAGTTCATTTTAAACTATATCTGAAATTATTTAAATCAACACACGAATTGGAATTAACGCATGTCACGACAGTGTAATGACAGTTACTGAATTTGCTGACATTTGCATGGATGGTGACACCTCTCAATTACAGTCGACCACCTACTTTGAATATATATATATCCATTCCCAGCACGATCGTGCGGTTACGGTACATCAGACATGAGTTTGGCAAGAACTGGCCCTTCTCAGGGCTGTCCTGAGAACGGCAGTAGCCTGGCTGCCGAAACGTCGGATTATTCAAATCCTGCAAGCGATGGAAATAGCCCAAAACAACTACTCAATTAATCATCCATCGTCAACAACTTCTCGTTACGAGTATTAAAATTACTGTAGCAGAAACAGAACTTGCTCTAAAAAATATTCAAGATTCAGACCTTACTAGAGTTCGAATATTAAACACGATTACCTTAAACTCTAATAACATAAAAACAAATAAAGTTGGTGCTATAAAAGCAATCGCAATTAATAGCGGTTTCGAGGGAAATTCAGTCAATAAACTAAACAAATGTATAGCAAGCGCCAATTAAGTTGGCGCGAGGAGGGGGTGCGCAGAAGCCGTTTTTAAAAACGTCCACCCCCACTACTCAAGTAATTGTCAGAATACATTTGTCATTGACATTTGACAGAACGTAATGTCTTTGCTAGGGGATCATAAAGTGATACACGCTCAGTGGTTAGAATTATCTGACATTTGATGTAAAACCAAATACAAATCTCCCAACTACTTTTAATCCTGCGCGAACTTAACCCTCCTCACGCCAACTTAATTGGCGTTTGCTATAGAAAGCAAAAAACTACTTCTAAGATTAATTCAAAGAATAAATCTCAGTTCATATCTTTAACATACTTTGAAATAGAGAGGTTCATTTGAGTAACAAGCCATCGGCGTAACATCCCATGAGTGAAGTACGCAACTTTGTCCGGCGACGATTAGCAAAATATATACATCGCGTATACGCCTAAATGTTCTACATATGGGAAACTTTTTTATTATGAATTTTACGAAAAAACTTTTATAAAAAGTTCGGCTTTCTCAAAGATGTCCAATTATTCATACTTGAGATAGTATGTAGAGGATAGTAAAAAAGTAAAAAAAAAAAATTGACCTAAGAGAAAAGTAAAAATGTTACTAGAAATTAAAAATTATATCTAAGTTTAGACTGTATATTATGTTAGACTTTTAGTACGTTTTTTGTTTATTCCAAGTTTATTTACTTTCTTTTGTAAATGTTTTTCAGTATTTTTGTACACTGCCCGACATATACCCGTACACTAACATATTATCAATGTAAACCAGGCTTATCAAATTTGACATAACTTATTTGACTTAAAGTTATAGGTATTAGAAATGTATGTAGAACCTATGAAGTCTATAAGTGACAGTATGAATATATTTGTCCCGTTTACGCAACTAACAAACTCTGATTTTATGCCCATAAGAGTTTTACGGGTTTTAACAAGTGTTCATTTGAAAAGTAAATCTAGGTTACTTTGAAATTTTGATAGAATAAGACGCAAATATATTAGTATGTGTTTGTTGTTCCGTAAACGTAAATCCAAATGATATTTGATAATGTCAATCACAAATATCAGTTAGTGCATAAAATAATCGTGCGTCGATTCTGGTTTAAATAAATTGCTTCTCAGTTTTAAAATGGCTTTCACTTTAGAACATAAATTTTTTTTAGTCCAGGCTTATTTCCGAAGTGGTAATAAAATTGATGGTTTACGGGTTTATTCAGTTCAAGATTGCATGGTAGAATTTCAAGTTGAGTTTACACATTTTGTAATAGATTATATAAAATTTAAGAATACCTTGGATAGAACTTTAAAACTTTTTTCTGAAACTGGTAGTCTCTTAAGAAAATCAGGCAGCGGAGCAGTTAAGAAATGTACACCTCAAGTTGTCAATCGTGTTGAAGAAATAATGGAAAATGAACCACAAACATCTGTTCGACATTTGAGTCAACAAATAAACCTTTCTGTTAGTACAACACACAAGTTATTAAAAAAAGATATGCAACTTTATCCTTACCGTGTCACAGCAGTACAAGAATTGTTAGAAATTGATTACCCACGTAGACTACAGTTTTGTAATGTTTGTAAATATGAACAATAATGGAGAACTTTCGCAAAGAGTCATCTTTACTGATGAAGCATGGTTTTATAAAACGGGATACCTAAATTCACAAAATACAAGAATTTGAAGTAGTGAAAATCCACATGTAATTAATGAAGAATCGCTACATCCAGAGAAAATTGGTGTTTGGGCAGCGATAAGCCAAAGGCGAATCATTGGATCAATATTTTTTCAGGGAACGTTAACTGCTCAAAGGTATCGTACGGAAATTTTTCAACCATTTGTCAATCAGTTGCATGATGATGAATTTCAAAATGCATATTTACAACAAGACGGAGCACCTTGTCACTATACTGCAGAATCCTTGGATTATGTAAGAGAATTTTTTGATGAGCGTATAATTAGTCGAAATACTGAAATTGCTTGGCCTGCACGTTCATGCGATTTAACACCTTGCGACTTCTTTTTGTGGCCTTATCTAAAAAATAACATATTTCGAACACCTATATTGAATTTGAATGATATGCTACAGAGAATCGAACAGAAATGCATGGAAATTAATAACAGTCCAGTAATGTTGCAGAATATCATCAGAAATTTTGAACGGAAGATTTTAAAGTGCATTGATCTTGAAGGACAACATTTTCAACATTTGTTATAGTTTTCAATAAATACCTATTATTTGTTATTTATTTGTATGTATGAAACTGTCAAAATATACGACTTCGTAGGTTAAGTAGTAAATTTTAATTTATGACATACTTCAAAATGTTCTCAGTAAATCACATGCTACTAGATTGACTTTTCAAATGAACACTTGTTATATGTCGCGCAGTGTACTATGATTAAAAATAAACTTGCCACCAGATGTCACTTAAATCAAAATGTCATTATTAGTGTCAGTTATGTTATTTGACTGAAACATTATCAATTTGGATATTTTATTATTTAATCATGCCGTTGAAAATGAGTACTCAAGATAAACTTGAAATTATTTTATTTGTATATTATATAATTTGTTTGTGAAAATTGTTACTTTTCCATGTTTCACCTTTTCGTGCTCGCTCGGGTGACACGTTTCATGTTCGTTTTCATTGAACTGAATATGGTAAACATAACCCCATGGACCTAGTTTTATTAGAACTGAATCTTTTATCTGGAGTCGATTTGTATAATATTTGAAACCACGTCTTTCTGCAATTCCTAAAAAAATTGCGGTTTCCTTAATTCTTTATTTAAAACTATAATTTACAAACTTGTGCACGTTTTATTTTGTATTATGCAATTGTGCTATTTGGAATTTTTTCCTTGTAATGTACAATAAATAAATAAAAATAAATAAATAAATTACAAAACGTTTCTGAAGCTGCAGAAATTTTTAATAACCGACACCCTGAGAAAATTATTCATTTTACAACAGTAGGGAACATAGTGACTAAATTCAAGACCTTTGGAAATGTGGAAAATAACTATAAGAAGAAACGTAGATCAAGGGTTGCAAATATTGAAACCTTGAAGCAACGTTATCTGTAGTAGAAGATCATAAGAAATTACTGCGAAAAAGGTCAACAACATTACCAAATCCTGTTGGTAAAACAACAATTTAAACAATATTACGATAAATGAACAAAAATTTAGGCCTTACCAACCATAATTTATACATACCTTGAAACCTAGTGAATATGACCGACGGTTCAAATTTTGTTCTTTAATATAAGGAGAGATAGAAGATAAAATGGGAAGAAATATCACTTTTACCGACGAAGCAACGTTCACTTCCAATGGTACTGTAACTTCACAAAATTGTCATTTGTGGAGTGACGTTAATCCAAATTTCTCTATCCGGACACGTGATCAGTATTCATTTAAAACAAATTTGTGGTGCGGAATTTACAAAGAGAAACTCTAAATGGTGAACGTTACTATTTTTTTAAATAATTATGTGTATAATTTTATTCATGAACTACACATATACGATAGGTACGGATATGGTACCAACAAGATGGTGCACCATGCCACAGTACGAAGGATGTACAAATACCCTTTCTAGGGGAAAACTTATCGATCGATACTCTGATATTTTTGGCCCGCTAAGTTTTCGGTCGTGAACCCCTTCGATTATTTCTTGTGGGACTACTTAAAAGAAAATATATACCTACAGAGGCCATTTAAAAATGTGGACCATTTGGAGAGAGTAATTAAAGAGATAATTACAAACATAACTCCGGCCATAATTAAAAATGTTTTAAGAAATTTTTCTGCAAGAACGGCTAAATAATAATAATAATAATAATAATAATAATAATAATACCTTTATTGTTAAACGGTTATCAACTAAATACAGGACAAACCAAAGAATGCACATACATATTGTTATGGATTTTTCCCTAAATTAAACTACTCAAAAATGAATAAGGAATTTTTATTTTTTTGTATTTTTTAGATAGTATGGGTAAATATTTGTAGTGTATTATATTAGATACATAATTGTACACAACAATTTAAAATTTTCAAGTATATTTATTCAGAAATATCGTTAGATTACTAAGAAATGATCAAAAATGAAATAAGCAACATTTTTAACAATAGCTAAAATAAACATTTTTCTGTAACAATTAATTCTAAAATCGTGTATAATGGCCACGGACATCTCTCACAGCTGTACATCTTCGGGGCATACTCATAATGCAATTATTAATGTGTTCTTGTGACACTCTTCTCCAACACAGCGGTAAAATTTTCCGCAAGTGTTGCACGTTAACTGGGGGTGGATTATGTTCGTTGAGCTGTTCTTGAAGTCTGTCCCAAATGTGCTCAATTGGATTCAAGTCGGGAGACGTTGGTGGTAAAGGTAGATGGTTAATATGGAGGTCATTTATTGCTTGCATTACAATTTGTGCACGATGAGGTCTTGCATTATCATCAATAAAAACCATGTTTTCATCCACAGCCTCACGAAAGTCGGCCACATATTGCTGAATAATGTCATCTCTGTATATGTGTCCATCGACATTGTTTTCAAAGAGATGGAGGTTCGTACGTCCATTCAAACTAATGCCCGCCCACACCATGATACCACCGCCGTCAAAAGGCACCACAGCTTTTGTAAACTCGCATTTATAACGGTCTCCTCGACTTCTCCAGACCCTTACTCTACGATTATCACTAAATAAGCAGAATCTGGATTCATCGGTGTATAAACCATGCTCCCATTGAAAATTTTCTGCTAGTCGTTGGTTAACCCAAGTTCTTCTAGCCATTCTATTGGCATTAGTTAATTTTGGGCGTCTCACAGGCCTGCAGCTATGAAGATCCATTTCCCTCAGGCGGTTTCTGATGGTTTGATCCGAAACTCTAACTCCAGTGGCGGCACGTAACTGTGTTTGCAACCATACAGCACTTCTAAACGGATTCATCCTTGTCTGAATTCGTATGTAGCGGTCTTGTCTCCGATTTGTTTTCCTCTCAGATCCAGTACCGGGTCTTCTTCTTGCAGATCCTATCTGTTGGAATCTTGTTAGAGCCCTACTAACAACACTTGGAGACACATTAAAAATTGCGGCAATTTCTGCTCCAGATTGCCCTCGCTGATGCAATAACGCAATTAAATCAAAAGTTTCTTTATTTAAATGACGTCTTGGCATCGTGAAAATGTGAAATGACGTTTAAAATGAATAATACTTGTCAAAAAATGCGATTTTTATAATTTTGTATTCTAAATTAATTTAAGGTTAAAATACAAGATTCAATATTTTATCACACAGAAAAGACATTTACCAAATAAAATGTCCACAATCGACTGTGGGCCTTCTAATTTATCTATAGTTTGAGAAAATACGTTAAATTTAATCGAATTAATTAGATCTGTTAAAAAAAGATCTAGGTCCCTATTCATTTTTGAGTAGTTTATATTTAAAATTTATTAAAAATGAATGTACATTATTTGTGGATATCTGTGTATATCCGATGTGTTTTAAATCTCACATGTGAGATAGAAAAAACTAGTGTTTTTTGGTTATCGATCTCATGTTTGAGGGGCCTGGAGTAAAATTCTAGGAGATTAACATCTGGATTTATACGGGAACGTTGTATATATTTAAAATTTAATTAGTACGGGTTGTTTTTTGAGTGTGACCATAGTGATGGTAGTTCATATTCATCATCATCATTCCCGATAATTATACGAGATTGGTGTTCTCGTAATTTTGTTTTTGTATTTGATTAAACAAAGTTTTCGGGTAAATGTGTCTCCAATAAGTTTTTATGTAAGTAGATTTACATTCTTAAGACGTCTTAATTAGAAAAGCTTTGAAAAGTGTATTTCAATTCTGTTAAAATAATTAGTTAAGAGTCTTAATTGGCAGAAATAAATAATAAAGAATATTTTTAAAATTTCTATGTAATAAAGAAATTTATAACTGTGAAAATTTATTCGACGAGGAGTCATGGGTATTTTTTTGTTACATGTGATCGCGCATGTGGTAGATTTTTGATCGTGTTTCATTATATTTGTTTATACAGTGTGGTTCTCTGGGGAGAAATTAAAAATAAACTTTGTTATTTTGATAAGTTTGTTCGGAAGTAATTTAAGAGGAAGTTTTAATTCACTTAGCTGTCATATTCAGTGAATTGTTTTACCTCGTTGTATATTGTAAAATACACAATTTTTATACTCTATAAAGATAGGTTTTTTTTCTTTTTTGATTTTTTTTGTACTAAATATGCATTTAAATTTTATCTTGTGCTCATTTTATTTCTAATACCTTTACTATTGTTTGATTATTAAAATAAGTAACTTATAAAATAAATAACCATAATATTTGTCAAGAACGATTGACTGGCGCCTAAATAATATTGCAGTTCCACGTTTTTCCGATTGGAACCCTGAGAAGAAAAAAGTCTCATTGTTGGATATCAACTGGCTGAGTATCCTAGTTGGGTAGATTAGTTGTGGACGGTGGCGCTATTGTACAACAAACCACTATTCATAGCAATATGTATAAAGAACATAAAATGAAAAGATAATTATATCTAAAAATAAACATAAAGAAATACATATACATATTGCTATGGATTTTGAATTAAAAATAATTTAATTTAAAAATGTACAATTATTTTGGATAGAATTGTATAGGTATTATAAATGTATATAAATTTAACGAGATAGAAAAACTGGTTATCCGGCGTAAATGTGTTGTAGAGACCGAGGCCAATTCCATTGAGACGAAAATTATCTATTGAAAGAGAAGGTTGCTTGTTTTGTGAATTATATTAAATATATTTAATTAATTAATTCGAGTTGATTGTTTGAAAGTGTTTTATTGTTGTGATATATATTTGAGATTTATATTTCTCGATATTTAAAGATATTAATTCCCGTTATTTTGTTGTTTAAATTAATCAAGCACCTTTGTTCGTAAGAGTCTCCATTAAAAAATTTTGTAAGTAGAATTAAAATTATATGACGTCATCATAATAAATAAAATTATTATAAGTATATTTCTATTGTATCCAAGCTTGTAGCTAAGAGATTTAATTATTTTAGAAATACAGATAATACAGTTTATTATTAACATTCTTTTGTTAAAATTATAATTGAAAAGTTTGTTCGATTGGAACCAGGGTTTTTTGCGCGTGTCTATTGCACATGCATAAGTTTTGTTCGTGTATCAGTATCTGATTATACAGTGTGGTTCTCTGGGGAGAAATTAACATTAAACTTGATTATTTTTAGATAAGTTTTGATCGGTGTCATTTAGAGGATGTTTTTCATTCATTTAGCTGTCAATTTTCAATGAATGTTTTTACCTCAAGTATTTTTGTATACTACAGCATTTTTATACTTGGTAAAGATATATTTTTTATTTTTTTTATTTTGTATTAAATATTCATTTAAATAAATTTTTGTGAACATTTCACTGGCGCTTAACTCATATTATAGACACGTCTTTCCTAAGTGGAACCCGAGAAGTTGAAAATTCACCGGCTGAGAAACCTAGTTGGGAAAACTAGTTGTTGATGGTGGCGTGCTAAATTTTCAAACCACTATTCATAGCAATATGTAATACATGAAAACAATTAAAAAAATGATTTATTCTTAGTCTTTTTATTTTTTATGTTATGGCAATTAGAGCACTGGAAGAACGCCATGTTTATACTTGATGTTGTACTGACAAGCAGTACATACATATTTTTCGTTGGCTGTGTTGTGTTGTGGTTTGGAAAATGAGTGTTACACGAAAACGCACATTTGTGACTATGGAACAAAGACAAGCTCTAGAGTGTATAGATAAAAGTGAATCGGTTCAAAATATTTGTAATGATTTTGAAGTAGGTAAAAGCACTGTGAATGACTGATGCAGAAACAGAAAATCCATAGAGAGTTTTTGTACATAAATAGAAACTGTAAAAGTGCTTTCGACGCGTTGCACCTTGAAAAAGCCTAAATAAAAGTTGGTGGATGATGTACTGTGGCTTTGGTTCATACAAGAACGTAGAAGAGGTATGCCCATCAGCGGATCAATCTTAAAAGAAAAAGCTATTATCCTACATTCTAAACTTCCAGAGGAAGGGGCATTCGTGGCTAGTAAAGGATGGCTTTCTCATTGGAAAAAAATATACGGATTTAATTTTCTTGGAGTTTATGATGAAAAGCTATCAGTGGATCCTGCAGCAGCTAGTGCTTTTGGCAAAAAACTCGAAAAAATAATTTAAGTCCGGCGCAAATCTACGAAATCGACGAAACTGGATCAAACCTTAAACTTGTGCCCCGAAAGATATTTGCTACATCAAAAGAAAAATCAGCTCCAGGCTTTAAAGTTTGTAAAGAGAGAGTCACGGTGGTACTCTGCTCTACTGCTTCAGGTACCCAAAGATACCACTCTTTGTCATTGGTAAATCAGAAAAACCCAGAGCATTTAATAATTTGAACATGTCAACTCCCCAGTATACTACCGTATACAAAAATCGGCATGGATGGACACATATTTGTTCAAAGAGTAGTTCGTTTGGAAATTCATCCCAAAAGTGAAAAAATATTTGTCGAGTTTAAAATTTGTTGCAAGAGCACTTCTTGTACTTGACAATGCGCCAACCCTCCTGACGAACTTGAATGTGAGGGTGTGAATGACATAAAGCTCTTGTTTCTGCCATCTAACGTGACAAACCTTCAGTAACCAATGGACCAATGTGTAATAAAAATGCTTCAAGACAAAGTATCGCCGAAAACTTCTTTCGGAAATTCTTGGTAAACTGGAGAATGACAAAAGCACAGATCCTACGAGTAACCAACATGAAAGACGTTACTTATACAGTTGCTATGGCCTATGACGAAACACGTCCATCAACAATAGTGAAGTCTTGGAGAAAAGTATGGCCAAATGTAGAAGCCATTGCTGCAAGAAGTGAAGACAAAAATACTGCAAATGAGTCTAACCTTCTTAATTATGAACCAGACAGCGCGGCTTTGTTACACGATCTTCAGCTACTGCCTAATGATGAAAACATTGTTGAGCAAGATGTTTTAGAATGGATAACTATTGATAATGAGCTGGACAATGAAATTTTAAATGACGACGAAATCGTTCAGTCTGTCATTCACCAGGAAAACGAAAAAGATGAAGCTGTCGAGGAGGGGAAAGAGGGTGACAGGAGTTAAATGAGCCACTCTGAGGGAAAGGCAGCACTACAGTTAGTTGCTATGTACATTGAGCAGCAGACGGAGGCAACAGTAGTTGACGTAATGTTTGTCAAAAAATGGCGTGACATCAATAGTAAAAAAGATTCAGAAAAAAAATTCTGATTTCTTTTAAGGTTACATATACATACATATATGTATACGTATACATATACGTATACATACATAACGTGTGTTCATTTGAAAAGTCAATCTAGGTTGCTTTGGGTTTGAAATTTGGATAGAATAAGACGCATATATATTAGTATGTGTTTGTTGTTCCGTAAACGTAAATCCAAATGACATTTGATAATGTCAATCACATTTGTTATTTATTTGTATGTATGAAACTGTCAAAATATTTGACTTCGTAGGTTAAGTAGTAAATTTTAATTTACGACATACTTCAAAATGTTCTCAGTAAATCACATTCTACTAGATTGACTTTCAAATGAACACCCGTTATATGTATACTATGTATATTATTTTATTTTAATAAGCCACTAAAACGTTGACATTAATTTTGTTTTTGATTTTGTGTCTTGGTTAAGTCCTAAGAAGATTTAGTCTATGTAATTTGTTTTGTGTACAATAAAAAACGTTTAGAACATTACATACATTTTTTTCGTTCGATCTAAGGTCGGGTCCCGAGGTGGCCGAATTAGAGGAAGTCTACTGTAAATGTTTCTTTGGTTCTCATACATACATATTGTTAATTTCGTTTGAAATAAATATTTTTTGTCAGTTTGTTTTTTTTATATTATTAATACATTCCTATAATTGAATTAATTATATATATATATATATATATATATATATATATATATATATATATATATATATTAGGATTTGCAAATAATGTGTACAAAATTCCATGCGTTGTAGTATATTTTCATAAAGCACACATTCGCTACATCAGATTATATGAACTCTTCAAACTTTTGCTTAACAGTAAAATATACAGATAATAAAGAATATAATTATTTTCATTTAAATTCTGCTTTTGCTTTGCAGGAATTTAAATGTATGCATGGTATGCAATTAAAAACAGCAATAAAACTCCTAGTTTTAGATTTTTGATGTTAACGAGGTTGAACTAAATTATAGTTGTTTCTTCTTAATCTCTTCTTTAATATATATATATATATATATATATATATATATATATATATATATATATATATATATATAGTAAACTTAATAAGTCGGCGATTAAAGGTCTGGTTTATTACTTCAAAGTATATATATTTAAAACAACCCTACATGTTTCAGCAATGATGCCTTTGTCAAGGAAATAAAAAATATAAATCATTTATATTTTTTATTTCCATGACAAAGGCATCATTGCTGAAACATGTAGGGTTGTTTTAAATATATATACTTTGAAGTAATAAACCAGACCTTTAATCGCCGACTTATTAAGTTTACCATATCATACCAAGGTCACGCAAATATTATATTATATATATATATATATATATATATATATATATATATATATTTAACAATTGATAAATTAATGGAGTTTTTCGGCTTTAATATGAATTATTTACAAATATCAAGTTAGTATGTATGTAGTTGCAGAGTAAGGGGGGATGTAAACATTGCTGTCTACAAATTACAAAGCAAATCATACGAAATTTTTAATTGAAAAAATTGTCTATGTTGGGACTCGAACCCAAGTCTACAGTTTGCCGGACTGTCGGTTTAACCACTCACCCACAATAGACCTAGGTTCAAGCTATTTAGAAATGCATTATAAAGTAACAGTGTTAATGAATCAGATATATATATATATATATATATATATATATATATATATATATATATATATATATATATATATATTATCTATTCGTTAGCGTATTGCTATAAGCATTTTAAAACTGACAACTTTCCCTAAGTTGTGAATTCTTAAGTGCAATTTTACGCTTTATGCTAAAAATGCAAATTCTTCAAATTTATTCGTTAATTAAATATTGCAAAGATATACGTAACGTTTAACCCGTTAAATTGAGAAAATTAACTTGTTAGGGGCCGTTAGGATAATCTCGGGAAAAATGGACTGTCATAAAAAGTAACTCGTTAAGAAATTTATGGTCGGAGATGATCTCTACTTATAAAGGTTATATGCAAAATACTGATCTATATTCTATTTATGCAATGAGGAAATTTAATAAAAGAGGGAAATATAAATGTATTATACATATAGTGAGGGATTTCTAGTATAATAAATGTTATTATTACAGTAAATACTACAAAAGTAAATACCTCATTTTACGTTATACACAAAATTTCATATGTTGGTGATATTAAGGGTACAATTCCTTTTTATAAGTGTCTAAAGAAATTATTACCTAGCCAAGAGAGGGCTAAAAGTGTTACTTACGGAGATTTACTACCTCTTAATAAAATAGACTCGTATGCAAATGGGGAACATAAAATATAAACCGAATTTAGGAGAAAACCGGGATAAATTAAAAGTCATAATTTATAGAGTATTAATTTAAATATGTGAAGAAATTTTTGCAATCCCTAGACAAAAATAGAATGATAAAATAGAAAAAAAAAATAAATGAATCACAAAGTTTCTCTGAAAAAACAATACACATTTATTTAAGAAAATGAATTATATTATATATTAGAATATTATTAGGTTGTGAATTTATTTATTCATGTATGAATGTATTTATTCAGTATGTATCAGGTACCAATTTCGAAGCGTTTATATTGAACTTAAAATTCTTGGATTTTTAATAAACGAGAAAATACATGAACTAATCAAGGATATATTATCTTCTCTTATTTACGATTGCCTTACAATTATCCGACAAATTTTTGATTCCACGTCTGAAAAAATCCGGTGGGGTGGAAGTGAAGAAGTCGCCAAGTTTGAAGCACGACATCGCTATTAAAGGAAATTCCTCAACGGTTGCTTAACAGAGGGCGAAAGAGATAGAAATCTGGCCGACCAAGATCGGGAGAATAAATTATTGAATGTTAACAGTATGAGAGTGACAATTATAAGTGCTGCAAAATGCCTTGATGGCGTCATCCTAATCTTTTTTCTTAAATTGCGACCTCAAGCCAAGGGAGTTATTGACAATAAAGTTTAGCAGTGATGGTTACATTCATCGGAAACAATTCATAGTAGACAATGCCTTGTCTGTCCGACCAGATGCATAATATCAGCTTACGCGAATGAGTATCAGCTCGGGAAGTTGCCTTTTTGTTAAACTTGTCATTCTTTTTGTTATTGACGTGAAGGTACCATTTTTATTGACACCAGTAACAATGTTGGACAGAATTGATTGATCTTGTTGACGAGCTAGCAAAGAGATACACATTATGATACGCTAATGCTTGTTGTTTTCGCAACAAGAAATGCAAATGTAGGTACTATGATTGATTAGTTACATTCTGTTATAGTTCGCTTATTGATATTGGAGCATGCTCCCGTTGAACAGGCTGGGTTCAGACCTAACCGCAGTTGTGCTGACGAGGTGCTCAACTTAACAACGGATTTCAGAAACGACTGATAACAATTGTGGTGTATGTTGACCTGACTGCGGCATATGATAGGGTCTGGCGAGAAGGCTTTCTCTATATATTTCTCAACGTAGTACCATACAGCCGAGTAGCATATTTATTAAACAACATGTTTTGCGACAGGCCCTTCGAAATAAAAACAGGAGAGAGCAAGCGTAAAATGAGACATATTAATAATGAACTGCCTCAAGGATCGGTACTTGAACTTGTCCTGTTTAATCTGTATATTTCTGACATGCCACACATAAAGTCAAGAAAGTGTGGATATGCTGATGACCTGGCTTTTGTATGCCTAAGTAAAATCATAGAGGGAACTAATGATATACTTTCAGAGGACCTGTCCGTGCTGGGAAAATACTTCGCCGATTGGAGATTAATTCCGAAAATGAGTAAAACAGAAGTGTCGTGCTTTCGCCTCAATAATAAAAAAGCACGTCTAGAGCCACAAGTGTATTTTAATAACAACTTGCTAAGTTATAATCCTTACCCAAAATATCTGGGAGTAACAATGGATCGAACACTCGAATAAAAAACATCTAGAGAACACCGCAGCTAATATAAACACTAGACATAATATAATCCACAAGCTCAGTGCTACTGCTTGGGGTCCAAATACATCCACCCTTAGAACGTCAGCTCTTAGCCTTGTTTTCTCGGTAGCTGAATACTGTGCCCCAGTCTGGCTAAACAGCTGACACGCAAAGAAGATCGACATCAAACTCAACGAGACCATGAGAATAATTAGCGGTTGTTTAAAAAGCACACCTCTACCTTGGCTCTTGGTTCTAAGTCATATTGCACCTCCCATCATCCGGAAATAGGAAAGTCTGGCAAGAGAATAATTAAAATAATATCGAATCCCCACCTTCCAGTACACAGTGATTTGCCTGATGCCGGCCTGTCAAGACTGATGTCGAGATCTCCTCAACTACTGCTAGCAGGACAACTTATAGTAGAAAATTTCAATCCAAATGATAGATGCATAGAGTATTGGGAAGCCCTAAAACCCGTTCAAGGTGCCTATGTCATTGATTCTACCGTACCCTTACCAGGAATGGAGCTGCCTCGCCGTGAGTAGAACACACTCAATAGAATAAGAACGTCCTACGGAATTTGTCGTGACTCCTTCTATAAATGGGGGCTGACTGAGACACCAACTTGTGAATGCGGAGAACCTCGCCAGACTATTCATCATATTATTGTTGAGTGCCCACTTACAGCATATGGAGGAGAGATGAGTGAAGTAACTGACGTAAGTTTTGAAGTAACTGACTCCGCGTTGGACTGAATCAATGGCCTCGATTTTAAAATTTAACTTTTAGATGTATATTTCCAATCATTTTTAGCCATACGCTAAATAAATAAATAAATATATAGCTTATTTAAAGATGGTTCCGCCCCCCTTAAATTGAAAAAACCTCTTGTTGATGTATTCTCTCCAATTACGTTTTCTCCGTAAACGGCGCAAATTGAACAAAAAAATGTTCATTTTTTTCTACTGGATGCGCCATTTTCTTTTGTTAATAGTTATATAGTCTGCACAAATTCAAAAATTATTCAATTAAACTATAATATAACATTAAAATAACTTTGACATATATCTAATATTTTTTTCCAAGACGCTCTAGATACCAAAAACTGTACGCACTTATGCATCAAGCTGATATATTATTCAGTTTATTCGATTATGTTCTGAAAATACTCATAAAAGCTCCGAAAAAAATTCAAGTACGATTTAATGTTGTCCACTGAATTAGTTCAATTGATTTTGAAGCAAGCAGAATAATTAATAATCTGACACGCCAAAAGTTCAACGAATATGGTAAATGTTGCATAACTCCCTTCTCAAAGCTTTCCAATTTCTGTTTGATTATCAAAGAAATGTATGATTATAGGTTATCTTACTGAAAGATATTTTTTCTTGTTTGCCAATTTAGATCGTTTCTGTAATTTTATTTGTTTTTCCTCGTCCAGTCGAGGGTAGTATCTATCGATGAATTTGACCAGGGGTTTCAATTGTTCTTGGGCTTCGTAATTTTTTTCATGACGATGTAATTTTTGTATTTCATAATTAAAATAACCAATGCAAAGAGTCGATCTTAAATTTCTCATAAATTTCATGATACGTGAACACGAAGTAATATAGATGGTAACACAGACTTGAGAGTGGCCATAACCAGTACCTATTTCTCTGGAATAACCTCGTAAAAAATTATGAAATAGGACTCCATCAAGAATAAATTTATAAATATTGCACAAGTTAAGCGACCAAATAGTCACTAAAATTACTGGTTAATAGTAATTATTTTTCGATAGCATAACAATAGGTAACCGTTACTTTGCAAGTTGCATAAGGGTTGAGCAGTGGTCCTTGACATTGCTTCCTTTTTGGCCGAAACAGAGGAAGTTGCTTTCTTCTTAGTACGGCTGTGTGGTTCGGAAAGGACCTGGGTCTGCTCAATGATTTTCCAACATTCAGATTATTCCAAAACTTTCTCATTCGACACTATACAAGGTGTGTATAAATTGACGTACTAACTACACGTGGCGATGTTCTTCGTTAAATTCGATGTCTAAAATCCTAAAACCAAGATGGTGTATGCATCCTCTGTACGAAGTTCCTAAAGTTCGGACTTGCAGTCTTTAAATAAGCGTTATTAATCGATATTTGTAGATATTTGATAGAAAGAGATACAATTTAGAATAAAGAATTGTTATTGTTATTTGTTCGTTCAAGTTTTTTTTTTTGATTTTAAAGTTTGTTTTTAATATTTGTTTATTAACGTAGTTTGACGAAAAACAAATCTGACAATATTGTAAAATAATAAGTAGTTACAAATAGGTGGCCTATAATGTTGGTCCAGTTCGAGCAATTATGTAGGTAATAATCACATTGATTTATGTCAAAGAGATGTACCAAAATAAATCAATACTATCACAAAATTTTAAAATTTTGTAATAGGTATTTTCGTGTACATACTTGCGAGTTTTACCGTACTGGCTTCTATAATATAATTGATTGAGGTCTCGCTAGGCACTTGGTGAAACATATTAAATGATAAAGGTAAAAGAAAATTCACACTTGGTTATTTCAGGTATTTTCATAATAAATATGCAGTTTCAAGAGCCAATTTTGTTTGTTTTGTTTTATGTGCACGTATTTAACGTAAGGTTCACAAATGTAGCCAAATATATGTTTCTTTCAAATTCTTTCTAAAAACAGGAAGCATGATACATCGTTTTAGTATTAAGACTTTAAACTCCAAATTAGACCGAGAACGTCGTCGCGTATAGTTAGTACGCCAATTTATACACACTTTGTATACAGAGTGGTTGGTTTTTCGTTCTACATTCAATATTTTCGTTGAGAATATTATATTTTAAAGAAATCAAAACGTATCTGATCTATTTTTTGTCCTCTTTCCGATCCTGTGAAATAGAGTGCTATCACTTGAAAAACAAAAGATGATCTAATTTTTTTTTTAATTGAACACCCTATATATTATTGGATATTTAGTTAGCTTATTCAATTCTGAATACAGTACATTTTTTTTTGTTGGGCAATGAATAATGCCATAATAACAAAAAATAAAAAAAGAAACAATTTGCTTTGAAAATGTGGAGGAAAAACAAAATATCATTTAAATGTCAATTCGTATACTAGTTGATGAGGTGACACAGTTTAGCGATTAGTAAATCATTATTGTTAGTTTCCCTGGGTTATTTACCCTATTACCTAAGCATATAAAAATGGAATTTACTGATACAGAGAAAGCAGATATGTTAGCATACTTTTATTTATCAAATGATAATTGCCGCCAAGCTGCAAATATGTACGTTAATCAATACCCTGATCGAAGATAACCGCACTGGAATCCATTTCTAAATTTGCACACTTCATTATTGAAGCAAGTAAGTTTTAAAAAAATAAGAAAAGAAAAGTAAGAAATAGAGATCTAAATCTTAACGATGCCAAATGATGAAGTAAATATTTTGGTGTATTTTAGAGGAAACCCCGCTTCTTCAACTCGAATTGCTGTACAAGAACTTGCCATCACCAGGTATAAAATCATGAAAGTCCTTAAGAAACACAAAATGAAACCCTTTAAAATTCGTTTAATGCAACATTTACAACCGCTCGATCTGCAAAAACGAATGAATTTCTGCAGTTGATTATTAAATATGGGAAGACAATACTTGTCACACATTTTATGGACAGATGAAGCAAATTTTCATAGGAATTGTGTATTTAACAAACACAATAATCACTTTTAGAATGACGTAAATCCTCGTAGGATACAGCAAACTTGATGTCAAATACGTTTTTCTATAACGGCACACTTAATCAAAACCGATATTTAAATTTTCTTGAAACTGAATTTCAAGAATATTTAGACCATCTGCCTTTAGCTATCCTTTAGCTATTTTCTAAACTTAAAATTTGAAAATAGGTGGATTGAGTATAAAGGGTCACATTTATGGCCTCCGAGATTGCCTGACCTTTCAATATTTTATATTTTTTTTGTCTGAGGATTTATAAAAAATAAGGTCTATTGCACTTTGTCGAATACGTACCGCAGACGAATTCAAAAATAAAATACAATTGGCAGCACAGGAAATTACATCGGATATGTTAAGAAGATCCAAACATAATTTATTACGCCGAGTTCGTATGTGTATCAACAAAAATGGTGAACATTTTGAACAATTTCTTCAATAGGATTTTTAACTAACAAATCAGAGACTGTGGCTTATAAGTGAATAAAATAAAATTAAAAAACCCTTACCACAATAGAATTTAATGATTCTAATTACGTATTTCTACAACCACGTTGTCATCTTCAGTAGAAAAAACAGTGTAACAATTGAACGCACAAAAACACTCACAGAAGGATTGTTCTGAACAAAACTAGAAGACGTTCAGAGCAATCCTTCTGTGAGTGTTTTTGTGCGTTCAAGTGTTACACTGTTTTTTCTACTGAAGATGACAACGTGGTTGTAGAAATACGTATTTAGAATCATTAAATTCTATTGTGGTAAGGGTTTTTTAATTTTATTTTATTCAATAGGATTTTTGCTTTATCGTGTTATTGTTTTTCTATTGTTTTTTAGCCAATACAAAAACAATTTGTTTTTGTTGTTATTATGATGGTGTAATTTATTGCCTAACGAAAAAAAATATACTGTATTCAGAATTGAATAAGCTAGCTAAATATCCAATGATATACAGGGTATTCAATTAATAATAATAATAATAATAATAATAACAATAATAGTTTATTAAGCGCCCAACAGCAAAGCCAAATATAGGCACAAAGAAAATGTATCGTACATGAATAAATTTATAAAAACAAACAAACAAAAATATATCCAATACATAGTTAACTTAAATCCAAAAAAAAGAAAAAGAAGAAAATCAAACTTTAAACTCTAAACTTCGGTTCAAAAAATATGTCACTAAAGTATTTATTCCCACATCTACACATTTGATAAATCGGACTCCTCACCAATGCATTACTCCGGCACACGGGATAGGCAAAAGTTGCAGAATTGCGAGACGCAAACTGAGGCACAGCAAAACACAGTCTTCCAAGTATCGAAGGACAATCGATGTTATTATACACAACACTGCGTAGAAAGTTAGCACAGGTTACTTCGCGCAGGACATCCAGCAACACCAAATCATGTTCCTTGAGAAGTAGGTTATGGTCAGTATTTCTAGGAGGATAATCACCACTCGTTTTAAAAGTAAGATACTTCAAAACACGACGCTGAACACTCTCCACATTCAGTTTATGATGAATATAGATGGGATGCCAGACTATTGAAGCGTATTCCAATTTACTTCGATCTAATGAACAATAGATATGCTTAATAGTTGCGGGTTGTGAAAAATATTTGGAGCTGCGCAATACAAAACCAAGCACAGCAGAAGAATAAAAAAAAAATTCATTAGATCATCTTTTGTTTTTCAAGTGAGAGCACTCTATTTCACAGAATTGGAAAGAGGGCAAAAAATAGTATCGGATACGTTTTGATTTGTTTGAAATATGATACTCTCAACGAAAATATTGAGTGTACAATGAAAAACCAACCACTCCGTATTAACAATACTATCTTCTTCCAGGTTTCATCATGTATTCGCAATGATCAATTGCTGCTATCAGACGAATCGCTGTTATAACAGCTCATGATGAAGCTCGGAAGATGATTATATTGTTAGTCAAATCGCCCACGTAAATCTATGGAATTTTTGGAACGTTTTGCACTTTATTTAAAGACACTTTATTTAAAGACACTTTAATCAAGCTACTATGGTCTATGGATGTAGATTTTTGGTTTTAAGTCTAAGTAACACCTTGTTCAACTCCCTTTTCATCTTTCTCATTTTTCAAAAATTATTGCCAATAGTGTTCTAGAGCGGTCCTTTTTATAAAGACAGACTTATTATAAATCTTAAGTAAAATACTAGCATGCCAATAATAATTAAAGAATAACAATAACAAAATTAGACAGTAAAATTTGCGCCGTGTTTAATAAACAAAAATAGTTGGTTTCATCAGTTTGAGTAGCAATTTTTAATTACATTTCATGGTAAACATGTTTGCATGGTGTGTGTCTGTACATACATCCATGCAGAGTTATAAATATTTAGGTAAGCCGCACATTTAATCTACGAGATTTGATTAATACGTAAATGCCATGTTGTTTAATAAATGAGCTTCTCTATCCCCGCAATTACAGAATAATGAATTAATTCAAATAACCTACTTTTACTTATTTTTCTCAATATGCTGTTGAAAACTTTAAATGTCAAGATCATTACCAGATAGCTATCCATAAGCAGATGAAACCGTTATTTTTAAATGTCATGTTTTACAAAGAAGTACGATTATGTAAAAAGCTAGTTTTATTGCATAGATAGCTAATTTAGAAACATTTGCAAGTTATTTTATTAGTTATTTTATGTTAAAGACGGAATAAACATTTTGTTGTGTTATGTTAACAGTGAAGATATAGAAAGTCAAATAAAAGTATATAATACAAAGGTATTTTTAATAATATAAAATATTATTAAAAACCTGGTGTGAAGAACACAAATACAGGTTCACTATTAATATTTTTGTTATGGTTATGTGGACGGGGCGAGGTACTTCGGTTGTCTGACAACAGGCAGCGCTGAATTTACTTCTACGCCCGGTCTGGATAATTACGGTGATGTGGTTCTTTTTTGTGAATGTGTCTGGAAATATTCTTTCTCCAGCAGGGGCGTACCGATGAGCCTGTAGAAAGGTGAAATACGTATCTACGTCTCTGGTGAAAGATATTTTCGGACACGTTCACAAAAATATTAATAGTGAACCTGTATTTGTGTTCTCCACACCAGGTTTTTAATAATATTTTATATTATTAAAAATACCTTTGTATTATACAAAACTGGTGGGGTTTACCTACTCATGTAGGTTTCAATTATTCTGATACATTACACATGCGATTAGTCCGTAGTATGAGTGAAGACACAAACAAAATACAGTTTCTAGGGATGACTGTGCCACCTTTGGAAAGGCGTCGTTACTTCACATTGGCTATGTGGACGGGGCGAGGTACTTCGGTTGTCTGACAACAGGCAGCGCTGAATTTACTTCTACGCCCGGTCTGGATAATTACGGTGATGTGGTTCTTTTTTGTGAATGTGTCTGGAAATATTCTTTCTCCAGCAGGGGCGTACCGATGAGCCTGTAGAAAGGTGAAATACGTATCTACGTCTCTGGGAAAAGATATTTTCGGACACGTTCACAAAAATATTAATAGTGAACCTGTATTTGTGTTCTTCACACCAGGTTTTTAATAATATTTTATATTATTAAAAATACCTTTGTATTATACAAAACTGGTGGGGTTTACGTACTCATGTATGTTTCAATTATTCTGATAAAAGTATATAAGTCCACTTAATAAACTACAATTAGACATTTGTAATGTATCCTAAAGTGAAAATAAGAATAATTTTGATCCATAGTTATGTTTCGTTTTCTAAGTTAAAAAATTAATTGGAGTGATTTTTCGCAAGATCCTTTATTGGTAATTCTTCGCAGTTTCATTCTAATATATCCACAAGTTTGTTGTGCGCCATTTATATCCATCTCCTTTATGCACTTTTTGAGGAATGTCGCTTTTTTATACATCAGAGAGATATCTAAAAGACCATCAATGGAACGACATTAAGAAATGTTTGTGAAGTTTCTATCTTTGGCACATAAGGTATAATTTTACTGTTAAGATAGTTCAGGATTCTCTTAGTATAATGGGATGATGTTTTGTTCAACCGGAAGAAGACATCATTATTATATTTTCTTAAACAAAATCTAATTACAAGACCACCAGTCTTAAAGTATGGCTACGAAATACGTTATGTATATACACTGTATTTCACTTTTTATGAAGACACTTAATAAACTTTTTTATTTTACAAGTAATCAATATAAAATATTTATCAAGTGTGTAGGCCACGACAATGCACCTTTTTGTATGAATAGAGTTTATACTAAGTCAAAATCTAACCAACTATGATTAAAATAAAAAGTAGCGTTTAAGATAGAACAAAAAAGTAGTAATAAAAGTTACAAATTACCCAAAAACTTCCGAATACCAAATTTCGCTGAAAAATTTTGATTTAAAATTTTTTTAACATTTTTATGCCGTAATCATTTGTTATGGCAATAACAAGAGAGACAAGAAAATGAACCGCAAATTGTAGCAGCGCAGAAACTTTAGTTCACTAAACAGTTTACTTCAGCTGCAACTATTGATCTTTGCTCTATAATGGTCGATAGTCATTTGAGTATTGCTGAAAAAGTAGAAATTAGTAGATTTGTTGGTGACAATGTACGTTCCACCCGAGAGGCTGCTAAAGTTGAACGCGGGACCATCGGATTGTCGAATACTTTAATAACAATTTCAATATTACAGAAAATGTTGCTAAACCACGTCGATAAAAATTTAACAATCGAGAACACCATTTAGATGCAGTAGTACATATTAGCAGCGCATAATAATAATCCTCGCACGAGTGTACGAGATATGGCTAGAAATTTAAATACATATCTGTTACTATAAAATTTGGAAATATCTCCGTCGTCACAAATTTAAACTAAATAGGCGAAATTATTTAGATACTGTTGAAGGAGGACTCCATAAAAGAATGGAGTATTGTTTATGAGCTCAAGGTAGTTTTCTAAATGATAGAGAATTTCTGAAAGAAAATATGTTCTGTGACGAAGCTACGTTCATTACTAACAGTGTAGTTTCGTCTCAGAACTGAACGGAAAATCAAAACTGGGTTATCACCTATAAAAGACAGTATTCACAGAACCCGTGGCTTTTATTTTTTGATGCCTTAAAATGCAGAAAAATTTTTAGATTGTTTAAGTACTGAATTAATGGGCGTGCTTGATGATTTGCTACTGTATGTGAGGCGAGATTTGCACTTCCAGCTAGTTGGAGCAGCAGTTTTTAAAGCAAGAATAATACGAGTATGTTTGGAGGAGAACGTTCCATTACGATGGAGGCGTCGTAATGGCCCTTTAATAGAGTGCGCCTCCGAGATTGCCTGACAATACATTGATATAAAAATAATAATAATAGTTGATAGAACATGTCTTAAAACAGGAAAATGTATATACAATATACTTCATTATATCAGTTAGCAAAATCACACTCCATCAGTTCTCATAATGGTCTTAAATCAGGGGTCCCAAGCGGTCGATCGCGATTGACCGGTCGATCGCTAGAGCTTTTGGAGTCGACCGCGAAAAAAAAGAATATTCACTCCACAAATTCGAGCTCTCTCGAACGTCAACTCTAGGGCCCATCGCGAACGACCCCAAAAGCTCTCGCGATCGACTGGGTTGGGTACCCCTGTCTTAAATAATTAAAATTACCATTAGAACAATAATAATCCACACATGAAATACAGTCTGTAAATTTTTATAAATAGAGTAAATTCCTAACGTAGATTCAATACCTCGTTATAGACTTCTATAATCCAAACATAGTTGGAGAATCATAACAATAAAATAAGCAGATCTTATAGTATAGACCGCTTTGTGATGCATACCAACACCACATAACCAGCCGCGCCGGCTGAGCTTATATCATATGATAGATATATAGGTTGAGTGAAATGTTTCTTGGCGATGGGTTGAGGTAGTACGAGAAGAATTGACGATAATAATAATAATATATTCGTTTATTGTCCAACAGGTCAAACCTGGTTACAGGACAAAAAGAACAACGCAAATATATCAAGTACATAATAAATATCAACATTTTTAACCATCTGACTTTAAAAAAATATTCGTCTTTTGGAATATGATAATATAACATTTTACAGAACTAATAATTTTTGTTTTTCACAAAGTCTAAAGAAAGAAGCAAAATTTTAGCATTATTTAATAAAATTAAGAGCATTTAAAACATTGACAATTTGAAAATATCAAAGTGTCAACAACTGTCATTTAAAATGATATAACTTTCATTTATCCATGGCATACTTCAAGAAGAAATATATTTATACGTAGGTTAAATTGTTGATTTAAGAAGTCATATTATATGCGTAACCAATATCAAAGACATGACAGTTGAGAGAAGTCTCGGAACTTTTCCAATGTAATTTGAATTTTCCGGATAAGAAAGTTTATTTTTTGTGAAAAATAAAATCTAGTATGAACCACTGGCGTTACTGCCCTCGGTCGACATTAATCCCTCAGGTCAGAGGCCCTCGGGTTGAATTAACGTCGACCTCAGAGCAATATAATACCCATAACGCCCTTGGTGCATAAATAACTATTTGCACACGAAGATTGAAGTTTAGGGAATGATAAAATATTAGTACCAAATGCTTTATTGGATTTACTTTTGAAACCATATGACCAGCACATGGTTTATAGAATAAGAGGAAGGAAAAGATGTTAATTTCATAATGAAGAATTTATCTATATTCAACGATAAGTGATTTATACTAGACTAATTTATAATAGAATCAATACTTTCTTTTAAGTGCTTAACATCAGCGTCATTTGACACTACTTTCAAAATTTTAATCTTGTCAGCATAACCTATAGTATTAAGAGGACACTCTTGTAAGTAGGTCATTTAGAAACCATAAGAATAATAATACGTCTTGATTTGAACAAATTACTGATAACTTCTTTACCTAAAATCAAGTGTTGTACGGAAAAAAACATAAGAAAAACCCGAAAAATAACGGGGGATATTGAGTTTTGTAAGGGAACGGACAAGAACTTTTTACGAATATGTAGTTACTCAAAATATCTAAATATTCGAGGTTGCCCATAACACATATATTGCAAACGTATACATGCATAATAAGCAACGGTTCTATAATTCAAGTTACTTCCCATAATGACCAAAAATATCAATATATAGACGCATTTATTGGCATAAATTATCTAAAACTTCGTATATATATTACCATAAATGTGCATATGTAATATGCTTATCAAAGCGTTTCATAGATTATGGTTAGCGGAAGTGTCAAAACTATACTGTAATATTTTTAGATTTACTGTGGTCATATATATCGTTGCGTAATATACATAATATTAATGTATTGAAGGCCGCTAGTTCGACCTTAACATGAAGAAGAAAGTTCCCAGCAGTTTTTACTAGTGCCGTACATGGCATAGAATTTGCATACCAGATTCCTACGCTGCGAATCTAAACATATTAAATATTAATATAAATAGAAATACGTTTATTGTAGCAATAAAAATTTAGAAAACCTTTTCTCTTAAATTTTAGTAGAATGACGTAAAATACCATTAGGTATAAATTAATAGTTTTTAATAGAATTTTCTAAAATATTTACGACTACTTATAAAGTGTCTTTCAAATTAAGTGCCTTTTTTTAAAATAAATAAAACCCATAATTTGCATTGATTCTCAAAAACGTTTATTTGTAATTGTAGTATCAGTTGTGACATTTATACACGAAAAATAATATCTTGACAAGTGACCGCTAGATAAATATCATTAAGTTCAGGCCACAAAAATTCAGTTAACATCTCACGATATCGAACACCATTCACTGTTACAGTATTACCAACAGCATTTAGAAATATGGTCCAATTACAGCACCTGAGCATGCACACCAAAGAGTGATTCGTTGAGAATGTAAAGGTCTTTCATGAATCACTCCTGGATTTTCCTCACCACAAATTCCACAATTTTGTTTGTAAAAAAACACCAATTTCAAAATATGCTTCATCAGAAAAGATCTGATTGTACTTTAATCCAACTGACGAATGCACTACGTTTTGCATGGTCCAATGGCTTTAGTTCCTGTGTTATTTGAACCTTATATGCCTTTAAAGCTAAGTCCTTTCGTAAAATACGCCATGTTGTTGATTCACTGAGTCCAACTTCTTGTGAACGTCAACTAATGGCCATTTCAGGTGCTTCAGCAACACTTTCACGAATCAAATCAACATGCTCTTGTGAGCAGCCACTAGACTGGATCTTTCTCTTTTTTGATCTTCCACCGAATCGGTCTCTTGAAATTTTCTAATAATTCGATCAATAGTTCCTTCAGATAGACGATCATGTAAACCATAAAATTCACGTAATTTTCTAAAAACACTTTTCACAGAACGCTGATTTTCATAAAATACTTCAACAATTTGAACAAATTGTATGACATCTATATTTTATTTATTTTTAAAATAAGGCGCTCAGGTTGAAAGACCCATTAAATGATTATTATTGATTAATTAATACCATTTAAAATACTTCCTATACCGGTGGTCCATTTATCGTGCCCCCCCCAAAAATTTGGAAGCAGTCAGTTTTATGAAAAAAAGTTTCAAGTAAAAGTTTTATTACAAGAAGTGTCCTATCTGATGGTTAAGCAGTCGTACACCAAAGAGAACGTATGAAGATCATACGAAGGTCAATTTTTTTTTTAAATAGAACATGGCATTTTTTTTTCCAAATTCTAAAAAAGGATGTAATTGCGAGTAGAAAAGTACTAAAACTCATGTGGCCTAAAATTAAGATTCAGCGAAATATTCAAGAAAAACACAAAAAGAATTATAAAAATTTATTAAAAGAATAACATAAATAGACACAAAATATCCGATCACCCCCGGGCTACACTAATTTAATTTAATCGGGACAATTGTTTCGGAAACTTCGGACTCATTAAAGTAAATGTTCAAAGTGTTGACCTTCAACCTCGATACACTTTAGAATTCTCCGACTAAACGAATCATGGACGTTTATTAGCACGTCTTCCGTAATTTCTGAGCATGTATTTATTATCCTTTGCTGGATATCTTCCGGTGTTGTTGGGGCAGTACGGTACACTTTCTCTTTCATTGAACCCCACAGAAAATAATCGAGAGGGGTCAAATCTGGAGAGCGAGCAGGCCAAGATGTAGGTCCGCCGCGTCCTATCCAGTGATCGCTGTAATCCCTGTTTAATATTTCTCGAGCCGCGTGTGAATAATGAGGTGGACACCCATCATGTTGGTACCACATTGTGGCTCTCCGCTCTAAGGGTACATCTTCAAGTAGTGTCGGTAACACATTGTGTAGAAAGTCGCTATATTTATTACCATCTAAATTGCCAGTAATAAAGAAAGGTCCAATTATTTTCATACCAATTATCCCACACCAGACGTTGACATTCCATGGATGTTGCCGGTCTACTTGTCGTAACCATTTTGGATTTTCCGTTGCCCAATAATGCATATTATGCCTATTTATCTGCCCATGATTCGTAAAAGTGGATTCGTCGGAAAATAGCACATTGAGAAAAAAGTTATTGTTATCGCGAATTTTTTGCTGAGCCCATTCACAAAATTGTACACGATGTTCAAAATCAGTTCCGTGAAGGTCTTGATGCATCGATATGTGGTATGGGTGAAATTTTTTGTGTTTCAGTATTCGACCAATACTAGTTCGTGAGATTCCAGACTGGCCGGCAATTTCTCTAGTACTGACGTGTGGATAATAAGCCACTGCCGCTAGAACAGCAATTTGCGCGTTTTCATCGGTAACACTCTTTTTTCGAATTTTTTTCTTCTTCACAATACTTCCTGTGGTAGTGAACTGTTGTACAACACGACGAAGGGTCGTACGACTCGGCTGGTGTCTATCAGGGTATACATATATACCTTACTACAGGGTATATATTACAGTATACAAACGACACGCTGCGCGAATATTTCTTCCCGCTTCACCATAAATGAAAATCATATCAATTTTTGTACGTGTTGTTGGATGCATTCTTGATATTCAAACACTGGTAGTTTTATCACAACGATACAAGTAACATTAAGTCAGTTACCTAGCTTGTGAGGTATTTATGCAGCTTCAAGGGATTACGAATAGAAAGTTAATTGGCTTTTGCGATGGTATTCCCGGATTAAGGGGCAACAAATAACCCATTATTACAACAAGCAACTAATTCATACGACCTATTAATATCCAATTATAAAGAACAAACTTATACGTAGGTAATTACTTTCTAATTACCTACAACCGCTATTTCAAATATGACTTATCTGTTATGTAAATCTGTTATTAATTATTTTGTAATACGTCCACATTATTGCTTTGAAAATACTATGTTTTTCATGTATTGTTTCCAATTTATATTTTGTTTTTCTTGAATATTTCGCTGAATCTTAATTTTAGGCCACATGAGTTTTAGTACTTTTCTACTCGCAATTACATCCTTTTTCAGAATTTGTAAAAAATAATGCCATGTTCTATTTAAAAAAAAAACTTGACCTTCGTATGACCTTCATAGGTTCTCCTTGGTGTACGACTGCTTAACCATCAGATAGGGCACTTCTTGTAGTAAAACTTTTACTTGAAACTTTTTTTTTAAATCAGTTTAATACTTCCAACATCTCCGAATATGTTTGACAATACTAATATCTATAAGAGTTTAGGCATAAATCTTGATGTTTTAATTGTATACAAAACCAACATAAAATTCCAAGTAATTTATATTTTGATAATCGGGAATATTCGAAACCACAAACCATTGTTGGCGCCTTCGCATCTACATTTGCAGAAATTTATCTTTATCTAAAAACTCCGATAATATCAACGTAACTTGAATATGATATTTGTAGTTATCCGCTTACGTGTTACATAGCATGATATCATCGAGGCTATTGGGAAACTGAAAAATAAACATACTGCTGGAGACGATAATATTTTTAAGTATTTGGTTAAGGACCGCGTTAATGTTTTTGTTTATTCACTCTCCAAAGTTTTCAATTTATCCATTCAAACATCTTCATTTCTACAAGCTTGCAAAATCGCTAGAATTTGTCCTGTATTTAAAAATGGTGATAACACTGACATCTCTAATTATAGACCAATAGTTATTATTTCTGTTTTTGCGAAAATCTTTGAATCCGTCCTTCATAAAATTATCTCGTTCAAACGTCTACCTGTTAATTCTCCTTCAACATGGATTTATGAAAAATCGCTACACTCTAACAGAACCTGTGCTGTATAACCCAAGATATAGCCGCCGAAGATTTAAACGATGCTAATCAATTAGATGCTATTTATAAGGTTGCATTTGATGCTATAGACCATATTTTACTTTTACAAAAATTGTCATCTTTTGGGTTTAACGGTTCTGCACTTAGGTATATGAGATCATAGTTGACAGGTAGAGCAAACTATGTTACCTACAATGGCTATAAATCTAGATTTTTTTAATAAACTTCTGGAGTTTCTCAAGGTTGCAACTTGGGGCCACTTATGTTTAATATATTTATCAATAACGTAACAGCATCGCTACAATGTGCTGGTTTATGCAGATGACCTTAAAATATATCACACTATTACGAACATAACTGATGTAGATTTTTTGCAAAAAAACTTGAATAGCGTCTAGAGTTAGCGTCGCATGAATAAATTTAATTTAAATATTTCCAAATGCTGTGTTGTGACTTTTACAAGGAAAATAAATTATATAAACTCTCTTTATTACATCGATAATACTGCTATAGAAAAACGAAGCTCTACGAAGGCTCTTGGTGCTACATTCGACAGTAAGTTGACATTCAATGATAACACAGGCCTACGCCTGTGATCCTAAGCCATTTTCGCAGAATGAGCTTAGTGACCTCATCAGAGACTTAGATCTTTCGAAGGAACGTGCTGAGTTACTAGCGTCAAGATTAAAAGAAAAAAAATGTCTTTCCTCAGATGTTCGAGTGTCTACATATCGCACGAGAGAGGGAAAGTTATTGAAGTTTTTTTTCATCTGATGAAAATTTTGTGTATTGCTGTAATGTGAGTGGTTTACTGGCTTTCATGGGTTTAACGATCTATCAGCCCAATGAATGGCGTCTCTTTATTGACAGCAGTAAACGAAGTCTGAAAGCAGTTCTTCTACATAATGGAAATAAATATGCTCCCGTTCTAATTGCTCACTCAACATGTGTAAAAGAAGAATATGAGGTAATTTCAAATCTTTTACAAAAAATAAAATATATTGAACATAACTGGATGATCTGCGTCGACTTGAAGATGGTTAATTTTTTATTGGGTCAACAGAGTGGTTATACTAAATACATAGAGACAAATAAATAAATTTTATTTGTCTTTGGGACAGTCGAGCTAAATCACGTCATTGGACTGCAAAAAATTGGCCTGTGAGAGATGCTCTTGTTGTTGGGGAAAGAAATGTTATAAATGAACCCTTAGTTTCAAGAGAAAAAAATCATTCTTCCGCCATTGCATATAAAATTAGGGCTAATGAAGGAATTTGTTAAGGGTCTCGATAGAAATGGTCAATGTTTCCAGTTTATTTCTCACAAATTTCCTGGTTTAAGTACTGAAAAACTAAAAGCAGGTATTTTTGATGGACCTCAAATACGTAAATTGATGAAAGACACAACTAATTTTGAGACTTGTATAAATGATGTGGAGAGGCTTGCCTGGCAATCTTTTGTAGCAGTTGCACAAAATTTCCTCGGAAATCATAAGGCTGACAACTATGTAGAACTAGTAGAGGAAATGCTGGTGCGATTCAAAGATTTAGGCTGTAATATGAGTATAAAATTACACTATCTCAATAGTCATCTACATCATTTCCAACACAATTTAGGAGATCTAAGCGAAGAACAAGGGGAACGTTTCCACCAAGACCTAAAAACAATAGAGAATAGATACCAAGGAAGGTGGGACAGTCATATGATGGCCGACTATTGCTGGGGAATCATGCGAGATTGCCCGAGTCAGTTTCATTCTAGAAAATCCCTCATAATAATCTATAAATTTTCCTTTGTGCTAAACTGTCTGGATAATTTATAGATTATTATGACTCATAATAATCTATAAATTTTCCTTTGTGTTAAACTGTCTGGATAGGTGACAAATAAAATAAAACGAAGTGAAATGCACTCTCATTATATCGAACAGAATTATCCCTAAATAATATTGCAATTCTATAAGTAGTAAGTGATGCTCATTATCAGGGTATTTATTTAGATAAAAACTACCTGGATAAAATAAAATCCTACTATATAACATGACAATTAACCCCATTTGGATCTATACCATGGAATTATGACGACGCTCTTGTAAATCTGTGTAATAGTGTGATATATTTTAAGGTCATCAGCATAAACCAGCACATTGTAGCGATGCTGTTACGTTATTGATAAATATATTAAACATAAGTGGGCCCAAGTTGCAACCTTGAGAAACTCCAGAAGTTGATTAAAAAACTCTAGATTTATAGCCATTGTAGGTAACATAGTTTGCTCTACCTGTCAACTATGATCTCATATACCTAAGTGCAGAACCGTTAAACCCAAAAGATGACAATTTTTGTAAAAGTAAAATATAGTCTATAGCATCAAATGCGACCTTATAAATAGCATCTAATGATTAGCATCGTTTAAATTTTCGGCTATATCTTGGGTTATACAGCACAGGTTCTGTTAGAGTGTAGCGATTTTTCATAAATCCATGTTGAAGGAGAATTAACAGGTAGACGTTTGAACGAGATAATTTTATAAAGGACGGATTCAAAGATTTTCGCAAAAACAGAAATAATAACTATTGGTCTATAATTAGAGATGTCAGTGTTATCACCATTTTTAAATACAGGACAAATTCTAGCGATTTTGCAAGCTTGTAGAAATGAAGATGTTTGAATTGATAAATTGGAGACTTTGGAAAGTGAATAAACAAAAATATTAACGCGGTCCTTAACCAAATACTTAAAAATATTATCATTCTCTCTAGCTATACCAGTCCGCTGTTGACTTATAATTTATGAGTCAACAGCGGACTGGTATAGCTAGAGAGAATGCGTGTGTCGTCAGTAAACGCACCAGTGCGTGTGCTATTATAGGTATCTCTGAAGTATATAAAATGTGTGTCAAAATTCAAATGAGGACAGCAATATTCAGAAATAAATTTATTTCTCAAAGTTTTCGCCTGTTCACAAATACAGATTTTGCATTTAGAGGCGAAAAATCTGTTCTACTTTGACCTCTTCTTTAATATGAAATTCTCTACTGTGTTCATAATTATTTTAGCGCCAAGGAAGGTATTAATCATTGGAGAAATATCAGTAGAGTACCAGGATGAGGTAGAGTCTCTCATTCTAATAAAGAAATTTTTCCCACGGTCGTTCATTATCCTTCAAGAACACCCTTTTGCCATAATCTCATCACTTACACATTCTAGTTAAGTGTGATCTTCGGAAGCTGTAATCTTTCTAAGACAGTTTTGATATAATTAGTAGTACGCTAAAAGCTTTTGACTTAACTTCTTCTTGAAGATATACTAGATTTAGAGATCATTATGGTAAATAATTCTAAAGTCGTTCAAGAGCTTTCGCTTTCATGAGGTTATATTCTGACGATGTATTTGGGTCTACTTTAATCTTTTTATTTGATTAATTACGATTTTGTCTAAGGGTAGTTTTAGTTAATACAGGTGTTTTAGATATTATCCGATTTCATCTTTAAAATGGGAATTAAACTCTGGTAGATGTGATTTAAAAGGCCTTTGAAGGATGGGGTACTGATCATTTTATGATAACCACTAACGTGTTTGCTTTTGATTATGCTTTTTTTATCATAAGTAAGCTACCAATCTAAAAAAGGTGTGCTTTGTAGGGTGTTTTGTTAGTTACTTTGAACATATGTAAGAGATCCTAACATCTTAATTGGGAATTTTGTTCAATAATATTCCTTGATTATTCCTATGTGATGAAAAAAATACCTGCCTAAACGTGATGCCATTCTTTGCCAGAAAAAAAAAAATTAAACCGATTTTGTGTAATTCGTTCTTTTAACACAACTTTTGATCGGAATTTAAACTCATAGAGAAAACAAATTTGAATTACATTTCACGTAGAGACGCATAGACATTTAAAAATTTGAAAGAATCGGAAATAAAATTTTCGCCTTGCAGTTATAATAATATTGAATATTCCTGATAAATTTTCCGATTTTTTGATCTGCTATTAGACAAGTCTGATAGCAAGACTGTCAAATTCGGAATTTATCCCGCAATTGTTGATTGATGATAAAAGGGTTGAAGTTAACATTGGATAAGCAATATAAATATTTAAAAATAAATAAATTACGGGTAACATTTACATTTTTTTTTCTAAACTTTATCCCAAGTAAAACCGAAATTTTTGAATAAAGAAATATTTGTTTGAATATGAATGATTCTATTATTAAATATAAAATATACGAAAAAATAAAGGAAATAATGTAGTAATATTTTACTATTAGTATTGTATAAGAAATAAATAATGTTATTTATATTACATCTTATAACGAGCACAGACAGCATTTCTATGGCATTCCATAGAATTCTCAACAAAGAGAAAAACACCAGAATGTATTTCTCTTTGTTTTTCAGAAATAAAATTTTAAATATACGGGGTTATTTACACGTCAGCAAATGGTCTTTTCAAAGCAAGACATCAATAAAATATGCAAGACAAATATACAAAAGGTCGGAGAAGAACATTACATGAGAGAACAACGATGAATGGAATAAAATTAGATCGAAGTCAACGAAAACGTATATAAGTTCAAGAACCTAAAAGTTTCGGTTAAAACATATCATAATGCTGTTACATATACAGCATGTTTTAAATCTATTATAAGCAGCGTAATTAACATTCTTTTACATTCATATTTTTTAATACGAGGGCGGATTGATCTAGTAGTGGGGATAGAAGCAAACTCTAACCTGCAAACGGGAATTTCAAGTATCTTGTCTTATAGGAAAACGCACGAAGCAATAAACTTTCGTCATCAACCAAAAACAATGACGTCTGTATTGCCAGTTTCATAACAACAAAAATAATAGTCTTATATATTACTACTAAATTTATCGTGTTATTAATCTGGAACATATTACATATATGTATATAATAGTAATTGTAGGATTATTTCGAATAATATTAAATTAAAAATTATAATTGTATCGATGTGCAGAATGTTCGCTAATAGGTTCAACGTGCAAAATTCTATCACAGAGGTGAAATGAAGTTTTTTGACAAAAAGCGATCAGGTCGACTAGAGAGACTAGACTCAGAGAAGTGAATCTACTGATTCAAGGAAATCACCGGATTATGTAAAAACGAATTGCTCGGCAATTAGGCATTAGTCGAGAAAGGGAGTCCAGTACATTGTTCAGACGTTGTATTACGGAATAATTTACACTAGATGGGTCCCGCAAAAATTAAAGGATGTCACAACCGAGCAAAGAAATAATATTTGTCAAGAAATTCTTAATCAGTATTGACGTGAAGGAGATGATTTTCTCTTGAATATCACCACCGGTGACAAATCTTTAATTCATAATTATGACTACGAAAACAAGCGTCTGTCAGTGGAATATCATCATCGTGACTCTCCACGTGTACGAACATTCAAAAGAGTTCCATCAGCGCAGAAAGTCATGCCCACTATTTTCTGGGATGCAATAGGAGTCATTTATACCGAATATCTGCTGAAGAGATCAACCATTCAATAAGGTTTCACGTTGGTATTGTGAATTTCAACGTGGACGCAAAAGTATCAGTGACGTTCTCAGGACAGGAAAGCCAAAAACAGCAATCACCCAGGAAAACATCGATGCTGTATGCCGCCTGACTAAGGAAGCTAGATATGTGACATATAATGAAATAGAGACATCTACGTGTATTTCAAAGACCTCAATCCAAACGATCCTACATAATGAACTGGGTGTGTGAAAATTAGTTTCCCGTTGGATTCTATATCTTTTAACCGAGGACCAAAAATCATCACGCGTTAATTGGCGCCGAAAGACTTTGAGCCGGTTCCTATTCCTAGGAAAATGAAAATAAACGTCAGTCTGCTGTTTTGGTATTTCATTGTCGCTTGATTGTTTGTATTGAGGGAGTTATTTTCGCAAATTTTGTATTTCCCAGTATTAAACGCTGACGAGTCTATAGGAAGACGAAACACGTGTCTGCATGTCTGGATAGCAATTTTCACATAAATACGAGATGCTACCCAGAAATTACCGGAATTTGAATGTAGCGGACGAAGGGATGGTAGTACAGCTGTATAGCGCTAGATGGCGTGAGTTACATCTATACTAAGTTAGTTCGTGAAATGGTACTTTGCTAGGTCGTAACAAACAGTTTGTGTGTTTATATTTGTTTAGTCGTGTTTCAGTTATTTTGCGACACTACATTGTCTGTGAAAGAGCAAAGAACGTGCATCAAATTCTGTT
Organism: Melolontha melolontha; assembly: GCA_935421215.2. NCBI lineage: Eukaryota > Metazoa > Arthropoda > Insecta > Coleoptera > Scarabaeidae > Melolontha > Melolontha melolontha. The sequence continues at coordinate 117,835,412 of OW285238.1, forward strand.
TCAACCTTGGTAAAACAACAGCGGCAACTTTTAAAATGCTTAAACAAGCATTTAGTGAGGATGCTTCAGGGGAGACGTAAACTGATAAATGGTGCAACAGTTTTAGAAATGGACGTGTGTGTCCATCTACCAACCTACACGTTACTTGTTCTGCGTCAGTTTCTAGCCTCAACCATGACGAAAGTATTATCCCATCCGCCTTACTCCCTAGATCTTGCCCCTTATGACTTCTTCTTTCAGAAGTTGAAACAGAAGCTCAAGGGACGCCGTTTCAAGACCATTAAGGAGATCCAGACCGAATCGCACACAGTTTTGAACACGTTAACACGCGAAGACTTCCAGCACTGCTTCCAGTCATAGACAAGCGGCTGGGATCGGTGTATTCATGCGGAAGGAGAGTACTTCGAAGGGGGTGGTAGTGAATAAGTTGTAAGAACAATTTATTGTGTTATCGTATTTACTTGTATTGTATCCTCCACGCCCGATTTTTAATAATATTTCGATATTATTAAAAATATTTTTGTTTTATACGAATATTTATTAACACGAATGTTATTGTAACTTTGATAATATAATCGTTAGCAATTTTTCGATATCTTTCGCGGGCGCTGTGTATATTTGGACGAATATAGTTAATTCCAAAGTCATTTAAGCAATTCTTATTTTCTTTTTAAGAACTTGGAACCAAACTAAACTCTAAACTGATCAAAACTTCATTTATTTAACTTGATAGGCTCCCACGTTTCTCTTAGAATAAACTTATTCAAAGTTTGGTAAACAACGAGAATTTAATATAGAAAAAATTTCTTCTTTATTACCTATTAGTCTTATCATATTCGCATAATCAATCATAGACGTAGTAAAGGAAAAATACGGCCTATAATGACTAACTATTTCGCCTTAACGCATCACCCGTACTCAATGAAATGTTCTTCCAGTGTTTGACAAATGGTTTAGCTATAATGATGGATGATACTATACGTACAGTAGATTGTATAGCTTTTAGTTGAAAGTAAATTCTTGATTGAAAAGGCACTCTGCGCAAAAAAAAAATTATCGATTGCCAAAATAAGTCAAATGTAAGTACGTGCGACGTTTAACTTACAGACAGAATTTTGAATTTATCAGAAAAAAATATTAGAAATTTATTATTTTTCTAACCCTATGCATTTCTGCTATCTATCTACGAGTGATGTCTTTTTAGTGTTGCATATAGCCAGGAAATCAAACAGTGGATCGACTCAAAGTGCTTTATTGCGTTTCAAAATATTTTCCACAAGAATTGATACATTTCTGCATATATTTTGGACGCAATTCACACATTCTATTTTTGGTCATTGGGAACGTAAACAAATCGTTTGGACTATACGGAAAATTATTTAAAAACTCAATATTTTGCTGCTCAAAAAGCTTATTTTCTTTTCGACCTGTGTACGAACTCGCATTGTCATGATGCAGGATGATTCGCCATTGTGGGTTTTGTTACGCTTCGGATATATAAGAATGTTTAATTTAATTTTAAATGATTTTCATCCACAAATATATTTCCTATTTAAAATATCAAATTCAACTTAGCCATTTTCTGTATATATTCGTTTGCAAATAGATAGTCTTGCTATTGTTATCGTACTTCAACGGACCCTTGGACATCTACCTGAATGAGAACGGTCATCCCAAGTATCTAACGTTCGATTCGAATTCTTACAAATATTTTACATTTCGTTTTTTAACTTAGTTCTTCTCTTATATATCATGTCGCACATCATTTGAAAGCTTGTCTCACATAGGATCTTTTAATAATATTTGTTTGTTCGATATCACAACCTCTTAGCTCGCGCTGTTGATTAATTCATTATTCAAGACATCGACAACTTCGATACCATTCCACTTGGGGCAATAAAACGCAAAGCACCCGTTTACAAACCAGTGTTTTCTTCGACACAAAATTCCTTCTGTTTTCAACGCTTGTAAGTGACATATCACTAAAACTTGGCACGTACTGTTCCGGCACCCAAGCGTCGTTCGACCTTGCTTTTCACATGCCCGATCGAGGCATCTTCGCAACTCAAAGGTAACCCTGTATTGTTCAATATATATTATTCTTTACTTAACGCTCATTTAATTTATTGCCTAATTTAACGTTCTTTTCAGTATATTCTTGTGTGTTAATTTTTAATTACTTATTCAACGCTCCTTGTATATATTACTTTTATTTAATTACTTTCAATATATAAATCTCAATTTCTTATGTAAATAATAAATACAAACTTTAAGGACAACGTTGTTGTGGTGTTTTATTTAGTTAATAAGTTGTAATATATTTATGCACATATTATACACGTCCTGGACCTTTGATGGATCACCAGCACACCAATTATTTATTTGAAATAATTCCTTTATTGTTAGCACAACCCCATCAACCAGCGTGTTAGTAATAGTTTATTCCTCGAAGCACGGCAATTATTTCTGGCAAACAAACGGTTGTGGACCAATCCACATTAACCGTTCTTCGATTTTGCAAAGAAATTGTAGCTACATGACCTGATTTTGAGACAAACGTTGCGACCATCTTTTTTGACTACTTTGTAAACGAATAACTTTTGTCGGATTCTCTTCATTGCGAAGTGATTATTTTTATGGATTATCTGGCGACTACAATTAACCAGAATATTATTCGAACTTATTATCCGGACCACTGCGGGCGGTACTTATCAGAAAACAGCCTGGGAAGCTGCATAAGCGTCTGTTATTGCAACAGGATAATGCAAGATCGCACACCGCAAGAAAAAACGATGTTTTGAACGATTTACGATGGGAATTGCTTGCGCATCCACCTTATTCACAGGATCTCGCACCGAGTGATTTTCATCTGGGCTCAGATTTGAAAAAGCCTTTAGGAGTGTTCGTTTTGCGAGTTTAGCTGACGTAAAACGTGCCATAAATAGGTGGATTGAGGAGACACCAAAAAAGTTCTTGGAGGACGGCCTAAGAAAATTAATTTATCGTTTGGATTAATGTATCCAATTAAATGGTGATTGATGAAAATTGACAAAATAAAAAAATTAAAGCTGAATTCCCAAAACTTTGGAAACATACCTCGTAAATAAGAAAAAATTAACCGCAAGATGAGAGTCGCGTTTACTTCCTGTTAAGCAAATGCGAAATCATGTTACAATTTTAAGCGACTGTATGGCTAAGTTTGAACGAAATCCAAGATAATTTTTTCATCGGTATGTCACCATAGATGAAGTCTAGATACATCACTGTATTTCAGAGAAAAACGCAGTCAAAGCGATTAATTTCTTTTGATAAACGTGCTCCGAAGAAGAAAAAAATTTTCGTTCGGCGGATAAAATCATGACTTTGATTTCTTAGGATGCCAAAGACGTAATCTTTATTAACTATTTACAGGAGGGAAGTGTAATAACTGGTCAAGATTATACTGATGTACTGTCACGTGTCGATGGCGAACTGAGGAAAAAATAGCGGAATTTATTCAGAAAAAAAGTTTTATTTCGTCAGGATAACGCGTGCTCTCATACATTCGCTATGTCAACCGAATTAAGATATCAATTACCATAGAAAAACGCACGATCGTCATGAACCAAAAACAGTGACGTCTGTACGGCCAGTCTCCCAACAATGAAAATAATAGTCATATATATTACTAAATTTATAATTTTATTAATCTGAAATATATTTTATTTTTCACTTAAGTATTATTTGATCATTTCACCTTGGATACGGTTACCATAGCCACAGTCATATCGCCCGTGCGCGTTATAATCGGGCGATATGGCTCATATCGCCCGGTAATTTATTCACAGTTTTTAATGTTGTGTGAGTATAAATAGGGCCCGAGACGAAAGGATATACATTTTACAGAACTAATAATTTGAGTTTTTAAAGAAACTTTAGCATTCTTTATTAAAATTAAGAGTATCTAAACATTGACAACACGAAAACTTCAAAGTGTCAACAACTGTCATTTAAAATAAAATTAAGGTTAAATAGTTGATTCAAGGAGTCATGTTAGATGCGTAATGATGCGTAACAACTGACAACGACATGACAGTTAATGTAATTTGAATTTTCCGCTTAAGAAATTAATTCTTCGTGAAATATAAAATCTTGTATGAAGCACTGGCATTATGGCAATTATATTGCTCTCGGTTGATATTCATCTCTCATCCCAAAGGCCCTCGGGCTAAATTAATAAGTATATAATACACGGCAGTGATAGCTTATTAATTGCCTGGCACACATTATACTGCTTCGGCTAGCGCATTGGCAGTGAAATGTATGCTCGGCTATAATATACTGAGATATCAAAAATTATCTTGGTCAACGGTGGCTGGAAAACTGGAAAACGTCTGCCTTAATTTATTAGAAAATTCTGATAACATTTTCAGGTTAAGTGTCATACTGACATTAAGATTAACATATTGACAAATTTTAACGTCAGCGTGACACTTAACCTGAAAATTTTATTAGAATTATCTCAAAAGAATAATATAATTTAAGACTCCATGGTCACCGTTGACCAACATAATTTTTGGTATCTCATCACCATTATTCTCTAAAATAATCACCCTCGTATAATAATTACATTGAAATTATAATTTTTCATCATCTGGTGAAGCCCTCGCAGAGCGAGACAATTGTAGTGTTACAGTTAATATATTTTTTGAACTCTGTCTTATTTATTTTATTTTAACATTTGTTATGTTCTGGAGTTTCAACATTTATCTCCCTCCTAAATTAATTATAAATATCGTTCCGCTTTTTCTATTCTCTGTGTTTAATATGCGTTGAAATTCTTATAATAGAACAACAGATAGGTTACAGAAAACTGTCTAATTTATAGTGTAATATAAATTTAATAGAAATATAAATTAAGATTCCCATGTTTTATCAAAAGATGTCTCCGAAACATGATCCACAAATACTGTCTTGCTTTGAATATCCCTGGGGAAATTAGAGTAAGTCAGTATAATAAGGGACTTGATAAATACTTAAATTAACAATCTTATGTTAATTAAACACGACTAACTTTTTCAGTATCATAAACTTAATATTATTTGAATTTAAATTTGAAATTCTAATATAGACTGTAGAGAATTTTTTATTAATGAGAAAACTAAGCATAGCACGCGTACCTCAATTATTTTAATAAGAACAATTCAATTTAATTAAGGACGTATCTTTTTCACTCCAAAAAACGAGATTAATTAGATTCTGATACAAGCTTAAAGTCTCTTTTGTTCCATGCTACCCCGAATAAATTACATAGGAGGAAGCTTATCAAATTAAGGAAAGAAAAAATATTGGCAGGCGGAATTTTACGTGAAACGTTTTTCTTAAAACCTGACAAGTTTTGTTTTCCCACTACGTGTCGACCGGAAAAACTTTATTGTTCAATTCATGACCCTTCCTCCTTTCGCTTTCTTTGCTTTACTTTCCCCAGTTTTAGTGAGGTAAATCCCCCGAAGATCCTGATGCGAGCATGAAAGAAGAATCGTTATTAATTCAGTATAAATACAAAGTTACGCCCGATTAATTGTACTCTTGGAGTCGTTCCACCGTCGGGCGGGAAGTAGAATGGAAAACGCGCGAAATGAACTTTGTCACTGATTAATTCGATAAATATCTGTTCAAATTGATGTAATACAAACTTGCTCCTTTTGTTAGGTGGGGAAATGGCGAAGGTGTACGGAGGCCGAAAACTCTTTGACTTTCTTCAATTATTTCGTGTTACACTCAGAGCGAGACTTAATCGTAGTGCCTTGCACGAAGACTTATGTTTCTTCGCAGCTTGTTTGAAATTGATACTTTTCAGTTTTGGATATAATAAATCCGAATTCTTGAAATGCACTGAGAATTAGATTAAATTTTACCTCTTTAGTATATAAACGAGGTATTACAGTCGCTTGTAATAAAACTACGTACAGGTGCTAATTTCCATGTTTTTTCGATGTGTTGAAATGTACCTTTTAAGAAGTTAGGAATGTCATAGTTGTGACAACTTAACAGTATAACTTTACATATTTAATGTAAGTAATATATTTTTTCTACAAACACCGTTAAAAGTTGACATTTTGACACGGCTAACTTCAATTAAAAATGCGATTTTATAGCGTAGCGTGTTAAAAGTAGTACTTTTAACACTAGTGTTAAAAGTAAATTGACATGACAGTTTGTCAAAAATTACAACATATATTAAAATGATTGAAAATTACATATTTCTTGGATAATTAATATTAAATGTACAGTTTGTGTAATTCGAGATATTTATTTCCTGTGTTGCAGTTCTTTCAGAATTATTATTCTAGCTATTACTTCATTTTCTTTATTAAAATACGAACTCATCTTTTGTATGAATTGTGACTTAATTTGACGTAATTTAACGGCTGCGTCCAGTTGTGTCAAAACGTATTCATGAGCTGTCAAATTTGGTCAGTGGAGTTTCTTTATATTTTATAATAAAAAATGTGTTTGAGAAAAAATATTGTACGATACACGTGTTAAAAATGCTATTTTATTTCACTCGTAAATTGCGACACGAGCGTTAGCGAGTGTCGCTACTTTTATTCATGAAATAAAATCGCACTTTTAACACTTGTATCGTAAATAACTATTTTCCATTTCCGGAACTTACGTTGATACTTTAGTACCTGTTTACAAGGACTAAAGTGGGTCATTTGATCCCTAGGAAACAAATATTAATTGAACTACCTAGAGAATATATTGACAGATTCAAAAAAACAAATGTCAAATTCGACAAATTTTTATCATAATTTTTTTTCACGGCACCATTTCAAAAGCATTTCATATTGTAGCTCGTAAGTTTTACGAGATTTGGAAGGCGCCTCTTAGGCAGCTTTTTCTAGGTCCAATTCTTCACAATTTTCATTCATTTTTGCAATTTTTGCAAAATGACAGGGCTTGTTGACACCGTAACTATGTTGGCAAACTCGCATATTTAAAATTTGCAATAACACTCATAATTTTCAATTATCAATTTTGGTGATAATATTTCTGCTTCGGAAGTGCAAAAAATAGCGTATACGCCACGGAACTAAAGTGCTAAAATCCCTTGAGTGGTTGTTCACTCGTTCATTCAATCTTCATTCGCGGGATTAAATGTTGCACTTTAGTCCCTGGGTACCTAGTATACTACCATATGAGTAAAAATTATTTAGATAAGGGATGGCTATGGTACTAAAGATAATCGTAAGATATATGTGAAGAACCAGCCTATTGAGAGAGTAAGACAATATAAATACCTGGGCACGATCATTAATGAGAACAATGACAGCTCCCAAGAAATACGGGTCAGAATAGAACAGGCGAGAAGCACATTTACAAGGATGAAAAGGCTTTTCTGCTGCCGAGATTTAAACCTTGACTTAAAAATACGACTGATGAGATGCTATGCTGTCTATACTATACTATGGGATGGAGGCCTGGACGCTGAAGGTAACCGACATGAGGAGACTGGAGGCATTTGAGATGTGGGTATACCGGAGAATATTGAAGATCTCATGGGTAGAGAGAAAACCCAACGTAGAAGTAATGAGACGTATGCATAAGGAGAGAGAAGTGATTCCGACAATTAAGAGAAGAAAACTGCTGTACATGGGATATGTTATGAGGGGAGAAAAATATCAAATACTACAAATAATTATGCAGGGAAAAATCCCGGGCAAGAGATCTATAGGAAGAAGACGGAATTCATGGCTGAAGAACCTTAGGGACTGGTTTGGATGCAATAATAATGAACTGCTTAGAGCTGCGGTTTCAAAAGTAAAAATTGCTATGATAATTGCCAACCTTCGAAGCGGAGACGGCACCTAAAGAAGAAGAAGATGGTTGGGGTGGAAATAGAATTAGCACTGCAACATATGCCTCTGTATTTGCATTTTTATATTATCCTTTAAGTGGATTTATGTATCTGTTGGATAATAAAGACTATTATTATTAAAATCACGCAAAAATTTACAGTTTTACGGAATATATCGTATTCGACAGCAACTTTTGAGCGTTCGATTGGATTTCAGCTAAACATCCTTTAATTCTCTGACGAAAGTACGATTCGTAAATGAAATTTTTGTCTTGAGGAAATGCAACTGTTAGCAACCCATATTAAGCATTATTTGTGTTTTAAGAAGAATACATTTATTTAACTTGCAATTAATATTCTAGGTAAATAAACGAGGTAAAATAGATTAACAGAAACGAATAGGCAAATGACCGCTAAATGCAATGATATGGCAGACGGCCGATTTGTTGAATTAAGTTCAAACACACCGTTTGACTTCACGACGAAGTCAAGGCTAACTAGATGCAGTTTTTTTGAACGCACGATATTACACTTGAAAGAATTAATTCGAGAAAAACATTCGAAAAATAAGATATTTGATCTTTAGTAGACTGGAGTTAATTAAAAATTCAAGAGAAAAAATGGATGAAAGGTACTCGTTATTTCAAACATTTAAGATAAAAGAGACATATTTTATGGTAAATTCAATTTGTTGGCGATTTAAGGTCTGGTTTTACTTTAAAATATATATATTTAAAACAATTTATATTTTATATTCCTTGATAAAGGCATCATTTGCCGAAACATGTAGGGTTGTTTTAAATATATATATTTTAAAGTAAAACCAGACCTCAAATCGCCAACAAACTGAATTTACCATAACATACAAAGGCCACGAAATAATTATCTATATATATATATATATATATATATATATATATATATATATATATATATATATATATATATATATTGATGGAAAGCATATGGTGGTGTATTAAAAATATGCCATCACATTATAATTCAAAGAAATGTAAAGTTATGAATTAATTTGATTGTGTAATTTAAAATAATATTGAATCCGCTAGCAAAGTTCAATATTCGACCTATAGATGTAGCTAAAGTTTGAGTTTACAGATGTCGCTAAAATAAGGGCAAAACATTAACAATATGTAAAAATATAAATAACTTATACTTAACTTAATAGGTTTCTTCCAAGTGCATAATCTTATTGTTATAATTTATAAATGTATATCTATATGGGCGCCAGCTAGCTCTAGTCTTTGTGGTGATATTATACTTAATAGCAACAATAGTGCGGGTCTGGTACTTAATACAATAGATGTGTGTGATTAAACAAGTTGTTATATATCGAATGATTCTGGATGAATAATATAATAAATAAAACAAGAGAGTGTAGAACATAAATAAATGGTTTAATTGATAATATTCTTATTCAAAAAGGTAAGTGTTAACATTAATATATGATGCATTAACCTATAAATAGTCACGTGATCAAATAAGGTTATAATTGTTAGGATAATTATTTGTAATTAGATAATGCAACAAAATTTACTAAAATTACTTTAATTAAATCGCAAGGAACTGTATTTTTCCGATATTAAGGTAAATTTATCAGTAAATAAAATCTTTTGCATAAAAATGATAATATCAACGATTGTGTTTAAAGATTAATATAAATAATTTCAATGTTATAGGAAATAGATATAAAAAATGTACTCAAGTTTGGTTGTATGTGGATACTGGATATTCGTAAGGTTTTCAAGATTCTTTTCCTCGGGATTAAGATTCTGGTAAAGGAATTATGCAGGTAGCGTCCCTCGGGATAGGATTTTCGTTTAAAGACTGGTAGGAAGGAGTTAGGATTTGGATTTTTCGTCAATTCGAAGCTTTATAGGTTGGTGATACGTAGGATATATCTTCGGGTACGATAATTATACTTTAATAATAATTTTTCACTAAATTCTTGGAACACTTTTTTTACAATATGTCGACGCGTGCAAAATTTAATTCAACCCCCACGCTAACTCGCATTTGTTTTTATCCAGGCTTCTTATTGGTGATTCTTGTTTGTACTTTTTAATCTAATATTAAATTTATATAAATGAAGTAATTTACTACGACAAATCGTTTTGATATTTTACAAAAATTATAAATTTAATTTTGTGCTACAAAAAACTATCTTTGATATGTACGATCTTTCGCTAGATACCTGTACTAAGTTGGGATATTTCCCGCCGTAAACAATTCAACTAAGTACAGCTATATCCAAAGTATATGTGTATAAAATATTCAATCGATCAAGTTCAAAATCTTCGGTAATACAATAATATTGATGAAAATGACTAAAGCAAATGACTTAAAGAAAATAATAAAATACATGATTCTAATTTAAGCAATAAATAGGCGGAATTAACTTCATTGATTTGACATGTGAAATATACAGTTCCGACAAAATCTTATTTTCTAAATTATTATGATAAGTTTTATAAATATCCTGCATTTTTGTTCCAGGGCCTCTCATGTAAATGGGTATGCCCCACCACAATATATATATATATATATATATATATATATATATATATATACATATATATATATATATATATATATATATATATATATATATACATACATATTGATTTCGTCAAGCTTCTATGTACTCATTTCAAACAATTAATTTTTCATTTTTAATGAGGAATAGCACAATAATTATTAAAAACAATTTGAATTATACATGAGTGGGTAAAATCACTCCATTTTTATAAAACAAAAACATTTTTAATAATATCAAAAATATTATAAATTGGGTGTGAAGAATACATACTTGCATGAATATTGCTATCCAGACATGTAGACACGTGTTTCGTCTTGTTATAGACTCTTCAGTGCATGATGCTGTGTTAGACAAAATGCACCACACATGTTGACATTAATCAATCTTCCATGCTGCCTTTTGTCTTAATTGTATGCAATAAGGGAGCTGGTGTGGTGAATTCCAGCATAATGCACTGACGCGTATATAGCAGAGCGAAATACGTGTCTGCATGTTGGATAGCATTTTCACACAAATATGAGTTCCCCAATCCGAGTTTTTATATTTTCGATTTTATTAAAAATATTTTTGTTATAATAATCAATATATATTATTTGCATTCTTATTTGCGGATAATAACTTGTCAAGTGGTTTAAATATGCTGAAATATTAGAATAATACCTCGTGATATAAGCCTCGTTATTGAATTAAATTCGTATGTTATACTTCCATGTAACGATCTGTATATGTTGGCTTTAATTGGAATTGGGTTAAGAATTTCTTGGCTGATTATGCCAAGGCTTGAAATTTAAGACTCAGGCTTATTTACTCGCAAGTTATTGATGCTTGTTCTTGAAAAAATTAATTCGAAATTTGTATAAATTTTCAATTAATATTTACCGTGCCTGATTAATTGGAAATTTCGACATTTAATTAAGTGAAATTTATGGAAATGTGCTTAGAATTAGGTAGATTCTGTATTCTAAGGCGTTTACATACAAATATCTAATTTACAGCTGGATCTTGTGCTATTTACTTTTATTGGTAAAAAGTGTTGCGGTGAAGTCAATGATAAATATTTACAAGAAAAAAGAATGATTTAGAATAAAATTCATTAAACAATTTATGTTAGGGTTTATTGTATGCTTGTTCATTTTAAGAAAACACATTTTGTAACGTGAAATATTATACCCAACTCACCCTTATTTACAGCGAAAAGAAAAAGAACTACTTTTTTTACCCCCGTTACGTTTTTACCCCCGTTCGTAATGTGGGTAAAAAAGTAGTTCTTTTTCTTTTCGCTGTATATAAGAGTAATATTTTACCCCTAAAATATTTGAATTTAAACTGAACATAATTGTCACAACATGCTCCAGGCCTTAAAAAAATAAGTCTTTTAACAAATATGTATAACTATGTTTGGTTTTCTACTAGTAGAGGACATAATTTTGTGAAGGAACGTTTAATAATTCCAGATGCGGTTTTCACATTTGCCACTCTATTGGTGTTATTCTTTCCTGGGAATGAATACCTTTGTGGTGCGGCCCAATTTCCATCGCGTAGATTGTAAATTATCCTCTTCACCAGTACAAGGGATCCTTTTTCTAAGCAGCTGATGTTGGGCTTCCACTTCGAACGTTGTTGAAGTTCACTCACATACTCCTTTCTCCATCTTGTCCAAAAATGTGACCGAAGTTGCTCTAGTCTAATTGTTCTAGAAATCGCAAAAGTTGCGTTTCTCGCAAGATTTGAATGTTTATATGTTGCAGTCAGGAGAAAATAAGCCGGAGTCAGAGAGTATAACTGGAAGGATCGATTGACAAGGGCCGTATGTTATGGCCGTAGAGTTTAAAATAGCCCCTATTTGCGTCAATAAAGTACTAAGTTCTTCATAAGTTACATGAGAGTTTTGTAAAACTTTTTCAAATGATATTTAGTGGACTTCACCCCTACCCCCCAAAGGCCTGCAAACGTGGGTGCGTAAGATGGACCAAAATGCCAGTTTATACCTTGATTGTTAAATACGCTTTCTAAATTACATTGATTAGTACAAAGAAATCGGCTTAATTCAATTCACGGTTGACTATAGCGAAAGTTCAGTAAGGTATCGTAACATTTATAATATACTAGAATATTGATGTGGCAAGATTAAGTGTGGAAAGCGTTATCACAGCACAATATGCTGAATATCCAATTAAGATAACAACAGATCAAACCATACAAACACTTAATAATGCATGATGGCTTATGGGATTCCGGATTAGAACTGCATTTTTAGCATTCCTTCTTTCTTGATCAAGAACGAAGCAATATAAGAACGCGATTCCAGACCGGAATCTCAGAAGCACTCATGGACTGTGACAACGAAAGCCTATAAGTTAGATTAATTAATGATGTAGGTCGTCGATAACAACATAATTTAAGGAAGAATATAAAAAGGATTAAATGCAATGGGAATATCTAGAATGTAAACAAATCATAAAAAAAAATTAAATTCTCATTTGTGACTGGCTTTGTAAATCGTTTTAAGAAGATAATTTTGTTTGATCTGTATATTACGATGGATGAATCTTGCAGCAGGAACATTTAATTTAAAGCAGTTTTATTAGATAGGGTTTAACCAATTTTGTAGGATGGTGAAGGGTAGAAAGATCGCTTATTTTCGATTATTTACAAAAAGGAGCATACAACCATAGTTAAATTTGGTTGTCTAGCTATGACACAGTTTGATGTTGGGCGGGACTTTATCAGGGGTTTCCATTTGACCGTCATAGTCGGAAACTGTATTAACGTATCTCCATTATAACATGGACAACTCCGCTAGCGAATATAACAAAATCATTTACTTGAGTGGGTCAAGTGGTGAAGTCTTACCCTTGCCATGAAGATAGCGATGGTTGGTTTGGCATTTGTGATGTTCACATTAGTCAATAAGTGGGGCTGAATGTGTTCTATGCTATCTTTTGGTGGGTTGATTGTATGTAGTAAGGGTGTTATTTCTTGTAAAATTTTTCTTTCCTATTGATTTTGCTTACCTGTCTTTCTAGTCCGCTCAGTATCTTATTTTTGGTGACCTTATATCTTGATAGAATTTCTGTAGTTAGTTATTGTTTTTTCCCTAAATCTTATTTACATACCTCGTGTACATTTCTGTATTTTTATTATGACTTGATTAGGTCATAGCATTTAAATTTGTGCTTTGGATATAGATATCTATTGTTATTTCTGTAAAGAGAACAATATTTGACCGAGGGCATTGTTTCTGTAATTTTGTTTTAATTCAATACGTACCAAGTCTTGTTTTATTGTTTATACAAGCAACACAAGGGATTTCTTTTGTTTATTAAATCGTACATATTTTTCTTATATTTGAATCACTTTAGTTAGTGGATAAAAACCTTGTTTTTTGTAAAAGATATTTTCTATCGTTTGCATCGCTTTTTGATTGTCTGAAATGTTATATTAATTAATTAAAGGTTTTATCATTTTGTAGTTTTACCTCAATATCGTATTTTTTGTTATCATACGAAGGTTATCCATTTTGTTTACATATTTGACAGTTACATGTACATACGGTCTTACCTGTGTGCGTGAAATTTCAAAAGGAGACGTGTCTAACTTTGTAGACAATTATATAGAGTAAATTGAAGCAGTTTATTGTTTGAATCTTTTAATTAACGTTTAATTAGATTCAGATTATAATTTTTTCTTTTAAATTTTCTTTAGTTGTATTGAATTGTTTAGCGACATCTGGTACATATCTTTTGGACTCTCGTTAGTAATTGTAAATCTTCATAGGGAACGTAATTAATTATTTTTGTTCATTAGTTGGATTTCTTTATTTATCGCCTTAATTGTAATGTAGCAAAATTGTTTTTTGAGTATGTATTTAATCTTCGTTACGACGGCTCAACCTGTCGGATGTTTTGAGAACTACGAATTTGGGAATATAATCTATGGTTGATTGATGCTCGATCTTCTTGTGATCTTCGAAGTAACAAGTGTTGCTGGAGACGATGAGTCGACATAGTTAATTTTTGATGATTATATAAAAGCATTGTGTATGCTACGATATGACCGGACTTAAGTCATACAAATTGTATTAGACGACAAAATTCGCGTTGATTATTATCCGTCTTGTCGTTTACGCGTCTTTTGCCTTGGATATTGAAACTTGTCGGCCATGTGCTTTCATATTTTTCCACTTGAAGCAAGAACGTATTTGCCTATTGTGGTGAGTTTTTTTCCTTTTGTGTTATCTTCATTGGCATTGCATATTTGCTAGAATTATTACTATAGCGTTTTCTTCTTCATTCTATTGTTAGGGGTCTTTGTAGAATGTCTTCGTAGAAGGTTAAACAGTACCCTGAGTATGTTCTGTAATGTGTATACCCTAGTGGTTTCTAGTTGGAGAAAACCCAGTTGTAAGAATCTAATTTGCAAGATAGATATTTGTACTTAAAGAAACTTATGAGTGTAATGTGATAACAACTGAAAATAGAAAAATCTGAAGAAGTAAGATCTGGTGACCTCGCTGGACAAACACCTCTGCTTATTACGCGATGAGGGAAGTAATATTCTAAAAGCGCTAAATTTTCACGAGTTGTATGTGCAGTAGCCCCATCTTGCTAGAAGTAACCCCCATTGAATTCGTCTCGTTGCACTTGAGTTAAAAATGGTGTTAATAACTGTTCTCGGTATCGTTGGTTATTAATGTTATTGTGAAAAAATATTGGTCCTATTTTTCTATGACGAGATAGAGCTAATCATACTCCAAATTCAAAAGGATGTAAAGAAACTTCGATGTGATTGTTTGGATTGTTTATAGAATATGTTCTGTAATTTTGTTAATTTACAAACCCGCTTAAATGAAACCATGCTCCAACAGTAAAAAAAAGCTTAGATCAAGAATTTCGTCATTATTTAAATTTTCTTGAAAGAAGTTGCAATAATTAAGCCTACTGGCGTGATCTCTAGGTAAGATCTGTTGAAAAATCGATACTTTGTATGGATACATATTGCTATGAACGGTTTGGAAATTAGCTATTCCACCATTCACGACAAATCTATCCAGCTAGGATATTCAGTCGGCTTATTTCCAAAATGGGACTGCTTTCCTCTCAGGGTTCCAATCGGAAAAGTGGAAAATTATTGAATTAGTAAAATAGTTAGACGCCACTCAAAATTTGTTTGTGAAAAGTTACGAAAATATCTTTAATTTACTTATTAAAATGTGTAGAAAGGATTATTAAATTAAAGAACACAATATAAAATTTAAATGAAAATTTAATACAAAAATAAAAAAAAATCTTTATAAAGTACAATAATAATAATAATAATAATAATATTTATTCATTTTAGACACAAACTTAGTGTATATGAGTCGTAACAATAAAAGAAAATACAACAATAAAGGACCAAACTGCCATTAGTCATACAAAAAATTACCTAATACTTAAAGAAATATATCACGTATATCACAAAAAAAAAAACAAACATTAAAATAAACGAACAAGTTCATATAGATTCAGGAACGTGTATGCATATGAAGTCTGTAAACCATTTGCTTACTATTCCTACAGGAAATCTTTAACTGAGTAGTAACACACATAGGAGATGCTGCTTCACAGTTGATTTAAACTTTCCCATGTCACGCACATCTTTTATATCTGATGGAAGTTTATTATATACAATCTGACCCGCATATGCCGGTGATATTTCAAAGCTCGCCGTTCTATGACGATCAGTTCGCAACAAGTGCCCATAACGTGTCGGATAATTATGTGCCCCACAATTCTGGCTGTCTAAATTGCCCCTTATGTATTCAATACACTTGTATATGTATATACATGGCAACGTTAATATTCGGCCTCTCCCAAAAATCGGTCTGCAAGATTCGTCACTACGCAAATAAAATTAACCGCAAAATACGTTTCTGTTGTACAAAAACACGTTTGCAGTTTACAGAATTACCCCACAGAACAGTATTATAAGAGAGAACCGAATACACCAAAGCATAGTACACATCTATCAAATAACTTTTGTGAAGACTGGATTTCAATTTAAGTATTGCGTAGTAGGCACTATTAAGTCTACCACACACATAGTCCACGTGCTCGCACCAGGTCAAATGCTCGTCGATGAATACACCCAAGAACTTTATGTTCTCAAGAACACTCAGTTTATCACCATTAGGGAAAGCAAAACTATCACTTATTATACCTTTTTGTTTGTAAAATTTAACACATGCACATTTACTAGTGTTTAACAAAAGACAGTTTGTGAAGCACCACTCACTAAAAGCTGTCAAGATTTGCTGCACTTTAGATAACAGATCCCCTTCATTATCAGAAATCACGAGCATTGAAGTGTCATCAGCAAATATTACCAGTCCATCTGGATTAACATGTCTAGGTAAGCAGTTTATAAACATTATAAACAATAACGGCCCAAGCACTGATCCCTGCGGAACTCCAAGCTCAACACAGTATTCTCTTGATGTCACATTATCCAGCCTAACAGACATTGTTCTATTGGTGAGATATGAATTCATCCATGCAAGAACCCCACCCCTTATACCCAACGCGTAAAGTTTTTCTATAAGAAAGTCGTGACGAACAGTATCGAATGCAGCCGTTAAGTCAAAAAATAATCCTAATGCATTAATAAAGATTAATATTGCCTCATTTAACAATATTATAAAGGTAAAAAATAACGCATGGAAATGACCGCAGCATACGTCTAAAATACCTTATGACAGCCGATCAAAATTAAAAATAATAAATCACAAAGAAACTTTTTAATTTCTCCCAAGAAAACAAAATCAATATAAACAAACTAACTTGACAGCCCGAAGCAAACTTTAACGCATGTGCACCTACAAGTAACAAAAAATGCCCTTGAGATACCAAACGTATAAAATTTTACAGTTACAGAATCTTTTTACTAGAAATTTTAAAAAACCTTCTTTGTTATTTATATCAAATAACTAAGACTAAATTTCAAAACGATAATAATAATAATATAGAAAAATATAGTATTTAACTATTTTAAATATAATAAGATATCTTTCAAAAAAATATTTTACTTACGTAAAAAATTATATATATATATATATATATATATATATATATATATATATATCTTCGAGAAACGGTGAGTAAGAAAGTGTAAAATATAACAATTACGAGATTAACAAACTCGTATAAATATCGGTAATGAATTTAAACAGCACCAACAACTAATTAAATAAAAAATAACCCGAAGTTACTATTAAAAAGATAAAGATTAATCTTTTTATAAACACAACTTTCTTATCTCAGAGTACACTTGTGTCTGAAGTATACAGTTAGCACGCAGGCTTCGCATAAAAAAATACAGTATTCAAAATTGTTCACATCAATACAAACGGCTTGCTCCAACAGCGCAAGTCAAATATACATTTGCATTCAAAATAATAGTACAACTAAAAATACATAAATTTTTATAATATTTGTGGGGAAAAGTCCACAGCAATATGTAAATGACATTTCGAAATTCTATGAACGGTATTAAAAGATACGTTCGTTTGAACTGATAAACGACGAACTGATGTATGTGTGTTCAACAATATTTTGCTGTGTACGTGGTCTACCAGAACTTTTACCTTTTAACACAAATCCTGTAGCCCGAAACTTCTCCACGACTAGACGAAAGTGATGATGTAAGGCGGTATTATCCACAACTCTATTAGGAAACTGCAAGTGAAACTGTCGCTTATATTCCGCGTAGGAATATTGCCATTCTCCGCTGAGAAATTGTGTACTTTGGAAATATGCTCCAACAATAAAAATGTTTTCTTGCAATTTGTGCATTATTTAGTAGTATTGTTTATAAAGTAAGAAAAAAATACTTGTAACAAAAAATTATATTGCTAGTCACAAAATGACAAATGTTAAAACGACACTAGATCAGTAGTTATAAATAAAAAGCAAATGGCTTATAATAATTTGCAAGTGCAAGATGAAGTTCTTTTTGAAACACGTTGTATAACCGAAATGTCAATTATTTGCAAGATGTAAGCAAGAGATTTGTCAATGTAGTGTGGCGCCCATTGAGGATGTGACTGATCTGTTATCGTAAAAATACTGTACCTACATACAGCTACAGTATTGTATATACAGTATAGTATACAGCTATACAGTATTGAAAATCTATAAATTATAAAAATATTACGAATAATATAATCGTAAAAGCAAATCTGCAGTAAATACCAATTTGATATATTCGCATTCAATATTTTCTATTACTTTTAAGATTCTGGTGAGTGTACTTCTCAAGCAATCATTTTGATAAGAAGAAAAAGAACTCAAGTTAATGTTTATCGATTTGAGATGAAGTTTCGTGGTTAAAGGTCGTTCGTCTTGCCTCATATCTCGAAATAATAAATTATATTGTTTTGATTCCTCCAGGTTGATAGTGGCATATCAGACCGGTTGAAAATATGACGATTCGTATTGGGGGCGAAAGGTAATAAATGACTGACGGCGGACGAACGAGATGAGCCGAAACCCGTGGAATGGAGTCAGCAATGCCGGGCAGGGTTTTAGGGACGTTGTTTTAAACGTGCTAGGTGTGTCCCGAAAAGTCAATTATTCTGAAAGGGGATGAAAGCGTAATGTGATTACCTTGTTGAATTTTTATTAGAGGAACGTAAACGCGCGTGTGTGTATACCAATCTTCGTTCTCTTTTCCTTTCATAATGTTAACGCGTTTTTTAGATTGCATCAGCTGCTTTCGAATGATGTTCTTTTGTTAATTTTTTCTTTTTTTCAGATTTAATTTTCGTCGACATCTGTGTTTATTACTCTTTCGAGCGGTAATTAATTGCCACTTTTAGTGGAAAAGAGTGAAATGGGTGATAAAAAGGGACATGAAAATGAGTAATATTAAAAAAAAGCGTCTGGATTTTCATTTTCCCACAATTGTGTTTTGGTAAAAATATTTTATTCTGACATTGAGGAATATTAACCTTGCTTTGAGTTCTGTTATTTACATCCTCTTCTAACATGTTCAATATACGATGTTGAAAAGTTGGTCAGTGGCTAAATTATAATATCTAAACACTGTTCTGCGTGTTATAATAGTTGTTTAAATTAAACCAATTTTTCTGATATGCAACAAATATTTTTTGACGAAATTAAACCTTAAGTTTTATCATGTCGAGAATACATTTTAGAAAAGATTCATCCATAGATAACTGCTGTTCCTAGATAATAGACCTCCTCCATTCTTTTATTAAAACAGTTTTGTAGAAACCTTATTTTTTGAAGGCGATCACCACAACCAGGCTCATCTTTGTTGATTGGATTTAATGAATCTATTTCTGCCCATATATTTCTGTAATCCAGGAATAGCAAACAGCTCATCTTTTCGCTAGTAGTCTTGCAGGCGGTTTATGTGTACGATTTCAATATGAAGTCATATACCCAAGAAAACTTTGAATTCAGCTACAGTAAGATCTTTCCAGCCGATAATCGAGATTTATTTGTGGTAGATCTACTTATAAACACTTCTCGAGCGTATATAACATGTGTATAAATTGTCGCAAAAGCTACACGCAGCGACGTTCTTCGTTTGCTTCTGAATAAAAAATCTTAATGTTAAAATGTCGGATCATGCTTCGTTTGTTTTCAAGGGGTTCTTGAAGTTCAGACTTTTAGTGCGTAACTAACCTTTGCTCTTCGATATCTGTTAATAGAGATAGATGCAATTTAGTTTAAAGAAAACATTTTTACTAGTATTATTTCGTAAACGTTTTCTTTTTGATTTAAAAGCTTGTTTTAAACATTTATTCATTAACGTACTTCCACGAAAAACACATTTGGCAACGTTGTAGAACAATAAGTTTGTATTTCAAAGTGAGTTCAATCAAAATCATTACTGTGAAATTTTGACATTTACGAATTTACGAAGCATGATACGACATTTTAACATTAAGATTTTTTATTCAGAACCGAACGAAGAATGTCGCTACGTGTAGCTTTTGCGACAATTTATACACACCTTGTATATTAGTTTGTTCTACGATATGAATAAACAAATCTTCGGTAAATAGTAAAGAAAAAAAAAGTCGTAAGGGGTATTTCCAGGATGTTCCACTCGTAAGCCTTGGGATAACACTCTATTTTGATATATTTGATCTTTGTTGTTATTTAATATAGTATCTAATTTTGTCTTATTGTTACATATAATTTTAATGTCTCATTTTCTTAATATTTTGTTTATTATTGTTATTGCACACCCTTGGTTTTACTTAGTTCTTTTATTTCCGAGTATAAGAATTTTTTCTGTACCAAGTACATCAATAATTACTAAAATGTTTTACGAAGAAGTGTCGGCATCATCAATTAACGAAAAGAATGAAGAAATAGTAGAAAACGCAAAGTAGATTCTGAATAAATATGGAATGAATTTTTCCGAAGATTTATCCATTCAGATAATTAATTTTAAGACTGTTTTTCTTAATGATATTAAACAAAAATTAGCCATTAAAGACGTAGGCAATTTATTAATAGTGAAAAATGCATGTTGAGCAACTAGCCTTCCAGATCTATGTACACTATTTCAATTACATTTAACATTACCGGTAACATCAGCAACAGCAGAAAGATTTCTAAATTTTTTCTAAATTAAAATTAAATGAAATTTATTACCATTAAACAAGTTCGGCTGTTATAAGTATTGAAAATAATCAAAGTAGGTCCTTCGATTTGGAAGATCTAGTTGAAAATTTCATACTATTCAAGAAAAGACCGTTTCTGTGTTTTGTCTTCTAATTTTTTTATCGTATTGTATTATTATAAAATAAATAACTCATCTAGATTTCTTTTATTATAAAATAAAATAATTTATTTAAAGAAGAGATATTTTTCAAACTTACTCTCACTTACAAATGGCTTAAGATCTGCAAAAGGAATTGAATTACTACAATATTCGCGATTTATGCTGCTTATTCTAAACAGGTATTTTGGAAGGGCCTATAAACGTTTTGCGAGGGGCGCCAAATGCCAAATTTGTTATCTACGCCACTGTGTGAATAGCATAAATTCATTTATCCTTTTCCGGCCAAAGACCTATTTTTATAATTATTATCCTTTTTTAATAAATAATGCCTACGACAAATCTGCATTATGTACATATTGTTGATCTAATTAAATTCTGAGCGGATAGTACACATACTTCCACCGATACACAAACCGTGCGAACCACAACACGTGTCCTTCCTGTCTAGTTTATGAGTAGATACCAGTAGGCGGCGTGGCATACGTATACTGTTAAATTTGATAAAGTATTCTCAGAAGCGAATCAGTACTGCCGTTGTGCTTTTAAATTATTCCGCAACGCACGGAATTGACTGACGCGTGAAATGCTAAAATCAAGATAGCTCGCAGGCAAATGCTCCGCGAAATGGCTTTGGTTATTAAAACTCACTCTGTTTCGGGTTTTAGTTGGGGGAAGGACGCGACCTTTACTTATCGTCATTATTGTTTTTTTTTTTGTCATTACACGCTTCTATCTTGATCATCCTTTCTAATTGCGAACGGCGCAATTCCAGACACTGATTTCTATAATTTGGATAATTACAGATCATTTTTTCTTTTTCTTTTGTTTCGATATTTTCAAGGATAATTAAACTTAAGTATTATTAATTATCTGAAATCAAAATAATAACCATCTATTAGTTTACGTCATATTATTGCCAGTATTTTTATTAGCCATCCCATTTAATGCTTAAGAAGCTGGTAGCAATTTAAACAATAACACTACGAAAGGCATTAAGATTCATATATTTGATTGCTTATACAGCAGTGTGCAAAAAAATAGCAGTGCCTATGAAAATATTAAAATCAAGTACAGCAAACGCTCGATAATGTAAACACTCGATACTAGCAACACTGCCCTAATGTGAACACAAAATTCGTACTATAGGATTATATGGAACGCTCGATAACATAAACATTTTGTAGATTCGATAACGTAAAGACGATGATCAATCCCAGAATTACCCTGTTATGTAAGGGAGTCCCTGATTTATGAAGCATACATTCATATTTGAACTTAATTGTGTCTGTATGTTACTCCTTGCTAATAGCAAGCACATATGCTTAGTTGCATATCGGTACATGTAGTTTTGAATTAGCTACAAGTTTATTGGGTGAGATTCTATTCAATATAAACATTCCTCTTTGTTCTTTAATACACGATTGTAAACCTTATTTTGATTTATTGCTACCGTTAGTGTTTTTACAATAGCTTATGCGCGAGATTATATGCATCGTTAGAACTATGGAATCCACGTCCAGTAAACGGAAGTGTTTAAAATTAAGTGATAAAGTAAAAATCTTAGACGAGGTAGAACTTGGTGCGTGAGTGACATAGTTATTAACAAAATATGGTGTGTCAAAGGCAACAATCTGTAAGATTAAGCGTTTGAAAACGCAAATTTTGCGAAGAACTTGCAATATATTTGGAGGCCCGGGAAATAGAAAAACTTAAAAAAATGCGAAAGCGCCGAGAATGGAAAACTGCCTGTATAAATGGTTCCTAAAACAACGTGAAAACCATGTCCCAATTAGCGGCGAAATAATTAAAGAGAGGCCTAGCTGTTAAATGAAAAAACTGCAGGAGACTGAACATTTTGTAGCCAGTGATGGTTGGCTATAAAGGTTCAAAAGAAGATATGGAATTCGACTGTTGTCTATATCTGGTGAAAAATTATCAGCACAACCACAATTAATACAACAATTCAAAGAAAAATTTATGGAAAAAATTAAGGAGCTAAATTTAAACAAGGACCAAATTTACAACGCCGATGAAAATGGCCTTTATTGGAAAATGTTACCTCAGAAAACCTATGCTGCATCATTTGAAATTTTGAATTTGCCTAATTGCCTGAAATGCACTTAAACAATTCAAAAATGTTGGAATAATCTTTTTTGCACCAGCCACGAAGATGAAGACGATTTAAGCGTAATTAGGGAACAATTGCGATCAGATGCTGATGTTCTTGTTAATGTATCATCGAATGCTGTTAATTTGTTGCAAGTTGTGAATCCTAGCGTCCTTTGTACACCAAGTGATATCAATGTATGGAACGAAGTAAGCAGTTGAATGATGAAATGAGGAAGAAGATACGGACAATGATGACGAGGATCTTTATTTCTTGAAGTTGCAAGTGTAGTGACTGACGCGCAAGCTATCCAAGTTTTTAACCAAGTTTTGGATTCGGCTGAAAGAAAAGAAGTATCATTCGCGAATATTTTAGTTCTCCGCAAATTACGTCGCAGGCATTGTCCCATTGGAGGACAATGCTAAGCGCAAATTTACGCAGACTAGGATAGCAAATTATTTTTCTTCTAAATAAATAATAGTTTAAGTTGTTTGAATGTTTTTCTTATTTTTATTTTGGTGTACTAAAGGTTTCTTTCAATAAATTGCTTGTTAATGAAATCACGTTCGCTAATGTAAACATTTCGTTAATGTGAAACACCCTAAGTCTGAATTAGTTCACGTTATCGAGCGTTCGCTGTATTTCTTTTCATGTAAAATCAGAGAAATCCATGTATCAGAAGAATCATTTTGAACACAGTAAGTTGTATGAAATTTATGGTAAAATTAGGGAAATATATTTTTTTCAATCATTCCAATTTACATGTGTGCGAAAGAATAGCAGTGTTATATCTATATATCACATATACGATTAAATTTGGCAAGTAAAAGTGCTATTAATACATAAATCCTAAACTAATATTATATTTTGATCAGTTTTTTTTCAATAATACGATATGGGCCAAGCAAAACAGTAGTGTTTCAAGTAATGTCATACTAGCGACTAAGAAAAAGTATTAGGAAAAGTTTTTACAAACCACTCAAGAACCCCTAATACCAAATTTTGCTGAAAATTTCTTTTTTAAATTCTACATTTTTATGCTATCAGTAAATAATAGTTTGTTATTGCAATAATAAAAGTGCCATGAAGCAAGAAAATAATTCACAGATTTTATTCAACATTAAAGAACAAACAGAGCAAAAGAAACAATTTAACGAACAATATTTTAAATAGGATCTTTTTCAATTAAATCACCCTGAAGACGGATACATTTTTCCAATCGCCTTTTGTGATTCAGTACAACTAGTAATATTTTTGGAAAAATTTCTCGACAGGTTTGTCGGATTTTCTGACACAGTTCTTCTTCAAAAATCTTTCTGCATTTAGCGCATATAAAAAAAGAAAAACGGGCCAATGATTGGTGTATTTAAAATTCCGCACTATTAACTTTCTGCGAATATTTCTTTTTACAGTTGATCACCCAAATAGTGGCAGTATTCACGTCTATCGTCCTCCGAATACACGGTTTGACGAGAATTATGTATATTTTACAAATAGAAGTAATCGTTTTTTTTTTGTAAATATCTGGACATGGATATCGGTGCAGGGACATGGCATTCTTTGGCATATTGGAGAAAGATTTGATAGTGAAACATGTACCAGTATTTTAGAAAATGTTAGACTTCCGTCTGTTGAGCTTCTTTTCTATAACAATGATTTTATCTTCCAACAAGATAACTGCCCAGTGCATAACACTCGTGTAGTGACCGAATGGTTTCAGGCATATAATATTAATTTTCTTATCTGGTGTAGTAAAATTTCAGATTTGATTCAGGTAGAAAACTTTTGGGCAATTTTAGTCAAACAAATTCGAAAGGCAAATGCAAGACCAAGAAATGTTGAAAGTTCGTTGGGAGTTATAAGTAATGCTTGCGAAGAAATAACTTAAGAATGTCGTTCCACATTATAAGGATCGTTGTCTAGAAATTATAGAGCATAATGGCGGAGTTACTAAATATTAATTGTTTTTTTATTGCAAATAAAAAAATATGCGACAAAACTATCCCCTTTTTTTTACCGGAAACGAAAATGTTACATTTACACTAGGCAACAACAATAAGTGAACAATGTTACTCGGAATCAAAGTTTTAGTGACCTGTATGTAATATATTGTAATATAAATATGCATGTATATTTCTTTAGTATATAATCATTAAAGACCGCCATTCTAGGTCGGCTCACAGAGGCGTGGACAAGCGAGAGGTTCGGGAGACTCACTTTACTAGCGCTTCGTATGCAGTACATGAACAGCTGTGATAGTGTGAAGTTGTTTATAGACGTTTTACAAATACGCGCAACTGTAATTCGAACGGAAAGCATTTTTATAAATAACGCGCACTTTTATTTCAGTAAAGCTATCGCAGTGATATCGCTGTTTGCCTACCCAAGTGATGGTCTTTAATAATTATTACATAATATTCCTCTGTTCTTAGTAACGAGCGAACGAAAAAATTCATAATTGTAGTAGAAATTGGGTTGGTACTTTAACCACTTCCACATAATGACACATTACTTGATGCTTGACAGTTTTATTTGGTTTCATTGTAAAAAATGGTTATGGCATTGAAATGATACTACAACAAAAAAGAAAACAAATAATTTATTTAATATCGAAATCATAATCAAAATTTACATATAGCTACAGAAGTTGTTGAAAATGTTGTCCATATACATCTAAACACAAACAATTTTCTTAATAAGTTTTGAAAAATTTGACACAAACTTATAGTTTCAATGTCAAATAATAAATGTCATTATGTGGAAGTGGCTAAAGTATCAACCCAATTTCACAGTCTACTCCAATTATGAATTTTTTCGATGGCTCGTTATAATGTGATGAGAAAAACTAACCTTCAAATCGCAGGTTGTCAGGGTCGGAAGTTCCTATGATATTTTAGAATTTCCCTAAACATAAGCACACTATAATTTAGATTTACATTTAGTAGAATCTTTCCATATCATTTTTTAAAATATTTTTTCTATTTTGCGTTCGAAATGAACTCATTATGAAACCCAAAACAGTATCGAAATGAGCTCCATTTCGATACGCATTTTTTCATTTTTCAATGTTGGCGTTGTTCGAACACAGAAATAAATATCATTGCTGTCATTTGATTTTAAGAATTTAAGTACATTTGACAGATATGATATATGTTCGTACTCTACACAAACAACGTATATTGTATACAATTGACAACAAGATATATTAGTTTCTAAGTCACTCATGTTCATATTTTTAAATAAAATATATCAAGTAATGTTAACGAAAATTAATAAATAATATGTAATATAATATACTTCGCGGATAGCAAGATTTAAATTTGACAATGTCAAGTATCAATGTGACCAACTGCATGCTTTATATAAAAATTGAACTCTGAACATCCAAATTAAATAATTCCAATTTATTAATGTAAAAAATACAAAATAAAAAAAAAATATTATAAAGAACTCGTTTCATAAGGCCTTTTGCCGCACTCGCTCTTTAGAAAACTCTCCGCTATCGCGGCTCGTTTTCTAATCTGATCTCGTGCGGCAAAATGGTGCCTTATGAAACTTGTTTTTTAATATACTATTATTTATT
Source organism: Melolontha melolontha (assembly GCA_935421215.2). NCBI lineage: Eukaryota > Metazoa > Arthropoda > Insecta > Coleoptera > Scarabaeidae > Melolontha > Melolontha melolontha. Next base: position 117,862,305 of record OW285238.1, read on the forward strand.
CCTCACTTGTAAACATTGTTTTACAAGTCACTGTATTCACCTTGAAAATGTATCTTAACTGGCTAGCTTGTAAAAATTTTACACCTGTGCTCATATATTTTATATTATTATAATTTGAAATGACAGCCAAAGTCTTTAACAGTTATTTAATTGTTGTTAACATTTGACTATTGTGTCTTATTACTATCGTATACATTAAATATCATAGTGCAGTTGTTATTTCCAATAATACTGAAGTTTCCAGACGATGTTAAGTCACTTGTATTTGCACGTGTATACTCTGTAGAATTGGATGGTGTGAATTCTTTAATTGAAAACATTCTTTTTGATATTTCGATCTTGTTATTAATTGAGCCATTCACGTAGCTCCAGTCCGTCTAAATGAGTGACGCTGTATATAGTGCAACTTCTTGTAATCCCAAATATTCAGCAATTTTCTTAGGTATTGTGCCAAAAGTATGCTTACCTGCATTTAGGGCGACACATTTTCATTCCGATACATCAAAAACAACCACAGATCCTCACTTTTGGGTAGAATCGTATATTTTTAATAAATAGCACAAGGTTTAAAAATACACTCATCGTTGGTTATTGTAAACCTTCTAGTTGTTAAATTTTTGGTATCGCGTAAGGTAACAACAATATGTTTATCCAAATCCTCCACGTTTAAAGTGAGGGATAGAAGCTCATCGCACCTACAACAACCAAGTAATGACTTTGGCAAGCAACCGAGTCTCATCAGGAGCTTCAAGTGTAAATTTTTCCACTTGCCCCTTCGTCAGAATTTTAGCTTTCATGGGAATATAGCGTTCCTTTCGTCTTTTCAAAAACGCAACAACTTTATGAAATCTAGAAATGGCAAACAAAATTTTTTTTTAAACATTCTTATAAAAGAAAAATTTGCGAGCATTGATGTTTTCTCTAACTGCCAAACAACTCTTTTAAACTGACCACTTTGACCATAAAGAATTCGGGCTGATTTGTTGGACAAATTATTGATTGACGCTAATACAACGTCTTCTGTTACTCCAATCACGTTGTTTTCCTTTCGCCTGTTTTTGAAATCAGCCTACTCGCGCTCGTATCTTACTGAAGGTTTTTTGGACAACAAATTCTAGCCACACTTGCTGTTTCATCAATGATAGGTTGCGGCACACTGATTTCAATAAATCTGACCAGCTAATATATCAGCAAAAATACACCAAAAACGATAAATCTAAATGACATGACATTGACATGACAACAACAAAAAAAGTGAGATGTGTTTCTAAAGCAATACGTCTAAAGCTCATACGATTTTTTTTCAAATATCGGAATTTCTAGAATTTTTAATAGTTACTTACAAGTGAGGAACAAATAAAATATTCGACAATACACGCAAGGTAACAGGTTTTACTGATTTACTGACTCCAGAAGGTGACAGGCTCGTCTTCGACCCGCCAGTCATATCCTTCAGTTCGCCAGTAAAAACCCTTCCACCATGCCTAGTAATGTTAAATACTATTATGCCTTTCCTTCAAGCACGCGGCGTATAAAATAAATTTAATAAATGGAGATTTTATATTGCATCTCTAGTGTTACTAACTATTTTAATATAACTTCTTCGTTGAGTGTTGTTATACCAATTAAAAAAATAGAAGTCAAGAAGATAGAGGGAATATATTTTTTATTGGATCATATAAACAAACATGTTTTACTACATCGTTTGTTTAATTCCATGAATATGTTTTCTTCTTGTTATTCTACATTCTAATAAGGTAAAAATAATAACATTTATGTAATCTGTTAAATTTAAACAATCTAATTATGTTTTCGTGAATTTTACAAGGAATTCTAGCCAGTGTAATTTGAAAAAATTGGTCGCAATACTAGGAATTTTATAATACATATATGTTTTTCCAAGATTTATTGTTATTGTAAGCTGATATTAAAAAGACGTTGATCGTAATTTTGTTTTTATTTTATACTTTATAACCTTGATACCTCGTTAATTATTATGTATATAGTTTCGCGTTAATGTTTCAAGTGCACAGTTTAATTTTCTTTGTCGTAATCTCGGCCATAAATTAACTAGATGAAAAGGAGAACATGTATCTAAGTGTGTGAATTAACATTCAGGGTACGGCATGTAAAATATTGCCCGCGATTTAAAGAAAAATTAAGGAAATGTGTATGTCTTGGAAGAAGCTTATGAGATAAAATTATGTATCAAAAATGGGATCTTAGAATAAATGACGCATTTTAAATACGCCCAAATATTACATATAAATATGAGATAAATAAAATTTTCAATTTTAGGAAGACGATATAGAGTATCATGGAAAAATTGTAAGAACCCCTACTTAAGTTTTGCGACAAGTTTGGCCATTTTTAAGAACCTTGTCAATTTAAGAAATTCATGCGGTCTATCGTTTGGAAAAAAAAGTAATGAAATTCACAACATATAGGGAAAATACAATTTAAATCAATCATTAATTGAATAAAATAATAAATAGTATTTCAAAAGCATATACGAGTATACCAGAATGATTTGACGAATGACTTCTCAATGAAATTCTTATTTCAGGGTAAACATTTAACGTTTTATTTTTACTTTTAAAATCAATTATTAATTGACAAAATGTGTATTAATACAAACGAAGTCTACCACAAGTCTACTTTGTATTTGTACGTTGTTTTGTATCTACGACGATTGAGTGATTTGTTTATTTAATGAAAAAAAATTGTGAAGTGTGGTTCAACGTACGTGATGGAAGAAGAAATTCTGCAAAGCTCGAACGAGCATTCGGAGTCACTCCCCAAGAAATCACGACCACTTTATCAAAAATTTGACGACTGGAGAATCAAAAAAATCTGTCAAAACTGTTAATGAAACAGTTCTAATGCGATATTTTCATGAACTGGTACGTATTACTACTTTTGTGGACAGTTTCTTGCATTTCTTGAATATTTTATCACTAAGACTATGTGTTGATGGTTTTGTGTTTCCTTTATAGTCTGAAGTATTTAGTCCAAGTTCATTATGGTCAACGTACTCCATGTTGAAGGCAACATTGGTAGTCGATAAGAAAATAGACGTAGCAAACTACAACCGACTAGAGGCTTTTCCGAAACAAAATTCAAAAGGATATCTCCCGAAACAATCAAAGATTTTAACACGCAAAGACATCTTAAAATTTTTCGTGATTCTATAGTATGCTATTAATTTATTTTTTCTCTCTCTGCCGTAGATGGCTTATCTTTAACCGAAGTTTCACAAACAGTGGAAGAAATATTGTATTTAGATTCGCAGCCTGTGAAATTAGATCAACAATAGTATACCACACTTTCATCAATGACTGTATATCTTCGTAAGCTGTAGTTTGGTTCATCCTCAGGTTATATTTAATCACGTACCATATTTGATACTTTATTACAATATTTATTTACATTTAAATTCGATCCCGGTACTCCCAGCACGATATGCTAATGAGTTACCACTGTGCTATCAGCTCGACAAAGAAGAAATTGCATTTGTTTTCTTTTTGCACTCATTTGCATTTGTCCAGAATGATATATTTACCTATTATGGTAAGTTTCCATAAGTTTAAGGAAGTTTGCACTTGGCATCAATTTGAATCCACAATGTTGCCTCAATTGTGTAACCATTATTTAAGGTGATATACGCTTTCTCAATAATTGTAAAAATTTCTGTAAACAGCGTTAGGTGAAGATATAATTGTTGATCCTATAAAACAATAAAATTCTAGTTTAAGAATTTTGTCTAATAAGTATACCATTAACGTATGAATCATTTCTATACGATGTGCTACCCAGAAATTTCCGAAATGTGAAAAAAAAACAATATAAATTGTTCTTCAAAGTACTCTCCTTCTGCATGAATACACAGATGCCAATGACTTGCCCATGACTGGAACTCTTCGCATGTTAACCAACACTGTCTGCGAATCGGGCTGGATCTCCTCAATCGTCTCAAAATGGTGCCTCTTGAGCTTCAGTTTCAACTTCGGAAATACGAATAAGTCACAAGAGGAAAGATCTGGGTAGTTGGGAAGATGGGGTAGTACTATCGTCTTCGCTGAGGCTAGAAACTAACGCACAAGTGACGTGCGGGTTGGTGCATTATCGTGGTGTAGTATTCATGAATTTTTGCGTCATTTGGCAGGCCGGTTGCGTCAAATGTTTTCTCTTAGCTGTTTCACCTGATGGCAGAAATTCTTTGCGCACGATGCCATCAGCGTCATAGAAGCAAATCAGCATCGACTAGATGTTACTTCGAACTTGCCGTGCTTTCTTCGGTCGTGGTGACAATCCCTTTCTGCAGTTTGTTTCAGTTCTGTGCACACATGAACACGGTGTTGTTTTTGTTCAATGCTGAGTAACTTGGCCACAAACTTCGCAGTAATACGCCTCATGTTATATGTCATGGATTGTTCCTCTTCGGTCTTACAGGGTAGCATCACGCACTTTTGCAACATTTTTTGACCTGTTTTCCGTCGATGCACGACCGAAACGCTCATCTTAAAACCGAAAAATATCCATTTTTAGAACGGTTGTACTACTCGTAAGTTTGCGTCTGGTCTAAAGCATCCTCATCAGACGCTTGTTTAAGCATTTTCAGAGTTTCCGCTGCCATTTTATCAAATGTGAAGCAGAATTTTATGCACGTTCTTTGCCTTTTCACATCAGACAGTGTAGTGTCGCAGAATAACTCAAACATAATTCAACAAATATAAACACAAAACCTGTTTGTCACCACCTAGCGAAGTACAGTTTGACAGACTTTGTATAGATAAACGTAGCTCACACCAAATAGCGCTATAGAGCTGTACTACCATCCCTTCGCGCGCAACATTTAAATTCCGGGAATTTCTAGGTAGCTAAACCTGGTGAACCAGGTTCGCTGTTGAAGCTTCTAACATTGAACATTTCTTCAATCTTTATTTGATTCAGGTTAATTAAAATGAGTACTACAGATAATATTCTGTAGTGACCGGCTGGCGCATAGGTTTACTTGTTTTATTATCACCCTGGCAAACAATAGCGCTCATGTTATAACTGACCTACCATGTCCAATAAATCTTAGGTCGTTGAAAACTGTTATTATCAAATTCCAGTTATATTTATTGCTGGAATTCTTCGTTATAAGGTCGTATTTTTGTCTTTAACACAAATGGGAATGCTAATATTGCAATTGTACCTTATATAGTTTTTGATCTAGATTTTACAAATGCATTAGAAGTAAATTTGTCTCATGTTAAATATTGCTAATTATATTTGCGTATTTGTAAAAAACAAATATCTTTTTGTACATTTCTAACAATAAAGTAATTAAATTTTTACTTGTCAGTACGAACAGATTTCCTAATTTAATGTTTACCTATATTGCATACATGTCTTTATTATATTCATGAAAGTTCTAGCAAATGATATTTCTTAATTCCAATACGCAACAATTATAATAAAAGTTTTCTCGTGAAATTGTAAATCTACTTGAATAAAAAGAATGATTCATTTGAGAATAGTATTTTTATTTCTTCTATTTCTTGCGTAAGGAATGTTTCCGTATAAACGAGATTGGCGTGAATAAAGTATAAGGACTTAAGCTTTCGCCGGAATCTTAAAACGGTCCTTTTGGGATTGGACCCGCATTACAGGGATTGCAAACCATATATATTCGTATATATTAGAGACAATGGGATTATTTTGATTTTCTCTAAGAATCTATGAATTTCGTTTTTGACGTTATTTTGAAATATAAATACAATTACACTACTGTGCGTTAGTGTTAATAGCAATTTTTTTTATTCTCGGCAGTATGTAATTTTTTGAAACAGGCAAATGATCCACAGTGATATCTAGAGCAAATAGGAAACACTAAAATTTGAAACATCCCAAAAAATCATTTATTCGTTTCCCAATGTTTTCAATTTCTTTTTAGAAGCTTGAAGAACGATATCTTTAGAAGATATTAATTGTTTACATCTATACAGACTGTGCTTGTAAAAAAGAGACAACGTATGAAAAATGCAAAGATGGAATGACATGTAATAAATGGAAAAGTAAATAAAAGTATTGTAGTGAACATATATTCATCGAGAAAACATATCGCTTAATTCAATACCCTGCCTTGCGTTGCTGTGGCTATGTGTAAAGAAAGGAAAGGAAGAAAAGGATGTTTTAAAAAAAAATATTTTTTATTGTAAACCTCGTGGATTGGCATTTTTTGTTTGTCCGTTTTCTGCAAAAACATAAAGATCAGACGATTTACCGACTATGGAGCATGCGAGCATTGCCCATGGGAGAAGCAATCGTTTTCTAAATTCAAACCGTACACTTGGAAAGATTACCCTAGCGATTTATTAATAATCATAGCGAACGCTAGGCGTATTGGAAATTTAAGTCGTTTGAAACCATACGCCATGTCGGTCGGAATGAGTGGTATTCGTAGAAATAGTACGTTTCACCTTTATGAGGTCCAATTAGAATTGTTGCCTCAATTAGATTGTTTGTCAATTTTTTAACTACTAATCATGTGCCATTGCATAACTTTAACTGATTGATGTTTTGGAGTAATATAATTGGTACTCCAATTTTCAAATTCAGAATGTGTAACGATAATCCGGGAATATCGAGAGAATTCCGTTGGAAATTTCACTACTTCAGTGTTTCACCTGCGATTCTGTTTAGAATCATTTTGTTCATATCCTTGTACGTCGATAATCAATAATAATTTTTTCTTTTTTTTCTTTTAAAAACCTAACTACTGTTTTTTCTTTTTTTTTCTTTTTTTTCTTTTAAAAAACTAACTACTGTTTAATTGTTTTTCAAATATCAATATCATTAATATTTTCGGCTTTAAAATTTGGCAATTGTCTATTTAATTTTTTAAAAATAACGTCCTCCTCACATTTACATCTAACCTGTACACATTATTTTAAGTTTTCATATAAGACAATTCATTCAAGATTAAGTCAAAGTTATTTTCCTTTTTAACAATATGTTAGCGTAAATAGAGTATATGATTAGCAAACGTCAACTTGTAATAAAAGTATTTGAGAAATTTTTACGCTACTTATGTAAATGTCACCGGTGGGGTAAGATTTTTGTCGCTCCGTTTCAAAAAATTCATTTGACTATAAAAACACTCGCGCATTCGAATACAACGTTGTGTCAAAATTTCAAGTCAATCGACCGACTACTTTTCGATATTATATATATATATATATATATATATATATATATATATAATATCTTCGTGACCTTGGTATGATAAGGTAAACTTAATAAGTCGGCGATTAAAGGTCTGGTTCATTACTTCAAAGTATATATATTTAAAACAACCCTACATGTTTCGGCAATGATGCCTTTGTCAAGGGAATACATATTTTGTATTCCCAAGCTTTTAGTAGGGATTGATACACAAGCCCTCCAATAACGCCATTATGTGAGTAGTCGGGATATAAACAAGTTTTAGCCTGGAAACGGTAAATTCGAGTATTTCGTCTTAGCATCCAAAATTTCATTTTCTTGTGTACCATCGTTGAGTAACAGTGTCATTTATCATGAGTTCGATATCTGAGATGCGTACCAAGAAGCGATCCGTGATAGGATTTCTAACGTTGGAAGATTGCGCGCTCATGGAAATTTACAGGGAGTTGAAAGATTATTGAATGGATGTGAAGAATGTTCGCCGGTAAATTCGATGTGCAAAACTCTATAATAGACGCGAAATGAAAGTATTTAACGAAAAGCCAGCAGGTCGACGGGTATCAGAGTATCAGTAACCCATGAGAAGAATCAAAGACAAATGAATCCATTGATTCAAGGAAATCGCCGGATTATGCAAAAACAATTTGAGCGGAAATTAGGCATTAATCAAGAAAGAGTCCATTGTTCAGACGTTAAATTACAGAAAAAATTGCGTCAGATGGGTCACGCGTCATTTAGCGGACGACATGAAGGAACAAAGACGAAACATTTGTCAAGAACTTCTTAACCAGTATTGACGTGATGGTAATGATTTTCTCATTAACATCAAAATCCGGAACGAATCTTGGGTTTATTATTATGATCCCCAAAAACAAGGGCCAGTCAATGGAATATCGTCGTCCTAATACTCGACGTATGCGAAAATTCAAAAGGTTTCCATCAGCGCAGAAACTCATGGTCATCATTTTCTGGGATGCAAAGGAAGTAATTCATACCGAATATTTGCCGAAGGGATTAACGATTAATTCAACAAGAAACTGCAAAACTTTACGATCACTAAATAATCGTATCCGTAGAGTAAGGCCGGAAAGAACGAATTTGTTCTTGCACCAAGACAACGCCAGATCGCATTGCGCCAATGAAACGAGGAAGATAGTGACGAGCCTGAAATTTACGGCTGTTTCGCACTCTCTGTAGTTTTGATTTGACACCTTCAGATTTCAGTCTGTTCCCAAAGTGGAAGGGGGTATTGGAAGGTCAATATCTTTCATCAGACGTTGAAGTTTGGGTTGTTGTTTGTAATTGGATCAATAGTACACAAAAAAGTTTTTTCATGGACGGAATGAAGAAATTGATTCAGCGTTTGGTAAAATGCGTTGCACTAAATGTTGGTTACGTGGAAAAATAATTATGTATGTACAGAATGTACAGTCGCGAGCACGGAAAATGGGACACTTATTTTATTTAGATAGTGTCCATCTTTAAATGACAGTCAATGACAGTTCTAAAGTTATATGTCTCAGTTTAGGATATTGCATTCTAATCAAAATTTTCTACATACTTTACTAAATATTTTATAAAATGGTTAATAACATCACTACAACGGAAATATTTATAATTACGTACACCAACATTCATTTTATATTAATATTTCGTTTGACTCCATTTTCAACAATAACTAACTCCAGTCTGTGTGGTATAGATTCATATAGCCTGTCAATATAATCGTTTGATATTTCTTCCCATGCTGTGTTCTCGATTTCCAATAGTTCGCTTTTATTTCTAGGTCGAACGTGCTGTGCTGTTCTTGAATGTTCTTCATTATCAAACCCCATACATTCCCTACAATGTTTAAATCCGGTCTATTGCTCGGCCAATTGAGAACATGAATGTTATTTTCAGCGAATCAATCAGTCACTATACGAGAACTATGCCCAGCGTAATTGTCCTGTTTGTATATATAGTTGCCTACTGGGAATAATTGTGAAACAGATGGAAGCATAACATCCTTGCAGTATATTCGTATATTCAGCACTATTAAATCTGTCTTCTATTGACATAAAACAAGTTCGCTTCTAGAATTAAATATTAACCGAAAAACGTCCACTCTTGTTTTGTTTATTTACGTATTTTTCCTCATATCGAGTATTTCTTGGTCTATAAACTCTAATCCTGTCACTGTGAGTAGATTGAAATACTTTTTCGTTCGTTAAAACAACGTTATTTCAAAAATGTTGATCTCTGGCAATAAAGTAAAGAGCAAATCCTACGCGTTCTTCTTTATGTCGATCATTTAATTTTTTTTTTTGGAGCAGTTGTTTCAATCGACACCGTCCAGTGTGAATCGAACCGGGAAAGTTTGTTACCTCAACTGATTTAATATTAAATCAATTCGATTACTTCAAGAACTAATATCGCATCTTGTTCTACAGTAGATATCCTTTTTGGACCAGAACCCTTTTTTCTTTCAACTGTACCTTCCCGATTCCATCTTATTACTATACCGATTCCAAACTTTTCTGCAACTTGCCATCCCTTTGCAATTCTTTCTAAAATTTTAATTCTGTCCGATAAGGTATATGTGGCATTTTGAATGTGTGATGTATGATGATAGTACACCCAATAATGACATTTCAACGGTGACTGCACATAGCCAAAATTCCGGTATTTTGGTATTAACACATGGGCCCATTTTCCATGCTCGCGGCTGTACATTGGTACAGTACAATAAATTTACTTCATTTCGAGAGTGGTTTCATTATATTGTCTTTTTTTATTTTTATTTTATAGAGATGGAGTTTTAAATATATATTTTTCTATAGCAGATGTTAAAATGCCATTTGATCTATCATTTTGAGTCCATAAAGTAAGTATTTTAACCGCAAGGGTAGATAAAGTAGCAGTTTAACAGCAAGGGTAGATTAAAATACTTTAGTTTTTCATATTTTTATTTAAATTAAAAGAATTACATGGTTTCGCGATTTGTATTTATGATTGATCAAATTACATTTTAACATCTGCTACAGAATAAATAATTAAATAAATGTTTAATGTATAAGAATTAATTTTTTTCTGTAATATCTGCTACAAAAAAAAAATAGAATTTTAAACACGACGATACAATTTCATTATCGATACGCGAAAATTAATTAACTCGTGATTTCATCACTCGTGAATTAACAGTTTTCGCTCGTCGATAAAATGCAATCGTCTTGTATATAAAAATTACAATTTTTTTAATCTTAATTATGTAGTTTAAAAATTCATTAAAGGTTTTCAAATAATATCTCTGAAGTATTCGCAATGGGTCTTGTACTGATTGGTTCTTAATTCAGGAATCTGGAAAAGTTATAATCTGTTGTATGACACAGGTTTTCGTGGTTATTATATAAATAACGAATGTGGTTTTAATGATAATAGTTACTGTAAGCTTACTAAATGTTTCTCTAAATATAGATACCTATATGTGATAAAATTAATTCCATCATAATCTGTATGTATTAAAGTTTGTTTTGCGGAAGCACTATGATAATGCATCATTTCGTTCCTCTGAAATTTTAAACGCTAAATTGGTTAAATTACCTTTTCAATTTCTATCTCATTTATATTCGCGCCTGATTTGTCTCCCTGTGATTTATTTATGCCTGAACCTGAATAAATGATCCTTCGTTTGGCGATTCACATCGAACGAATAGCTCATCACAGAAATAGAGGACTATTTTGAAGAGTTTCAAAGATCTTACTTACTTTGTGAAAGGTATAGAAAAGTTGGATCATCGCCGAAGTATCGATAGTTGAAAAGCAATTGTGTAGAAAAGTAAAAGTAAAAGTTCTTTTTACTTACAATAGTTGTCATCAAAAGTCACGTTTCCGTCAAATATCTCTCCAAAAATTTTATAGATTAAATCGTATTTTTTTTCGAAATGTGTAGTTTTGGGTTATGAGAAATTGTCGTTTCAATTTATTGTGTATATGTTGAACATATTGGGAGTATGTACTTATTCACTGTTATTCTTTCACCGTAGCATAAGAATTAATAATAAATTATCAATTTTTTTCTGTGGGTAAAGTGGAGCCTCTGGAATATATCTTAGAACTTCATGATTATCTAACCATTGACATTTTTCAAAATCAATTTAATGGATCCAATTTATATCTCTGACTAGATTTATGGCATACTTATCAAAATTTTTAATTTTAGCCGTGATAGGTAGATATGTACACCTAATATTTTAATGTGTCTGCAAGCTTTTCGAAGTTTGACCTGAATCTGCTTTCAGAAAAGTTGTTAAAATGCGCTGTAGCTTAATGGTTTAATATCTACTACAAGGCTTATTTTCATGTCATTCATCTTCATTATCTCTTTGTATAATTCGTTCATATAACAAGTGTTCATTTGAAAAGTCAATCTAGTAGCCTGTGATTTACTGAGAACATTTTGAAGTATGTCGTAAATTAAAATTTACTACTTAACCTACGAAGTCGTATATTTTGACAGTTTCATACATACAAATAAATAACAAATAATAGGTATTTATTGAAAACTATAACAAATGTTGAAAATGTTGTCCTTCAAGATCAATGCACTTTAAAATCCTCCGTTCAAAATTTCTGATGATATTCTGCAACATTACTGGATTCTTATTAATTTCCATGCATTTCTGTTCGATTCTCTGTAGCATATCAATCAAATTCAATATAGGTGTTCGAAATATGTTATTTTTTAGATAAGACCACAAAAAGACGTCGCAAGGTGTTAAATCGCATGAACGTGTAGGCCAGGCAATTTCAGTATTTCGACTAATTGTACGCTCATCAAAAAATTCTCTTAAATAATCCAAACATTCTGCAGTACAGTGACAAGGTGCTCCGTCTTGTTGGAAATATGCATTTTGAAGTTCATCATGATGCAACTGATTGAGAAATGGTTGTAAAATTTCCGTACGATACCTTTGAGCAGTTAACGTTCCCTGAAAAAATATTGATCAAATGATTCGCCTTTGCCTTATAGCTGCCCAAACACCAGTTTTCTCTGGATGTAGCGATTCTTCATTAATTACATGTGGATTTTCACTACTCCAAATTCTTGTATTTTGTGAATTTAGGTATCCCGTCTTATAAAACCATGCTTCATCAGTAAAGATGACTCTTTGCGAAAGTTCTCCATTATTGTTCATATTTACAAATCAATTACAAAACTGTAGTCTACGTGGGTAATATTTCTAACAATTCTTGTACTGCTGTGACACGGTATGGATAAAGTTCCATATCTTTTTTTAATAACTTGTGAGTTGTACCAACAGAAAGGTTTATTTGTTGACTCAAATGTCGAACAGATGTTTGTGGTTCATTTTACATTATTTCTTCAACACGATGACAACTTGAGGTGTACGTTTCTTAACTGCTCCGCTGTCTGATATTCTTAAGAGACTACCAGTTTCAGAAAAAAGTTTTAAAGTTCTATCCAAAGTATTCTTAAATTGTATATAATCTATTACAAAATGTGGAAACTCAACTTGAAATTCTACCATGCAATCTTGAACTGAATAAACCCATAAACCATCAATTTTATTATATTAGAACCACTTCGAAAATAAGCCTGGACTAAAAAAATTTTATGTTCTAAAGTGAAAGCCATTTTAAAACTGAGAAGCAATTTATTTAAACCAGAATCGACGCACGATCATTTTATGCACTAACTGATATTTGTGATTGACATTATCAAATGTCATTTGGATTTACGTTTACGGAACAACAAACACATACTAATATATTTGCGTCTTATTCTATCAAAATTTCAAATTGACCTAGATTGACTTTCCAAATGAACACTTGTTATAGTAGATTCATAATAAACTCTGTTTATATTACACATTAGCAGAGACCGGACTGAAGCGATTGAATGACCAATTGCCCAGATAAAACGTTGTGGCGTGTCAGGTATAATATGCATGTTCAAACAGCCCCACTATTTGCTTGCCGGATTGCATTCGTCGAGCAGGTGTTTTTATTTCCTTCCTTATGGATAGTACATTGTGTGTATTCCTTCATAAATTAAATTTAACAGTGGCGTGTAAGACGAAATATACATGTATATATTATTTCGTTCGACTTCTTGAAGTAATCACTTAAAAATTATATCCGCTGGTTTCCAAAGTGTATTCTCGTGTTTACATGCTGTTATACATGCATATACATATATGTATTTAATGTTCTCGAGATAGAATATTTTCTATTCTCTTCTGTAACGGATTGTTTCTGGTTTCGTTTATTTCAGTGCTATTTGGTTAGAACTTTTAGTATTTTAAAAAATTAATTTTATATTGTATATTTATCCTATAATTTTTTATAAATATTAAGGTTAATTTACTACCTTATTTTTGGAGTAGTTTTCGTTTCTTCTGTTTAGTCCATTTCTTTTTGTTCTTAGTATTTCTCTTTATTTTCATTAACAATGGAGAATTCTTGTAGGGCAACCATGGTAGGATGGATTAGAGGCCATACAGATAGGCTGCATGTCCGTAATGATACCGAGATATATTGCAGTGCCAGTTCATTAAGTTTAAGACGTCAACAAAAGTGTAATGTGCAGAGATGTTTCTTCAAAAGCTTATCTAGATAATATATGTCCATCTGCATATGACACTTTTAACGAGGAACTGTGTGAAGCTTTCATGGCGGATAATATCCCATTCAAAAAGCTTAACAGTCCAGTCCTCAAGAGGTTTCTTACAAAATGTACAAAATGATCGTCTTATACCATGAATCTACATTACGTAAATACCACTTACCAAAATGTTATTTGAGAACCATTGAAAAAATACGAACCAACCGATTTGGTCATTATCTTTGGGTAAGTGCAGACGAAACAACGGATGTAATGGGACGATATGTGTTAAATGTAGTTGTTGGTATTCTTCATCCGACAACTTCATACCCAACATACTTAATTGCAACTAAAATATCGCCCGTTGTAAATGGTGAAACAGTTGCAGAAGTAATCAATGTATTCATAATATTCTGTCATCGGATAACAACTATAAACACAAGATGTTATTAGTTCTTACTGATGCTTCAGCTTATATGTTGAAAACAGGGAAGTTATTAAAGCAATCTTATCCCACTATGCTACACGTTACCTGCGCAGCACATGCACTACACAGAGTATGTGAAAACATCAGGGGTCATTTTCCAAATATTGATAAGTTAGTTTCATCATTTAAAAAGATATTTCTCGAAGCTGAGACAAAAAGTTGATGCCATATTTAGCAGAAATCCAGACTTGACTATATTATATAAATTCTGCACAGAGCCGATTGAAAAATCTATACATTCGAAGTATGGGTGCACTTTTGCAACATTTTAATCACGCACTCATCACCAGTTGTAATGTGGAAGGGAAATTTTCTATTTAAAGACGTTTTAGCATGTAAAAGAACTAATTTAATACAGGAACACCTTGAACAAATTTTAGTTGTTCATAGTAATGTTTTGCAACTTCAATGTTTCACACAAAATACATTGTTTTGAGTTTTGTTCTTTGTAAATTATTTTTATTCAAAATTCGATATGCAATTCGCTTCAGCAGTAGCTGCTGCCGGTTACCAAACCGTTTATTACATTCGCTCGGGTGTGCATTGACAGATACGTATTAACTGCATATGGAGGTATGTGCCACTTAATCAATGGCCACACGTACCAAATTGTTCGAAACTCACGGATCGCTTACAGAAACAAACCTATTGCGAATACAAGGCAGACAGACGCCTATCGGCTATGAATCATCAATCGCTCGAGTCCACTCTCTGCACATTAGTCCCAAATTTAAATTAATTTCGCTTTACAATACACATTGCAACGCACGGAAAGAAACATATATCATGCTTGGAACAATTAAAAACCCTTTTATAATATTTCCCAAAAGAATTATAATATCGTGAAGTAATCCTAAAACATCATTTCCAATAAAAGCTACCCTCCCTAACAAAATTCTTTGATATTTGAATAATAGTAACTTGCACGTTTGTCAAGCTAAAATGTAAAGTTAGTGGCATTAAACTTTATTATACATATATATTCGACGAAGAGGCTATTATTGAGATCCACAAAAAGGACATCGCCATATGTGCGGTCAAGTATGTTGTAGTAAGAAAACAATAACATTCACTATTCTTATGAATAGGAACTGTTATCCTTTAACAATGTCAAGGAACTTGAATTACAGCTGTATTTCGGTAAATATAGAATAAATAAAGATATGTACCGACTTTAACTATATTTGAGCCCTAAAAATTTGGAAATTTTTGATGAATTACAAATAATTTTTGTTTCATTTTCAGTTAGACGTTTATAGTTATTCTTAGGATTTGCATAGCTTGCATAGCTATATATAACCCTGAGAAACTCATCACAAATTAACTATAAAAACTTTAGACTAAAAGCATATAAAAGATACATGGGACATTTTCTTGCCGATGATTTAAAAAGGAAAAAGAAACAAAAATTATAACAACTTGTGACTCGATACGCGAATGCACAAAATCAGCGAATCATTTTCACAGATGAAAAGATCTTTATTGTTGAAGAATCTTTTAATAAACAAAATGACAGGATTTATGCTAGATCATCAAAAGAAGCAAAACGGTTGGTTCCAAGGGTATAAAGAGGTCATCATCCTCCATCCGTTAATGGTTTGATGAAGAGTCAGTTACGAAGTGACAAACATTCACTTTTGTAAAAAGAGGGGTTAAAACCCCAGCAGCCGTGTATCCAGAAAATGTTTTGTGGCTTCAGTACAACGTACCGAATTTTATTTCTCCGGATGATTGGCCTTCCTCTAGTCCGGACCTTAATCCCTTAGATTACAAGTGATCGGATTTAGAGAATATGGTGTGCTCTAAAAGACATCCGAATTTGAAGTCTCGGAAGCAATCCAATTCTTAAGGCACGCAGTGAAAAATTTCCCAATGGAAAACGCAGATCCATGACCGGAGCGGAGCGTCTGAAATCCGTATTAAGGCAAATGGAGGCCACTTGGAATAATTTGTTACTTCTTTATTGGTCAATAAATGCTGTAAAAATTGTTATGAAATCTTTTCTCATTGTTATTTTACAAGTAGATTAATTGCCTCATTTATATTACTAAGTTCTTTATTTTATTTATCACGAATATTGCATAATATTGCGCACTATTTTTGCACGAGAAGAAAAACCAAATATTAAATGATTAAAATCGAAAATAAATTTAGGTCTATAAATCTGATGTAAAATTGATGTAATACAGTCATGTAAAACCTAAACAAATTTCAGGAATTGTTTTTCATATTTTTTACTTAACATGAATACCGATATATTTACTAGTTTAATATTTAATGCATGTAGGAAATGGATGAATGAATTATGTACAATCAATAAATATACCACTCGAAACCAAAGAATGGTCGGTCGGGCTGGCTCACGAAGTTTTTGTAATAAAACGTAAAATATGTATTCATAACTACATAAAAAATGTCATAAAGAAAAGACAGTATAAAATTTTGTGTGAGGAGAATGTCAAGAAATATGTGCGTCCGTAACTTTAACATTGATCAAATTGGGGTTACAAATTTAATAAAATATGTTACATTTCTATTTAACATAGAAGACAATATACAGAGTGTGATTTTTGAAATAAATTATAAATTCATATTAAGACAGAATTTCTTTTACATTGTCGAAAGTTGTATCTAACTTACGCAACAGAAAATAATTAACGTCCAAAGATATATTTTTTAAGTGCTTCTTTAAGTGTTTAACTTCCATCTTCCGTTGTTAGATAGCATTTAGCAAATTTACTTTTTCAAGTTAAGTTTTCGTCTCCTGGGTCAGATAGTGAGTGCTGGGTCGCAATTGTTGGACGCGTAAACGTAATCACACCTTCAGGATACGCTAGAGTTTCAACCATGTTAGATTTTAATGTTATACTCTTCAGTAAGTTTCGCTTCGGAACGATACTTTATGTTATAAAGGGTGTTACAACGGAAAAGCGCAAGATTTCAATTTTAAATAAAATATGATTTTCTGTAACAAAATATTTAAATATTTTTTGATTAATAATGTAGAAATTTGAAAATTATATATGGAACAACACATCTGGTAAATGTTCGCCACGACTTTGGTACTAAACACGTCCTCTTCTGGTGAAATTTTTAATAATGGTTTGGCAGTATGCCGTTGGTATACCGTTCAGTTTCGGTCTTCAATGCCTGGGGGGTCGTGGGCTGTTGGCGTAAACCCGAGACTTCAAAAATCCTCACAGGAAAAAGTCTATAAGTGTTAAATCACAAGAATGTGGCGGCCAATTCTGGTCATCAAAACAGGAGATAACTCGACCAGAAAAAGACTTGCGCAAGACTGTCAATGTTTCACGGGCGGTATGGCAAGTGACACCGTCCTGCTGAAATCAAATGTCTTCAAAAACAATATCTCCCAATTGAGGTACAAACAACTGGGTTGTTATGTCATGATAACGTCAGCCATTCACCGCTAATGCATTCCCTACATTGCTTTTAAAGAAAAATCACATGAAACAGAGACACGTTACGATGCATTTGATATCATGAATTAATCGTGGATTTTCTGAGCCCCGCATGCGGCGATTTTGCCTATTATCAATGCCATTATGATGAAAATGGACCTAATTGCTGAATATGATTTTATCAGCAAAATAGGCGCATTCACTTCTTGTTGTTCAATTCTTCAATCTGTTCGTTGTGCGTGGTGGTTTGGTGGCAGAATTTGTTGAATCAATTGAAATTTGTAAGCAAGGAGATTCAAATCTTTAACGAGAATACGATGAACAGTGGCTGTTGAAATGTCCAATTCTTGTGCACGATGACGAACCGACTTACCTGGATTCTCGTCCACAACGATTAACTTTGGGCCCGTGTCGTGTGTTTTACATCACTAATTGAACCGATGCTTTCGATTTTGTATATTATTCTTTTCACAGTTGATAAATTTGGAACATTATTTCTACCGAAAATTGGACGCACTTTACGAATTGTAGGAACCAAACTTTTACCATTTTGATAGTAATGTTTAACAATAAGAACACGTTGTTGTATCGTGTAGTGCTGCAGGTTTATTAGCTCCTCTCTGGCTACTATCAACTTGTTGTAATTATTAACCTGTCAGGTCATGATAATAAAAAATTCGTGAAAAGTTACATCTATCCTGTAAGTATGGATTTCGATCTTATTGGAGCTTACACGGTATCCTGGAGACAAACATGACTTCTATACTTCGCGTATATATACAGGGTTAGTATCAAGTACCGGAACTGTTGCATAACCTTCTTTTTCAGAAGTAATTTTCTTGAAATTTATTATTGATATATAGTTAAAAAATACGAATTTACTCTTGACATTCATATTTATTTTCTATTTCCGGTTTGACTGGAAATGCTTCCTACTATATTTTTTTAATAGAGCACCCTGTATATTGTTGCAATTTCGAAAAGAGAATTAAAAACTACATTCAGAAATGTAAAAAAAAAATCCATTATCCTAAAGAAACTAATAGAAAACATAATAACTCTTCTCAAGAAACCGAAGAGAATTAAATAAAAAGTTCTCCTAATAAAGGAAAGTAACTAAATAACAATTCTGAATAATTTTATTAGAACAGATATTTAAAACGGTCACCCAACTGAAAAGCGTAATAACCTAGTTGTCAACTAAATTTCTGCGAACATTCGACAATGTCTAAGGTAATATTTTTCGCATGCAATTGGCAATGTTCGCCGTTAAATCAGCGGTAGTATAGCTCTGCTGTTCTTAAAATCGTAAATGAATGATTTCACATTAATCCATAATCGTTTAGGGCTAAATCAGGTAACCTAGCAGGCCAGCAAATAAGCCATTAGCACTCCAACGAGTTATCAATCTGGTATCAGATATGCCTACTGTTTAGATATTGTCGCACAAATGCAGAATTATGATTTGAAACCAAAGGTCACTTACGGAAATATCTGGTAGGTTTTTCACATAAGGCATGATACTACTTTGCAAAAGAAGCGAATGTCTTTGTGACTTCAAATTTTCTTCAATGACAAAGGGTCCACGATATGGACCCGTAAAAGCTCTGTCCAAACATTAACCTTTTGCGGATATTGCGGATACGTTTGTTTCCCTTAGACCAATGCCGCACAATACCAGAATTATAATGATTATGTATAGGAAATTTGGACTCGTCAGTAAATAATACATTTTTAACAAAATTTTCGTTATTGTTGCAACGTTTTAAAACTGCTTAAAAATGATGATATTTATTAATTTTTTTAAGCCTACCAACGGTATTGTCTGATACCGTAAGTTGCTCAGTAATTTTGCTAATAGATCATTGCGGTTGTCCTTGTACTAACATCTCGTTATTTATTCTGTAAAGTTCTTTTTCTGTTGTTGCAGATATAAGGAACTAACATTATTAGTAATGTGATGTACTGTTTCATATGCTATGCTTTTTTCAAATTCTGTTTGAAATGAACGTTTAATTTGTATGATTGACTGACTAAGATGATCACATTTAATAACAACTTACTTTTCTTGAAGCGAACAAATTTCCATTGCTAGATATAAAATTACTTTCAATGGAAATAAATATAAATATGTCGAAAAGAGAAATAACCAATTGTTAATAAAAGAAAATACTAGATAACTGTAAGCAATAAATAGAATTACGACAAAATATGATTAGGGAAAGATGCCTTAAACTTGACAGTCAGTACGGAATTGATGTCCACGTGTTTAGTTAGCCGTAAGCGCGCTCATCTATTTTCGAATATCACCGACTACTATAGGTGACTGTAGGACGTTCGCTTATATGGTATACCGAGTGCCCTTGATTTTAGTTTACAGACTGCAACTCTTTACCCGGTATATTTATGAATAAATGTTTGAAATGAAAGTTGCTTTATATCTTAAATTGAATTGGGCTGTTAGTTTTGCATTTAGTTATCGCCCTATAGGTCGTTTGAACGCCAACTTTTTTTTTAATGGAATCCTATGGTTTTTAATGCAGCACAACATTAATCAAGAAAACGCAATAACGCAAATAACTTTCGCCTGAATAATTTTTTCATTATTTCTGCAGTTTTTGAAATAATTATTGAGAAAGAGCATTGAGAGTACTAGTCTAGTAGTAGAAGGCTTTGAAAAATTAACAACTTTTATAGTTGACAAGTAGAATTTATATGATAGTTTATTATTGTGCGTGTTTACTCTTAGTATTGTCAGTTTTCTGAATTTTTTCGTTGTTCAGTATTGTGTCTTGATTACGTTCGATTTCGTTAATACTCAATATGCCTAACTACATACACCCCCAATGAATATGTAGACATTTTGTTAATTTATGGACAATTTAATATGAATTCCCAAGAAGCAGCACGCGTGTATCGAGCACGATTTCCAGAGCACGGGCATCCATCGTATACGATTTTCAGTAAAGTGGAGTCAAAGATGAGAACTGAATCCTTTTTTAATGTATAACGTAGGAATCTTCGAGCAATTGTTAGAAATGAAGAAAACATTATCAACGTTTTGGCCTACCTAGCGATAAACCCTCACGTTGAAATTTAAATTAGTAAAACCATTGTACACCGTATTTAGAAACATACAAGTACCATCCATTTAAAATAAATTTAGTTCAAGGATTGACGTCAAACGATTTCATAAGAAGGCTTGACATTATTGCACGTTTACATGTTCTAGCAGGAGAATATCTTTGACTACATATTCTGGAGCGATGAATGTCGTTTCCTAATGGGACTGTTAACAAGCATAATGCTCTTTACTAGTCAAACCAAAATCCACATTGGATGCAAGAAGCGCGCTTCCAGACAGTGTTGTAATGTGGGCCGTTTGTGCGGCCACATTGTTGTGCAGGTTCGAGGCTGAGCGGAGAATTAAATGATACACATTCGAAGTTCGATTTACATACTATAATTAATCAACGCTTATAAAATGAATAACAATACTATTTACAAGATATACACATTATACTTAGTTCAACTAAGACAGGGTAGAACGTGGTTATTAAGATGTACCCACAGTTTGTACCACTGACTGGTAGTTACTATCCCTATGAGTTAAACTATCGCCTATATATATCAGAGAAAGATCCTTGTAAGTAAGACAAGGACCTTTCTCTGATATATATAGGCGATAGTTTAACTCATAGGGATAGTAACAACCAGTCAGTGGTACGAACTGTGGGTACATCTTAATAACCACGTTCTACCCTGTCTTAGTTGAACTAAGTATAATGTGTATATCTTGTAAATAGTATTGTTATTCATTTTATAAGCGTTGATTAATTATAGTATTTAAATCGAACTTCGAATGTGTATCATTTAATTCTCCGCTTAGCCTCGAACCTGCACAACAATGTGGCCGCACAAACGGCCCACATTACATAGCGATCCTCCAATTACATAGAACCTTACATGGCGCCCTGCCACGAACATTACATGGACGATCCAGACGTAAGGCGATTCTGCCTTAGGGCTTAAGGCCCCACCTTACATGGCGCCCTGCCTAATACAAAACATTAACGTGTTATCCAAACACATGACCGTATATCGAGTTATTACAGTGTGGGGAACCAACGTTTCGTGTGGCATTGTCAATTGTTGTTTAATTGGTCCTTATTTTTATGAGGAAACCCTAACCGGACAGAGTTACATAAATTTTCTACAAAATAGGTTGCCAGGTTTAATATAAAATATTACTCTCGAAGAAAGGAGAACAGTGCATTGGCAACAATGCACGTGTTGCCAACGATTATTTAAATATGATTTACACTAATGGTTGGATTGGCAACAGAGGTCCTATTCCTTGGTCAGCGCGTTCTCCGGACTTATCACCTCTTGATTTCTTCCTTTGGATCTATTTAAAAGAAATTGTATATTCTAGGCGTTCTGTCAACATGGATGATTTTAAGAATAGAATTCGTCAAGGTTGCCAAACAATATCCCGAGAAATGATAACTTCTGCATGTAACGAAGCGTTAATGCGCCGTATGGCGGCTTGTGTGCAGATAAGTGGTGCACAATTCTAGCAACTGTTGTAAAATTTTCCTTCTTTAGAAAAAATATTATTAGTTGTTTTCTATCATTTGTATCATTTATTAGCAAATAGTAATTAAAACACCTTTCGTTTAAATAACGTTTCTCTGTAGTGTTCATAGAAGTTTCTCAATGATTATTTCAAAAACTGTAAAAGTAATATAAAAATTATTCAGAGGAAACTTATATGCATCTTCTTGATTAATACTATGCTCCATTAAAAAATATAATGTTCCATTAAAAAAAAATAGTTGATGTTGAAATGATCTACAAGGCTATAACTAAATGTAAAACTAACTACCGTCATTCTATAGACTTTAAGAGATAAAGCAACGTTCATTTCAAAAATTTATTCGTAAATATACCGGGTGGGAGTTGCAGTCTGTAAACTAAAGTCAGGGGCACCCGGTATGTATGTTCTTTCCCAATATTTAAATGTGAAAAAAAATGAAAATTCAGTCATATCTCTAATATCTCTAAGTTGAGTAGCTATAGGAATGTATCAACTAATAGTAAGGAAACGTATTAGTATCTTTAAAAAAAAACACCACTTGTCACTCACCATAACTACCTGGTGCTTTTCAGAACGATATCATCAGTGCATTTGTTCGAAACTAATATTTTGATAAACTTTCAGATCTCCTCTGAAAAATAAAACTTTATAATGTAAAAGTTTCAGGTGATTTAAGAAAAGGCTTGATCGAAAAAGGTTTCAGATTAGACCCTTGTGGTATGCCAGTCTATGTAAAGTAGGATATCATTATAACTAATGAAGCGAATAGCCTAGGATAGTAGTTTATGAAATATTCGCGGCTGGAAAAATCATTTAAACAAACAACATGAATTACATTTTAAGATTTATATCACAGAATAAAGATATTATTTATGAGTTTTTTTCTATAAAAGATCATAACGTCTTTTAAGAGAGGTGGGTCGTATAATTTGCAGATGCATAAACAGCTCTTGATTTGCAGGAACAACCGCACTAGACTATTAAGCCAGGTAATTAAATTTGATCTGCATGTTTACATTAATTTATATTTTGTGTTGTTGTACAGAATTAATTATGTATTTGCTAATAATGCAGATGTATTATTCTTTGCATAAAACATTATATCATAGCTTACATTTGTTATAAATATACTTTCCATACTTAATGAAGGTATATTTTTTTTGTATTATATAGTGACTTTTTTTTCACAGAATTTATAAATTTTACATCTAAAAAACTTCTTTTATATTCAAGACTTTGTTCCTTCATGTTTCATAATCTAATAAATTATCTATTTTCTCTAGAGACTAATACTGTTCGACACATTATAGTTACAAAATGTAGTTAAATTATAATATAGACAGGCATGTTATCATTTAGAAACCTGCGTTAATTTGAACGTGACTGTAATATTGCAAGGAACATTTTGAAAGATAAGATAACGTACATTCTGTCCAAAATGTAGATATATTGTAGAAAAGCGCTGGAACTTACCTGATATAACGAATTGCCAGTAACGTAGGAATTGATGTAATGTGAGCCGTACTTTCTTATGAATGTCCAAACGCTATCTATGTCGCCGACTTTGATATTGTCAATTTCCCGCGCCACTATATCCGACAAGTTCACATTGTTCGGTATGGGGGACAACTTAACCGTATCCCTTGTGCGCGATAAACGTAACAGTACGTAACAATAGTCTCCGTGCACAAAAGAGGAATTTATGCCCATGTTTTTGGCGATGTTATCTGCTTGCCAACTACCACTGAAAGCCCGCCACGGTCTATCCAACTTTTCGAAACTGTAGTTTCTGAAGTACGCCTGCAAGAGTTGCATTAGATTGTCACAGAATTCCATGTGAAAGTCACCGTCGAAGATGACTTTCTTTGCGCTCCTAGTAGGATGCTCAGCTAGTGGGTTCACGTCGGAGAAGATGTCCACAGTGGGCTCCCGGAAGATCCAATTCGAATTCGTTTCGTTCCTTTCAACGACCTTCATGCTAATACTTAGATAACCGTAGCGAGTGAAGATGTTGATGGAGTGACCGACGCGAAGTTGAGCGTCGAGATCCTGGGCGTCCTCGGCGTCGGCGTAGAGTGCGGTCAGAAGCACGAGCAGCAGTGCTCGGCTCCACATCCTTGCCGCAACTGGCACCTGCACATATACATTAGACATCATTAGACCTTGGTTCGTGCGCGCGCCCACCTTCATCTCATTAATTGCAATTATCGTACCGTTCTGATAGGGTACTAGTGGTCATGTTGTGATAAACCCCGAATAAATACAAAAAATGAGATTATAGAGCTGCGCAAATATATATATTCATTTACAGAGGGGGCATATTAAATGAAAAACTTGATTGTAATAGCATTTTTTATAACGTTTTAAGTAAAGTGTGTTTATGTACATAATGAAGTTTTGTAAGATCTGAAAACTTTATCAACCTGATCATATATTCTTAATAAGCTCATAAGGCTAGCTTTAAAGTTAAGTACAAGTAATTATCGCATTATTATTTTTTGTATTTCTATTATTAAAATATGTTATTGTTTCTCTAAAATAGCATTACATCGTTTATATATTGGAAATTATTATTAAATATAAAGCATTTATAGATGAATTACTTTAATGTCCGTCAAACTTTTTGTTTTACTTATTGTGACCTATTTTGGCCTATATACAGTGCTTCTCAAAAGTCTCCTCCCCCCTCTTATCTTTGGAACGATTATACATACACATGTGAAATTTGGAAACTGAATATTATAGGTTATAAACTTCCCTACTAGTGATGATAGATGACGAAATCGTCATAGATGACGTCACAAGGCCATTGTGACCAATAATTTTAAATGGAACGCTACGGCAAGCGACACCTCTTTTAAAAGGTATCGAAAAAACCTATTCAATGATACTAATTTTGTTTGTTTGAGGCAGTTTTAATGGCTCATTAGTAAACATGAAAATTTAAATTCCATTCAGTATGATATTAAATACAGATTTAAGAAACAGTATGTACTTAAAGAAATTGCTCGAAGTGACCTCCATTTACTTCCTGACAGTGAAATATCCTATTTTTAAACTCTTCTCGTACTTCTTCAAATGTGTCTGCGGAAACAGCCTCACATTCTGCAACAATACCCTGTTTTAAAACGTCAAATTATCAAGTTAATACTAAAATTCCAAATTCAAGCTCCGCCTATGGTTAGTTGTCAAATAATCTGACGTTTTTGTTAGTCTTCAATATTCGACGTTTTTGTAATTGTCCAAGTTTTTGTACATTTAATAATTTGTGTATTGTTGATCGAACGTCTCACTGTTTTTACAGCTTATGGTACTTTTAATATTTTTGTACATTTTAATAATTTGTTAAACTGTTGTGAGTCGAAAGTTTAAGTGCTTCAAGAAGCGAAATGGTACGTGCTTTAGGTGATAAAGTAGCAGCGGTCCTAATTCTTGGTGAAACTAGACAAAATATTCATGCAGCAGAACGCATTTTTAATGAGAGGTTTCGCGATCGCCCCATTTCGAGGACTTATTTAAAGGAGCTTCTTCGTAAGTTTGAAACAACGGGTAGTATTAATGATGCGAAACGATCTGGCAGACCACAAATTTCTGATGAGAAAAAAATTGATATACTGGCAGAAGTAAGAGTTAATCCTACTTCTTCAACAACTCAAGTTGCATCTACCTGTGAAGTTAGTCGAAGTACAGTACACAGGGTGTTGAAAAAATACAAATTTCATCCATACAAATTAAAAATGGTTCATCAACTCTCAGACGACGACCCAGACCGAAGACTAGAATTTTGTGAAAATATGGAAACTAAAATTAACCAACAGCCAGACTACGTCAAAACAATTTGTTTTAGTGACGAAAGTACTTTCTATCTAAATGGAAATGTAAATACACAGAATGTGAGGTATTGGAGTGACGCAAATCCTCACCTGCTTCGTGAAACACATACCCAATTTCCCCAGAAGGTGAATGTTTGGGCAGGTATCTTGGGAAACCACATCGTTGGGCCTCTTTTTTACTAATTTAACTGGTGAGGTTTATCTGGAGATGTTGCAAAACGCAATAGAACCGTTAATCCTTGAAATTTTGGAAGATAATCCAGATGAATTCGGCAATTTGGAAATAACATTCCAACAGAATGGTGCTCCTCCACACTATTACGGTGCAGTAAGACGGTATTTGCATGAGGAGTATCCTGGTAGATGGATTGGACGACGAGGTTCAACGGAATGGCCACCTCGATCACCGGACCTCACACCTTTGGATTTTTTCCTGTGGGGGTACCTTAAATCGAAGGTTTACGCCACTGACGTTGACAATATTGACGTTTTAAAACAACGTATTGTTGCAGAATGTGAGGCTGTTTCCGCAGACATATTTGAAGAAGTACGAGAAGAGTTTAAAAATAGGATATTTCACTGTCAGGAAGTAAATGGAGGTCACTTCGAGCAATTTCTTTAAGTACATACTGTTTCTTAAATCTTTATTTAATATCATACTGAATGGTATTTAAATTTTCATGTTTACTAATGAGCCATTAAAACTGCCTCAAACACAAACAAAATTAGTATCATTGAATAGGTTTTTTCGATACCTTTTAAAGGAGGTGTCGCTTGCCGTAGCGTTCCATTTAAAATTAATGGTCACAATGGCCTTGTGACGTCATCTATGACGATTTCGTCATCTATCATCACTAGTAGGAAAGTTTATAACCTATAATATTCACTTTCCAAATTTCACTTGTGTATGTATAAATCGTTCCAAAGATAAGAGGGGGGAAGAAGCACTGTATAAAAATGAATGTGTCTGTTTGCTCCGTAAAAGCTTCTATACCGTTCATCCGATTGCGATGAAACTTTGGAAAATTATTATTTTCGTGCCGGCGATTATTTCAGTAAAAGTATAACTAAACAAAAAATGTCTTTCCTTGAGTCAAGGTCAATCGCTTGAAGTGTGCGGTAATAGTTATTTACGATATAAGTATTGTAAATATTCTTATTACGATACAAGAGTTAAAGTTGTCAAACAAAAGGCGTCACCCGAGTTTGACAAAACATCGAGGATCGTAATATGAATTTACAACACGAATATTGTACAAAACTATCTACTATAATTAACTTTTATTATTCTTTTAAAAAAAGTTCGTAATATTCGTACAAAATTAACGAATGCTGCATAAATAGTAAACTGTGACCATATTTAACCACACATCACGTCCTGTCATTAACGATGTTGTCAGTGTCAAATAAATAATTATTTACAAATTAACTTTTTTAACAATCATGGGTTAAGATGGGCAAAATACATTTGATATTGAAATGGCAGCCAATGCTGTAATTTAAACTTTGATTCCTGTTAAATCGCGGGATAAATATAAAAAAGAATATGAGAAATTTGAAGATTGGTGCAGAGACAAAAAGTAGTTAATATAAATGAGAAAATTTTGTTAGCGTACTTTAGTGGTAAAGTCGAAATAAAATAGCTGTCTTCTTTGTGGACACATTATTCCATGTTGAGGAGTACCGTTTTAATGAAGGAAAATATAGACATCAGCAAATACATCCAGTTATTGGCGTTATTGAAGAGAAAAAGTGAAGGTTACAGGTTGCAGAAATCCAGTGTTTTTATTAGAGCTGATATTCAAAAATTTCTAATAGAAGCTAGTGATTATTGTCATTTATTGAAAAAGGTAACATATTAACACTAGAAGTATAAGTATAATTTATTTTAAAATGACATATCTTTGTAGGTTTGTTTAATTGTTGGTGTGACTGATATAATGGATGAAACAACATTTATTAAAATTAGAATACCACATACTAAAACCAATATTTGAAGGAAAATTGCTATTACTAAAGGAAACATCACTGATTTTGACTGTCTGGATTGTTTTCGAAAATATTTTCGCCTTCGGCCAGCTACTGTAAAACATGATTGGTTTTTCATATTTTATAGAATTGGAAAATATACTTCCCAACCAATAGGTATTAATACTTTTGGACGCATACCAAAACAAATTGCAATATTTCTAGGGTTATCAAACCCTGAACAATTTACGGAGGTCCTCCGCCTCGCTACTCGCAGATGCTGGTGCCAACATACAGACCCTAATGAGACATGGAGGCTGGAAGTCGAGTAGCGTTGCGGAGGGTTATGTACAGACCTCTTTACAAAGAAAAAATGTCAAATTTTTGGTAGAAAAACCAATACTATTTATTATAGTGACAATTCCGTTGAAAGCGATAATTTCGCTTCTTCTTCTGCTGGAATAAACGTATCTAATTGTAAGAAATTTGATATTAATATTTATAATAAGTAAAGTTTGAAATAAATAATTTCAATGAGTTAATTTTTATTCCTTTCAATAATTTGAATGCAATTACCGTTTTACCGCACTAGTGTTGTAAATTATGACATTTGATGAGATGCCGTAAAGTTTGACATTATACAAGTATACGTAGTAGATAAATATGTTTAAACGTTGTCATAAAGTGACAGAACGAGCTGGGGTGTAAAATGTAGGCTGCGTCCTCGTGGTGTACCCTGGAAACGTGACTTGTCACGGGAAAATAGTCTACATTCTAGGCTGCTAGACCTAGCAAAGAAAGAAGCGCAAAAGCGAAATTCTAGCGAATGATTCTCTACCGAACCCATTGACAAGGGAAGTAGGAACATCCTGAAGATCTTACAATTGAACGGTGAAGGCATGAGTAGATCTATATCTGAATATTTACTGAGGATCCTGAATGATCATTCGGTGGACGTCGCCCTACTATAAGAAATAAATTGTTTCGACGAAACAACTTAACAGGCGACCTAAGGAACAGCCACCTATATGCATGCGTTATTTAATGATGTATTTAATGTGATATACGAAATAAATAAATAAATAGAACGAGCTGTCATTGTAATAAATTCGGTTTGATGTCACGAAGAGAGCGTTGTCACGAAGTGACAGAACGAGTTGTCAATTTAATAAATGCACTTTGGCGTTGTCACGAAGAGACGGAACGAGCTGCTTATCGAAACGACTGAGCTGACAAGCCTGCGGTATAAATTTCGAGGAACTCTCTGGAGTTGCCAGTTCAGTAGGGTGAAGTATAAACCAAACAGTTATGAAAAAAGGCCTAAATGTCAACATTCGTGCATTAACTGACAAAACATCAGCCGGAGAGCATGCCTGACGCTATAACGCACGAACCACTGTGGCGTAGTAACGCATGCCGAGTGATATACCGAGGTGATTTGATGGAAGATCTCACTGGCCTAACAGTGTGTTTGTGAAAAATATTGGTATTATTTTCGAGTAGGCCATGTTTTTACAAGAAGATATTTACATTTTCACTGATTCTTGATTTGTTGTTTTTATTTTTATTACTTTTAATGTTATTATTTTTTTAGTTTGGTAGATACAATTGCTTAAAGAAGAAGTGTTTAACGAAAGTAGTAAAATGAATAAAATCGCTATTCGTGGTGCAATTCAGAAATTGTTTTTTTAAAAGAAGATGAACACAACTTAGATTTTCGCAGATACACAGCAACCATTGGGCAAAGATGGTCCTTCAAAGGTCACGATCTGTCGCTGGCATGCTTTCCAAACCTGGCGAGTCACAAAGATGAAAAACGTCCAGGACCAGCAAAAGGTATTACCATTCCAGAAATTATTGAAAAAGTTCATAATGTTCTGTTACGTGATCTAAGAGTGAGAGTGGAAGAAATTGCCAAGACTGTGGGCATGTCTATTGAACGTGTATACTACATTTTGTATGTCCAATAAGGCATGACTAGCCTCTCTGCCAAGTAGGTCCCACGATTACTGAACGTAATTAAAAACGTGAAAGAGAGCGAATTTTCAACTGCAATTTGAACCTTTGATAAGATCGATGAAACACGGTTCAATTACTATTTCCTAAAAATGAAACGGCAATCTCAGCAGTCGAAGAATCACCACGATATTTTGGGATTCGAAGGGGATATCTCATTGACTATTTCACAAAAGACCAAACTATCAACGGAACATGTTAAACTGCCCTTCTGGACAAAATGAAAGTTTCCATTACCAAAAAAAGTCCCTCATTGACTCGAAAGAAAGTGCTATACCATTATGACAATGCACCGTCACACACTAGATACATTGTTCGGGAAAAAATTGATGAATTACGATTCCAGGTTCTGCTCTAATCACCCTACTCATCAGATCTAACCCCTCCCCACTTCCGCTTATATTTAAAACTCAAGCTGTTTCTCACCGGAAGGAAATTTAAGGCAAAAGTTGTTGCAGAAGTATAGAGTAACAAAAGTAGCAAAAAGACCGAGAAGACATCATCCAGTTATTTTGCAGTCCGATAACGCTCGCTCTTTTACAAAAGTGGCTATTCAAGAACGTTCTTGGAAGAACATTTCACATATGCCTTAATAATATTTTGAATAATGATGTCGCGCTTCAATATTGGGTTAAAGACTTCTTAATTTCCACGCCACCGTATTTCTTCAGGTGTGGAATAGAAAAATTGCCAGATCGTTGAGAGACAATCGTAAACAATGGAGAAGAATATATTCTTGTTTAGCTCATGTATTTTGTTTGTTAAAAAATTAATGAAAGTTAAATAAAAACACTACAAACTTATGCATCAACCTTATACAGGTTGTCCTTGAAAGAAAGAGACAGCACATGAAAAATGGAAAGATTCAATTATATAGCATGTAAATCCAGCAATTTATGAGTTAATTAAAACCCCCTTGAAAATGGTATTATGTGACGCCTATGGATTCAGAACGTCTGTAAAAAATACATGTATTGAATTTACATGCAAGCATACGCTGCAGTGTTTATGTTTATACAAACTCTAGAAGATAACATTCTTTAGGCAGCTGTCGATGTTACAAGATAGCAGCTGTATGCTTAGGGTTCAATAACCTCAATAGGATTAGGTACGAATATATCAGCTGTGAATCTATATATATATACAAAAATCAAAAGTATTTCGTTTGTTATTTATAGACTCACAAACTACATAATCGATTTTGATAAAATTTTTTGTGTGGGTTTCTTATGATGTGTAGAAGGTTGTAATTATTTTTTTTTCAAATTTTCTTGGCAAATATTAAAGAATTAACAATATGTGAAACTACATGAACTTCCATATAAAAAAATCGTAATGTAATTTTAAAAAACCATGACAACGTGACATATAAAATATGACGGTACAAAATATACTGATATTTTTTTATAATTATATGTAATTGAATGTTTATATTTAAGAAAAAAAACTCTTTGAAAAAGGCCACAAGTGCCGAAACATGTAGAGTTAAAGTATTATGCTTCAATTACTTCCGTCGATGTTGAACGATCCTTTTCCACATTCAGACACTTGCTGGACGACAGAAAACATTCAATTAAAATAGAGAATTTAGAAAAGCATCTAATTCTTAATTTTTTTAGTAGTGCTTAATTGGATCGATCATACATCATAAGTCGTAAGTAAGTAGATATACTTATTGTTAGATATTATTAATTATTTATACATATGTATATATATATATATATATATATATATATATATATATATATTGTAGTGGATTGAAGGTTTAACATCCTGTGCATGGATATTGTATGTGTTGCTGATGTCAAGCTTTGGAGTTTAACGATGAATAGGGTAAAATTATGTTTTAAGGTTGAGCATTTATATATAAATTTGTAACCGTAGTAACCTGGATGTTATTTTTATTGATTGATATGTATATATTTTTATTAAAAGACTGTGTTGCCTCAATAATTTTTCATTGAATCCTAAATAAAAGACCCGAGATAAAACTGTTAGAACTTTGATATTAATGTAAGTATTTGCTAACGAACTGGGTAGAGAGATCATTACATATTTGGCGCACCGAACGTGAGGGGCAATTTATTGAGGTAATACGTTGAATATATTTATAAATTTTGTACTTATGTCATATAATCTGACATTGTAAGAATTAATTAATATTGACGTTGAATTGATAATTTGAATAAAAAGGAAAACGTAATTTAATTAAACTCTTTAATACATTACTATTTAATAAAGTAAGTTATAAAAATGAATCTTAGATCAAGAAACTTAGAGAAAAGGATACTGATATTGTTCCAGAAGGAGAGACTAATGTTGTTGGCGATCCAGGCTTGAAAGAAGGTGAAAAGGGACAAAATAATGTAGATATTGAGAGCATAAATTATTGGAACGAAATAGAGCAGAAGAGGAAGAAAGGCAGAAAAAAAAGGGCTGAGGTTGAGGAAAAGCGTAAACAAGAAAAGGCCAAAGAAGAAGAAACGCTAAAGAAAGGGCTGACGATGAGGAAAATCGTAAACAAGAAAGAGCAGAAGAACAAGAAAAACGAAAGAAACAAAGGACTGAGGATGAGGAAAAGCGTAAACAAGAAAGAGCAGCAGAAGAAGAAATCAGAAAAAAAGAGTATAAGAATTTGATAAATAAAATTGATGGAAACAATAAAAATAATACTAGATATATATATGATCAAGTAGAATAGAACATAAAAATGAAATAATTATAAATTCTCAAGAGATAAGTAATATACAGAAACTCGTTTAAGCATAAAAGCCTAATACATTAGGAAGGCTAGATAAAAAAATTGACAATAGTAGAGTAGAGATAGTAACACTTTTAAAAGAGGATATAGATAACAAATTTAAAAGTCATGAAGAAATAATTAATAGTATGTTACAGGATTTGGACGTAAAAAAGAAAAGCAATGTCAATATATCCAGAGTATTACCAACATCGAGTCTAATAGGAATTGAAAATATAAATTTTTATGGTGACAAACGAATTCATCCATTGAATTATTTAAATAATATAAAAAAATATATTGATCTTTTACTTTTCTATAGAATGTGTCCGAACAACTCCGGGCTAGAGGCAGCTAGTCATTTATAAACTCTTTTTTTATGTTAAAATGTAAAACTGTGTAAATCATATGAAACAGTTCATGCGTTGTGTAAGGCATAATCGAAATATACCCATGCAACGATCGAAATTGACTGAGTCGCAGGAAGAATTGTTTCGCTAGTTATAATCCTAACAAAATGTAGTGGAGGAACAAAAATTTTTATAAATATCTTTGTCATTTTTTTCTTCACGTTTGCGAAGGAATTTGGGGAGAATATTTTGGATACATATTCTATATTATTACATGTTTACATTTTCCATACCTTGTCTTTTTCTATTACGAATACTCGGTATATTTATTTATTGCATCAAGAGCGCAGGAAAAATCGGAATGGATTACATTCACTTGTTTACCATCTTACCAGCTTCATAGTGCTTAGTATAAATTCTGAGACAATGTAGCTGGGTTAGATACTGTCGATCGTTTACACATAAATCCATGTTGGTAGGGAGATAAAAATGGTATATTCAGTTGAATATAATACCCTCATCTCATAGAGCTTCAAGAATTTTTTTAAAGCTAAATTAAAATTCTATTAGTCTGTGGTTCCTTATGTTAGTATTGTGGTCTTTTTTATATATCGTGCGAATACTAGAAATTTTCTAAACTTCAAAGCATAAACGTGCATCTCTGTTCATACACATACTAAAACTTGTGAAATCTTAATATGCTAAATGCTGCCCAATTCTCTTTTGTAAACCAAAAAGAGAGATAAAATACCTGAAGCTTGCCTAAGTGTCGACAAATTAATTTTTCCTATAAATTATTAGTTAATTTCTATTATTATTAATATTAATTTTTAATTAAAAGAAAATATTTTAAGGCTAAATATGTTCAAGAAAGAGATAGCTATCATACTACACTTCATAAAATACGATTTGCTCATTTGTAGTATTACATGTCAATACTTTATTTGGCGAAAGTACTAACATTTCAAATTATTAGATAAGTTTTGAAAGCAGTAATCTCGCTCTATATACAGAATATGATTGTAAAGTAAACAAAGTTATTAAAACAATGAAAGAATTGGAGTAACTGAAAAAGTTTCGAGAACGAAAGCGCTTTTGCAATAATAAATAGAAACATTCATATTTCTTAATCGACTCAATTTTTCGCATGGCACGTACATTCAAGAGCAAAAGACGACACGGAAAATTGGAACTGAAGAGGGATCTCCCGTTTGACTCATTATGCGCGAATGATTTTACTTTTATCGGAGTTCTTCGGAAGTTCTTAAATTTTCGCGAAGTTTAACTTGGGGAATATTAAATCTAGTATTTCATTTTGAGAATGGCGAACTCGCAACTATCAAAATGAGAATTTTAAGTTAAGACAATTCCTTATTTTATTTAATTAATTTTAATGGCAGTTCCATGGGTCATCTTTATGCACATAAAGGTCTAAGAGATGGCTAAATATATCTAAGTGATGTATAACAGAAATACGGTGTCTTTACTTAGCTTTTAAGGCTGTTTTTAATAAATATTATTTACTTGAAGAATAATTGTGAATAGAAAATAAAATAATTGTTACGATTACGATTATCAGCCACAATAATCGACGATTAAATTTTGTATATTTTAAATAAAAAATATTTCAAAATTAAGGAAATGTGTATTCAAGTTGTTATAAATTTTAATAATAAAAATTTAAATATTGAAAATTTTTATTCAGAAAACACAGTATTTCGAAGTTTTCTGCAGTCATTCTGTTTCTTTTTTTTTGTCTGAATCAAGTAGAAAACAACTTCTTCGATGCGATGATGGTTTTAAACACAAATATTTTTTTGCGATTTCTCTCAAAACAGGGTATTGTGTGTCAGTTTTCCAAAACCGAAATATGTCGGGATCTTGCAGTAGATTGGGTGATTTGATATATATATACTTCTTCTTTGATTGGATTGAAATGTAAAAAAAAACAAAAAAGCATGAAACAAAAATTTTACTGATTAGAAGTGAAAGAGGCTCATCCATTTCTTTGTCATCAATTATCTCCTTGCAGATATCCCAGATAGCGTTTTGCTGATAGAGGGCTGAGCAACAGATGCTACACTGCTCAACTTTGCGTTTTCAGTCCCAGTACTAACGCGTTCTGAGCAGGAAATGTATAGAGCTTCTTTTGCCTTATGCATGGTCTATGCCTACCTAAAAGTACGAGTTTTAAATCTCGGGTCCAAAGCTGTGGCTATTACAAAAGTCATGTTCTGCTCAATGTCTCCAAATCTCCTTTCTAACGACTCGTATAATGCCAAAGCAACATTCTTTACACACGCACTTGTTGCTTCTTCATTCTGACCTTTTTGCAGAAGTCAAAACATACCAGTAACCCTTGGAGTAATTTCTGACAATATCGCAGTATCTTTACTTATTTCGTTTGTGTTGTCTTCAAAAACTGATAGTAATTTTGTGGTTTCCTCGATTATTTTCCATTCCTGAGTACTTGCCGTAGTTAGAATTAGTTTTTAACAGTACTGCTTGTAATGCAACTCGCTGTTCATATAAACGGTTGAGCATATAATATGTAGAATTCCACCTTGTGGTTACATCTTGTATTAAGACATCTTGAGGCACATTATGTTCTTTTTGCCGCCTTGGTAGAGTGGCGCAGGTGACCTACAATTTTTCTTGATTTATCTATGATCTGTTTTGTCAATTGGTTTTGAAATAAGCCACCCTTCAACATCAATTGTACTGTATGTATTGCACAGGGAATTTGTTGAATACCAGGAACTTCTTATTCTAAATCTTTGACTGCATTTGAAATGTTTCTGGCATTGTCAGTCACAATGGCCTGAACTTTGTTTGCAATTTACCACTTCAATATAACTAAAAGTGGATATTGTGTGCTATATTTTCAGTAAAATGAGTTATTTCCTCAAAGGGCATTACTTCTAGGCACATAGGTTTTGTTTCAAAGTCATCTGACACAGCGAGAGCTGTGAAATTTTTTTTTTGTCAATTTTTCCGTTTTTAAAAATCTTTAATAGAAGCCGAGCTATTATTAATTTTCAGGAACTAATATTAGAAAAATTTTCAAATTGTACGTGGCCTAGTGATTATTAGGTTTGGCTGTGGACGACGTGATCCGAGTTGAGCACGTTGAGTCCAAGCACGTTGAGCAGTAATTTAAAAAAAAAATTTTTAGTTTTGTGTACAACGTATCCACTGATTGAATTTACCATATCATACCAAGGTCACGAAAATATTATATATATACAACGTGTCCACTTAAGTATGAGACAAATGGGAAATATTTTTATTTTTGATTTCACAGAAAACTTTATAGAAAAGAAAAGTTCGTGCATCCTAAGAAACTTGATATTTTGTATTCAGGGTTGCGTTGTATTACTTGGTTAGAGGAAAAATTAAAAAACATTGAAGTTGCCGTAAGAGTACGCTACACTTATTTTGAAAGATATCAAAAATATTCATATAAAAATGTTGTTTCAAATTTCAAAATATGCTCAAATACGAATTGTTATTTAAAATTTCGAAAAAATAAAAATTAAATTATCGAGCAATAATAATAGCATCTATGTGACAGTAGTTCTGTGGTTGTCATTTGTATTGTTACTTTAATAATAAATTTTATGTAATTGCACGTGAAATCATTTACATTCGATATCAATTTTTTATCGCTGAAATGCAATAGAATGAAACAAAAATCATTTGCATATAACTTTATGAAAATACATTTTTATATTACAAAATAAATATGATATTAACAAAAACAACAAATTCAGAAATACAAACAAAAAAAAAGCTATTCAAAATGATGCCCCTTTCGTTGAATGCATATGTTTGTACGCCTGTTGAAATCCTCGCATGCATGTTGTAACACAATAGGATTATTTCTTAAGAACAGTACCGCATCTCCTATTTTGTTTTTTTAATTCTTCTAAATTCTGAAACGGCCTTTCTGAATATACTTTATTCTTTAGCCATCCCCAGATAAAGTAATCCATGGGGTTTAAATCGGGCGAGCGCGCTGGCCATGAAAAAGGTCCATTTCGTCCCATCCATCTTTCTCCAAATTTTTCATTTTAATAGTCTACAACTATTCGTGCACTAAGTGCAGGTGCTCCATCATGCATAAACCAAAGGGTTCTTATAATATTTAGTGGCAATTCGTCTAATTCGTTATCGAGGTATGTTTGTAGAAATTCCAAATATCGTTGTGAATTTAATGACTGATTGAAAAAAATACGGACCAAAAATTTTTCTGTTTAAAATTCCACACCAAACGTTTACCTTTTGCGAATATTGATTCTTGCAGGGAATTCTAAAATGTGGGTTGTCAGACGACCACCAACGACAATTTTGTGCACACACAACACCATTAGTAGTAAAGGTTGCTTCATCAGTAAACAAAATGCTTTTGAAAAACGTTTTCTGCGTTTCTAATGTACCTTGAATATCCAAAGAAAATTCAAATCTATTGTTGTAGTCCCGTTCCTGCAAAGTTTGAATATATCTTAGCTTATAGGGGTGATATCTAATGTTAACCAAAATGTTGCTTACTGATGATTTTTTAATATCCAAATTGCTTGCAATTTTTCTGACAGAAATTTTGGGATTTTCAATTACACTTTGCATAACACGTAAAGAATTTTCGAAATGTCTCACTTGCTTTTCCCTACTTTTTTTGTAACGCATTTCTAAACTACCAGTTGCTTTAAACTGATTTAAAATTCTTGAGACGCTTTGGAAACTAATAAATTAGTTGGGATGTCTTTCATTAAAAATATCAGCTGCGTCTCTACATGTTTTGTAGTTATCTCCGCAAATAAGAATTAATTCAGCTCGCTCTTGCATAGTTAACCGTCCAGCCATAGTTGGTAGGTAATAACTTAATGAATTGTCTTAAAATTACTTAATTATTAAAGTGACAGCGGATCTGACAATCACATAAAGTTTATTACTAAAGTGACAATACAAATGACAACCATAGAACTACTGTCACATAGATGGATGTTAAAAACTATTGCGTATTTGCTATTATTATTGCTCGATAATATAATTTTTATTTTTTCGAAATTTTAAATAACAATTCCTATTTGAGCATATTTTGAAATTTGAAACAACATTTTTAAATGAATATTTTTGATATCTTTAAAAATAAGTGTAGCGTACTCTTACGGCAACTTCAATGTTTTTTAATTTTTCCTCTAACCAAGTAATACAACGCAACCCTGAATACAAAATATCAAGTTTCTTAGGATGCACGAACTTTTCTTTTCTATAAAGTTTTCTGTGAAATCAAAAATAAAAATATTTCCCATTTGTCTCATACTTAAGTGGACACGTTGTATGCATATATAAATAAATTAAACTCTAGAATAGCTTTTGGGTTTACCCTTCTCCAACCGTATGTCTGCATGAGTTTATGATAGCTTTTAAACTAAAAACATTTCTTTTCAAAGTGCAACGTATTAAAAAAAATGTCTTGCAAAATGCCCCAATGGGACAGAAAAAAGATAAATATATTTCATGTATTTGAGTCTTTAAGCAAACAAGAGTGGTGGACAGGAAGGTATCAAGCTGATAAAAGCTGTGGATTCCAGATTCCAAAAGATCTCAAAAAATCTTATAAATGCAGCCAAAAAAGTATATTTCACAGTTGAGCTTCGCTAATGATTTGTTGCAGTCATGATTATGATTTCTTAATTTTTTAGATACATTAGAACCTAAAGAACTCCATACGATTCTCAAATACGGTAGAATATTCGAAATGGCCAAATGCCATAAAGTAAGACTGTGGAGTAATTATGTAACTCACTGCAAATTTAGTCCTTTAGCAACTTTAGTTCATTTAGAGATGGAAATACTGACCTTAGGCAGAATGCTGATATGAAATCTTGACTTGTCACGACTCCGTAACACTAAAATTAAGAAGACCTAAAAGACTAAGAAATCATGTCGGCAACATATTAATTAGCGAAGCTCAGCTGTGAAATATACGCTTTTTGGCATCATTTACAAGATTTATTGAGGGCTTCTTTGGGGCGTCGGGAATCCACAACTTTTATCCGTTTGACTGGCTTAAAGACTCAAACACATGAAGCATATCTACCTTTTTGCTGTCCAATCGGGGCATTTTACAAAATAATATGTATATCGATGTGCTCTAGATATTCAAGATTTTGAGTATCAAACTGAGTTTTACTTTAGGGTTAATACTGCCACAAGTTTCTTACGAGTATTTTTTTAATATAAACTACTCAAAAATGAATAGGGAATTAGATCTTTTTTTAACAGATCTAATTAATTCGATTAAATTTAACGTATTTTCTCAAACTATAGATAAATTAGAAGGCCCCACAGTCGTTTGTTGACATTTTATTTGGTAAATGTCTTTTCTGTGTGATAAAATATTGAATCTTGTATTTTAACCTTAAATTAATTTAGAATACAAAATTATAAAAATCGCATTTTTTGACAAGTATTATTCATTTTAAACGTCATTTCACATTTTCACGATGCCAAGACGTCATTTAAATAAAGAAACTTTTGATTTAATAGCGTTATTGCATCAGCGAGGGCAATCTGGAGCAGAAATTGCCGCAATTTTTAATGTGTCTCCAAGTGTTGTTAGTAGGGTTCTAACAAGATTCCAACAGATAGGATCTGCAAGGAGAAGACCCGGTAGTGGATCTGAGAGGAAAACAAATCAGAGACAAGACCGCTACATACGAATTCAGACAAGGATGAATCCGTTTAGAAGTGCTGTATGGTTGCAAACACAGTTACGTGCCGCCACTGGAGTTAGAGTTTCGGATCAAACCATCAGAAACCGTCTGAGGGAAATGGATCTTCATAGCTGCAGGCCTGTGAGACGCCCAAAATTAACTAATGCCAATAGAATGGCTAGAAGAACTTGGGTTAACCAACGACTAGCAGAAAATTTTCAATGGGAGCATGGTTTATACACCGATGAATCCAGATTCTGCTTATTTAGTGATAATCGTAGAGTAAGGGTCTGGAGAACTCGAGGAGACCGTTATAGACGCGAGTTTACAAAAGCTGTGGTGCCTTTTGGCGGCGGTGGTATCATGGTGTGGGCGGGCATTAGTTTGAATGGACGTACGAACCTCCATCTCTTTGAAAACAATGTCAATGGACACATATACAGAGATGACATTATTCAGCAATATGTGGCCGACTTTCGTGAGGCAGTGGATGAAAACATGGTTTTTATTGATGATAATGCAAGACCTCATCGTGCACAAATTGTAATGCAAGCAATAAATGACCTCCATATTAACCATCTACCTTTACCACCAACGTCTCCCGACTTGAATCCAATTGAGCACATTTGGGACAGACTTCAAGAACAGCTCAACGAACATAATCCACCCCCAGTTAACGCGCAACACTTGCGGGAAATTTTACCGCTGTGTTGGAGAAGAGTGTCACAAGAACACATT
Source organism: Melolontha melolontha (assembly GCA_935421215.2). Taxonomy (NCBI): domain Eukaryota; kingdom Metazoa; phylum Arthropoda; class Insecta; order Coleoptera; family Scarabaeidae; genus Melolontha; species Melolontha melolontha. The sequence continues at coordinate 117,902,997 of OW285238.1, forward strand.
AATAATTGCATTTTGAGTATGCCCCGAAGATGTATAGCTGTGAGAGATGTCCGTGGCCATTATACACGATTTTAGAATTAATTGTTACAGAAAAATGTTTATTTTAGCTATTGTTAAAAATGTTGCTTATTTCATTTTTGATAATTTTTTAGTAATCTAACGATTTTTCTGAATAAATATACTTGGAAATTTTAAATTGTTGTGTACAATTATGTATCTAATATAATACACTACAAATATTTACCCATACTATCTAAAAAATACAAAAAAGTAAAAATTCCTTATTCATTTTTGAGTAGTTTATTTAGAATATCATTGGATCGATTCGACTTTTACTTGATGAAGTGCCATAATTCAAAATGGAAATATATCTATTAGTTAAATCTATCTAAAACTAAATACAAACTACTTTGTAACTTACTCTAGTACGTATTAGTGAAGCCACTGTTTTTGGCGAGACAATTGTCGACTATAACGATTAGAGCAAGGGGTATTGACTATTTTTGGGACGTCATTGACTGAGTGGGGTTAAAACGCGGTTTAAAATGTTCAGCATTCCATGCAGTTTCAGTCGCCATGACTTCATGGCCGGTGTACCAACGCGCGTTTTGTGTTAAGGTATTTCACCGCTCGGAGTCTGTAATAGCAGTGCAGAGACAATTTCGGCTTGAATATAATATCCGCAAGCGGGGTAGAATTTCTTCGCACAACATAATTTTAGAATGGGTTGCTCAGTTTAATGAGATAGGAAGTGTACGAAATGCATTCGTCGGCACGGTACGAACTGTGCCTACTCCAGAGAATGTTTGAAGAGTACGCGGCAAGCTGTAACGAGAAGTACTAATCGTTCAGCAAGGTGTCAAGCAGCAGCACTTAAAATATCAAGAAGAAGTCTTTGCCGAATTTTACACGCCGATTTAAGATTTCATCGGTACAAAATTCAAACTGTGTACGAAATTCTATCATGAGATTTACCAGCTAGAAACAAATTTTGTACACAATTTATTGGACGACTCAAACATTTTGAATAATCTCTTAATGTCTGAAGAGGCACGCACATTTTCACCTATGAGAATACGTTAACCAACTAAATTACCGATACTGATTTGACGAACAGTCTGAACAAAGTCACGAGCAACCTATTCATTCCCTTAAAGAGACCGTGTGGCATGGTATGACTGCAATTGGAATACTGGGTCCACATTTTTTTGAAGAAAATCAACGTACGGTTACTGTAACTTCCAGACGATATTTTGATTTGATCCAGAATTTTTTACTTGTTGAACCGCGACGACTTAGGATAGAAAATAACGATTTATGGTTCCAACAAGTTGGAGCTATGATCCATACTGTACGAAATTGCATGACAACGCTAAGAATCATGTTTCCTGGACAACTCATTTCTCGATTTGCTGATATTAATTGGCCGTCGCGATCACCAGACTTAACAATCCCTGATTTTTTCCTATGGAGATATATAAAATCTAAGGTGTGTGTAAATAAAGCCCGCACAAAATTTAAACTACAACATTATCCAAAAAATTAATTCAATAGACCAGGCTATGTTACAGAGAATCATGCAAAATTTTCAAACGCGTCTTCAAGAATGTCTACAAAATAATGGTGCCCATTTGAAAAATGTTATTTAAAAAAATAAAACTGCATTACATGTATAATAAATAAATATTTTTCTGGATTTTGTTTAGGTACTATGCCTATCACAGCATCTTAAAAATTAATCAATACTCATTTCGCCAGCCTGTGTATTAATAAAGTGGTTAACTATTGGTTTTTATTTACATTTAAAATATTATTGTTACCGGGTCATATAAAAAATTTAATATCTTCCGGTCCGTGGTAAATTTTTAATTGAGAAACACTACACCATTTAGTCCTATCTCTTGTATTTTCTTACGCACATTAGGAACATAAATATATGTATTTAAATTACTTGAGCGTATCTTTCATCATGTGTAAAATTTCAGTTATGTATAAAATAAACTTCTTTACAAAGGTAGGTATTTACGGAATCTCGAAGCGAAAATGTACTCTTTACTATACACTTACATTTAATAGTATTAAGTCTTTATACAATAAGGACACGGTCTGGAAATATATTTGCATCAACTCGTTCACAGAATATTTTCCGTATAAAATCTTCAGATACGCAAGCAATATTGAACCGTAGAATTTGAAGTATGTATTTTAATTCTGCTTTCGTTTTGTATAAATTTACATGAGATGCGGACACTTTTGATTTGCGTTTTTTTTTATGAAAATGAACAGGGAACGTTTAATTTTGTATTGGGAACAGTCAAGATCGTCGAGGAAGATAGCATTGTAAAATGTTATTAAAAGAAATAACTAGTTAGAAGAAATATATAAAGAACTACTTACAACTGATACGTAAGAAGAGTTTTCCATCCAATTATTTCAATCGTCCCCATTTTTTCTATTCTTCTTTAAATATATTTACATACATGACATTACCAATGAAATGGTATGTACACCTTTTGACGTTTAATAAACCTAGTATTGATTTTGACAGATTTTGACAATTATAACACAAGCAAATTTGTATCAAGTATCCGTATTGTGATTGGCAAGGTGACATTTGATATATGCAATTGCTTGATTAGCGCTTCCAGATTTACAAAAAAAAGAAACTATTAGAAAAACTTAATCAAAATATGACGAATAAGCTTTTTTAATTGTAAGGTTTTAAATAATAATCGATTTTAATTTTCACTACAGAAATTTTAAAGCTGCAAGCAATAAATTTTGGTTCTAAATGTCATTGTAAAATTTGGGGAAATTGTTACAATGTATATTTTTGGCCTGATTGATTATATCAAGTGTCAATGAAATATAAATTTTCAGTTTGTCAAAGTAAGGATTATTTCCTAATAGAAAGTGGACTCTCTGAAGCTACGGTAGCATTTCGTCTAGGGCTTATAAAACGGTCCCTAAATTTGATTAATTTAGGGACCGTTTTATAAGCCCTAGACGAAATGCTACCGCAGCTTTAGAGAGTCCACTTTCTATTAGGAAATAATCCTTACTTTGACAAATTGAAAATTTATATTATATGACAGATTAAATTATAGGTTATTTACCATTACGACTGTTTCATAATACAGTAACTTACATTTTGTCAAAGAATGACATTGACGATCAAAATTTATTGCTCGCAATTGAACTTATTTTTAAAAAAAGGCGATACTAGAGATTGCCATAATTACACAGAGGGGTAATTATGCTCAGTACCACAATGAAATTAATCGAACAAATATCGGAAGCAAGGTTAAGTGGCAAGTGGATTCCCCAGAGAGGATTCCGTAGAGATCGAGGTATTCAAGATGACGTATTTACAATTTAAGAAATTGTGCGAAGAGTTTCATCAAGATCGAAAACAGTTTGCTTAGAATTTATTGAAATGGAAAAGGCTTTGGGAAAGTGTCACTAACAAAACTATCGGAATATTTTAGGAAAAGAAAAGAATAAATTAATTAGAGTTACTTAAGTGCATGTATAAAGAGTACATTGCATCATAAGTAGAAACATGAAGGCCGAAATGTTTATCATCCTGAAGGAGTCCACTGTTTTTTGTTGTTTTTATGGATGAGTTAATCACGCTTACTAAGTAAAGAACTAAACCATATTATGTTGGACCTAGAAATCTAGAAAGGATCGATATTTTGGAGTGCAATTTTTCCGATGATATTGCTACTAGATTAGGTATTCGCCGGGATACGTGCCTGTTGTTTCATATGATACATCTCATTTAAATAGTGCGGTGTCTTTGGTTATAGCTACTACGTGGCTATAAATGTTTGTAACAAATATTTACTTTGGCAACACTGAAAAATTGGCTAGCCTGGTTATTCGTATATAGGTACAACTTTGTAGGTTATGTCATTTGTTATCATATGAATGCGTTAAAAATCAGGTGTACTAACATAAAATTACAGAAGTGTTTCCAACTTAAGTCGAAAATTTACAATCATTTATAGTCTCTTTGTATTATTACAACTAGGGGAATATGAATAGTATATTTCCCGTGGTTGGCTAGTTACATCCCGAGGGTGAAACCCGAATGATGTATAGACAACCAAGGGAAATGTATTCATATTCCCCGTGTTGTAATCAATAGTTTTTTTCTGATTGAAACAATATTGTTGTGAAAATGGAAAAATATTGGATTGTATATTTTTGAATTTATCGGATTGGTGACGTTGCTAAGGGCCGTGTTTGTAAATACCATGGTTGACTGGTTTGATTTTCGCGTTCTATTATAAATAAAATTGATGAAATGTCAAACAATGTGCTAACACAAGCGGCGAAAGCCCGTGAATGTTTGGTTCCGGCGAAATCCAAAGCTGCTTACCCTAAAGTGTATGAAGACTTTCAAGAGTGGAGAAGAGAAAATTTGGTGAACGGTGTCGACGAAAATATTTTGCTAGCGTTTTTTGAAGATTTGGTATTTTGCTATAATTTTTTTAATTTTTGACGTATGACTAATTTATTCTATCCGTAGTCGCATAAATATTCACCAAATACGTTGTGGCTAAAATTATCGATGCTAAGGTCAATGTTACATTTAAAGGAAAAAATTAATGTTAAAATGTTCGATGAAATAGAAGCATTTGTGAAAAATAAAAATAAAGGATACGTTCCTAAAAAATCAGAGGTGTTGTCCCGAGAACAGCTCAAAAAATTCTTGCGAGAAGCTCCTAATGAAATTTTTTTGATGTATAAGGTAAAAATTTCATTGTGATTCTCCTCTGTTGAATAGATTGTTACAACAGTAATTTTAAAGGTCGCTTTAATTATGGAAATCTTTGGCGCCTGCAGAACGAACGAATTGGTGAATATGCTCTCTCCCGATATCGACGATCGTGGGTCGGTGATCGTGATCAACGTTTAAAAGACGAAGAATGATGTAAATAGGAAATTTACAATTATTGAAGAAGAAGATCTGGGTGCTGTTCGTTTGGTGAGAGAATATTCGGCGTTGCGTCCGCAAGGTGTTCTTAGGTTCTTCGTGGCTTATCGAAATAAGAAGTGTACTCTTCAGTCGGTCGGCAAAAATACCTTCGGAAAGATTTCGAGTAAGGTTGCTGAATGGTTGGGTTTGGATAATTCGAAGGCGTATACAGGCCATTGTGGAAGACGAACATCCGCGACTTTGGTGGCCGATGCGGGAGCCTCAATGACTACACTAAAGAGACACGGTGGTTGGAAAAGTTCGTCTGTTGCGGAAGGCTATCTGGCTGACAGTATGTTGCAGAAAAATAAGGTAGCAAAGATGATAGCGGGTGTGGAGGGAGAGCCATCTGCAGCATCTGTTACGGTTCCTGGTGTGTCGATGACGAATTGCGAAAAAGATTCTTCATCGTTTGTATCTGGTTGTAATCGCTTAAGCAGAAGGTTTGAGAATTGCAATTTTTATTTTGGTTCTGAAAAGTAGTGTTACTAATGCAAAGACTTTCTTAGTTCATTTGTTGCTTTAATTAGAAAATAAAACATTTCTGATTATTTTTGTTGCTTTAATTAAAAATTATAACATTTTTATGGTGAAATGTGACGTTTCATATTTCCCTTGGGACAATATGAGCGTTTCATATATCCCTTGGGAAATATAAGTGTGTTATGAATGTTATGATGTATCGTAACCAAGGCAGTATTATTCAATATTGTTTCAATCGGAAAAAAACATTATTTCCTTTTTCTGTTACTGTTTATTTGGTTATTGTATATATCCCTACTGATCTAACTAATGATGATTATGAATTTTTTTTGATAGGAGTAAGTTTGTTAGGCAAAAACATCGTAATGCGTAGCGATTTCAACTGTCCTAGGTTTAAGGCAGTTGATAAATTGTATGATTACAGATTCAATATTTTACAAAACTTTGTGAATACATTAAACTTACGACAACATAATCATATTCTAAATTGTGATAATAAGTTATTGGATTTAGTTTTTACTAACACTAATTGTGTGGTCACTGTCACACATGATGCCATACCATTAGTGTCTGAGGATAGATAACATCCAGCGTTAGTTATTGCTTTAGATTTGAGTGTTGATAAAGTTAAAAGTTTTCGTTCTAACAATAACCTTAGATATAACTTCTGTAAGGCTAACACTCAACTTATGTACAATGAACAAACTGATTGGAAAACCGATAGTAGAAATTATATTTATCTTCGCCTGAATGCGGAATCGCTAGAGATGCCAAGTTGTTTTGGCGATATATCGGTGGAAAGACTGGCAGATCCAGACTACCTGGCTGTTTCAAGCAGGTGGATGAGGATATTTGGGAACTGAAACAAATAGTTGAGGCATTCGCTAAGAGATTTTTCGAAATTTACCAGCTTCGTTCTGTGTTGCCTGCCTCAACGCTTTCTAGGATTCCTACATGTATGAATATTGATCAAATTTCTGTTGATGAAGTACTATCTGCGATGGGTGAACTTGGTGGATTGCTGGACATGACGGGCTTCCAAATTTCTTTATACGCAAATATTCGTCGTTACTGTGTGAACCGCTATGTGCTATATTCAATTTATTACTTCGTACGTCTGCGTTTCCAGAGGTTTGGAAGATCATTAAGATAAATCCTGTCTTCAAGATGGGTGATAGGAATGACATTTACCGACTTATTAATATTTTGTCCTCGTGTTCCAAAGTATATGAACAACTGCTTTACAGGAGGATATATAAGTGTCAGGTCTTTTATTTCTAGAAATCAACATGGATTTGTGAGGGGCAGGTCGACCCTAACAAATTTTACTGAAATAATTCAGTACCTCAGCATATCTCCAGATAGAAGACAGCAAGTAGATGTCTTGTACACAGATTTCGCCAAAGCATTCGACCCCATCGATCATTCTAGATTATTTTGTATTTGGTATTTTATAGATCACCACCCGTTTGTTTTCCAATTAACAGTTAAAACAATGAAAAAAGAAATTAACTCGCCGCACTCTATACTCATTTACTAAATATAAACTAATAAATAAAATAAATGATTAAAACTCCTCACTCTTCTATCTACGCCCATGAAGAAAGGAAGTTAACTGTAACATTGAAGTAATCACATCACAATTCAACGACAAAAACAGATGTGCGGTTAAGCGAATGAATAGTCCTATTCCAATAACTGCGTGTTGTACTTAGCGATATTATAGACTATTTATATGGTCCATCGTAATTTTGGCCTGATGCGTCCGGTGTCTAGTAAAAGTAATACACATGTAATGCGGAGGATTAATTTTTGGAAGTCTATTTTCTTTAATCGTTTTTATGTATTGGAAAGAAAGTGTTAACTAATAAAACCAGACATTTTGATTGGGAAGGTATGCAAGATATTTAAAGTATTTCTTTCTATAGTTTCATTTAACTAAAAAGAAGTAGTACTAAATCTAAATCTAATTTTTAAATCACAAGATTTAGAGCGTGTTAATTGTCTGCTTTCATGTAACTTAATCATTAGAGTATGAGTCAGTTTGTTACGATGCACTTGAAAGCATTTACTATAATATCGTTCGCAACTTGAAAACAGTACAGGCTCTTATGAGATTATGTCTCTCTACCGAATTATAGAATCAACGTATTGCTGTGGATTTTTCATAAGAAAAATACTGAAAATTACGTGATTTATTGGAATGTTTAAAAATGTACATTTATAAGTGATAGGACTGTATATGGAAAATGTTTACAAATGTTATAAATTTTGCATTGAATATTTGTCATTTTGCGGGGTGTAACTAGAGGGAAAACCGGTTCTCCCGTGTTAATTTTGATAGAGAGGCCGAAGTTGAAAAGAGAGACGAATACTAGCTTTGAAACGAGAAGGTTGCTTTCTTCAAGAGATATATTTAATATATATATTTTCCGTCGACCGTGTATTTACATCCGTTATTAACGTTCTCAAAATCATACATTAATGAATGACCCTTATTAATGCATGATTTTCTGTTAATGAACCAAATAACCAAATAACCAAGGAAATCAACAAAATCAAACAACGTCAAACTAAAGCGCTATTCACTGTCATTATTAAGCGTGAACAGAATCGAACGGTTTTTTAGTGTTTTGTGTTGCGTTGAATTCTTCCAAGCAATGGAGGTGGATGAAAATTTTACATTAACTCCGCTGGAAGTGGCAGAAAGTGCTAATTCAGCATCATTAAATTTACTACCGGAAAAGAGCAGAAGTCTGTATGAAAAAACGTATGTCGAATTTATATCTTGGTGCAATGAGAAACAAGTAAAGCATTAATCAGAGACGGTTTTGTTGGCATATTTCTCAGATATTGCAAAGAAAGGCCTAATTTCAAGTTTATGGCCAAAATACTCAATGCTGAAATCGACACTGATTTTGAAAAATAACACAGACATTAGCAAATTTAATAAATTAATAATGTTTATCAAGAGAAAAAAACAAGGATATATACCGAAGAAGTCAAAAGCGCTCGAGAAAGAACATGTACAAGCATTTATTTCTGATGGTCCTGACAACCTGTTTTTAGTGACAAAGGTAAATTTAAAAAAGTTAAAATTTCAATAGTTGGATAATAAATCATTTTGTAGCTTGCCTTGATTTTCGGAGTATCTGGAGCAATGAGAAAAGATGAATTATTGAAATTACAAACGGATGACGTTCAAGATTTAGAATCATAATATCTTGTAACAGTTAAAGCATCTAAAACACACACAAACAGGATATTTACCATAGTAGACAATGAACAAAAAACCCTTCTCAGTTTAATTAGACGCTATATCTCATTGAGGCCAGTACATACCCAACACAAACGCTTTTTTATTTTTTATAAAAATGGTAAATGTTCGCCACAGCCAATTGGTGTAAATACATTTTCGAAGATGCCGTCCATAATAGCCACTTTTTTGAAATTGGAGCAGCCGCATCTCTATGCGGGACATTGTTTCCGGCGTTCTTCTGCCTCGATACTTTCAGACAGCGGTGCAGATTTTTCAGCTCTTAAACGACTTGGTGGTTGGAAATCCACTGCTGCTGCAGAAGGATATATTGAGAATTCGTTACAAAATAAAGTTAATACAGCTAAAAAAATTCTTTGTGAAACTACAACACAGGCTTGTCATACCACTCCTTCTACCGACGCTGAAATAAATTCTGTGACAAATATCCAAAGTAGTGAGGTAAACTTACATTCACAAAACCATACAAATTCTAATGCGTGTCCAATTACTTTTAATAATTGTAATATTTCGACTATGAACATATATAATTATAATAATGTCATTAATAAATAAAAAAAAAGTTGTAAACTGTTTTTCTCCACTTTAGAAAAATATACGGTCGACGGAAAAGTATTGTAACTAACTCTTACATTAAAATGCGATTAATGATCTCGAACATTAACGCACTCGCTGCCCTCACGCGTTAAAATATCTCGATCATTAATCGCCTTCATTAATGTACTTGTTGGTTAAATAACTATTAATTAGTTTCGGGTTTGTTTGATTGAAAGTGTTATATAATAGTTGATGTTGTATTAGAGATTTAAGTCCCGATATTTATAGAGATGAATTCTATTTGTATTTATGATTAAATTTGATTAAGCACCTTCTTCGTGAAAGTCTCCATTAAATCTTGTAAGTAGAATTAAAATTTTATGACGTCATAATTATTAGAATAATATTCCCATTGTATTAATCTTCTTGTAGTTAAGAGATTTAATTATTAGGCATATAGATAATACAGTTTAGTATTAAGAATTCTTTGTTTAAAATTAGAAATGAAAAGTTTGTTCGAGTGGTATCAGGGTTTTTTGTACATGTTAATAGCACATGTGTAGTTTTTGTTCGTGGTTCAGAATCCGAATATACAGTGTGGTTTTCTGAGCAGAATTTAATAGTAAACTTGATTATTTTTACATAAGTTTTGGTCGGAGTCATTTGGAGGATGTTTTCCATTCATTTAGCGGTCAATTTTCAATGAATGCGTTTACCTCAAGTATCTTTGTTAAACGATACCACATCTTTATACTTTGTGAAGATATATTTTTTAATTTTTTTAATTTTTGTATTTAATATAATTATATTTTTATTTCACTTTTTATCTGCGTTTGTTTTATTTACTCACTCCAATTTTGTTAATTAATTTATATATATAAAAGAATATATTTAAAAGAAATTTAAAGAGAAATTAGTTAAAATTTAATTTATATAAAAATAAGTAAATAAATTTTTGTGAACATTTCACTGGCGCTCAACAATATATTTTAGACACGTCTTTCCTAAGTGGAACCCGAGAAGTTAGAGGTCTCAGATTTGAAGATTCACCGGCTGTGAAAATCTAGTTGGGAAAACATGTTGTGGATGGTGGTGAAACAAATCTTTAACCCACTATTCATAGCAGTATGTAACTCTGTCGTTTTCTACTCTGTAATTTCATACATCAAATTTACACACTAAGATCTTGCTGATCTGACAAGCTTTAAGCCAACCTTTAGTTGTATGTAAAGGGTTTACCAATAAGAGCGTCAAACATGGGACACAATAAAGATTTCGAGTAATATTTCATTAATTTTTATTTTATTTTAAATGGCAATCAGTGACATTAAATTTTGAATATAATGTCATTTAAATAATCTTCCCGCTTGATTGATATAAATGGATTCTTGTGGCGCAATTTCTGATTGCTTCTTCATACATATCAGTTGGTAAATCTTGAATTGTGCGTGTGATGTTTTCTTTAAGGTAACAAATCGTTCGCGGCTTATTCTTCTAGACCTGAGACTTGAGATAGGCCCACAGAGAAAAGTCCAAGGTTGTCAGATCGCAAGATCTTGGCGGCCAGTTTACATTTCCACTTTTGGAAATGACTCGCCCAGGAAAATTTTCTTGCAACAATTCGATGGTCTCGTGAGATGTGTGACATGTGGCACCGTCTTCTTGAAAGAAAACACAGTTCAAGTCAATATTTAACAATTGCGCCACTAACAGTAACGTGATTTCCATGTTGGTCTCCAAAAAAATAGAGACCAATTAATACATGAGCTCAGAAAACGTATCATACAGTGACTTTTTCAGAGTGTAAAGGCAATTCGTGAATCACTTGTGGATTTTCAGTACAAATCCTGCAATTTTGTTGGTTTACGTATCCGCTAAGCCAGAAATGTGCTTCATCCGAAAAGACGATTTTTCAATCAAAATATGGATCGACATCCAACTGCTCTAGAACCAAAGCCACGAAAGTTAGACGCACACGATGATGAGTACCTTTGATCTCTTGAGTAATCTGAATTTTATAAGCTTTTGGATGAAGATCGTGATGCAAAATTCTCCACATAGTTATCTGAGAAAGGCAGAGTTGTTGAGAATGACGTGATAAAGAGACGTTGGGATCTTCTCAACATTCTGGCGTACAGCAGCGATGTTCTCCGCTGAACGGGCACTTCGACGGTGCACATATGTTAACTCATTTATTACTGAGCCTATTCGTTCAAACAAGACAATAAATAAAGCGTTCAGTTGGTCGATTATGTCGCCACTTAAATTTATCGCAATGCTCGAAATGTTTGTCGAAAGAACATGCATTTTGATGATAAATTTTAATAATTTCTACTCGCTGTTGAATACTACTCATCATAATAACTTGACAGACACTACTGATAACCGAAATGATAACCTAGCGTCGATAATTTAAGCAGTGTTGCCAACGTTGCATTTCAAAGTTCTGACGCTCTTATTGGTAAACCCTTTTGTAAATATTCTTTCTACACTTTACGACGCTATTTTATTCGAATTTTTTATAGAAAAAATTCGCTCTCTAGTAGGAATCGAACCCACGACCTCTGGCTTGCCGGGCCATTGCTCGACTACTGAGCTGTTGAGGCGTGAATTAGAAACTTTTACGGGGATGCTTTGAGTTACATCAAAGGAAACAGATGAATATATCTTGCCCGTAGTACGGCAGTTGTACAAATGAATTGCGTTTTCGCGAAGTAATGGAATTTTAAATATACCTTTTATTAGCGGAAAATTATGTTAATTTGGTTAAATGAGTATTAAAAAAGCAAGTTTATTTCTAAGAGGTGGAAAAATTTCAGAACAAAATCCGAACATATTCTTTTTCCTTTAAATTAAAGGAGTTAGGTGTATTAGTCATTTTCATTCGAGAAAGAATCATATTACGTTTAAAATAATTTTGAACAAAATAAAAAAAATTGTAAATATCTTCAAAACAAAATATAATAAAATGGGTTAACGTACAAGGAGTATAGAGACTGATTTGCGTAAAGTGGATCAAATTATAAGATATCTGAGTTGTAATAATTTATTCTGTTTATTAAATTTTCAGGGCGTGTAGCTAGCTGGAATATTGCTATATTGTCTTTATATTTAAATGTTTTGAATTTCGTGAAATTGTAATATAATTTAATACAGTATATCGTCATGATAAACATAACAATTTTTTTAGATGTACTGCCATGATAATATATTTACAACAAAGTTTTAATTGACCCTAGATATGATTTTGAAAACTAACAATATTAGTTAATTTTTATTGAATTGATCCGGCCCTCACTCAATGAAATTCATGTTCATATTCATTAGTAATAAACATACAAATGTTAGAAATTTTCAGTAACATTAATTTTTTAATTACCGTACGTTACATGACAATTGCTTCACCACACAACGGCTTCTGTAGATGTTTGAAGTAAACTAAAACTAACTTTCATAGTAAAATTTTAAAGCGATCTTATTTCTACAATGACTCAAACACTATCGTATTCAAACTGAGGAAATACGAACTTCGAAGCTGTTAAACCTTTTTTATATTTATATTATACAAACAGGTGAATTGTTTATCTCTGTTTGTTCATTTTTCACACTATTTAATTTTTTAAGTCTATTTATTTGTTAGCTTTCTAATAAATTAAATTTTAGTCATTTACTTTCTATGTGCATTATTTTATATTCATAATTAGACACATAAATGTTGTGTTAATTATGTGATTGGCAAGATAGCAATCCGTTTTTTTAATTTATAGGTGAATTATCATGTATAAAGCAAAAACATTTTTAATAATATAATAGTATATTAAAAAACAAGTTTCATAAGGCACCATTTTGCCGAACGAGATCAGTTTAGAAAACGAGCCGCGATAGCGGCGAGTTTTCTAAAGAGCGAGTGCGGCAAAAGGCCTTATGAAACGAGTTTTTTATACTATTTTTTCTATTTTGCGTTTTTTACATTAATAAATTGCTTAAATTGGAATTACTTAATTTGAAAGTTCAGAGTTTAATTTTTATATAAAGCATGCAGTTGGTCACATTGATACTTGACATTTTCAAATTTAAATCTTCCTATCCGCGAAGTATATTATATTACATATTATTTATTAATTTTCGTTAACATTACTTGATATTTCATTTAAAAATATAAACATGAGTGACATAGAAACATATATATGTTGTTGTCAATTGTATAAAACATACGTTGTTTGTGTAAAATACGGACATATATCATATCTGTCAAATGTACATAAATTCTTAAAATCAAATGACAGCAATGATATTTATTTCTGTATTCGAACAACGCCAACATTGAAAAATGAAAAAAAGTGTATCGAAATGAAGCTCATTTCGATACTATTTTGGGTTTCATAATGAGTTCATTTCGAACGCAAAATAGAAAAAATAGTATATTAAACCACAAGTTTCATAAAGCAACATTTTGTCACACGAGTTTCCTAAAGAACGACTGTAACAATAGTATTTTATTTATCAAGAACGAAAAGTGACATTTTAAAGGACGAGAAATTTGTTTACGGCCGAGGCGTCAGCCGTGGACATAATTACTTGCGAGGACCTTTAAAAACACTTTTCGTTCGTGGCGAATACAACGGTTTATTTCATACTGCAAGTTTAATGAATTTTATATTAAAATAAATGAATTTATTTCATACTAATCTTAAAATTATTCGTAAAAATTAAGTAAGCGGTAACTTATGGCGGTAACTAATATTTCCATAGCGATGGAAGTTTGTTACAAATAAAAATGAAAAATCTGCGTCAATTTTCTTTGTTTTATTCGATTATTTGTTTTAAAATGGATAATTTGATGCCATATAAGCCACGAAATCGATACGAAATGGTATGCCAGTTGTTTTGTGAGTGGAAAAAGAAAAAAACGCATGTTCACTGTAAGTTCAGTAGTCCTTTTAGTTTATTTTTCTAATAAGGTAGGCAATTTTAAAAAGTACAGAAATAAAATAGCAAAAATTATAATAATTATAGTCAAAAACGTTGAAATCTCCTTCATTGCGATCCAAATTTTCGGTGTTGAAATCAACACTACGTGCCAAGCATGATATTGATATTGCAAATTTGTTTAAATTAAAGACGTTCTTAAAACGAGAATCTGTTGCTTATGAAGCTAAGAAATGCCTGATTTTGACGAGAGAGCATCTAAATAAATTCATGTGGCGGCTCCAGATGAAATGTATCTCCTCATGAAGGTAATACAATTTAACTCTTTTAGAAACTTAACATTTGGAATTTACTGCAAGTGAGAATTAATGAATATTAAATCACATTCTTACATGTAAATGTCGACTTATATGATGCGTTCATAACTACAATCCGACAAACTAAGTTTGTACAAGTATGCAGAACACACCCTTTCGCGACAACGAACTTCCTGGTAATTAGGTTATTTAGGTGATTTAAGGTGATTAAGGTGATTAAGGTGATTTAATATTCATTAATTCTCACTTGCAGTAAATTCCAAATGTTAACTATATATACAGAAAGTATAGAAATGAAAAAGCAATGTCCGTCTTCGAGGAATACCGTGCATTGAAAAGTTCCAACCAGAACGAAACGCCGTCTGTACGTTTCCTCCCGTTGATTGACTTGTTTTTTTCAGTATTTCTTAATTCTTAATTAACCTAATTACCAGGAAGTTCGTTGTCGCGAAAGGGTGTGTTCTGCATACTGGTACAAACTTAGTTTGTCGGATTGTAGTTATGAACGCATCATATAAGTCGACATTTACATGTAAGAATGTGATTTAATATTCATTAATTCTCACTTGCAGTAAATTCCAAATGTTAACTATATATACAGAAAGTATAGAAATGAAAAAGCAATGTCCGTCTTCGAGGAATACCGTGCATTGAAAAGTTCCAACCAAAACGAAACGCCGTCTGTACGTTTTCTCCCGTTGATTGACTTGTTTTTTTCAGTATTTCTTAATTCTTTTAGAAACTGTAGTATATATGTTGAGCACTTGTGAAATTATTACACTATTAAACTTAAATAAAACACCTTATATTTCACAAACAATAGTAACAATAGTAGTAGAGTTACTACTGATGATGTGTGCAGGGCACATGAAATGTACATATAGTTAATATACTATTGTTTGTGAAATATAAGGTGTTTTATTTAAGTTTAATACTTTTAGAAACTGTTTAAATTTCCTAATCTATTCCAGTTTTAATTTTATTTGAATTATGTGGGACTCTTAGGGGAGAAGAACTATACAATATCTCTGTTCACGATATTCAGAATAAAAATGATGTTCTCATCGTGAGAATGCTCGTTACGAAAATAAATCCGAAGAGAGTTTTCACGGTAATTAACAAAATAGATAGTATAAATTCCACTAAACTGTCTAAAAAGTATTATTATGTTTGAATGGTTATTTTTTCTTAAATATTAATAAAATCTCTTATTTCTAATCTCTAATCTACAAATAAATAAAACTTTAACACTTTTTCTACAAATTTCTTTATTTTTAACAAAATATATTATATACTATTTTATTGGTATTTTAAACAAGATAAATAACAGTGGGCGTGGTGTTCTTCAAGTTCTTCCTCGACTAGCTCTTCGTTGTGGGTTGTGGGCACATGGACTCGTTCTTCTCAGGGAATTATTTATTAAATTCGTTAACAAAATTTGTTTTCTATGTTGTATTTTTAAATTAGATTCGTGGATCCTCGATCCTCAACGAGAACAAATAACAGGTATTGTGTTTGAAATTTAGTGAGTCTTTTTATTTTTAAGTTTAATTTTGAATTTAATTGATGAAGTGATTTCATATTAATGTGATATTTAAGAAATATGGGTTTTTATTATTGGCATTTATCTCACCTGAATTATCTTGATGATAGATGGCTCTCTCTTCTTATGGTAGTTTTCCTTTTATTATTTAATATTTGTGGTTATCTCCTTTAGGCAGTACCTAACTTTGTAAATGGCTGTTGTTATTTACTTAACCTCTTTGACTCTTGGTTGACAGAACCTTATTTATTTTCGTTTCACGAATTACGTGTAGATTTTATGTTCACAAATACGAAGTACGTATTATTTTATTTGTTTTCTTATTATTAATACGAAGTACGTATTGTTACGCTTAGCGTATAGAAGTTTTAATTCATTTATTTAAATACACATATTCTTTCGTCTTTAAATATCTCATTTTAATTATATTTAACTATAGACATTTTTTACATTTGTACAAACTTTCATTTTCGCTACAAAGAGAAAGCATTTCTTTTGTCATATATCTTGACCGACAGACCCTTCGTCATCAACCTGACTCGATAACCGTTACTGTCGAATTTCTTTCTAGTACATTCCATTTTAAAAATTGTTTTAATATAATATTATTTACATCTTATTTTATATGTCATGTTTGATATCGTTAGGAAGCTTATGTCACAAGTGTTATTCTAATAATAATTATGACATCGATAGAAGTCATCTTTAGGTCGCGCTTCTAATTAAATATAATTCAAGATATCGATCCCCCTCTTCGATAGATCATAAAACCGACCGTTCTAGACTTTTCTATCGACACAAACTATCGGTCCTGGCTTCTCGTTCGAACGTTCGAAAGTGCAACACCACGCGCCGTACTGGTCAAGTACCGGTGGCATGGCCACGTGCCCCCTGCATCTCTTCCGCTTCTAAGGTAATTCTGTATTCTATATATATTATTCTTTTAAGCGAATTCATATTAATTTAAGCTAATTAATTTCTTATCCCACCGGCCAACACCGCTCTACATATATTTGTCCGAGTATATCTTCAGACCACGCGGCCGCCAACTCAAGGTAACTGTATTGTTCTATACAGAGATTATTTTATATTCATATATAATTAATTAACCCTTAATTTACTACTCCATTTAACGTTCGTTTCAGAGTATTTTTATGTGTTAATTTTAGTTACTTAATTGCCGCTCCTCGTGTACATATTACTTTGTTTTAATTGCTTTTAAATATACGAGTTTCAATTTCTTATTATGTAAATATAAATATAAACTTTAAGGACAACATGTGTTTTATTTAGTAACTAAGTTGTAGTATATTTTAATTCTTAATTAACCAATACCACGCACGTCCTGGACCTTTGAAGGAACATCACCAGCACCATCTAATTATTGTATTTATCTGAGAATAATTATTATTATTAGCCCTAGCCAACCCCTAGTTAGTAATAGTATTAATTTATCGGCGTCAGGCTACACTCTTCTTCAATTTTATTTTCAATTTCGGTCTCTGGCTTTTATAACTTCAGCAATTAACAAAAGCCTAATGAAATTTTTGTCACCTCTTCTTCTTTAATTTTTTATATGCCTTTTTGGGTTTTGATGTTAATAGTATTCAAAATTAGCCCTATTTTTTCTATTACTATTCATATAATTATTTTAATTAATATTTGTATATTACACATTTTTATATACTTGCCAAAAAAAAAAAAAAAAAAAAAAATATATATATATATATATATTTTATAAAATTTTAGCCTATTTTTTGAATTAATGCTGTATTTAATGTTATATTATTGTTGTTAATGATTTATACCCTACATAAATGTTTCAGTAAATGTTATCCCATTATTTTCTATATTTTACAAATTTTAAAATTTCTAATTATATTTTCAATGTATTGTCCATGTGTACAGTTACAGATATGTATATTGCATGTCTGTTTCATTTGTAACAAATGCGTAATACGTGCATAACGTATTGATATACTTAAACCTTTTTATATACATATTTTCAAAAATTTCAACTAAATCCTTTTTATGTTTTGTTATTCTATTTGTTTTTATTTATTGAGTCCCTTTTTAGTTATTTAAACCTATTATTGTTTTATTTGATTTGCTTTTAGGTGAAAATCTTCCTTCGGTTGGTTGGTAGCATGGATGTAGTATATATGGATAGCGCACATTTGACGAAAGCAACATACACAACCCCGGGCAATGAAATTGGAGTGGAAATGGAGAGAAACTACCAAGTGAGATAGAGTTGTACTGGCAAGAAAACGCCCGTTCCCTATTAAAATACATGGGTGATCGACCGGAACAGGTATATATACCTGCGACATATAGTTACCTGGCTGTTTAACTGTAATACATTCATCAAGTTACTTTAAAAAAATATTCGTGGATTTGCTTGTACCTTTATAAAATAAATATTTTGTTACCGAATTACAATTTTAATTTAATTTAAAGATGCGGTATACGGAATATACAGAGTACAGCTTTAAAAAATCCGAATGAGTATGAATTAAATGCACATGTATTTGTAGGATGAAATTAATTAAATAGTTACTTAGTAATAGAAAACACATGGGTAGTAAAACACAACTAGATTTAATGTTTTAATTTTATTTTTCATTCTTCTTGTTTTTGTTTCTAAGTATTTAACTTTGTGTTTCAGTTGAAAATTAATTGCATTTTTGCGAAGTAATGTAAATGTAAATATTGCTATCTACATGTAGATCTCGGTTTCCGGGTTGGAACCGCGTCGAGTTAGGCGTAATTGCCAACGTTTCGTTCACTGTCTCAAGGGACATCTTCAGGGGAAGAATTCTTCAAGCTACTGCGAAACGACAAACATCTACGTACACCCCTGAAGATGTCCCTTGAGACGGTGGACGAAACGTTGGCAATTACGCCTAACTCGACGCGGTTCCAACCCGGAAACCGAGATCTACATCTAGAGAACAACCGCGGAAACCTACACCTACATTTATTGCTATCTACATTTTACGACGCTAATTATTCGAATTTTTTAATAGAAAAAATTTCGTCAGGGCGAATTTTTTCAATTAAAAAATTCGGGAGCATTGGGAGCTTGAAGCCCCAACAACAAATTTTTCCACAGGTGCTTAAAGTCTTATATTTTGTGTTTCCTCAATTTCTCTATTGTGTAGCTCTTGAATTTCGTTTCCACTTTCTGTATTTGAAGTGCGTACAATGACTGGTCTAGATTTAAAATTCGTTGGTATAGAACCTTTCTTCAAGATTCTATTGCCATGGACATTTATTTCGTAATCATTTGCACTAAAATGGGTACTACAACTACAAATTACTGCTGTTTTTGAAGGTTCAAAACCTTTTTTTTTAATGTTATAATCCATTTTTTCCGTAACTGTGGATCACAAGGGAATCTATAAATTTAAAATATATGCTAATATGATAGAAAAATGTAAAAATAAGTATGTACACTTACCTATTACTATTTTTAACAAAACGGTTTGTGCAACCGTAAGCGAAACACGAAATGATAATCTTTTACACAAACTATTACGCAAAATAAAACTACTACTGTATATATTAATGATAGATACAAACAGTTATAACTTTACTTAATGCAATTTCACCATATGCTTAAAGTAAAACTGATTTAACTACTCAAAATCATTCACTATCAGAATACGAACTCGGAATGTTTTGCCAGTACTAGCTCTATCTCGCTTACAATTTTCTGTCTCTAATGTTGGAGTCAATTCGTAATACGCATAGGCAATTCATATATACCACATCCATGGTTGGTAGTATCCCGATGTCTACAAACTCTGTTCGGATGTTATGCTTATTGGCTGGTTAGTGTGTATTTTGGTTCCTTCCTTGCTTTTAACTGTTTGTTCTTCTTTCAGTTGTAGATATGGATATTATTTTATTTAAATGAAGTTGGAATTATTATATTACGATGGCTTTTCTTTAATAGAATGTAATTTTATTATCTTTGGTGTATCCTTTTTTATAGTATTTCCTTTTAATATTAAGTAAAGAGGATTTTGCTAACTAAAATCCTGAAATGTCCCATTCTAAGGAAACCTCTGACAATTTTTTCTTTCATCTCGGAGAATTTTCTTTCTGTTTCACCTTCTTTAGGTTTAAAAATGTTATAATATAGTTATTTATTGTCCATAACATGTTAGTATAAAGCGACCCATTTACCACGATAAACTATGCATCTACTATAAAGGAAATAAATGTAGTGTTCGGGGTAACGGAGGGCATACTATAGCCAAGGTACCATCTCAGATATTTAAATATATCGGGCATTGTTTTCGACTGAGTTCTGCAACTATGCTAGTGGGCGCCGGAGCGGACTTGATTAGAATTAAAAAACATGGAGGATGGAAAAGCTCAACTGTGGCTGAAGTATATCTGGAAGATTCGATGGAGAACAAGAAGGAATGTTCAAAAATGATATTGCAGGGAGAGAACAATGCTGTTGGTATCTCAAATATGCCTGTTGCACAAACCTGTAGTGCAGCTTACAATTTAGAAAATTCGATGCCCATCTCTGAATCGCCTGTGTCTGAAATAACCGAAGAAAACACAATAAATATGTGTCTAGTTTTTAAAAACCAAGAGACTGCACTTTTAGTCTTTATTGTATGAGCAAGTAGTTAACAAAGTAATGTTATTATTTTCGTTAAATTATTTGATATTTTATTTAAAAATATAAACATGAGTAGAAACGAATATATACTCCACCCTGGTTACGTGAAGTAGCTGACGATACAATTAGGAATTTACTTATAGCAGTAAGATATTTATTTCAATGCCAACATTAAAAAATGAAACAAACCGTATCAAAATGAAGCTAATTTCGATACTGTTTTGGGATTCATAACGAGTTCATTAGAATATATAAAATAATAGAAAATAGAATCAATAATAGAAAAATATTAAAAATCGGGCATGGAGAATACAATATAAGTTTATATTTGTGTGAAAATTGCTATACAGATATGCAGATACGTGTTTCGTCTTGCTATAGACTCGTTAGTGCATGATGCCGGGATAGACAAAATTTACAAAAATAACTTCCTTACTACATATAATCAAATCATAAAAGATCAACAGCGCCGCTCATTGACTAATGTCGACATCACGAACGTCAAACCAACAATCACCGTCCTCATGAAAAATTTAAGACTTGGCAAGTGTGGTTTCCATCAGACGTTCACAGCCGGAAACTCTACGGAAATTGTATTAGCGTGTCTTCACTATAAATCGGACAGTTCCGACAGCGTACATCACAAAATGATTTCAAAAATAGGTGTGCGGCAAAAACTTCACCATTTTTCATATAAAACAAAAACATTTATCATAATACAAACATTAAAAGCTTGATTTGTAATAATCTTTTTATTTTATTCAAAATATTTTTATTTTATACAAAAAAACGGTGGGTTTTATCAGTATGTTTCAAATTGCTTTGAATTATTATGTTCCGATATTCGTTTATTGAAATATCTCGTTTGTCCAGCATAAACCCCCGGGCACGCCCCACATATTTATTAACTTATGAACTTTCTGTTATGGTTTTTGTCTTTGATTTTTAATATACAGGTGTCTTTGGAATAAAAGGACAACGAAGGAAAATATAAATCCAAAATAAGGTAGTAATTTCTAATTTATTGAAAATGCAGAATGCCGTCCGAGAGCCCAATACATTTGTCTGAATTATACCCTTAGCTGCTCATGTCTTTTCTTCACATGTGCTTTCCATCATAGCTTAGCATCCAATATTCTGCACAGATACTTTGCTTCGTTGACATTTTTTACTGATTCACTGTTACTGGTACATAGTCCTATTTCTTATTGCGGAAATTGACTTGTCAACTCCGCCTCATTTAGTTTAATGCGTCGTTTCTTTGTCTAATTGGGGACATTGTCGACGTCAGATTTTTTTTTAAGTTTGTCTGTAGCTGACAGGATGTCTATACCAGTAGCGAGTAGAGAACAGAAACTTGAACTAATAATGAGTATTTCCGCTTTGGGTCCGTATTACGGTTGCCATCCGCCTAGGCAAAGACTCAATAAGACCTCTGATGTTCATATTTACCCACCTGGTTCCATTCTTTAGTGATCGCTGCTTATAGCTCTTCTAGCGATCTTGATGGAACTTGTCTGGTTCGTAGTGCCCACCCAATGTGGTCCCAGACGTACTCTATTGGATTCATGTCCGGGTTTCTATCTGGCCACTCCAAAACACGTATGTCAACCTCATTTAGGTAATTTTGTACAATGTTCGCTTTATACAAACACGTTTTAAATATTTCTATACGTTAATGCACGTATAATGCTTTTGTTTCAATATGAAACAGACATGTAAATAATATACACATCTGTAACTGTATCATAGACAATACACCTCGTATTTTCGGCATTAACTTCTGCTTAAGACATATGTTTCTGCCATATATAGGCGTCGTCAGTTAAGCTAGTGAAGCAATGTATACAAATGATACAAATCTTTATAAATAGATCTGTATCTGTATATAACATTAAGCCGAAATCCCTATTAGATAAAGCAAATTTCATCCTGTAAGGTGGCACTTATTAATAAGTGACATCTGACGGGCGAAAGAGTCTTTGCCGGAAAAGGGACCTTTCGTTTGTGACCAGCTATGCTGGTACGACAAGCGAAACAATACGGGTAGTCCATTAACAACAAGCCAGATGGCGGTAAATATACAAAAAGGTTTTAAATATTTCTATACGTTAATGCACGTATAATGCTTTTGTTTCATTATGAAACAGACATGTAAATAATATACACATCTGTAACTGTATCATGGACAATACACCTCGTATTTTCGGCATTAACTTCTGCTTAAGACATATGTTTCTGCCATCTATAGGCGTCGTCAGTTAAGCTAGTGAAGCAATGTATACAAATGATACAAATCTTTATAAATAGATCTGTATCTGTAAGCCGAAATCCCTATTAGATAAAGCAAATTTCATCCTGTAAGGTGGCACTTATTAATAAGTGACATCTGACGGACGAAAATACGAGGTGTATTGTCCATGATACAGTTACAGATGTGCATTATACGTGCATTAACGTATAGAAATATTTAAAACCTTTTTGTAGATTTACCGCCATCTGGCTTGTTGTTAATGGACTACCCGTATTGTTTCGCTTGTCGTACCAGCATAGCTGGTCACAAACGAAAGGTCCCTTTTCCGCCAAAGTCTCTTTCGTCCGTCAGATGTCACTTATTAATAAGTGCCACCTTACAGGATGAAATTTGCTTTATCTAATAGGGATTTCGGCTTAATGTTATATACAGATACAGATCTATTTATAAAGATTTGTATCATTTGTATACATTGCTTCACTAGCTTAACTAACGACGCCTATAGATGGCAGAAACATATGTCTTAAGCAGAAGTTAATTCCGAAAATACGAGGTGTATTGTCCATGATACAGTTACAGATGTGTATATTATTTACATGTCTGTTTCATAAGGAATGTTGGCTATGTGGAGGCCTGCGTTACCGTGCATTAAACGGAAATTCGGCTCTATATAAGGTGTAAATGGAACCGCAAACGATTTTAAGAAAATCTTAATGTACCTACCTGTGGCCATAGAGCCATTATGAATAATCTTCAACTCCGACTTAGTCTCGGAAGATACATCTCCCCATATCATAATCGAACCACCTCCGAAATTGTTGTTTTCCTGAAGTTGCACTGACTAAAGCGCTCACCATCTCGTCTATATACTGGCAGGTTTCTATCTGATGAGATCAGGTAATATCTAGCCTTGTCTATGAACAGAATGTTAGCCCAATCTTCAGTGGCCCAATCACGATGATCTCTCGCAAATCGTAGTCTGTGAACTCCGTGTTCTCTAGTGAGTATGGAGCCTTTGGACAGTATTCTTGCACATATTCCTTGTTCTTTAAGTCGGTTCCTTACCGTCTTAGATGTAACATTTACATTTCAAACGATAAGCAGCTCGTTTTTTATGTGTCTTGCAATGCAATGCCTTATTCGCAAAGCTGTAAGTTATAAAAAGCGACCATCTATGGCCGTAATTGGCTGCTTCCTACCTTGTCTAGGTCTCCTGTTATATCCCCCAGTTTCTCTATACTTGCGCATCAGTTTCGAAATTGTCGATTGTCAGACACCTAACGCCCTACCAACGTATCTTTTATTCTTATCATCGTTAATTAACGATATGGCTCGGCCAATTTCTTCGTGACTCAAATTATGTGCATTGCACGCCGGGACCCGTCATTTATCTTTACCAAACCAGGCAAGAGGGTTATACATGGAAACACGTGATATATGATAAATGAAAAAAAATGTAGTTTTAAACTTACCAATTTTCTCACGAAGTTAAAAAAACAAATTAATTTGAACTCAACCAAAGCAAACAAACACTATTGTAACGATTTACTTTGCATAGATAAGGTGATTCTATATTTTTTGCGGAGTATTTACAGGTCCATTGCTTAGTAATGTTATACCATTTCTTCCTATCCATTATCCATAATTCGCAGTCGTATGTCAGAGTTTGATATAAGTTTAAATATAGAGAAACATAATATTGATACATTTAATCTAGTGACAATTGTTAATACTCTTGCGGTGTATTAGAGCAAAAAAAACAATATTTTTCGAATGTAGTCGTATTTACAATCAAATTGCAGGATAAATTCTGAAAGCAATAATCATGGTTTCTATACAGAATGTGGTTTTAAAGCTAACAGGTTGATTAAAACAATGAAAGAATTTACGGAAGTTTCGTTAACAAAAATGTTTTTGCAGAAATAAAGAAAAACAAATGTATTTATTAATCGACTCAATTTTTTGCATGGCACGTATATTCGTGAGCGAAGACGACACGGAAAATTAGAACTGAAAAGGGAGTCTCAAGTGACTTATTATGCGCGAATGATTTTACTTTTATTGGAGTTCTTCGCAACTTAAATTTTCGGAAAGTTTAACTTAAGGAATATTAAATCTAGTACTTTATGATATGAAAATGCAAGATACAGGGCGGATCAGTAATTAGTGAGCCTGACGAAAGAAGGCAACACAAAAAAAATCTTATTTATTTTTTAAGTTGCTAATCCTACAAAACATTAATTATCCAAATTTGTCTTTAATTAAATCGCAAGGGCGTTTGTTATTTGAGTAGAAAATGAACGGTTTTAGCAAGAAAAACATGTAAAAAGTGCAGTATTGATCAGTGCGTAAATTCTTATTCTTACCGGACAAAAACTATAGCTGAACCGGAGTCTATTTACGACGATCAATCTCATCGACTGTAACCATAAAACAATGGACAGCTGAGCGTGAAATGTGGCTGAATCAGTGAATTTTATGAACTGTGCAGTGGACGGTGCGTACAGACAGAAACACAGTGTGACATGTGTACTCCAAATATGATGGAAAGTACATGATATTGTGCTAAATTACCATGAAATAAAAGTGCGCGAAATATTGTTTGCTATTACTGTTTGCAGGTTAGAACTTGTTTCTATCCCCACTACTGACACATGTGTTGTTGGAGACCTTATACGTCAATTCGTATTATAGAATGAACTTAGTAGATCGGTGGTTTCATTGGCGGAAGTTCGTACAAAATTATTAGAAATATCCATTTTTATTAGGTAAATGACCTTGAAATAATATTTTTTGAGGATACATTTAATATCCCTTCGTAATATTTTACTTTAAAACATTTTCTTTTGTTAAATATTAGTAAATCTAGGAATCCAAACGTAAACATTTCAAATTTTATAAAATATTTAACGTGCATATATACTTGAGTTTAAACCACTGTATAACATACTTCTATTAGCATATTATAAAAACGTTCTTTAAATTCTAAGAAAGCGATATCCTTTACATTTGCAAATCTATTTATTACCTAGTGTTATTAACAATGGGCATTTTTTGCCAAATTTATTTATTGTTTTATACATCAGAGCTTTTGTTTTATTACCTAGGGTTACCAGTGAACGTATTCTAAGACGATATTTAATCTTGTAAAGTTCGTCTTTTCGGGTTCTTAATGAAACTAACGGTAACTTTATTCCTCGGCCCACCTCGTCATCATCAGCCTTTGGTTCCAACATTGTAATATTTCCGTCCAAATAATCACCTTCCATACACGTTGGTCCTATGATAAAATTGACATCTACTTCACCTGCCACAGAAGCTGCTTCTAGAGTAGCTGTCCTAAGTCTCCATTTGCTAGAAAGTAATTCTTTATTCCTGGAAATCAAATCGGGCTGCACGATGGTTTTCGTCGATCCAGTATCCAGAAAGCGAGCATAGGTCCTTCTCTCCATAATAGCGTCCACATACAGGCCATTGGTTTGATGTTGCAAGGATGTGATTTGGGCAGTCCTTGGAGCTTGCGGATTCTCAGCCGATTCTTTCTTGGTCCTTTATCACATTTATTCTGAATGTGACGGTTTTTTCTACAATTCCCGCATGGCCGCGCACTTTTATTTGGTTTGATCTGATTTAGGACATGACTAACCACCTGCTCCATGAACTCCGCATTTTCCTGTTCGTCGACAGAACAGCCAGGAGCATGGTTCCGAGAGGCTTGTTGTGCAGTCTCAAATTCAAGTGCGTACGCCAAAGCATCGATTGAGGTTTTCGGTCTTGCCAACCTTAATGCTTGCTGCGTATCAATATCCCGGAGACCATCTATGAACGTCTGGACAGTTAGGTGTTCCATGGAATTATCTGGCGCCAACGGATATGCAAGTCGAACTAGACGAGCTATATCTGCCTCAAATTCCTGAAGATTCTCGCCTTTCTTCTGTGATCGATTCTTCAGTTGGGTATGGTATACTTGCTCCAAATGCGTATGGCCATATCTAATCTCCAAGCGTTTAATGAGTTGAGAATAATCTTTACGTTCCTCAGGAGGCAATGTCTGCAAAATATCACTAGCATCACCCCTCAATGCTATGATTAAAGCAGTCGCCTTCTAGATAGAAGACCATGCGTCTGCTTCTGCGGCCACTTCGAATTGCGTCAGGTAAGTTGCCCATGACGTCTTTCCATCAAAGGTTGGTGGCTTGATTCTGGTCTTTGAAATAGCCACAGTTCTTCTTTTATTTCGATGGGCCGTGGTATAACTTCGTCGTTGACCTGCTTGGGATTAGAATGACTCGTGGTAACGGGTAATTTCATCTGAGTCATTATTGCCTCTAAAAGTCTAGAATGTTCTCCAATTTTCTCTTCTACAGCTATAAAAACCTCTTCCTTTAACGCTTCTGATTTTTCCGCTAATCGCTGTTCTGGAACATTCTCCACTTGTTCCAGACTTTTTCGAAGTTTCTAGAATTTTCCAGATTTCCAGATTTTTCTCGAGGGTTCTAGCGGTTTCTAGGTTTCTTTGTTCCATTTGTTGCATTTGAGTTTGTGAATCTATTAGACGCTGTTCCAAGGTTTGCGAATTGTCTATTAGTCGTTGTTCCAAACTTTTCACACTGTCCATATTCTTCTGCTCCATTTGTTGCATTTGAATTTGCGCATTTATTAATCGTTGTTCCATATTTTTCGCACTATCCAGATTCTTCTGTTCCATTTGTTCTAGAGTTTTTACTAAGTTTCCAGACGTTTCCAGGCTCTTCTGCTCCATTTTAGTTTGTGAATCTATTAGACGCTGTTCCGAGGTTTGTGAATTGTCTATCAGTCGTTGTTCCATTTTCGTCAACAGCGAATTCACGTCAGTATCTCCGCCTGGAACTTGAAATTCCAGATTTCCAGATTTTTCTCGAGGGTTCTAGCGGTTTCTAGGTTTCTTTGTTCCATTTGTTGCATTTGAGTTTGTGAATCTATTAGACGCTGTTCCAAGGTTTGCGAATTGTCTATTAGTCGTTGTTCCAAACTTTTCACACTGTCCATATTCTTCTGCTCCATTTGTTGCATTTGAATTTGCGCATTTATTAATCGTTGTTCCATATTTTTCGCACTATCCAGATTCTTCTGTTCCATTTGTTCTAGAGTTTTTACTAAGTTTCCAGACGTTTCCAGGCTCTTCTGCTCCATTTTAGTTTGTGAATCTATTAGACGCTGTTCCGAGGTTTGTGAATTGTCTATCAGTCGTTGTTCCATTTTCGTCAACAGCGAATTCACGTCAGTATCTCCGCCTGGAACTTGAAAGACATAATTCTCTGGATCCCCGCCTTCTTGGATCAACACATTGCGAAGCCATTGCTGGAGGATCGCCTTTTTGCCAGTTGTATCCTCATCCCTCTCCTCTAATTCTCGTTTTAAATCAGTCACTTTTAATTCCGTCAGATTCATTCTATTGGCCATCACGATATTTAAAATAAAGTCTTTTCGCACTGTATGTTTATTTAAACGAATACTTAATTAACACTTAATTGTCTACTTAGTCCGTTATTTATAAACCACACACCTGCACCACTGTAAAGTTTGTCTTTTCGGGTTCTTAAATAAAACTAACGATAACTTTAGGCACACACTATATTAATAATAAAACGAATAACAATATAAAAACTAATTACTAATAATAAGCACATTTATGTATTTATATTTATTTAAGTTTAATTCGCGATGATTCGATATGGAATGCTTCAATCCCTTCCTCGGCGGCTTATATATCGCTGTGAATACTCTTCTTGAGCGTTTTGCTTGCATCGAGAAAACGCCGTCATCACAATATGACCCCCATTGTTAATAAATATGTATAATAGGCTCACGATTCCTAAATATGTATGTACCATAAAAATCCATTACTGAATAAAGGTACAGCCGGAAATACATGCTTACGGTTATGACAATTATTAATACTTAATTAGTAATTATATTTTATTATTTATTAGTTAAGATTAGATTTTAAAAGACATTATCGTAAACCTTGGGTATTATTGCTTTTAGATATAATTTCCACGAATTAAATAGCACACAAAAAATTCCCGTTATGACGTCAAACAATACACTGTTCAACCAATACGATTTCAATATGTAATAGTTAGGGGTAGTGGTCTACTTTTATCTACTTGTAAAACTGTACAGAATAGAATACTATCAATCAGAGTCTCATACCAGCAACAAGAGACTCAACAGTGCAAACTAAACATCAGTACAAGACCCACAGTCTTAAGACAACAGTCTCCTCATATCATTCATATCAATCAGTATGAATCAAAAACAGTATCAACTTAATATCAGTACAAGACACACCGTCTTAAGACAACAGTCTCATTCATAATAATCATTTTCTAACAAGAGACACCAGTCTCAACAGCAGTTTATGTTAGTATAAGTCGTTGTAGATCCAAAATAAATGTATATAGTGTAAGTAAATATATTTAGATGAAAGTACATTTATTCATTTAACAAACAGTCACCGAAAAATTAAAAAATAAAGTGTATAGAGCCTTACAACCTGTGCACGGAGTTGTGATTCTACTAACTGGGGTTCAAACATCACCGCCAGAAACCGGATTCATCGCAAACAGTTTGGTCTTCGAGCCAACATCAATCATAAAATTGATACATCAATCCCCAATATAATTTTGCTCCGTCAGCCAGATTCTCCACAATATTTAAGCAATTAATAGTTTCTTAATGTGAATGGATGTGTCTTTTGGTATATTTGGCCAAAAATTGCATAAAACTGAACGTTTTTATTTCGATAGAGAAATATCGACAGCAATAATAGCCTCATTCAACTCTTTGTAAAAATTTCCGGTTGCAATTAATTGCTTCTGTGTAAATTTCTGTTTTAATACGTTGCTTTAATTGTGGCATTTAACTGCAGTAAACATTTTCCAGTCTAGTCTCTTATTATACAACTTCCTTAGACATGAACATGCTTTAAGAATGCCGGAAATATATAGAGTGTTGGAACTAATTACAAAAATCAAGGAATGCTGTGAAATAGAAAAATGTTAAAGACTGGCTTGATAAAAATATTGATGATGTAACAGAAAAAGTAACCAAATATACAAATATGAAATCATGTGACTATGAGACTTTCAATAATAATTCTTATCTATAAATACTTACTCTTTATAAGAGAATGTTACACACTTTAACTGCATTTAAAAATAATAACTACATGAAACCTCTACTCTTATTAACTCGTTTACATTCGCAAAATCGCACATCGATACCATAATAAGCGCGTGAAATTTGACTTTGAAAGTTTTGTTACGAATTTCTTTCAGACATTCTAATCGACTGTAAACAACGATACAAGTTTAATAACACTGACTGTTAATTGTGGCTGAAAAGCTATTTTACGATCAAAGTCGGTCGTGCCTACATATACAACTGTGTGCGACGCGTTTAAACGGAATTACGGGATCAATTCATGAAAGCAAGCAGTAGCACCAGTAAAACAACTAAGCAATTGAACCCAGAACATTCTATTAATTTTCCGATGAACCTTAACTCGTTTAGCGAGTTGAAGGTTGGAAGCAGGCACATTCAGGGCTAAATTAAAAGTTGATGATATCCTAAATTAAATTCTAATATGAACGGAACGCTGTAGTTTTGCATACTTAATTTATATTAATTGGTGATTTGGAATTTGTTAAAGCTATTATTTTAATATTATTTAGCAAGACAGTTCCTTAGATAAATAGTTAATTATGGATTTCTACAGAAGGTGATATAATTTACGCCTTTAACGTAAACACTAAAAATTGTTTGCACTTAAGGTATATACTGTTATAAAATTGTTTTTTATTTATACAATTAATACGAAAGGTCGTCTTTATCTTCCCGGACTAAACAGGTTCAAATTTTATTGCAATTTTTTATTATACCTATATATATTATAAAATCAATAAGTCAATGAATAAAATAAGCAAATATTTAAATCCAAAGTCAACACTTTCTTGAAACCGTCGGTATATGACCGAAAGGGTCAGATTGCGGGTAGGGGTAAACACCAAAATTTTTAAAATAAGCAGATTATGCTTTTCAGAATTCAGTCCGTTTCCAATTCTAGTTTGTAAGCCTATCTAAACGCACCACATATATAATTTGTTATAATCATAGAAAAAATAAATAAAATAGTAAAAATTAAGCATTCAAATTGCAAGTATCACACAGTTTAAACGAGAGCGATTCATAAAGTAACTCTGTTTCCACCTAATGAACAGAGGAGTGGGGATATCGGAGCGATCGCAACATTTAGGTGTAGTCTGCTTCAGTGTGAGTCTAGCAGTGCCAGTGAAAGGATCGTCCAGACATTCTTTCGTGCTATTTTGGTCGTTTAAAATGGGTGCTGTAAATTAAAATCCCGCCGACTGTGAATTGCGTGATGTTATTCGATTTCTGTGTGCAAAGAACGAAAAGACTGCTGAGATTCATTGTAAACTTTATTCTGTGAAAATGCCATGAGTGACAGTATGGTTAGAATATGGTGCCGTAACTTTCAAAAACGACGAACTAATGTCTATGATGAAGAACGGAGTGGAAGACCAACTGTTGTGACGAACTAACTTATGGGCAATGCAGAAGAAAAAATTCGTTAAAATCGACGATTCACGATCACAGGATTAAGTGCCTTTTTCCTTCAAATTTCGCGTACAGTTTTGCACGAGGTTTTTACTGAACATTTAGGTTACAACAAATTTTGTTCAGGATGGGTGTCAAAACTTCTTACCGAAGACCATAAGACAAAGAGAATGAGGTCGGTACTAACTTTTCTGACACGCCACGATGTTAAAAGTGAAGATTTCTTCAGGCATATTGTAACAGGTGATGAGACTTGGGTCATCTATGTCAACATTGAGACGAAAAGACTCGCCTACGAAGAAACCTTGAAAGTGCCGTCAAAGTTTTTCTGCGAGAAAAGTTATGGTCACTGTCTTTTAGCAGAAGAAATGACATGGAAGCCAACGGTTTGAGAGAGGGGAAGAGCTGCAAGACAGTATTACAGCATGATATAATTTACAGGCAGCAGAGTTCTATAAAGAGGGCATTAAAAAGCTGGTTCATCCCTATGACAAATGTCTCAATCTTAATGCCAACTATGTAGAAAAATAAGTGAAAGTGGTAGCTTTAAGTTGTATATAATGAAGACCTCTTCATGTTTTCTTTTTAATAACCAAACGGAGCTTACTTTACGAATCGCCCTCGTATTAATTACTATATTAGTATTTAAAATTTTACACGTACAGAAATTATCTATTCACCTATGGATATAATTAATTACATTTTTTTCTGAAAGAGACAATAAAATGTTGAAACGTCAAATGAGTGTATTTATTTAAGAAAATATTTTATTAAGTCGAATTCCAAGAAAAACACAAACCACTTATATACAATGCTAGTTGTATATAGAGCCAAAGAAATAAAAGGGTTGAAAGGTATATGTGAATAATGCCTTCATACAATAAATCGCGGTCCACAGTTCATGTAGCAACGAGAAAATGATTTTTTTTATTCAAGTCCGGCCCTGTCGCAATTAATATATTGGCGCCAATACGGGCTTCCACCTCTAGTTCATGAGTAATTCTCTTTACCGACTAATTATATTGCTCTATCGTTATTTGTCAGTACCACACAAATTTAAAGAAAAACAAATATATGCAAATAATTTCATACAAATAATTAAAAACCAGGTATCTATCCCAATGGACACGCCATAGCTACGCTACATAAAGTTTTTTGTTTTATGACGATTTTTGTTTTACTATAAACATAATAATTTTACTTTTAAAAGAAGTTTAACGTTCAAAGTATATAATTTTAGTCACATTTTAATTAATATTAATTAATATATTATTGATTATTGACATAGGTTTTATAGACATAGAAAAGGCTTTCGATTGTATACCTCGAAACTTGGTGTGGAGGAGCCTAGAAAAAAGAGGAATAAATAGCAAACTGAGGAAAGCAATAGCAAGCATATACAAGTGTACAAGAAACGCGGTGAGAGCGTGTAATAGACAATCAGAAGAGTTTGAAACAAGGAAGGATTGCGGCAAGGAGGAGTACTTAGTCCTATACTATTTAATATAATACTTGATGACGTACTGAAAGATATTAAAAACAACACAAAAAAGATACAAATAGGATATAGAAATATGGGGCTGGTGGAGGTAGCGGAGAACGCGTTTGCTGGTGATTTGGTGGTATACGCAAATACCGAAAAGGACCTGCAAACAAACTTGGTAATTTGGGAAACAGCACTGAAAAAGAGAAACATGAAAATTAACGCAGACAAAACTAAAGTGATGGCGATAGGGAAAAACCATAAACAGTTAACAATTAAAGTAGGAGGAAAGAGCATCGAACAAGTTGAGACATTTAAATACTTAGGAGTAAACATTCATAGAGAAGGGAAAGAAGACACAGAGATTAATGGCAGAATTGAAAGCACGACAAAGTTGTACTATACACTCAACAACACTTTCATCAGAAATAGAGAAATTTCAACGAAGACAAAAATGACCAATACTAACATATGGGTGTGAAATCTGGATACTAAATAACAAAACAAAATCCAAAATACAAGCGATGGAGATGAGGTATTTAAGAGCAGTCAAAGGAGTAACACGCAAAGACAGAATAAGAAATGAAGTGATAAGGCAAGATCTGAATACAGAACCGATCCTCGAAAGTATAGAGAGACAAAAATTGAAATGGTTTGGACACGTCGTTCGTATGGAAGAAACAAGGCAGACAAAGAGAGTATGGAAAGCTAAGACAATACAGAAAAGGAAGAGAGGTAGACCAAAGAATACATGGGACAATACAGTAGCGGAAAACCTGCAAAAACGTGGAATGACATGGAGAGAAGCAGAAGTTGCGGCAAAAAATAAGAAGGAATGGAAAAAATTCATTTATAATAAAAAATAGAATTAAGTTTCAGAGTGAAAATTAAGTGTATACCTTGACACCCGTAGGGTAATTTCAAGGTTTATTGATTATAATAATAATAATATTATTGATATCCACAATAAAAAAACATCGTCATATGTGCGGCCGAGTATGTTTATGTTTTGGTAAGAAAACAATATCACTATCTATGAATAGAAACTTATGTTAAAAGTATCGATTTTTTTGCACGTCAATGAGCTTGAATTACAACTATATTTCGATAAATATAGAATAAACAAAGATATGGACCGACTTTAACTACATTTTGGCCCTAAAAATTTGGATGGATTACAAAGAAATTTCTTTTTAGAATTTCAATTAGACATTTATACGTATTCTTCAGACTCGCATAGCTTTAATGGTAACCCTGTATATGTATTAAAAATTATTTTTGTAATAATATATTCCTATGTACCCGTATAAATGAAGATTATTCTAGATTAAATAACTGATTGCTGTTTAGGCGGGCCCAGTTTGGATAGTTTGGGTGTAATTAATGAAGGGAATATTATTTCGATAAAACCCTTAAATGTTAAAAATATTAATTTTATTTATACAACTTATGCTATATTAAAAGTTTTATTTCAAAGGAGTTAAAAGGGTTAAGGATTATTTTTATAGTTGGCTGAATTAGGGGTTGGTTTTGATTATTGGGTATTTTTAAGGTTAGATTAGTTAAATTTATTGTATTAATTTGTTAGGTCTCTTGGTTATATGATCAATTTCCACAGATATTTAACTTTTATTCATGCTGTAAAAGAATTTTTAAGGTTAGATGGATTAATTTTTTTGATTGTGTAATACAAAAGTATTTTTAATAATATAAAATATTATTAAAAATCTGCTATTAATATTGAACTTTTATTTGTGTTCACACCAGATTTTTAATAATATTTTATATTATTAAAAATACTTTTGTATTATACAAAACTGGTGAGGTTTTACCCACTCATGTATATTTCAATTATTCTGTTGATTGAATTTATTTGTTAGGTCTGGTTAGTAAATCTGGTGGAACGTAAACAACATACACAAAAAGTCGAAGAAAATTTCACTTTAATAAGCATTCAACAATACCTATCATGAGGTATTCATTTATAATTATGGTGACATTAACATGCGAAACATTGAACGTTGATCTACGTATATGCTATTAGAGTACTATGTAGTGGTAGTTTTTGTTATTCATATTAAAAGAAAGAAGTGTGCTTTATTTTAATATGAATAAAATTTCGATTGCGTATCAAAACCTAATGCGCAAGAAAACAATTCACTGCTCTGAATATCGTTCGTTAGCTAAATTACAATACAAACAACATTGAAATCACAATTACTGACACTGCAAGAAGTTGATTGTTTTTTTACAGAGACTGCGAACATTTTGAAATTGTGTTTGGTTAACAATAATTGTTACAATTTTTATTTATAGTGAATGTACAGTATATCGGATGAAGCTCAAAATCACATTAGCATTGTTTTATTTGGTTTAAAAGCGATCGTGTTCGGTAGCCAATGCATTTTAATGAAATTTTACGGAATTTCTAACAAACAATGTATAATTTAACGGCTTCCCAACAAAGTTTCGTATACATAGGTATTACAGATTAGAACTTTTTGAAACTTCCAAGCTAATAAATAAATAGCTAAAAATAAAAGATAGTTTTCCTGGGCAGTGAATGAACACTAGACTTGAAAGGACTGAGAGCGAAAAATTCAGAGCGGAGTTATTAACAAGCTTTTAGAGGATTATTCCGCACTGATATTAGAAAGTATACTGCGTGTTAATTAAAGTGCAACCAACATTTATTTTCATGTTTTTTTCGGAAAGCAAAATATCGCACCATATTTATTTTATGGAAAAATATTAAAAAGCAAAATAAAGAAATTCAAAAAGATAATAGATCAACGACTTTATTTTACTTAGAGATATTGACATGTTTATATAATAGTATTTTATTTATCAAGAATGAAAAGTGACATTTTAAAGGACGGGAAAGTTGTTTACGGCGGGGCGTCAGCCGAGGACATAATTACTTGCGAGGACCTTTAAAAGCACTTTTCGTTCGTGATGAATACAACGGTTTATTTCATACTGCAAGTTTAATGAATTTTAAATAAAAAGAAATGAATTTATTTCATAGTGATGCCAAAAATGACATTTATATCTCGCAGAAATTATTCGTAAAAATTAAGTGGTAACTAATATTTCCATAGCGATGGGAGTTTGTTACAAATATAAATGAAAAAGCCGCATCAATTTTCTGTGTTTTATCGATTATTCGTTTTAAAAGGGATATAAATGAAATATTGCAAGGTATTCTGGATGAAGCTGATCGCGTGAAGAAGAATTTGGTGCCACATAAGTCACGAAATCAATACGAATAAATTTAACATATCCTTGTCAATAATTGACGTACAATTTTAAGTACTAAAACTTTAATATTTTACTTTAAAGTACTAGGACTTTATTGTTCCATATGAAACAAATTAATTAGCTATAGTTAACTTTTGAATAAAATTATAATCAATTTATTCAATTTTTCATAAGTTAAGAATAGTTATTTATGCACCAACGGCATTGTGGGTATTATATTGCTCTGAGGTTGACGTTAATTCATCTCGAGGGCCCCTGGCCCGAGACATGAATATCGACCGAGGGCAGGATAATTACCATAACGCCAGTGGTTCATACAAGATTTTATTTTTCACGAAAATAAATTTCTTAAGCCGAAAATTCAAATTACATTGGAAAAGTTCAGAGATTTCTGGCAACTGTCATGTCGTTAACAGTCGTTACGCATCTAATATGTTGTGGCCAATGCATCGTTCGAGACCCTAAAAATACATGGGAAATGGAAAAGTATATCTGTAGCAGAAGGATACATAAAGGAAAGCATTTCTTCTAAGAATAGAGTATCCAGCATGATATTAAATTCTGTTACAGCATCAGATAAATCCTCGTTGGCTTGCTTAATAGTGGAGATGTTTTCTCTCCAAGAACTTTAACAAACTTGGAAAGCTTCGGATCACATAATTTTTCAGGACATTTCGAAAACTGTATTTTTAATTTTGCTAAATAATGTTAAAAATTTGATTCTTTCTTTAGAAATTGTTGAAAATAAACAACTATGTATTAAGTTTAACGTATTTTAAATGACAGTTGCTGACACTTTGATGTTTTCAAGTTGTCAATGTTAAGATACTCTTAATTGAATTAAAAAAATGTTAAAGTTTAGTTTCTTTCTTTAGACTTTGTTAAAATCTAAAATTTTTAGTTCTGTAAAATGTATATTCTTTCTCGGGCCTTATTTATATTAACACAACAATAAAAATTACGCCCGCGGGCGTTATGACCGTCTTTATGGTAACCCTATCCAAGGTGAAATGAACAAATAATATTTAAGTAAAAAATAAATTCACATGAAAACTTTTGCCGATTATCGAAACGACAGCTTTTTTTTCCATTTATTTCAACAATTTGTCCACAAAGAATGGAATGGACATGAACAAAATACTCCAGTAAGCATACTGCATCAAGAACATTTCCTAATGCTCATCTTAACTAATTACATACTATGTATTATAAAAATCAACTCATCAGTTTTGACGCTTTGTACCTCTTTAATTTATGAACTTTGCTGTCTTCTTTAGCTCTTTGCTTGCGCAATACATTTTGCATGTACTGAAATGACTAATCATCTCTCAAATTAAGGAATGAGGATGTCACGTTGGACTGTGTTAAGAACATAATTTTTTGAAAGTAAATATCAAATATTATTTCACGCATTAAAAACAAAGATTATTGCTTTTGATTCTTTTATAATATAAGATTTATTATCCTAATACAATGTAGGTAATTTAGTTAATGAGATATATATATATATATATATATATATATATATATATATATATATATAGTAAATTCAATTAGGTGGCGATTTAAGGTCTGGTAAATTAGTGTCTAGAATTTTCATGTAATTATATAGTTGAGCTGTCATAACCTGCACTATAGTGTATCAAAAGAAAAACGTTTTTAATAATATCGAAATATTATTAAAAATCGGGTGTGGGGAACATAATTCAAGTTCATATTTGTGTGAAAATTGCTATCCAGTCATTACTAAGTAAGGCAGTTTTTATAGTGAATTTTGTCTTTCGCATCATGCACTGACGAGTCTATAGCAAGACGAAACACGTGTTTGTATGTCTGGATAGCTATTTTCACGCAAATATTAAAAATACTTTTTTTTTATACAAAAAAAATGGCTGGGTTTCTCCAGTTCAACTATGTTTCAAATTGTTTTTGTTATGTATGTCCCTGTCGAAACTATTCGACTGATGGTGGAGGCAAGTTAATACAGTTCACGTCGGTTACAGCTATGACTGTCTAATGGAAACCACTTGCTTTGTCTTACACTTGTCATGTGCACCGCAATGGTTGATTTGGCGTTCGTAATATAGTCAATATGCAGCGCTAAATGTTCCTATCTGGCTTTCTTTTGTGATTTGATTGCATATAGTAAGGACATTTTTGTAGTGATTTTTGTCTATCCCACCATCATGCACTGACGAGTCCATAGTAGTGACGTTGAAAAAGTAACTATTCGGATCACCTTCCCTTGACCGGCTATGCCAGTACAGAAGTGAAGAAAGTACGTATATAGGTGTAAATCCATTAACACGATGCCAGATGGCAGCAAATACACCAAACAAATTTAAGTACATATATCAATACGTTAAGCACGTATTACGCATTTGTTACAAATGAAACAGTCATGAGTATTTTTTTCTCTTCTGTACCGGCATGGCCGGTCAAGGGAAGGCTGCCACTTTCGGCATAGAGTCTTTTGTCCGTCAGATGTCACTAAATTATATGGTACCACCTGATAAGACAAAATTTGCTATACCCTATGAGGCGATTTTTTAAGCTTTACTTCACTAGCCTAACTGGTGCTATCTGATAGGACAAAATTTACTATACCTTATAAGCGATTTAAGCTTTATTTACTTCACTAGCTTAAATGATGACGCCTGATAGTAGATGGCAGAAACACGTGTCCTAGGCAGAAGTAAATGCTGGAAAATACGAAGTGTATGTCCATGTGTACAGTTACAGACGTGTATATTGCATGTCTGTTTCATTTGTAATAATTTGACTTGATAAGATCAGGAGTCTCTGTTAGAAATTTGGTTGGGGAAAGTTAGAAATTCTCTTGTAATTGTCTATTTCTAGTCAATATTTCGCAACACAATTGGTGTGCTTGATCAAGGTAAAGTAACGGTAATTATGTTGTACTTAATATAATATATTGTATAATATCTATACAATAAAAATATGTTTACAAATTGAACTAATGGTTTTACAATAGTGTACCTATAATAAGAAAAACATGTTTTTTATCCGTCAAAAATCAACATCATTTTATTAGTTTAAACTTTACCTCAACAGGTAAAGTGTAAACTAATAAAATGATGTTGATTTACATGGTGTCGCAAAACGGTTATATATAATGTATTAAATTTTATTTTCTTGTTTGCTTATTGTATTTTGTTTCAATATTTCATCACGCATCATGTACGCTATATTACAATAAATATATTATACCTATTACAATTTGATAAAATTTATGCAGTTTGTTTTAATATCTTCGCAAATGTAATGAAAATCAGCTACGCATACCATTACTAAGTCTGCGAGGCAAATAAGATTAATGCCGGTATTGAACGTTAAACTCGTATTTATGTAAAATAAATATGTATATCCATCAAAGAATCAAAGTAATCAAAGTAATCAAAGTAATTAAAGTAATCAAAGTAATCAAAGTGATCAAAGTAATCAAAGTAATCAAAGTAATCAAGGTAATCAAAGTAATCAAAGTAATCAAAGTAATCAAAGTAATCAAAGTAATCAAAGTAATCAAAGTAATCAAAGTAATGCTACCCCTTAAAACGGTTCGGGCAGCAATACCACAGATGGAATTAGGACAAGTCCTAATTCCGCCCCTGGTCTTTAAAGGCCCCTCGAATGACTTGCCGGCCAGCTCAGTATTTGAAAGCAGAAGCGTCGTGGGCCAGCACAACGCTAGATCTTTAATGGGCACCACTGCGTTTGGTCTGGCAAGTTCCTGGGCTAACGCAGAACACCCGCGGCCTTAAGGGCAAATGAACACAATAGGGGGGTGTTCGGCTACCTGGTATATTACTTCATACACTTTTGCTCGTTGAGAAAAAGGCAAACAAATGCAAACACAAATTCAAACATAAACAATAAAATATATTTAGTGAATTAATCCAATAAAAATATTCAACAACTAGAAAATTATATCCAAAAATATTAATTAGTATAAAATATATCCAAAAATATTAATTAGTATTAAATATATCCAAAAATATTAATTAGTATTAAATAAATCCAATAATGTTCATCAACAACAAATATACCCTAAAATATACATCAACAATAAATATGCATAAATAGAACTATCAAGCTTGATCATACTTTACACGCTTATGCATCACTCAGTATAAGTGCAGGTACAGAAGGTACACCGCTAGGAAAATAAAATTAAGGTACTTAAAATTCGTAAAATTAATGCTACACTAAGTATTCACAAAATTGGAAAATTTACAAAATTTCCAGGCTCAGCATGTATATGTAAAGCTAATGAGAAGAAAAGTTACAAATAAAGAAAATTAATTACTGTAAAAGGAGAAATTGCCTTTGATTGTGGCAAATAGATTTAATATAAAATACTTAAAATTGAAAAGCAAAATAAAAGTCAAAATACGTTTCTAAAAGAAACACTGAAAGAATTAATCCTACTCCGATTACGTAAGAAAGGATTGTGAAATTAATATGAGGAAAAAATAAAGAAAATTACAGTAATGCAGTGAATATTAATTTATATGTTCGTAAAGGTGATTTGCTCACCACGATATTGGACTCCACGCAGTTTTTTTTTTAATAAAGTTAAAACTACTACATCAAATATTGTTCGTGATCGTTGTCACAAAAATTAATTATCGACAAATAAATGTCCTAATCACACTACCTTGAGTGTTAAAGGATTTGAGAACCCAAAAACGTGGTTTACGGGGTCCCCGTAATTCGATGACAATGGATGTGCCTTCCTGCCGGATTGCTGCCTTGGTCTAATTTCCCGCGCAGAACATTAGTCAGCAAAATCTTGAGCCGGAATTAACAGCCCTGAATAAATGGAAAAAGGAACCGAATAAATGGAAATTCATTAGAAATTAAAAAAAAACGGAGAACGATGCTGCCGAAAATAACAGCCGTCCCCATGTCTAAAACTCACCTGAAGCACGCGGTCGTGAAAAAAAAACTCTCTCCCAGATCCAGGAAAAACGACCCCGAATATTACACTATACAAGTGAAATAAATATTCAATATAGCCAAGAAGACCAAAACCTGCATCAGCAGACAAACACTATATAAAATTTCAAACTTGACTATCAGTTTTTTAACACTACTGAACACTTCAGAGCTAGTACGGAAAACCAAGAGAAGGCTCTTCAAAATGAGACACAGCTTTATATATTCGAAAGAAAACTACGTCATAGTCTCAAAAAACACGATAACGGAATATCAGAAAGAATGGGAAATAATTAACCAAAACCCATACAAAGTTAAAAAAAAGTGTAATAAAAAATAATCTAACATTCGGAAATTAAATGGAGCAGAAAAAAGGTAATTAACCAATAAGAAATAATATTAAATGAAAAGCAATCTATAAACGGTAGATAACTTAAAAGCCGCGTAGAGGGCGTTCAAAGCTAATGACATGGAAAACCCAAAATAAAACTTAAAATAAAGGTTAAACAAACAAATAAATCGTCCTGGAAGGATTACCAAAATTCCATAATTAAAATAATGACACGTTCAATACGTTATAATCATTTAAAAGAAACGAAACTCGCATAAGGTATTAAAATTTAAAAAAAGCATGAGTCGCATATATTACACAAAGAGGCGACTGCGCAGAGAAGGCATAAGAATACTCCGGGCACATAACGAATATACGGTCATCCAAAACATTTGAACATAAGAAATTTTATAAAAATAACGAAGTTTGAAGAAGCCTAAATAGTTCGATAATTAGGGTATATGACAAATAAAATATTAATTAGCGGAAGGGAAAAGTTTGAAAAGGCTGCGAAGGTTTAAAGTAAACAAATAAAGTAATTACACGTTCAAAAGTTAACAAAAGGTAGAAGAATGATTTTGTAAACGTAACAGTAATCAAAGTAATCAAAGTAATCAAAGTAATCAAAGTAATCAATGTAGTCAAAGTAATTAAAGTAATCAAAGTAATCAAAGTAATAAAGTAATCAAAGAATCAAAATAATCGAAGTAAGTTACTCAAGGTTTGAGTAACGATTATTTAAAAGTACCGAAAATCGTACTTAGTCTATAGCAACTCTAGTCTATAGCAACACGAAACACGTGTGTCTACATGTCTGGATAGCAATTTCCGCACAAATAACTTGTATTGTTTTCTCCACATCGGATTTTTAATAATATTTCGATATTATTAAAAAATCTTTTTGTTTTATACAGTGAACTTTTATCCACTCAAGAATGTTTTAAATTGTTTTTGTTATGTATCAAAAGAATTATCTATTCAAGTTAAAACTGTTATGGAATGATTTTCAAGAACCATTTGCTAATAAAGTGTTTTCTGATGCAATATTTGATTTCATGCTAGTAATATAGAATAAAATTGTCAATCTTCTTTTTCTTCCTAGCATTAGCACTGAACTAAATTAATTTGTTTAATTTCTGATTGTTAAAGGATACTGACTTTAGAGTTTTGTTAAAATTTATTCAAAGGAATAAAAAACAAACTAAAATTTTATTAAAATCACAAAAAAATATAGAGTGGAAATGGACAAAATCAATATCTAAATACAGAATAAGTTGCTTTACCCGTATCCTTACTTCATATATAATTTGTTCATTTGGAATTTTACGTTATTTGGATTTGTTTCTTTAATTTCTATTAAATTTAAATTTCATTTATACGTAAAAATAGTAGTAAAACTGTTACATTCATAAACCAGATTTTTAAAATAAAATAAACAGGAATGATGAAACCACCTTCGCCCATGTGAAATAAGTTATTTTTCACAACTGAACGGATTTAATGGAAAACTATGTGCCATCGAGGTTCAAAATTACGTGTAGGTTTTTTATTCTATAATTACTTCCGCTATGCAATGAAATCCAGAATATAATATCCTCCTTGAGCTCATCTATAAAAGATGCATGCAATTCTCGAAAAATACAAACTCATTTTACGGCAACGAAGCAGTAAGAATAATGGCTATATTTTATTTACTCTTTTATATAAGTAGTAAAAAGTTTAATATTGTAGGTGTAATTTTTTGATATTTCACGAGTGAACTCAGTGTTCGTGAACGAGTAAGTTGTTCGAAACTGCAGTAACACATTTAATGTAAATATATTATTTTTTTAAATAAGAACGCGTAGAGTTAATTATTTAACTATAATTTCTGATTTTCTTTTAATTTCTCGATCAACTTGGGATCGTTTTAGTACAATAAGATATTAAATCGCTTCCATAACGTCTGATTCGGAATATATAATTAGATATAATTCTTTTTAGTTACAACAAATTAATAATTGAAATTTGGAAATTCCCCATTGTTATTTTTAGAATTTAACGATGATCAAAACTAAAGCTGGGATTATATGAAAATGCAGATTTTTTTATTTTTGATATGTTTACCAAAATTCTTGCAAATCTATACAGATTACGTAAAAATAAAGTATTTGCGACTACCTTTGTTTTGCATATCTAACATATAAATACTGCTTTTAGCATATTTCGTATAAAATTGCATAGCACCGTAAAAAAATATATAAAACCATTTATTCATAATACATATATCGAAATTACACCAGTCTGCATGAGCATTTCCGTACAACAGGAATTCCCATATTTGGTTTATCAAGTCGGGGAAGTTCCAGTGAATCTACGAGCAATGAGGTTGACCTATAGGTCAGTCATATCGCCAGTTATG
Organism: Melolontha melolontha; assembly: GCA_935421215.2. Taxonomy (NCBI): domain Eukaryota; kingdom Metazoa; phylum Arthropoda; class Insecta; order Coleoptera; family Scarabaeidae; genus Melolontha; species Melolontha melolontha. The sequence continues at coordinate 117,947,026 of OW285238.1, forward strand.
TTTAGTTAGTTCACGAAAGTATATTTACACGTAATTTTACTTTGATATTTTTGATATGTCGAAATCACATTTACATGTCTCGATTTGGCTAAAAGATTATGGCAGTGTTTTCTAAGTATTGCAGTAAAATTGTAAGTTTATACTTGTTTACGTTTAATTTCATATTTTAATACCTGCAATTAATTATTGTAGATTCGATGCGACAAACAACTTAAACTAACGTAGCATGTAGGAACGGATTTTCATAAAAGAAGTATCATAAAATTTAAAAATGCACCACAAGCTGTTCTGAATCAATCGTTTACTTCAACAAATAAAAATATGAAACAGAATAATTTCCATTATGACTTATGTAATGCCTTCTTAAGTGCAAACTATCCACTTTTAAAGTTGAATAATTCAACGTTGAATTTTTTTTAGAGAAGTAAACGAAACTGTCTGCTCCTAGACGCTCAACTACAAGAAAAAAGTATACTAATCTATTGTTTGAGGAAACTATGATGAAAATTAAAGAAACAATGGGCGGAAATTATATTTATTTCGTAGCCGATGAGACAACAGGCAGTTGTGGACGCTATTTTGCCAACTTATTGATTGGCATATTAAACGAAAATTATGCCGGCCAATCCTTTTAATTGATACGGAAGAATTGGAGAAAACAAATAACTTAACTATAACAAAATTTATAAACGATAGTTTAACGAGGTTTTATTTGCCGAATACCGTTCCAAGGGACAAGATATTACTGATGTTATCGGATGCTGTGACACATATGGTGAAGTCAGTACAGAATTTGAAGATTTTTTACCCGAATCTGATGCACGTAACATGTTTGGCCATGCTGTTAATAATTGCCAATTGCTTGCACAATAGGACGAAACGTGGCTACGTGTGAATCACCGCTTTTGTAGTAGGTTTTAACAATTTTAACGCGTTTTTCTATGATTATTTAATCCATTTTCATAAATGGTAAACATTCAACTAAACATTTAACGCTTTGGTTCACATAAATATTTGACAGCTGTCAGATGATAGCGCTACGGTTTTGAAACCATGAAATAGATAACCCAATAGTACAAATTTATTGTATGCTTGTAATTTACTGAATATAATTTGAAATTTAGCTGAAATGGACGTATTTTAATGCTTTTATACATTATAATTGAATACTTACAGTATTTTTCGTATGTTAACCTCAACATGAGAATTTAGTAACAATGTTTAATGAAATGTTATCTTCAAGGAGTGACGGGCATGCATTGCTTAAAAAATTCTACTATACAAAAAAAAATCCGCGACTTTTTAGGGAAGGTCACACACAGTATCCAGAAAAAGTGAACGTTTGGGCTGGTATCCTTGGGAATACTATTATTGGACCTTCATTCATTGAAGGAAATCTAACTGGTGAGCTCTACTTAAATTTGCTTGAAGAAATAATAGACCCCTTAATAACAACTAGTTTGGAAAATCAAATTGACGCGGCTGGTAACATGGTTTTGCAAGAAGATCTTCTACACTTCCAACAAGATGGAGCTCCACCACACTTCTATCTTCCAGTTAGACAGTGGCTAAATGATAGATTTCCTGGCAGATGGATTGGTCGAAGAGGAGCAATAGAATGGCCACCACGATCACCCGACTTATCGCCTCTAGATTTCTTCCTATGGGGGCATCTAAAATCGATTGTTTATAAAGCACCGCCTCCGGATTTGCAAGATTTAAAGAGAAGAATAACAGCTACATGTAGAGAACTTCAGGCAGAAGTGTTTCGAAATGTTAGAGAGGAGTTTGAGAGTAGACTTTATCACTGTTTAGAAAATAATGGACAACATTTCGAAAATTTTATAAAGTAAGTTACTTTTTATTAGTTTTTTAATGTTTTATTGCAAAACACTTGATACTTGTATGTTCATGGTTTGACTTGATTTCTTCAAAAGTATTAAAAATAAAGGACAAGAATTTAGCATTTTTGAAAAGCGGGTTAAACGACCTTTAAAATGAGGTATCACTCAACCCCTATTTCCAATTAAATTTTTAGAGGTTATGTCCACCCCCGCTAGAGGGTTGATGTAATATAATTGAAAACCAGCCTACAAAATGTCCCCCTTAAAAATAAGTTTGACGTGTTTTTGCATATTTTTGGAATTTCTATAGGGGCCGAAATATACAGGGTGGTACGTTTTCAAAATGACACCCTGTATACAAAGTAGCTTACTCTATTGAAATTTTAGCCAGCATTGTACGCTCCGAACGCAGTACTTTATTTGTATTTTAACGTGGCCATTAATAAATTATAGACAGAATTTATAAGAATGCACCGCAGGTAATGTGAATGATATAACATTCTCAATGTAAAAGTACCGCAATAAGCCGGTTGTTGATAAACTATGATACAAAATAATAGCCTTAAATATAATATTATGACTATTATCCTATTTATTTTTTCGAGTTATATTTCTTAGTCTTTATTTTATTAATATTTCGAATTTGTCGTAATTTACTCAATCGATATAATATTTCGTTTAATTAAATGACGATTATCTATTGCTTGAACTTAAAGCCGTTATTAAGGTAATATTCATTCTAATGATGGAAAATTAGACGAGAAAACTTACCATAGTATTAATGTTCCCCCTATTTATAAAAAGCAAGACATGGAATTTGTCTACACAAAATTGCCGTAACACTGCGACATTCAGAAACATAAAACAAAAAATCGTTAAGAACTATAAAACAACACTAAACTTGTTCTACAAACCACGCACTTCTGTAACACGCATCTAAACGTAAATGATACATTTAGATCTGATCCTCGATCGTTGTTTGTTACATTGCGTTACATTATTTTGCGCTTTTTTGATTAGCTAGAAATCCAGTTTATTTTACACCAGTGCCGTCGATAACACTCTGCTGATAGTGACGAAATTCCCTTTTCATTCCAAAGAGAGATAAGGTTGAAACAAAATATTTGCAAATCCCGATCGATTGCCATCCCTGTTGTCACATAATTAGTTTCGAATTCAACGAACTTTAAAGATAAACGAAACGCAAGTGAGAGCCTCTGGCACAGAATAAATGTCTTTTATAATGGATTCTTATTGTATCAATATTTTCTGTGTATACACACATACTCGGATGTATACGCAGGGGAGAAATATTCTTGCATTGAAGGGTATTTATAATATGGAAAAACTCTATACTGAAATACATAATGTAACAATGACGTTCTGCCTTTTATTTCGGCGAAACAATAATAAAATCACGCACCAAAATTTGATATAAAAGAAGTTCCAAAAATCCACACACGCGCATGTTTTCAAATCCTACCCGCTTACTTTACTGGAAATATATTAAATCGCTTCATTCATACATAGTTCATTCAAAATTTTTGAAGCTTTAAACATTATTCTGGAATCTTTATGTAAAAAGTTTATGGTTATCTAGATTTATACTTCTGGATATAAAAAATTAATGGTAGTATGTTTTGCAAATATTTTTCTTTAAATTAATTTTAACGCGTTTTGTGATGCTGTTTGATATTCATCCTTCACGTTTTTTTTATCTTCCATTGATCCTTAGAAAGATTTTTGGTATTCATTGCTTCTACAGTACTGTCTTTCTAGGATTGTTTGATCTTTCCATTTTACGTCTACGTGATGCTAAAACACTTCCATAATTTTTTTTGGGAGCATGTGCTGTTCATCTACGTATCCATACTAACGGGTGTTCATTTGAAAAGTCAATCTAGTAGCATGTGATTTACTGAGAACATTTTGAAGTATGTCGTAAATTAAAATTTACCACTTAACCTACGAAGTCGTATATTTTGACAGTTTCATACATACAAATAAATAACAAATGTGATTGACATTATCAAATGTCATTTAGATTTACGTTTATGGAACAACAAACACATACTAATATATATGCCTCTTATTCTATCAAAATTTCAAAGTAACCTAGATTGACTTTTCAAATGAACACACGTAACGTATGTAAGTTGTTTTTCTTTTAAATAAGTCCATTTCTATTAAGTTTACTTTTTCCTTATTTTCTTCTCGTCTTTGCTCTTTTTCTGCTCAGCACATTGTTTGCCGAATTAAATGTATATTAATCTAGATCTAGAGCAGGTATTCTCAAACTTCTTAGCTCCGCGACCCTCTCCAAATAAACTACTCAAAAATGAATAAGGAATTTTTACTTTTTTGTATTTTTTAGATAGTATGGGAAAATTTTTGTAGTGTATTATATTAGATACATAATTGTACACAACAATTTAAAATTTTCAAGTATATTTATTCAGAAAAATCGTTAGATTACTAAGAAATGATCAAAAATGAAATAAGCAACATTTTTAACAATAGCTAAAATAAACCCTTTTCTGGAACAATTAATTCTAAAATCGTGTATAATGGCCACGTACATCTCTCACAGCTGTACATTTTCGGGGCATACTCATAATGCAATTATTAATATGTTCTTGTGACACTCTTCTCCAACACAGCGGTAAAATTTCCCGCAAGTGTTGCACGTTAACTGGGGGTGGATTATGTTCGTTGAGCTGTTCTTGAAGTGTGTCCCAAATGTGCTCAATTGGATTCAAGTCGGGAGACGTTGGTGGTAAAGGTAGATGGTTAATATGCTTGCATTACAATTTGTGCACGATGAGGTCTTGCATTATCATCAATAAAAAACATGTTTTCATCCACAGCCTCACGAAAGTCGGCCACATATTGCTGAATAATGTCATCTCTGTATATGTGTTCATTGACATTGTTTTCAAAGAGATGGAGGTTCGTACGTCCATTCAAACTAATGCCCGCCCACACCATGATACCACCGCCCCCAAAAGACACCACAGCTTTTGCAAACTCGCGTCTATAACGGTCTCCTCGAGTTCTCCAGACCCTTACTCTACGATTATCACTAAAGAAGCAGAATCTGGATTCATCGGTGTATAAACCATGCTCCCATTGAAAATTTTCTGCTAGTCGTTGGTTAACCCAAGTTCTTCTAGCCATTCTATTGGCATTAGTTAATTTTGGGCGTCTCACAGGCCTGCAGCTATGAAGATCCATTTCCCTCAGACGGTTTCTGATGGTTTGATCCGAAACTCTAACTCCAGTGGCGGCACGTAACTGTGTTTGCAACCATACAGCACTTCTAAACGGATTCATCCTTGTCTGAATGTATGTAGTGGTCTTGTCTCTGATTTGTTTTCCTCTCAGATCCACTACCGGGTCTTCTCCTTGCAGATCCTATCTGTTGGAATCTTGTTAGAGCCCTACTAACAACACTTGGAGACACATTAAAAATTGCGGCAATTTCTGGTCCAGATTGCCCTCGCCGATGCAATAATGCAATTAAATCAAAAGTTTCTTTATTTAAATGACGTCTTGGCATCGTGGAAATGTGAAATGACGTTTAAAATGAATAATATTTGTTAAAAAATGCGATTTTGATAATTTTGTATTCTAAATTAATTTAATGTTAAAATACAAGATTCAATATTTTATCACACAGGAAAAACATTTACCAAATAAAATGTCCACAAACGACTGTGGGCCTTCTAATTTATCTATAGTTTGAGAAAATACGTTAAATTTAATCGAATTAATTAGATCTGTTAAAAAAATATCTAATTCCCTACTCATTTTTGAGTAGTTTAGTAAATGTAAATGAAATGAATATTTCGCAAACACGGTCATATCGCCCGTGGGCGTTATAAGCGGGCGATATGGCTCATATCGCCCGGTAATTTATTCACAGTTTCTAATGTTGTGTGAGTATAAATAAGGCCTGAGAAGAAAGGATATACATTTTACAGAAGTAATAATTTCAATTTTAAGAAAGTCTAAAGAAAGAAGCAAAACTTTAGCATTCTTTATTAAAATTTAGAAGAGTATCTTAACATTGACAATTTGAAAACTTCAAAGTGTCAACAACTGTCATTTAAAATAAAATTAAAGTTAAATCGTTGATTCAAGGAGTCATGTTAGATGCGTAATCATGCGTAACGACTGTCAACGACATGACAGTTGACAGAAATCTCGGAACTTTACCAATGTAATTTGAATTTTCCGCTTAAGAAATTAATTCTTCGTGAAAAATAAAATTTTGTATGAACCACTGGCGTTATGGTCAACATTCGTCCCTCGGGCCAGTGGCCCTCGGGCTGAATTAACGTCGACCTCGGAGCAATATAATACTCATAACGCCCTTGGTGCACAAATAACTATTAGAAAATCAAATTTTGACAACTGTCATAATTAAGTCAATTTATTGAATATCTTATCAATCTTATCAATAAGATTATTTATTATCACGTTATAAATACAGCACAAAGTTTTTATTGTTAAAAGTTATTTTAGAACTGGTATATTAGCAAATGGACAGTGGGTTAATGCAATACAGGATTTTCGACAACAGTTCCCTAATATTGCAATTACGTATGAACAAATGGCTAGTCAAATTCATGGTTGTGTTTTTGTGTGATTTTGTCAAACGGGAACAGTATTTCGAATATCCGAGAGCGGAGCATCTAAAAAGAAAACTGCTGATTGCATTGAAGATGTTCGACATCGAATGGAAAACGCAACAAAGAAATTGCGAAACTGTTCAGTTGGAACATGCCACACTATTCTTAAAAAATATTTAAAATTATATCCATCAAGCTGTTCATGAACTCGGTCCCGTTGATTACGATAGAATTACGATGGTTCTTGAATAACTAGAATAATGATGATGTTCTTAATAAATGTATCTTTACTGATGAGGCTTAATTTCATCTTTCGGGATATTTAAACAAACAAAATATGAGAATATGGTCGGAAGAAAATCCTCATGAATTTGTGGAAACACCATTACATATGCATAAAATTGGTGTTTGGCTGGCGATGTCAAGGACGTGAAACATTAGACCAACATTTTTTAATGGAACAATAAATGCTGCATGGTAACGGTTACGTCACGATGAAATTACAGAATTATTTTTCCAAGAAGACAATGCTCCACTACATGTGGCTCAACAAACACGTGCTCGTTTGGAAGACTTCTTAGTGAATTTTCCTCCAAGATCTCCGGATTTCACAATTCAGATAGTTGTAACACATCTAAATTGTAATCTGTCGGATGACAGTTGTCATTAAAATTTATATTGAAATCTAAATGAAACTTTAATCAAAGGCATGGTAGATTTATATTTTATATCTTTCAGTTTATTAGTCATCGGTTTTAAGGGATGATAATAAACGGACAAAAATATATTTGAACAACCGAGATGAAAATACTAAACAACACATCGGGGTTCACACTAAGAGATAGCATCCGATGTAAGAACATAATAGATTAATGTCAAGTGTTAGATGTTGTAAAATGGGAGCAACAACGACAACATGACATTGGAACAAGCATATCAACAGGATGGAAAATAGCAGATTAACAAAAAACGCGCGAGACGGAATCCCTAGCAAACGACTTTTGGGTAGGCCTCTCAAACGTTAGAACGATACATGGATATTAACATCAACTGAAAACTAAGATGAAATGTACATGATTAAGGCCAAAATTAAGAGGAAGAAGAAGAAATTTATAAGTGGCTACATTAATATAAATTCATGTATTCATTTTCCTTCGCTAAACAATTTGTATATAGAAGTAATATATTACAATTTTAGGTGCTATTCTTAGACTTTACAATTAATCGTTAAATCAGGTATCTAAATTTAGATTACACAGGCCTGCGATGGTAAAATTGTCTGGATTTTATACAGAGATTTCAATAGATTTTTTGGTGCAGAAAATGGGAAAATTATTTAAAAAATTCCATCACGTAAGGTTTTTTGGGGTTTTTTGACCTATCTGCATGTATTGGTCTTTTTGAAAAGGACAATTTTGTTAAACCGTTGTTTAAATAAACTATTATAATTTTTTTACTTATGATGATGCAAGAAGTTGATATTCTGAATAAACATATACTAGATTTATGATAAAGAAGTTTTTGTAAAAAAAGTATATTTTGCATATTTTGGTGTGAAATTAGGAGACCAAGACAAACCTTGGGCTCCTCATAAGGTTTGTTCAGTGTGTGTTGTTGAAGAGCTTCGACAGTGGTCACAAGGAAAAAAACAGTCTTTTCGCTTTGGAGTGCCTATAGTTTGGAGAGAACCGATCAATCATAGCGATGATTGTTATTTTTGTTCGTGTGTAGTACACGGTTTCAATTTAAAAAACAAAAAGAACATCGTTTACAAAAACCTTCGGTCTGGAACACGTCCTATACCTCATGGACGAGAAGTACCTGTTCCTTCACTACCAGATACATTAGATGATGTATCTGATGACGAAATGGTTTCACGTACATGCGCAAGTGAACTGGATGAGGGAAGTGATTACTATGATACTGGAAGTGATGAGCCAAAACTGTTTGACCAATCTGAATTAAATGATTTGGTGAGGGACTTAAACCTTCCTAAGGACTCAGCTGAGCTTTTAGGCTCAAGGTTGAAAGAAAAAAATTTGTTAGCACCTAGCACAACATTTTACTGGTTTAGGAACAGAGAAAAAGAGTTTGCTCGATATTATTCCGAAGAAGAGGCACTAGTTTTCTGTAATGATGTACCCGGGCTCATGGAACAATTCCACGTAGAATATAATGTTTCTGAATGGAGACTCTTTATTGACTCTTCAAAAAGGAGCCTTAAGGCCGTTTTTCTACACAATGGAAGTAAATATGCTTCTGTACCAGTGGGACATTCAGTTCATTTAAAAGAGTGTTATGAAAATCTTGAGCTACTTTTAATTATTAAAATTAAAATTCGTTACAAGGATCAAGGCTGAACAATTTGTGGTGATTTGAAAGTTCTTTGTTTGTTACTTGGGCAACAAAGCGGTTATACTAAATATCCTTGTTTTTTTTTGTGTGAGTGGGATAGTCGTGATAGAAAGCAGCACTATTGTGGCCACCAAGACAAACCTTACAACCTGGAACATTGAAAGAAAAAGTTTAGTAGACCCGAGCAAAGTTTTGCTTCTTCCATTACATATAAAAGTAGGGTTAATGAAACAATTTGTGAAGACATTAAAAAAAGATGGAGAGTGCTTCAAGTATCTTTGCAGCCAGTTTCCTCGCTTGTCAGAAGCAAAGATAAAGGAGGGTATTTTTGTTGGGCCCAATATAAGAAAGCTTATGAAAGATGAAAATTTTGAATCTAAAATGGAGGAAGCAGAAAAACAAGCATGGATAGCCTTCAAAAATGTGGTTACAAATTTTCTTGGCAAAATATGTTCGAAAAATTTAAAACCTTAGGCTGTAACATGAGTTTGAAGGTGCATTTTCTAGATTCGCATCTCGACTACTTCCCTGAAAATCTTGGTGCAGTAAGTGAGGAGCAGGGGGAAAGGTTCCACCAAGACCTAAAAGAGATGGAGAGAAGATACCAAGGAAGATGGAATATAAGCATGATAGCTGATTATTGTTGGATGTTAAAAAGGGATGGTCCACTACGAGATTACAGAAGAAAAAGCACAAAAGGAGTATGGAAAGACAAAGAAAAAGATATTATAAGGACTTGTAAAGACATAAATAGTATTTTACTGCTTCTTTTCATTAGATTTAATGATATTTGTAAGTAATTTTGTTTTTTATATCCTTTGTAAATAAATTCAAAATGTAACTAAAAATTATTTTTAATTTTTAAAAAATATAATTTGAAGCCTTTTTGTGAAAAATCCTTACGTGATGGAGAAAAATAGAGTTCATATTTGGATTCAGCGCCCAAAAACACATAAGAATCAGCAATCAAATTTAAAACAATTTTTAGAAAGTTAAAAAACGCAGGCCTGTGTTATTAGACCTTTACAACATTTATTGGGGTAGACATAATTTACTAAGAATTTCTAGTGTTGGAAAATTACTAAACTATGTTGCATTATCGTACAGGTCTTAGGCTCACTCTTTTTAACCATGTAATAGTTTATTGGAGGAAGAATAAATGTTGACTGCTTGCATTAGTATTATTGGAAAACAAAAGAGTTCATTAATAACAACATCACAAGAGGATTGATTCCCTTCAAAATAGAGTTCGTTTTAAATCGTGACGTATAAAACTAATTTTAACTCGTAGCTTCATAAAGTGTTTGTGTAAGTAAACTGTTGAAGTTTAAATAAAAAATCTCAAAAAATAGCTAGTCTGAAGTGCATCAACAGTCCACAGGTAATAAATTGCTTCGTACATTATACAAGCGAGTAACAACGAATTTATACTGTAAAAGTAAAAAGGGAAAAACGAGATATGATTACCAATATTCACCAATTTAAGCCTCTGGAGGTCATGCAACTGTATTTTAAATAGTACTACGTTCTGTTCAATTTGTTATGTCATGATCCTTATAATAATGAGTTGGCAATTGGTCAGTTTTGAAATCATTTTGATGACCTTTCTGAAGATTTTCTGGTGTTCGGTTTTTGATCATACCTTATGAGGCCTCATTCTATATGTATGTTCTTTACAAGTCCGTAATTTCGATCTTGTTCATCTCAATACATCCCGTATTCCTAGTTCCTCTCTTGCAGCGTTGCTTCTTATATTCTCTCGGAGGATGGCATGTTTTATTTCTCTTCATTTCGGTGTCTCTTATGATTCTCTTAGTTCTTGTGGTTTCCGTTTTCGTCTCCACAGCATATATTTTCAGAACTTGGTTTTCTCTGATTTATTTGTCTAGGTAATTTCTCTAAGATATTATATAAGTGTGTTCTAACTCCTTTCAGTTATTTATTACCCTCACATGATTAAAACTCGTTGCTTATCAGATTTTATTATTCATAGAATCCTTGGAGATGATCAATAACTGAATCCTTTAAGTGGTTATGTAAGCATATTAAATTTTTAAGATATTATCTAGAATTTATCTGTTGCAAAGAGTCTTCTTTTGTTGTGGTGTGTGACATAAGCCGAAAGCTTGGAAAGATCCCAGAACCGCTTAATGTGTATGTGTAAAGTGTTTCATGACTTTGTTACTGCACTTTCTCGCCGTAAGAAGGTACAAATGTTGATTTGACTCTCACCTTTACAACTTTTAAGCGGAAATTAATAGGATACGGATATCGAAACTGACATTTCACATGCCGGCCTTCTTGACCAACGGAACCCTCGCTCCTGTTGCACGAGGCCCTTACCACTGGGCCGTTCAGGTGTTTGACTACTAAAATTACGTCATCCTCGCAGCATAGTATTTTTAAAATAGCTGTTGTCTTTATGGTGTTCGTCATTAATTTATTTTATATTTTGTATAAATTAATCCATCGCGATAACTTTATTGTTTTTATTGAATTCGTCCATTCGTCCGCAATAAATTTTTGATATTTTATGTCAACGTCATTCCGTTTTAAGATATGAATTACATCGCTGAGACGCACTCAATCAAATGCTTTCGTTAAATTTACGACACTAATAAACATGAGCTTATTGTATTATATTGATTTTTCTATTAGTTAGTGTCATATAAATATTAAATACATTGCCGATTAGTTGTTTCGAAATATTTACTGTTCTTTACGAATAACTAATTTGCCGGTATTTTTTTGGTGTTAGAAACTTAGTGAGTAAGTATAATGTCATGTATAATAAATTTTACCCAGTCATATACGTTAGAGCTTGCTACAAGTAATGTAATTTAGAACGATAAATGGAAGAGTGTTATATTTTGCAGCAAAAAGTTTTAAATATAATTGGCATGATTTGAATAAGAAATCCGAAATTGCCATGAGTCACCAAAAGGTGACGGTGCTGTTATAATTTGGACGACTTATGCCAACACTAATAAAACGCCTACCTAACTTTTATTTCTACTTGATATAATTTAGGATGGATTTAGTAATTAATGCTTTTATTTATAAATAATTTGATATACCTGATTTTGTTTATATTTTCTGTAAATCGCGTAATATATTTTAACTTGTGATCATTATTATTTTAACGGATTATTAAATTGTTTAGGGAATTTTTAACTTCAAAACGTGTTATTAATTAGATTAGAGATAAGTGAATTCAACAGAATATTGTCGATAGCTCTCTACCAATTTAAATGTTCTATCATTGGCGTCGTTGCATTTATTAGGAATATGAATAATTCATCCATAGTCCTAAGGTTGAATTGCATGCTCGTTCTCTCATATTTTATTAGAAATACTGACAAAAAGGCGGCTTCGTTAAGCAGAAGGCCGATATAAAAACCCCTTATGTTCTTTTTAATTTTATTATGACATGTGAAAAATAGAAAATGATTTAACATTGCATTAAACGCCTAGTAGAACTTATGGGTGTAATAAATCTTTATAGAGCATGGGTATCTTATTTTCTCGGGGCTCAATGTCGATTATAGTAAATCAATAGGCTATCTAATGCTTTATTTACGTTTCTAGTAAGAAAAATTGAGTCTTTTTAACTAATTAAATGTATCTTTTGATCTTTTGATATTAATCGATTAATCGATTATAAATGGTCCGAAGATGCAAAACCAAAATTAGTTTGGTTCCGTGTTTTCCTAGTTTAGTTTATTTCTTTTCTTGATAGCGAAAAAATCGAAATACACTACTGTGTTTTCTTAGTTTAGTTCTCTTTTTTATAGTGGAAATATCGAAATACACTACGAAAATGTCCGTGTCAGTGATAAAAAGTGAACGTGGAAACGATTTGCTGTTACACAAAAATTTCACATTTTCAAAGGACAAAGTCTTAAAAAGTGGTGAAACGTCGTGGAGATGTTGCCAAAAACGACTGCATTTTAAAGCCAAAATTTACACAGTTAATAACCTAGTCACAAGAGAGCGCTATGTTCACAACCATGAATCAGATGAACAAAAGGTAACAAAAAAAGTAGTTTAAAATACGGGGAAGAGAAAAGCTGAAGAAGACATATCCGAAAGGCTTTCAAAAATGATTAGCAAAGCACTAGCATCCCATTTACTATTATCTCTCACAACTATTGATGTCGGTTACATTAGACGAAACATTTATAATTGTCGCCGAAAGATACTACCAGGTTCACTGCCTAAAAACAGAGAAGAAGTGCATGGAGCTTTCAGTGAATATAGTGAAATGCTAGTAACCAATAAAAATGAACATTTTTTGTTTATTAACGAAATAGAAAATAATATTGTTGTGTTTACATGTGAAACAAACAATATTTTAACAGAAATGGATCAACTCTACATGGACGGCACATTTTCATTTTGTCCTAGGTATTTCTTTCAATTTTTCACAATACATCGACTGCAAAATGACCACCATATTCACTTAGTTTTTTGTTTGTTACCGAGTAAGACTACTGAATGTTACAAAACTTGTTTTTCTTTATTAAAGTTCAATATATATAAAAAATATCGTCTCATGTTTAATCCAAATAAGATTTTATAAAATTTTTTGAAAAGGCCATACATGTAGCATTACTTAATGTTTAGCCTAATGTTGAAATTAATGGTTGCCGGTTTCACTCACACCAAGCATGGTACAGAAAGATAAAGCCGATTGGATTAGGCTCAGAGTATAAATCAAAAAGTAAAATTGGCAACTGGCTAAAAAACATATTGAGATTAACCTATTTAAACCCAAATGAAGTAAAGATTGTTTTGTATTCGATATGATGTCGTACAAGTCACACAATTATTTGTTGGATAATTATTGTGATTATTTGTTATATACGTATATGATCGAAAATACAGTATTTCCCCCTTCTATGTGGGCAGAAGAAAGAACAAGAACAACTAATTGTTATTTCATAAAAATTAAATTTCTCATTTTATGCAACGCATCCCTCTATATATATCTTTATGGAAAAGATAAACGAGTGAAATTGATACATATATTAAAATACAGAGTTTGCATGTTACTGCGAGGCTTAAAGATAAAAAGGTAACAGCTAAATTAGCATCGCTTGGTAATCATTACGTAAAATGTACTTCAAATTTCTAATATATATGTATATATGTCACTGTTATAGTATGTTTATGCATATTTCGAAATGTGTTTTTTTAAATAAATTATAAAATGTAAATTATACGATGTGTTTTTTACAGTCAGACTCCAGTAAACAAACAATTCTCATTTTCGCCCAGTTTACCTATAGGATTAAAGGACCCCGAAAATACTTGCGCCCAGTTTACTTGTTCATGTTATGGACCAGGTAAGCTTCGCGCCCAAATTACTATCGCCGGCTTGTATATGTGAAATTGAACCTTATGTTAAATGAGTACGTATTGAACGCACTGTGGTTGTATATTTCACCACATAGTATATTTCACGCTAATAAATATATGGTTTGTGTTTCGACCAACGCGCGTTAACGTATTGTAACTTTTTGTGAATAGATAAAAGCGATTTTACTCGTTTATTCCATAACTAAACATGACACTTACGTAAATTTTGAAATATGGTTACTACTAAATTATTAAACTATACATTCTCTGTTTTACTCATATATCTTGGCGCTAAGATGTTATTGCAAATTTTCATTGCAATTGTTATTCTAACCTCACACTCGCAAAATATTTTTATTCGCCATTCTGCAATATAAAACAAAAAGCTGTGTTTTAACCGTAGATATTAGAATGTGGGAAGATTCTAATATCTACGGTTAAAACTGAGCTTTTTGTTTTATATTGCAGAATGGTGAATAAAAATATTTTGCAGGGTCTACAGAAAATATCCTTTGATGAGATATTTGATTTTGTGGACGGAATTTCTTACGAACAGGCCTGTAATACACATATTGATTAGGATAGGGACCATGACGACGACTTACATTGTTTATCCCCAAAACAAAAAACATGCGGTTGTATGCAACTCGTAGTCAAGCAGTAGAGTCGTTTATCTTTGATTCGGACGATTCCATAGAAGTCCCGGATTACGTGATTCCAAAAAAATCTAGAACGAATATTCTGTTGGGAGAGCCAGAAAGTTTTCGCGGTGTGGAAATAACGGCCAGAGAGGATTCTTGCGATGAAGATGTCAATGGTGTACCAGACTTTTATAACTGGAGTCAAACTGAAATCTCTCCGCAAAATTTCTCTACTGCAATATTTTCTAAACTATTTGGAACTGCGGTTTTTGTAAATTTGAATTCACCTTCGGAAATTTTGTCAAACTTTTTGAGCGACGAACTGTTGTTGGATATCGTGAATCAATGTAACCTTTATGCTCGACAAAACAATGTTGCTCTTGATACCTCGCTTGAAGAAATGAAAGAATTTATAGCTGTGTTACTTGTAATGGCATTCCACAATCTTCGCAGTTTACGTCTATATTGGTCTACGAATGCAAATTTTTTTGTATCTCGAATTGCAGAAATCTTTACATTGAAGAGATTTTTTCACATAAATAATAATGAAAATATGCCAACCGATAAAACCGATTTCGCATTTGATAAATTGTATAAGATCCGTCTTCGGGTAATCCATTTACAAAAGAACTTTCGAAAGACATTCAATCCAAGCTGTAATTTATCTGTGGACGAAAGTATGGTGGGCTTCAAAAGCAGACGTACATTAAAACCATATACGCCTATGAATTATTCCTTGTAAAATTCTTCAGGCCAATCGATCAACATTTCGCAAACATAATCAGATGAAAATGTGAGATTATGATTGTTATATATGAAAATATGTCTGTTGTGAAATATAGAGATCGTGGAGAGAAATGCGTTTTGATTGGCAGTACAAAGCACAATCCATCTTAAACAACCACACTTAAAATGAGAAACAAAATGGAACTCAGAGAAACTTCCAGAAGATGCGCATACTGTTCAACGAGGTCCAATCCGAAAAGAAGTAATATAGCTTGTTAATATTGCAATGTAGTCCTTTGTATAATGCAAAAGTATTCTTAATAATATAAAATATTATTAAAAATCTGGTGTGAAGGAGAAAAAATACAGTTTCTAGAGATACGCCAGTGCCATCTGTGGAAACACTTCGTTAGTTCTGCATTTGTTATGTAGATAGAGCGAGTGCTTCGGTCGTTTGCTAATATGCAGCGTTGAATGTACTTCTACGCTCGGTCTTAATAATTTCTGAGATCGCGAAGTCGTTCTTTTTGTGAGGGTATTCTTCTCCAGCTGGGACGTACTGAGGAATCTGTAGAAAGATGAAATACGTATCTGCATCTCTGGAGAGGTATACGTTCACAAAAATATTAATATTGAACTTGTATTTGTGTCCTTCACACCATATTCTGAATTATATTTTATTGTATTGCTTGTTTTGAAATCAGTGAACTATATCTTTTGTATTTATATTCTGAAAATAATAATACAAAATTATTACAACAAGCGTATGTGTTTTTTTTTCAACCGCTGCTCACTAGAAAAAATAGTGCACCCTACATGTCCTGTGGTCGTATTTTAAACCACCACAAAAAACGTTAATGCGACTGTACGTAAACCGGCTGGCTCGTCGGACGGATTTGGAATGGACTGGAATACGGCTGCCTTTTATAAATTATGGATAGGTTTATTTGGCTTAGGATACAGCTTATAGGTCTAGATATTGAATTCACTTATCAGTTTCTACAATGCTTTTATAAGATTTAAACTTGAATATTGTTCAGCAATTTAGAATCTAGGTTATTGTGGCATGGTTATGGTGACATGATCGACAAAGTACTAAACAGTTTATATAAAAAGGTTTAAGTATATCAGTACGTTATGCACGTATTACGCATTTGTTACAAATGAAACAGACATGCAATATACATATCTGCAAGTGTACACATGGACAATACACCTCGTATTTTCAGCATTTACTTCTGCTTAAGACACATGTTTCTGCCATCTATAGGCGTCATCAGTCAAGCTAGTGAAGCAATGTAATACAAATGATACAAATCTTTTTAAAAACAGATTTGTATCTGTATATACATTTACGCTGAAATCGCCTACAAGATATAGCAAATTTCGTCCTATAAGGTGGCACTATTTAATAAGTGACATCTGACGGACGAAAGAGACGATGCCGAAAAAAACGACCTTTCGCTTGACCAGCTATGCTGGTACATAAACGAAAAAATACGTATAGGTGTAGTCCATTAACACGAGCCAGATGGCGGTAAATATACAAAAAGGTTCAAGTATATCAATACGTTATGCACGTATTACGCATTTGTTACAAATGAAACAGACATGTAATATACATATCTGTAACTGTACACATGGACAATACACCTCGTATTTTCAGCATTTACTTCTGCTTAAGACACGTGTTTCTGCCATCTATAGGCGTCATCAGTCAAGCTAGTGAAGCAATGTAATACAAATGATACAAATCTTTTTAAAAACAGATTTGTATCTGTTTACATTTACGCTGAAATCGCCTACAAGATATAGCAAATTTCGTCCTATAAGGTGGCACTATTTAATAAAGTGACATCTGACGGACGAAAGAGACTATGCCGAAAAAGGCGACCTTTCGCTTGACCATCTATGCTGGTACATAAACGAAAAAATACGTATAGGTGTAGTCCATTAACACGAGCCAGATGGCGGTAAATATACAAAAAGGCTTAAGTATATCAATACGTTATGCACATATTACGCATTTGTTACAAATGAAACAGACATGCAATATACATATCTGTAACTGTACACATGGACAACACACCTCGTATTTTCAGCATTTACTTCTGTACAGTTACAGATATGTATATTGCATGTCTGTTTCATTTGTAACAAATGCGTAATACGTGCATAACGTATTGATGTACTTAAACCGTTTTGTATATTTACCGCCATCTGACTCGTGTTAATGGACTACACCTTTACGTATTTTTTCGTTTATGTACCAGCATAGCTGGTCAAGCGAAAGGTCGCCTTTTTCGGCATAGTCTCTTTCGTCCGTCAGATGTCACTTATTAAATAGTGCCACCTTATAGGACGAAATTTGCTATATCTTGTAGGCGATTTCAGCGTAAATGTATATACAGATACAAATTTGTTTTTAAAAAGAATTGTGTCATTTGTATTACATTGCTTCACTAGCTTGACTGATGACGCCTATAGATGGCAGAAACACGTGTCTTAAGCAGAAGTAAATGCTGAAAATACGAGGTGTATTGTCCATGTGTACAGTTACAGATATGTATATTGCATGTCTGTTTCATTTGTAACTAAACAGTTTCTTGAAGCATTTTACTATCGCACTTGTAACAAATTTTTCGCATATGATTATTTTTATGTCTCTTTGCTAACAGAGTTTAAATACATTTACCTAGCTAAATGTCGAGTTATATCGCGAATAATATTTGTGTATAAACTAATTAACAACTCGTTTCATGCTCCTAATCTGCTGCAATCTCTTAATTTCCACGTGTTCATATTAACTGTTAACATCAAAAACAACTTATATCTTCCTCATCTTTGCACAGCCCATCATTTGCATTCACCTTTACTCTCTACGCGTTATAATGTAAATAGATATTCTATGAACATTGATATGTAGCATTTGCTTCTTTGGATTCGCTTAGAGAATTATTAATAAATGAATTTTCGCCTACTTAAGATAATTATCTGGAATTTTCATCTCTTTACTTGTTAAATAACCTGTAATTAGCAGTTCGCCTACTGTTCAATAATAAAGGATTAATATTATTATTAATATTAATATAATCCTTTATTAGTGAATTTTATATTAATATTAATATTATATAATAATATTAATATCGTATATATTGCTATTAGTCGAATACGTCAGATTTATTGCCTACAATTTTTCCTACATTTTTTTTATATTTGTATATCTACAGTCGTCGAAGTAAAAATGGATCGTTATACAGAAGCACAACGAATCGTTGTTCTTGTTATTAATATATGTTTAAAGCGTATTACAAGTTTGGCGAAAATTTTGTGGAGACTCTTCGAAAAGTGCGGAAAATTGTTAATAACCATAATTATGTTAACGAGTCCACCGTTCAAAGATTAATTAAAAATTAGAAGGAACTGAGGTTCGGTTATGGACAAACAAACTCTACTGTGACGTCGTCCTGTGTGGTCGGCCAATACCATTGAGAGGATTGATGAAAATCCAGAAACGTTAACACGTTATCGTTTTAAACAATCGAACATTAGCAGAATTAGTTTGCACAAATTCATACTAAAGATCTTCACCTCCACCCTTGCAAAGTTAAATTAACTCAGAATCGCAAACTATGAGACTATTTGTAATGTTCACCAGAATTAAATCTCCTAGATTATTTTTTATGGGGAAGGCTGAAGAATGTATTTTAAGCAGAAAAACCTGAAAACAGAGGACTTGTTGCTAGGATAATAGATGTCGCAGAAACTATTCGTGCTGATCCTGAGACAGTTAGCAGAGCTACCACTTCAATTCTAAGAAGAGCTAGACAATTTATACAGCAATTGGGTGGACATTTTGAACAACTAGTTCAATAAAGCGGCGTCGCTTTAAATAATTTTGAATGAGATTTTTTTGCAGCGGTATAAAATACTTGCATTAGTAGGGTTATCTAAAGCTTCAAATGTTTATAACTCACTTACGAAAGAGTTTTGGGCATATACACATTAGACATTTTTAACTTTTTTAAAACGGTGACGTATTTGTGTTTGAGTTATGTATATACGTTTAAAACGGTAAGTATTCCAGCTCGTTTTATAAACTTATAACTTTATTATTTACTATTATTCATTTATAAATACGTATCAGTGTTTTAGAGTAATAATCTTAATCGCAATGTGCCGTTAGCACCGTTACTGGAAACATGTACATATAATAGATGCGTGTGCAACCGAATTCCCTTCCACTGCGATACTGCGTTTGCTCTCAAATGAGCATCCTTAATCATAATAGAAAGTTTAGATTTGATGTTCCTTAACATTAGGTAAGTGTACGAAAACTTTTGGTACTGACTGTATGAAATTCTGTTTTTTGTAATGCCTTCGTACGAAAAATCGCGATCCAATGTTCACGTAATAAAATTAGAAAATTATTTTTCTTTATTCGAGTCCGGCCCTATCGCAGTTAAATATACGTGTGGCAATACCGGCTTCCACCTCTAATTCATCAGTAATTCTCTTTACTGACTAATTATATTGTTATATCGGTATTTATCAGTACCATGCACAAATTTAAAGAAAAAAAAAGTGTATGTAAATCATTCCATGCAAATAATTAAAAACCAGTTATCTATCCCACTAGACAGGCCATGGACACGCTAAATAAAGTTTTTTGTTTTATGACGATTTTTGTTTTATGATACATCATTTTATTTTAAACGAAGTTTAACGTACATTTAATTTTAATCCCACTAATTAAATGCGGCATAGGTTTATCTACATATTCGACGTAAAGGCTATTATTCATATCCACAAAAAACATCGTAATAAAAGCACCATATGTGCGGGCATAAGTGTTTTGATTTGGAAATATTAACATTTAGTATTTTTATGAATAGGAACTTATGTAGACGTATCGTCGAACTAATTTTTAGGAATTTTATCGATTTTTTTGGAAGTCAATGAACTTAAGTCACATCTGTATTTTGGTAAATATGGAATAAATAAAGATTATGTACCGACTTTAACTACATTTTGGTCTTAAAAATTTGGAATTTTTTCATGAATTTTTTTACAAAGAAATTTAGTTTTTGATTTTTAGTTAAACATTTATACGTATTCTTCAGAATCACATAGCTTGGGCGATATTTAGCGGTAACCCTATACACACAATGCATAATGTAATAAAGGTTTTCTGGCTTGCTATGTACGGTTGCGGCCAATATAATCTGGGCAGTGATTTGACATTTTATGACTTTTTCATGAAATTTGGTAAATCAGGCTTTGCTACAATCTACGTTACTCTGGATACGCACTTAGGGCATGAGCCATCATGTGATGGTTATCTCAATAATCAATGTCATTACCTTAAAAAGGGATGTCTTTAAACTGAAATTAGTTTGGTTTTGACCAACCATATTATTGATCTTAAATTAAATTAAAAGTTTTGATGTTTATTTAAGAAACGAAAAATATAAACAAATGATATACAAAATTAATATTTTGTAGCAGCTCCATTTTTTTCAATAACATTATTTAACCTTCTGGGCATTGATGCTACTAATTCTGCAGTATAATTTGGAGTTAATTCGATCCATGCTTCTTGAATTCTTTCCAATAACTGTTCTACATTTTGTGGACGAAAATTATTACCTCTATTAATTTTTTTCCCCATCAAACCCCACATATTTTCAATGGGGTTCAAGTCGGGGCTACGTGAAGGCCATGGTAGAACTTGTATGTTCTGTTGCTGCATCCAGTTTGAGGTAACTCTGGCTGTATGAATGGGGTAATTGTCTTGTTGATATATAAAATTATTTTGGGGAAATACTTACTTAGGGCAGCATGATATTTTCCAATATTCCAACATAGACCTCTGCATTGCATCTACCTCTTATATGTGTTATAACTCCGGGTCCTTGGGCGCTCATCCAGGCCCAGACATTGACGAAAAACGACCGCTTATGTGTGATTTTTGGGTATAACGTTCATCAAAGCGAGAGTTCGGAGGTCTATAAACTCTAACGTGTCCGTCATAACACGATTTAAGTACCTTCTCATCTGTAAAAACAACATTCTGCCAGAAATTTAACGCTTCTAAGGAGTATTCCAAAGCAAAACCTACTCTCTGTTCCATATTTTGCGGAGTTAAAAAAGGTTTTTTCGCTGCAGAACGATTACGTAGATCAGATCCATTTTTGATACGACGCCTTGCCGTTCGAACGGACCCAGGAAAGTTTGTTTCAGCCTGTGCGTCTACCGCACACTGGAAGGGATTTTCGCAAATAAAATCAACCAAATTACCATCATCCACCTCCGTTGAAACTCTGGGCCTACCACTACCCAATCCTCTTTCAAGCGTTTGTCTCTCATCCCATATTCTATTAATGTTATGCACAGTACTCTTTGGTAATTGGAATATTAATGCGACTCGTCGTTCCGACCACCCCTCTCCCAGTAATGTCACAACCCTTAATTTCTCGGCCAAAGATAGATGTGTCATTTTTATAATTGACGTTTTTCATCAATCAATATGACAGTATAGTTTTCCAGGCGACTTTTTTTATGTAACAATTAAAAACCATTTACAGAGGGAAAAACTGCTGCCCAGATAATATTGGCCGCAACGGTACTTATTACAACGTTTCATAGAAAACATTGAAACAAGAGAAATGTAATTCTAAATATACTTTTAGTCCCTATCTTATGTAATTGCTTCTTAAAGATTAACTGTAATTAATATATTTAAAAGTTAAGTATACTGATATGAGGAATGGAATAACCCATAAACTTTACAATAACAATAACAACTACCGCAAAAGGGAAATTAAAAAAATTCCTTTCCGTAATAGAGGCGTGTGGGTTTGTTGGTTACAGCATTAAAGCTCATAGTATCACGTTTGTCATACATTGCTTTTTTACATAATATTAAATAGCTTGCTTCGTGACCTGGATTAGATAATATAACGACCGTGAAACGCAACGTAATGTATTCATTAAAAATGGCATTCATGAATTGAGCATTGAATTTTTCAAATGCAATTAAATTGTACGATAATATCCATTTGTTGGGTAATGTAAATTTTTTTCGCTAATGAACATTTCACGGTTATCGATCTTTTTATTCGAAACATGTTTTACATGATCATCTACGCGTGTAACTTTTTAATCAAGATTCTTCAAAAAGTAATGATTTTTATTGAGGTCGCAACAGGTACTGGTAATCTGATAATATTCCTTTACTTATTATTCAAAATTAAAATTTAATTATTTAAAGTTTGCACTTTTAAATAGCTATCACTAATTATTGGTTATGGTTAACTTTTATTTTATTTTATATACATAAGGTGCAAAAAAAACGGACCACCTATAATTTTTTTGAAGATCGGGGCTATGTTTGTTATTTTGGCTTTTAGTTTCCACTTTTGATTTTTGATCGACAAAGGACTTCCTCTAGGACTATTTAAAAAACAATATGATATTTATTATATTCTTAATAAACAATAACACAAACAAATAAAAAGTATGTGTATCTTTAGCAAAAATATGTTAACAATAATATATTTTAGAGGTACAGAAAAAAAAATTATAACTTAATATAGACTTAAATATTTCGTGTTGCCTCCTCTAGACCTAATTACTGCTTGCATACGGCGTGGCATACCATTAATGAGCTCACCAATTGCATTCTGCGGAATATTCACACATTCCTCTTGAAGAGCTACATGAAGCTCGTTTATTGTGGTGCAATAGCACGAGATCCAACTCGTTTACCTAACATATCCCACACATGTTCTCTAGGATTTGCATGCGGAGAACACGCTGGCCAGTTGATTTTTCGAATGCCAACTTCTGTCAAGTATTTACTAACGCATCTCGCTGAATGTGGTCTCCCTTATCCTGCATCAGGACAAAGTCATTACCAATAAATGGAGTGAATGGAACCACGTCATATGCCAAAACTCAATATACCGTTGTACCATCAGTGAGCCCCCATCGATGAACACTAATTCTGTAGTGGCCTCCATTAATATGACTACCTACACCATTACGGAACCTCCGTTATGACTTAGTCTAGGGCTGAAAACACACTCGTCTCCATACTCGTTTCCGTCTGTCTGGTGAATGCAGAGAGAACCTGGACTCATTGGTAAACAGAAAATTACTCCATTGTTAAAGATTGCAGTTAATATGATGACAAGCAAATTGTAATCTCGCTACCTGGTGACTTACTCCCAGTTGTTGATCTGGAAACTTTCGGCGAACTGTCCGCTTACTTATATTTTTACCACGAACTTCCAGAAGTCAATTTTTTATCTGTACTAAGGTCAAATGACGATCCCGTAGAGAATTTAAAAAATGGAGTCTGTTGTCTTGGGCGGTACTTTTCCCGTTTCCTAACACTACCTCGCCTTCGTGTGTTTGCATCAGTCTCCCCAAAACGTTGTAGCTCTCCTTGAATATAAAGGATTAACGTTGAGTAACCGAGCCACATACTATTGGCTTCGATCATCTTCCACAAAAGCTACTGTTTTAGAATAATCTTCTGCACTTAGAACCACAATTAACAACAATCTTCTTCTTCTTCTGTTTTGGGTTAGACGCCAGTACGTCCAGGCACTTGAGCACACTGCTATTTGTACTATCCACAATCTATCTCTCAGTTCCACTCTGTTAGTGTGTCCTCGATAAAAGCCACTATCCTCCTCAGAGGAAGTTTGAGTACCCTCGTAGTATCCAAAAGATCTCTTCCGAAATGTTTCTGTCTGTTCAGTCCCTTCAGTTTAATTAACGTTTATCAAAAAATTTTCTATGTCTACACTTAATTTTGAACTTTGGCCGTTTTGTTTTTCGCGATTATTTCTGAATTTTGTTTTTGGCACCTACGCCCTTTCTAATTTCCACTCTTCAATTAATGTCCGTTTTGGAATTATACAGTAATTACTGGAAAATGGATTTCACATTTACATATTTTGCAACATTAATACGACGAATGAAAACGCTTTTGTTAGTATTGTAGAAGATTAGAAGAAAGTAAACGTAAGAAATACATGTTTATTTCCCATAATAATAATTTTTTTTCTAACATCCAGATTGATTTACAATCTGTATAAAGAAAATGCAATATAGAAATTATGTGTTTGAAATATTTGACATGTAGGAAACTGTCCAATGACAGGTACCCCTACAGTATAATCAAAAAAGAAAACTCTTTATGATGCTTCTAGAAGATTAAAATTAAAGTCTTATAGGATTGAATAGCTCGAGTCTATGCCTTCTGATGGGTCGAGTCATTAAAGTATTTACCAGAGAATTGGAGTGATTATTTAGTCTTTTTTCGTATTTTTCTGAGAAAGTTTTGATTTCGTCCTTCACTGTGCTTATTTCCAAGTCTTGGGCTATAATGCTATTTGGGACATGCCAGGGAGCCTTAGTGATCATACGGAATATTTTGGCCTGAAATCTTTCCAGTATTTCAATGTTAGAGATGGAAGCTCTCCCCTAGAGCTCTATTTCATAACTCCAAACAGGTTTTAATGTTACTTTGTAAACAAGGACTTTGTTTTCCAGAGATAGGTTGTATTTTTGATCAATTATTCAGTATAGTTTATGGCCTACCTGCTTCGTCTTTGATAATATATGCTTTCTCCATATCAGTCTCCGATTAAAGTAGATTCCTAGGTGTTTGGCGTCTTCCTTTTATGGTAGAGCGCAGTTATTTAAATACACTGCAGACATATTTACTTTCAATTCTTTGATTGTTTCGACCTTTGCTTGATGTAAATCCATATCACAAATAAATAAAAAACACATAAGATCTTTTAGATTTACAATTTATTAATAAAATAATGACAGCTGTTTCAATAACACAGTAGCTTCTTCAAATTCAACTTAAGCAGGAATACGTTTCAAAAACAGTCAATTTTCAAGACCCGGATAAATACGCTATCATTAAAAAAGATCCGACCCCTAAATTCCAACGACAAATCATTAATTTACTCAACAACTCACCTGGCATATTTAACAGTTCTAATGTGTTTGAAAGTAGAAAACTAAAAGTAATGAATCCACAACCCCCGAAATTATACCCATTGATTAAACTACATAAAGACAATTTCCCGATTAGACCAGTAGTCTCCTATATTACAGCACCCGCAGTTAAAGTGTCTAATCCTTAAACACACGAAATTCAAACCCAAACATAGTATTAAAAATAGTCTAGAGTTAGTTAGTAACATTAAAGACCGCAACTTTCCGGATAACACGAAACTCATATCCTTTGATGTCAAGAACTTATTTCCTAGTACCCCCCCCCCCCCCCCCCCAATACAACGATAGATCTAATTGATAAAATGTTATTATACAATAGAACAAACCCCATAATAAAAGAAGAGATCTTAGATTCACTAAAAGTCTGCCTAGAACAAAATTACTTTTCTTTCAATAACAAACTCTACCTCTGCAAACAAGGTCTTATCATGGGAAATCCTCTTTCTCCTTTACTTGCGGAAATTTATATGGATTACCTGTAAAATACGATTTTTCATAATGACAGATACGTGAAGAACATTTTGTTTTGGTACAGATACGTTGATGATATATTGATAGGATATATAGGTACAGATAGGCAGTTGAACACTCTTTATGAATTTATCAATTCCATTGATCCTAATATCACGTTTACGATAGAAAAGGAGCTTAATAATAGTATACACTTTCTGGATCTCACTTTAAAACGTGTAAACAATAGGGTCCATTTTTCTATTTATCACAAAGTGGCTCATACAGATACTACGATACATAATAAATCTAACCACCCTGTCCAACACAAGGTAGCGGCTTTTCACAGCATGACACATAGACTTATTAACATCCCGATGTCCAATGAAGACTATAATAAAGAATACAATATTATAAAACAAATCGCTCACAACAACGGATATGACCCAAATCTAATAGATAAATTAATTGTTAAAAAATCTGTCAATAAATTATTAAGGGAGGTGTACCCGATCATTAAAGTGGAGCCAGACAAGCAGTTTAAATAATTTACTTACATAGGTCAGCAGCAACTCAAATTATCAAAATTCCTTAAAAAAGAAAACATTAATATTGCTTATAAAACTAATAATAATCTAGCCAAATATATTAAAAATAATAAAGAAAAAACTACCAAAGACAATAAATCAGGAGTCTACAAGTTATCATGCGGATCATGTACCAAAACATATATTGGACAGACAGGTAGAACGTTTAAAAAACGAATCCAAGACCACTATCATTCTTATATCAATAAGAAAACTGACTCAACCTACTTTAATCATTTAATAGAGAATGAACACGAATTTAATTTACAATTCGATATCATAGGTACATGTAGAAAATAAAGGTAGAAAACTAAATTGTTTAGAGTCTTTAGAAATTAATAAACTCAAAAACTCAGAAATGTTACTAAACGATAAATTAGACTTTAATTCATCCCCACTGTTAAATCTGTTCACCCATTAAAATATTGTTTCTTAGTTGCTTATGTTATATAATTAAACTTAAACCTCACACAAGTACGACATGGTATAGTTTTCAAAAAGCAAAATATAAATGTAATAGTTCCTAGAATTTTAACTTGGGCCAACTACCTGATTTAACGCTGTATATTGTATGTATCTTTAGTCTTAAGTTGAATTTGAAGAAGCTACTGTGTTAGCAAAACAGCTGTCATTATTTTATTAATAAAGTGTAAATCTAAAACATCTTATGTGTGTTTTATTTATTTGTGATATTTACTTTCGTTAACTATGATTCGCCATTTCATTAACCAATTTGCAATAATTGCGAAATAATAACACGATCGATATGTGAGACAAGAATGGCATGGCCGTGTCGTCTGCACATATAGCAACAGTGACTAGTCGTTGGCAGGTCAGCAGCATATAGTAAGTAGAGAGGGTCCGAGCATGCTACCGTGTGGAAATCCAGATTTGATAGAGTAATACCCTATAATAATAATAACAATAATAATGTTCTGCGAAACATAAGAGTTTATTGTAGCGATTCAAGATCAAGTGATAGCTACAAGAAATTATAAGAAGTACATATTAAGCAATCCTACGATCGTAAGTTACGAAGTAGAAGATATCGACCATGTTATTAGTGGGATGTAGTGTATTAGCATCAACAGAATACACAAAACGCCATAGCACTGTAGCGAAAATCATACATCAAAGATTACACAGACGTTTGGCACATAGCGGACACCTTAATCCATCCTATATGTACGACCTAAAAAAATTCTTTGAACCACAGACGGAAAGAGATATTAGGATCGTCCAATAATAACTGATTGCCACACAAGGCACAAGAGATGCGACGTACTGTTTCGTAGAAAATCAAATAAGAGTAGGAAACATTACCGATATTGCTATACTAAAAGCAACAAGTTTTCAACCCAAACACAGAGAAAAAATTGAAAAATATAACTCACTAGCTGCCGCAAAGACTTGTAGAATAATAAGAGGGAAAATATCAACTAGCCCACACAATTCACAGGAAAAACTACAACATCTACGGAACAAGTTACAATTACCATAAAAACATGCATCACACCATGAAACTTGTAGTGTAATATCGTTATATGGGGTATAAAGCATCAGCTTTAGGCGATAAACTGGCCAAGAAAAGTACTAAAAGGAACTTCAAAGGACCAGAATCTGTATGTAGAATCGCTAAGGATTCCGTTAGAAGGGAGATCTGGTCATGCTAGAAAGAGAACATAAAACTAAATGGAGGCTAACGGAAAGTCAACTCCATACTAAGACACTACTAAGAGAGCTGAACGCTATGTTTTCAAGCAACCTAATTCGTAGTAACAAAAAAGAAATTTAAATTATGACCGGGTCAATAACTCTATATTGTCCTTTAAGGAAGCATCTGTATAGCATGGGCTTGGTTAGCGAGCCCTGGTGTAGGAAATGTGAAAAGCAGGAGGAAACTAACCTTCATGTACTTGTGAGGAACTGAAAGGACTTAGACAGAAACATTTCGGAAGAGATTTATTGGATCCTACGAGGAAACTCAAACTTCCCCTGAGTAGGATCGAGGACACAAGATTAACAAAGCGGAACTGAGGAAACTATTGGGAGTGGTACAAAGAGCATTGTGCTCAAGTGTTTGAACATGCTGTCGCCCAACCCAAAACTAGAAGTAGAAGTGGATGTAGACACTGCTACTCAACGATGGTACACAGGAAAATGAAACTTTGAATGCTAAGACAAAATGCTCAAAATAACCGTTTGCAGGTTGAAGTTTTCTTCTTTTCCCATTACTAACACAGTGGTGGTGTTAAAGACTTTATATATCAATCCGCACTCGTACAACCAAGTGAAGAAAAAGAAATGGAAAAAGAAATTCCATGGCAAAAAAAAAAATTACTGTCACATCGCGAAAGAAAATATAAATGAGGCTGACAGTTATAAATTGGCAGAAAGTGGACAGCTTTTCTCAGAGACCGAGGGTTTCATCTCAACGATACAAGACTAAGTAATACTTACATGAAATACGTCATTAAAGACACAAACATTTCTGACGATAACTGGAGGAGATGCAATTTACAGACAGAAGCCATAGATCATGTTACTGTAGGATGAAAAAGCTAGCAAGAACAGAATATACCAGTAGATCTAAAATAACACACCAAGCAATATCACAAAAAGTACAATTGGAATGTTTTGCACATAGAGTAAATCCGAATCGTTGATTAAACACCCCGTTATAGACTTCTATAATCTCGTCATAATAATAATAGATCTTGTAGCAGATACCGTTCTATGATAGATATTAACACCGCAACATCAGCTGCGTACAATCGAGTTCATATCCACAGATATGTGGGTTGAGTTAAATATTTGACAGACGATAGGCTGAGTAAGTGCGAGATAAGTCAACGTCATAATAATATCCTTTTTCTATTTCGGTGCTATAAAGTGCACTTTTCGACACCCGTTTGGGTTGCATAAAGTATTACTTTTTCGCACGCAAAATTTTGTTTTTAGAGGTTGGTCATTGCATAAATCAATCTAAATTTTAACCTTAAAATGACATATAATACCGCCGATTTTCAAATATTTAAAATGCTCTAGTTAAACATCAATGCTACCAACTTCAAAAAAAGAAAATTTCTACAATTTTCGTACAAAACATGCCTCTTATTTTAAGTCTTTTTGAACTTTTAATGTCCGAAATAGAAAAAATAGTATAAAATACACGTTTCATAAGACCTTTTTGCGCACTCGTTCATTAGAAAACTCGTCTACGGCTCGTTTTCTAAACCTTGAACTCGTGCGCAAAAATTATGTCTTATGCAACTTGTACTTTAATATACCGCGATATCATAAAGTTTCTGGGTCAACGGTGGCCATGGGGTGAAAAACGTCTGTCTTAATTTATATCATCCTTTTGAGAAAAATCTGATAAAATTTTCAGGTTATGTGTCATACTGACATTAAGATTAATATATTGACAAATTTTAACGTCAGCATGACACTTAACCTGAAAATTTTATCAGATTTTTCTCAAAAGGATGATATAAATTAAGACAGACGTTTTTCACCCCATGGTCACCGTTGACCCAGAAACTTTATGATATCGCAGTACTATTATTGTCATAGATATGACATTAGGCGTAGACATCATATCAATAAAAGTAAAATATTTACGTACAATAAAACGTATTGTCCATGATACAGTTACAGATGTGTAAATTATTTACATGTCTGTTTCATAATGAAATAAAACGTTAATTGAAAACAATTTAAACACAAATTTGGGGTTCAATCATAACTCCTTGATGCTTATCTCGATATTAAATCATTCAACAATATATTGCTAAAAAGTGTAAAGAATTACCATAGGCATTATTTAAATATAGGGCGAAACCGTTTCTAACGATCAACGCTGTTTTCTCCCTACATCTATGGTAATTCTTTATATTTTTTAGCAATTTGTTGTTGAATGCTTTAATAGTGAGATAAAGAAGATTTTTCTTATTCAAAGCTAATTTGTGAGACGAAATTTCAAGCGTATTCGCGTGTCTTGTGCCGTATGTGAGATAATGCTTCAGCTTATATATAGAATTCAAATTTTTCTTCGCGTAAATAGTAATCGCTATTAAATATACTCGATAGTTTCATGATTTTTAGTTCATACTATAAGTTTTTACAGCATGCCCTAGAATTAGCCTCTATTATCTCTCGAATCTACGTTTTTGTAATCTGAAAACTGTGAAAATCTCCAGGATAACACACTATATCATATGTATGTCGACGTGTGCAGTAGAACATAAACGCAAAAACTTCTAGTTTAGTTGCGTTTTTTTTCGATCGCAAGCGTATTTTGGCAAAACGTATATAATTCTAATTTTTTAAAACATACCCAATTAAAAGGGGAAATAAATAATCATTTCTTGATATTTTTAACTATGGGAAAAACCATATTGAATATATAATTAGATATTGAATAAAAGTATCAGAATAATTGAAACATACATGAGTAGGTAAACCCCACCAGTTTTGTATAATACAAAGGTATTTTTAACAATATAAAATATTATTAAAAATCTGGTGTGAGGAACACACATGCAGGTTCACTATTAATATTTTTTGTGAACGTGTCCGAATATATCCTATCCCCAGAGACGTAGATACGTATTTCACCTTTCTACAGGCTCATCGGTACGCCCCTGCTGGAGAAAGGATATACCCAGACACATTCACAAAAAAGAACCACATCGCCCTATCACCGTAATTATCCAGACCGGGCGCAGAAGTAAATTCGGCGCTGCCTGATGTCAGACAGCCGAAGTAACTCGCATACCGTCCACATAATTAATGTGAAGTAACGACGCCCTTCCAAAGGTGGCCCAGCCAATCTCTCTAGAAAACTGCATTTTTTTTTTTTTCGTGTCTTCACTCATACTACGGCTTAACCGCATGTGTAATGTATCAGAATAATTGAAACATACATGAGTAGGTAAACCCCACCAGTTTTGTATAATACAAAGGTATTTTTAATAATATAAAATATTATTAAAAATCTGGTGTGAAGAACACAAATGCAGATTCACTATTAATATTTTTTGTGAACGTGTCCGAATATATCCTATCCCCAGAGACGTAGATACGTATTTCACCTTTCTACAGGCTCATCGGTACGCCCCTGCTGGAGAAAGGATATTCCCAGACACATTCACAAAAAAGAACCACATCGCCCTATCACCGTAATTATCCAGACCGGGCGCAGATGTAAATTCGGCGCTGCCTGTTGTCAGACAGCCGAAGTAACCCGCATACCGTCCACATAATTAATGTGAAGTAACGACGCCCTTCCAAAGGTGGCACAGCTAATCTCTCTAGAAAACTGCATTTTTTTTTTTTTTGTGTCTTCACTCATACTACGGTTTAACCGCATGTGTAATGTATCAGAATAATTGAAACATACATGAGTAGGTAAACCCCACCAGTTTTGTATAATACAAAGGTATTTTTAATAATATAAAATATTATTAAAAATCTGGTGTGAAGAACACAAATGCAGGTTCACTATTAATATTTTTTGTGAACGTGTCCGAATATATCCTATCCCCAGAGACGTAGATACGTATTTCACCTTTCTACAGGCTCAACGGTACGCCCCTGCTGGAGAAAGGATATTCCCAGACACATTCACAAAAAAGAACCACATCGCCCTATCACCGTAATTATCCAGACCGGGCACAGAAGTAAATTCGGCGCTGCCTGTTGTCAGACAGCCGAAGTATCCCGCATACCGTCCACATAATTAATGTGAAGTAACGACGCCCTTCCAAAGGTGGCACAGCCAATCGCTCTAGAAAACTGCATTTTCTTTTTGTGTCTTCACTCATACTACGGCTTAACCGCATGTGTAATGTATCAGAATAATTGAAACATACATGAGTAGGTAAACCCCACCAGTTTTGTAACGTTCACGTTCACAAAAAATATTAATAGTGAACCTGCATTTGTGTTCTTCACACCAGATTTTTAATAATATTTTATATTATTAAAAACACCTTTGTATTATTGAATAAAAGGACAAATCCCGGTGTTTATTTAATATGAAATACTAGTTATAGCAGCATAATTGGGAATTTCCCTCAATACGTAATACCTCTACATAATTCTTGAGAAAATATATAAATATAATATGAAAAAATAATGAAATTATGTAACTAATAAACCAAAAACTTGTAAAATGCGATTTTATTTATGGTTTTACCATGTGGCTCTTGCAATAATCGATGTTTCTGACAGTATGAATTGCGAACATCAGTACACGGGAAAACCCGAAAAAATTATATGAACTGAGACTTCTCATTAATTCCTAATTTTGCGCTGGCGGATTTACAAAGTCATACAAGATAAAGTAATAATAATAATAATAGTAACAATAAAGGATTTTACTTGGCGGAGTCCATCTTAAGCTGTTCTACTTAACAACTAGATACACAAACTTCATACAAATTAGCTAGCTAATAAATGTAATAACTTTGATTAACTAAAAGTCCTTGTTTGGAGACTGTGGTTAAGTAAAAACTCAAAAAAGGTATAAAACCCCTTACCACAATTAATAATCGTATTCTAAATACGTATTTCGACAACTAAATTGCCCTCATCAGTAGGTAAAGCCACTAATCAAAGTATTGAATATGGGGCATAGTAAATCTAACAACACAGAATCGCGCACAACTTTACACGGCGTCCACGGATACACTGACTTTAAAGTGAATACACAAACTAAAATTATGTTGACTTACCCTTTTAAAGAAAATGGGAACACCATGTGTTTATTCTCAACGCCGTGAAACTTTTCTACCTCTTTTCTAAGATTCTAAGCTCAGAAAAGAGGTCTAAAATTTATTATAATAACGGGTGGGGCAAAGGTCCTGCTACCATTTTGTTTGCGTGCCATCTTGGTTATGTGACGTTTAGTTCTGTTTAGCTTTAACCATTGTGTTGTGTAGACGTCCAAATTTTATTATGGATAAATATACGCCACAAAAACGAGCAGAAATAGTGACAATATTTATTGAAAATAATCGTTTCATTATTGCCACTCAGCGGAAATTGCGTCAAAAATATCCTAATCGTCCAGTGCCTCACAAAACCACAGTTTATCGTTTACATGCGAATTTTCGACAGTACGGTACGACAGCAGACAGGCCTCGTTCTGGAAGACAACGGACGTCTCGTAACGCTGAAAATGTGGCTCTGGTGCGCGATAGTGTTAGAGAGTCTCCAGAAACATCAATTCGGAGACGTGGTTCCCAGTTACACATGTCTACTCGCAGTTTAAGGCGAATTTTGAAAACTGATTTGAAAATGTTCCCATACAAAATTCAATTAGTCCATAAATTGCTACCGAGAGATCATGATCAACGAGTTGAGTACAGTAATGCAATCCTAAGGCTGTCTGATGAAATTGAAGGTTTTTCGTCTAAATTGATAATGAGCGATGAAGCCCATTTTCTTCTCAGTGGCCACGTGAATAAACAGAACAGTAGGTTTTGGGGGACACAGAATCCTCAATTAATTCATGAAACGTCATTGCATCCACAAAAAACAACTGTATGGTGTGGTATTCATGCTGGAAACATCATTGGTCCCTATTTTTTTGAAACTGACGAAGGTGTTGGAGTTACTGTTACTGCTGAACGGTACCAAGACATGATTCGAAATTTTCTTGTGCCTGAAATGGAAGAGCAAGGACAAGAGGAAATGTGGTTTTAGCAGGATGGGGCCACAGCACACACAGCTCGTTCAACAATTCAATTATTGAATGACGTTTTTCCACGAAGACTAATTTCGCGAAATGGCGATTTAGCATGGCCGGCCAGATCTCCGGATTTAGCTGTGCCTGACTTTTTCTTATGGGATTTTTTAAAATCAAACGTTTATGTGAATAAGCCCCAAACGATTCAACATCTTAAAGAGAATATTCGTCAAGAAATTGAAGAAATTCAGCCTGAGATGTTGCAGGATGTCATCAAAAATGCCTTAAAGAGAGCCGAAAGTTGCATAGCGAATCGCGGTCACCATTTAGCCGATATAATTTTCCAATCATAACGAAAAAAAATGTAAAGAGTAAATAAACTTTTTATGAAAACCAAACTTACTTATCTTTTCTTTCCACAAAGTTATAGGCAATCAAAATGGTAGCGGGACTTTTGCCCCACCCGTTACTATAATCCTCCATTCTCTACAGTATTTCGTCATTTGCATTCTAATTTCGTTACTTTATTTACAATTTAAAAAAATGTTAACCGTTTGAAGGATTGGTTGTTATTCATTCGCTAGATGGTTCTACAATCTAGAAGTAGAACATTTGGATACTTCAGTAACGGTAACAGTATAAATCGTATTTAGCAAAATGTTGTTTAACATATTTCTTTTTCCTATTTCCTCAATAATAAGTAGATATCACTAGTTACCAATTCACTACAAACAAATCGTCGGGAAATAGATAGTTTACTATGAGTTTTTCTTCTTCCTAACATAAGCTTTTATCTGAAAGATCTCCCTATTCATAAAAAGAGCAAATGTTTATATTTGGATATCAAAACATTTATGCACAAGCATTTAAATATATATTTACTTCTGTATTAATAAGAAGGAGTCGCTCTCTATGATTTCTATGATTTTTATATCACAATTATTTAATAATAAAAGCAATATAATCTAATGTAAAATTCTTTGGAATATCCTGTATATTCTCGTGTACTTCGAAATAAAAAATATTCGATCACGTTTGAAAATAGCAAAATCTGTTTTCATTATTTATCATCTTATTTACTTGTCCATTTAAGCTGAGATGCGTTTATTAGAATTATAGGATGTATATCCGCGACAACCAGTACACGGACAGAAACAAGGTGGAACCGGAGAATCTAACAAAATTGTGATTCCCAGATGGTCGTGCGAACTTTTTCAATTTAAATTTTAAAGTCGTTTCCACATTATGTAACGAACCAAATAAAAAATAATGAAACGCTACTGAGCAGAGCCTTTTGCGCAAATTACGCAGTGCTGCAAGAATATGCAGTGTGTTCTCGGATACCTATTAAGTGTACATATTTTATACTCACGGTGTGCACTTAGAAACTTAGGTAGAGCTCAGTAATTGTGTTTTAAGAAATTACTTTACACGTCTTAATAATCCAATTATCTGCACTAACACTTTAGTATAAAAGATAGTAGTTTAAATAATACATGAAAAATGTAAAGATACAGGACGAAACCTATGATTTGGGTAAATTATTTTAAACGGGACTCATCCAATGTTTATAAAGTACTGTTATGGATCATTGTACGCTAATGAATATTTTACAAATATTCATAAGACAACTCTAAATAATTATTATTTAATACGAGGTGTAGCTATAAAATAACGAGGCTGATACTGATGCTAATACTAAATTTTTATTTATTATAAATTTATACAAAGTGGGGCAAAAGTAATGTAATCATGTGAATTGGCTGCCATTTTGTTAAAAATGAAAAAAATTCGGCTCCGTTTTCACGGAAAGTTTATTTGAAGATGTCAAATTGATGACATTAAGTTGAAAAAAGTATATCGGTCAAATGACCATCTTCTGAGTTGATGCACATTTGTGTTCGTTTTACGACATTTTGAATTGTTACTCGCACAACATCTGGCCCTAAATTGGTGATTTCTTCCTCAATGTTGGCTATCAAGACTTGCAAGGTTTATGATTTATTGTGGTTAACGCCAGATTTCAAAAATCTCCAAAGGAAGAAGCTGGCACCGTCAGATCTGATGATCTGACGGCCTGTTCAAATCACCAAAACGGGAGATCACGCGATTCGGAAATTGTTGCTTCAAAATTTTCATCGTTGCCCGAGCTTTGTGAGCGGTTGCTCTGTCATGCTGGTACCAACAATACTCGAGTCTCAATTCAGCAATTGGCGACAAAAGAAAAACTCGTTTAACATCTGTCTGTAGCGTATAAATGTCAGAACACAATGACATTTGGCGCCTTTTGCAAAAATTATGGCAGATTCACATTATCATAATACTTTTGACCTACCCGTTACATATTTACTTATTATCCCCTTCGATGTACATCCTTCCTCTATCCTTACACCGCTCCATTCGAACTTTCCATTGTGCAAAACAGTATTGGAAGTTTTTTTCTTTTAATGGAGATTTGTCGTTCGGGAACAGAAGGTGTCAGGTAAGGCGAATAAGACGAATGGTCTAACACTGGGATGTTAGGATAGAAACGTCTTGACAGATGCAGTGTACGCCGGTGCGTTGTCCTGATTTACACAATCCAGATATATTTTTCTGATTTTCTCATCGAGTTGAGTAAGAGCCTTAAGGTAGTAATGCAGATTAAGTTTGATCTTCATGAGCCTAGTTAAGATATGTATTCCATGGATATCGAAAAAAATACATTTGAACTATGATTTGTTCATTCACGCTTTTTTAGCTCTTGGTGCAGTTGGGCTTTCCCATTACATTAATTGACGCTTAGTTTATGGATCATAGTCGAAAAATAAAGATTTATCACATGTTATCATTCCTTCCAAGACATTTGGGCCATTTTTAATGGAAGTTAAAGTGTCAATACAAATATTTTCACGAGCTTCTTTTTGTTCGATTGAGAAAATTTTCGGCACCACTATCGCACACACTGTTTGCATGTCTAAATTCTTATGTAAAATTTGCCTTAAGCATTCATTGTCAATTCAGCCAATCGTACGAATAGTTAACCGGCGGTCAGATCGGATCAGATTACCGATTCTTTTCACAATTCTTCTTTTTTCTGATTTTCTTACGGAGTTGAGCAAAAGCCTCAAGGTAGTAATGCTGATTAACAGTTTGATCTTCAGGACCCCAGATAAGATATACAATCCATGGATATCGAAAAAAATAGCTTTTAATTTTGACTTGTTCACTAGCGTTTTTTTAGCTCCTGGTGCAGTTGGGCTTTTCCAACTCAATAATTGACGCTTAGTTTCTGGATTATAGGTGAAAAACTAAGATTCATCACAAGTTATCATTCCTTCCAAGAGTTTTGAGTCAATTTTAATGGCACTTAAAGTGTCAGTACAAATATTCTCATGAGTCTAAATTCTTATGTAAAATTTGCCTTAAGCATTCTTTCCTGCAGTTTCACTAATCGCATAAATAGTTAACCGGCGGTCAGATCGGATCAAATTACCGATTTTTTCAATATTTTCATACGTTTTTAACGTGAAAAGGCGCCCCGGGCGTGCGTCATTTTCAACGTCTTCTTGGCCATCTTGAAAACGTTTAAACCACTCAAATAACCGAGCACATGATCACCACTCATTATCATATACTTCTTTAAATGAAAGATAAGTCTCGGGTTTTCTAAGTTTACACTTTAAAACCATTTTTCCGGCAAAACAAAAAATAGATCTTATACAAAACGAAGGCCAAGACCAGACTATTATCACAGCATAAACCTTACCAGGATAACTTCTTGTCGACACCTTTGATTTTTTGAAATAAAACGTAATGCAGGTATCCACACATGTACTCTTTCTCTCTCAAACATGTTTTCTCCAGTAAGCGTTAGGGATATCAGACTGCTTGACTTTTTGAATAAGCTGTATATTTACCTCAGTTAAAACCTGCATTTAATAAAGGAAAGAAATATATGCACAGTTACTGCGTGGTTACCATTTTATTTCAATAATTTTCATTAGTGGCACTACTGGTAACTTTCACACAGTGCTATTATGTCTACAGATACAGGAGGGGCGGAAATTGATAAAGAAGGGTTTATGCAACACGGCTGTCGGTCATACGACTTTGGCGCATACGTAATTCGTCTATAGTAGCATCTGCCTTGTTATATTATAGCCGCACCTCGTAAAGCTAATTTTGAAAACATATTAAATGTTTAATGTAACAAAAGCTATCAATTTAGATATAATATAGTAAACTCAATTTCATTCTTGGATACTCCGTCTTTCTTGCCCAACGAATATTTTAATAATTAGTTGCCCTTTTGTACTTTTATCAGTCAACGAAATACATGAATCTGTATTTCGTTGACTGATAAAATATACCTTTTTCTAACTTGCTGGCTTTCTAATAGAATTCCTTTTCCTTTTAGATACTATGTTATTGTGATCAAATACTTTTTCTAAGGTTGGAATATGCGAATTGTGGCGAGATGGTGCCTTGGGGAGGTATTAACTGTCAATCCACAAAAAACAAGTTGATAGCTTTTACCAACATAGCAAAACTAAATGATCTGAGTAGCTAGGTTGTTCGGACAAGACTTAGAATTAACCAATGAAGTGAATATCTAGGCATTACACCTGATGCGAAACTGAATTGGAGGAGGCACCTAGTCAAAGAGACAGATAGGGCGACGCATCTCTTCTGGAGATGCAGTAGAGCTGTTGGTAAGACCTGGAGGCTAAAACCAAGTTTGGTAAATACCAATGGGGAAGTTCTTTGGCGGAGGACGGAGCTGACATCGTCGTTGGGGCTCCTCACGACCCTCTAGCGACAGGCTCTGTTGGGAATCACGGGAGCTATGAACAGCACGGAAACCGCCTCTATGAAGGCTATTGTGGGTCTCTTTCCGTTAAAACCATTTATGAAAGCGGAAGCCATGGCTGCAATCTTGAGGCTGAACGTCAGTTGCGTATGGTGTCCTAATAAGGTTGTGGGGGGCATATAGATACACAGGAACTATACTGCGAGAGCCGATATTACAAATGCCTTCAGACAACGTGGCACCTGAGATTCTGTTTACAGATAAGCTGAACATATCTATACCGACCAGGTAACAGGTAAAAAGTTGCTCCAGCGATTGTGGTTCCGGTACCTCGTACACGGATGGATCGCAATCCAATCGGGGCACATGTGCAGGTATATGCGGAATGTGCCCCAGAAGGAAGATATCGCTAAGTCTGGAGAAACATACAATTATTTCCCAAGCTGAATTGACTGTAGTCGCAGCCTGCTCTGAGGAAAAAATAAATCAACATAATGAGTGATAGTCAGGTAGCTATTAAAGCCATTATGAACCCATTTACTAGGACTAAACTGGTGAAACATTGTAAACAGGTCTTCAATAGACTGCACGAGATAATACTGTGATGACTCATCCCACAACACGCGTCATATTAGTCTCGTGTTATCTAGATTATTCTCCATGCATATGAACGACGATATATAAGCCACGTCGAAGAAGGGATGGACATTCATTCGATACCCCAGTCTCGCGAAGTAAACATAAATATAGTTACATAAATATAAAATACATAAATGTACTTATTGTTGTTAATAGTTAGTTTTATATTCTTATACGTTTTAATATTAATATAGTGTGTGTGTCTAAAGTTATTGTTAGTTTTATTTAAGAACCCGAAATGACAAACTTTACAATACTGTGACACTAATATGTGTGCCAGGACATGAGGGAATTAAAGGCAATGAGTTAGCTGACGAACTGGCCAAGGAAGGTATCAAAAGGAATTTCATAGGACCAGAAACCTCTATGTGGAATCACTAACAAATCCGCTAGAAGAGAGATCTAGTTATGGCTAGAAAGAGAACATAAAAAGAAATGCAGTCTAACGGAAGGTCAAATCCATACTAAAACACTACTAAGGGAGCTGGACGCTAGGTTTTCAGGCAACCTGATTCGTAGTAACAAAAAATAAATTAAAATTATTACCGGATTAATAACGGGACATTGTTCTTTAAGGAAGTATCTGTACAGCAGGGGATTGGTTAGCGAGCGCTGGTGTAGGAAATGTGAAGAACAGGAGGAATCTAGCCTTCATGTAATATGCATTTGTGAGGAACTGAAAGGACGCAGAGAGAAACTCTTCGAAAGGGATCTATTGGATCCTACGAGGGTATTCAAACTTTCCCTGAGTAGGATAGTGGTTTTTATCTAGGACATAAGAGTAACAGAGCGGAACTGAGAGATGTATGGGAGATGGCACTGTGCTCAAGTGCCTGGACGTGATTGCGCTCAACCCAAAAATTAGAAGAAGAAGAAGAAGAAAGTTGCCTTTAGTATTTGTACAAATCTTCACGTCATTATTCTTGTTAGTTAGTAAATAATAGGCTGATTTTCTGTCGCGAACAAAATGTGATATCTGATTTTGGTGTAGCAAAATATTTGCATAAAATTTAAGGTGTATCTGCCACAGATACATTGAAAACGATAGAGAAAGGTTTCGGCGACGAATGAGTGTTGAGAACAAAAATGTTTGATTGATACAAAATGTTCAAAAAAGACAGAGAACGCGTTGAAGACGAAGAGCGATTTGAACAATCTTCAACATAAACCCCATTCTCAAAAATCATTGGTTGACAATTAGAGCAATTGTAGATAACAGTGGAATTTAATTTGGATCGATCGAAGCAATTTTGAAACGTCATTTGCATCTTCGCGTGTCTCATTTCCGTTAGTTCCAATATCTTTCAATTCTTTCGAAAGAAAAACTACTATTTAATGTGTATAGATGTATAGAGATGATTTCTGACTATATGTCAGCTGTACAATAATCCGCCGTACAGCTCTGATGTGTCACCCAATTCCATTTGTTCCCATATGTGTAGATTAAACTACATGTTCAACGATTTTCGACGACAGAAAAAGCGGCTGATGCGTTCAAGATGCATATTTTGGAGTTACTTCAATCGAAAGAGCAAATGTACTGTGTAAATTGATTCAAACATATCTAAAAGTGCATCGAGAATATTGCCGAGAATATTTTGAAGAAGAATAAAACATTTTCAATGATAATAACACTGGTCTGCAACAAAATCCTCCTTCATAAAATTATGTCATAAATATGAAGATTTCGATGCTCTGAATCTGTTCCCTATGGCCAATTTTTTCTATCACGTCTAGTTTTTTCGATATGATTTTTTTTCCAAAATATCATTAATTCCGTTTTTTTTTAATTCGTTATATGCGTTAACATTATAAACAATGTATATACATACGAAATAGGTTTTTGCTAGTTATAAGAGAAAGAAGGAAATTCCCGAAAGTGATTTCTATGGTAGTACATATGCGCCTGGGCAGTATACACTGTGTCTTTACAACAGTTAATTGAAAACTTGTCTTTTAATTGTTTACGTTCTATATCAAATACTTTGGTAAGTTTTGCACAAAATTCATGTTATACATATATTTTAAGTATTTTATGTGTAGGTTATCCATTTTTTTATGAACATAGATAATAAATATATAATAGAAATTTAAAAATATTTTGTAAAAAAATTCCATTCAATTTTAGGTTATAAAATGCCGCGCGCTTGTAAGAATTCTACCGACTGTTTTTGCTACATTTGTGGTGAGTTTACTCTAAAAACACAGCGAAATGCGATAACAGATCTTGTTAAAAAAGCTTATCAGCTTTATTTTGGATTCTCTATCGATGAGAGGGATAAAAGTTGGTTCCCAAAAATTTGCTGTAACAGTTGTTCAAGAACGTTGAGAGGTTGGCTTGAAGGAAGTCACAAATCTATGCCGTTTACGATGCCAATGCTTTGGAGTGAACTTCAGAATCATGAAAATGACTGTTTTTTCTGCATGACATCAACACGAGGATTCTCGAAAAAAAATAAAAACAAGATTGTATATCCAAACATCGCATCTGCAAAGAGACCACTTCCTCGTGGTGAAGGCAGTTCACCTCCAGTACCTACAAAAAATAGCGAGAAGATGGAAAATAAAAATACTTCTGGTCTACAGCCTCAATCGAGTTCTATTTCTTCCGGTACATCTTCATCATCATACGCTTCATCAGGATCTTCAAGCCCATCAAAAGAACCTTATTTTCTTAAACAACCTGATTTAAATGATCTCGTTAGAGACTTGGGGCTATCAAAACTAAGACTCAATTACTCGGATCAAGATTGAAACAGTGGAATTTGTTGGATAAAAGTACAAGAGTCCATATTTTCGCACAAGACAAGAAGATTTTACGAGTTACTTTTCCAAAGAAAATGATTTAGTATATTGTGATGATGCTGCAGGGCTTCTTAAAGAACTGAGTTTCCCAGAAAATTCTGACAAATGGAGACTTTTTATTGATGCGTCGAAGATTAGTTTGAAAGCCGTTTTACTTCACAATGGAAATAAATACCCATCAGTGCCTCTAGCACATGCAACAAACATGAAAGAAAATTATGCAAATCTGGAGGTATTACTTGAAAAAATAAAATATTCTCAATACCTATGGAATATTTGTGCTGACTTAAA
The DNA here is from genome assembly GCA_935421215.2 of Melolontha melolontha. Classification (NCBI taxonomy): domain Eukaryota; kingdom Metazoa; phylum Arthropoda; class Insecta; order Coleoptera; family Scarabaeidae; genus Melolontha; species Melolontha melolontha. The sequence goes on from OW285238.1 coordinate 117,989,894, forward strand.
AGTTGTCGCTATACTTACTGGATTGCAAGGAGGATACACCAAGTTTTGCTGTTTTTTATGTGAGTGGGACAGTCGCGCAAGAGACAAACATTACAAAGTTAAAACTTGGCCGCAAAGAAAAAGCTTGACACCTGGACTTAAAAATGTATCTCGAGAACTTCTAGTGCCAAGTGACAAAATTTATTTGCAACCACTTCATGTAAAACTGGGGCTCATGAAAAACTTAGTGAAAGCTATGAACAAGGATGGTGCAGGCTTTCAATATCTCATAACAAAATTTCCTCGAATCAGTGACGCGAAATTGAAAGAAGGGATTTTTGTAGGTCCGCAAATACGAGAGCTTATGAGGGATGAAGTTTTCAATTCAAAGTTGAAAGCTGAAAAAAAAGCTTGGGTGGCTTTTGTAAAAGTGTGTCATAATTTTCTAGGTAATACAAAAGCTGACAACTACCGACAAATCATTCGAGAGCTTGTTTCTGCTTATAAAGCTTTAGGATGCAATATGTCACTCAAAATTCATTTTTTGGACTCGCATTTAGATTTCTTTCCGGAAAATCTCGGTGCCGTATCAGATAAGCATGGTGAAAGGTTTCATCAGGATATTATGCATATTGAAAGACGCTACAATGGAAAATGGTCAGCAGCAATGCTTGCGGATTTTTGTTGGTCGATTCGCCGAGAAACTTAGATGGAAACGATGAAAAGAAAAAAAAAACAAAATAACTTGAATTATATTACCATAATGGGATAAATATACTGATATCTATAACTTGTAACTGTAAAATTAGCATTTTTCGTTGTAAAACTTAGACCGTAGTCTTTTTTCACTTTTTTGTAATTGTTGTTACTAAAATAATATCGTTTTTTAATTAAATGGACACTATATTTAAAATCTATGTGCTGTATTTTTTTGCATGTTAAATTCTGAGGTAAGAGCACCAAATATGATGTAATCATGCATGAAAACAATGAGGAGAAAAAAAGAATTTTTTTCTGCAGACCAGTGTAATTTTTGTTTATTCAGGAGACATAATCAGCAACCCTCGTATATAACTCCATGTATTATAAAGAGTTTTAATTAAATGTTCAGGTTTTATTTTATCTCGGAATGCAGTAACAATATATGCATGTAGCTTTTACTGTGGATAATTCTCTTGAAAGCTAGTCTTTATTAATTACCCTTTGAGAGATTTATATCGAATCGTATTACGCTTTGTAGAGCAAAGAAACAACATAACCTGTTGTTATGCACATAACATCTTAATAAAACAAATTTGATGGCTTTGAAGAGACTATTCTACGTTGCGCAAATTTTCTTAGAGCAACGGGATATTGACGTTATTACGTAGACAAGCCATTGTGCTAAGCCGTGTTTGTAATTAATACGTTCTCTTTATCGCAGAGTACCCTATTGTTTTCGAGCAAAAAAAAGCTTTACAGCAATTTACTTTGTAGATTGTAAACATCTTACAGAATGTCTTCTAATTGTGGGTTATATCGATTTGCAGCGCTGACGACTTCCTAATACGAACCTTATCGTTAGTACCTACTTAATACACTTAATGTTGTTTTGAAAAGTATTTAAATGTTGTTTTAATGGTGTATGAAAAGACAACTACGTATATACATTTAGTACGAGTACAAGTACAATTTATATAAATTTTTATATAGTGAGAAAATAAAGTAACAAATAAATTCGTTAACATCGTCAATATTAATTTTTTGGAAAGAATCTCAAAGGGATGTAGCGATTTTCACTATAGTAAATATTTTCCGCATATCTTCAGTTTCTAATGTCATTTGTTTTTCATGTTATGACACCCTTGATGTTTTTTAAATAATAACTAGACCGCGGAAACGGTGCTATCCCGTATCGGGTGAGATTCATCGGTGTCGACAATGTACAATCGCCCAACTTAATATATATATATATATATATATATATATATATATATATATATATATGATAAACGTAATGCGAACTCTATTGAATTCTCACATACATGCCATTGCCGCTCTAATTCGTTGCATCAATTTCTACACATGACAAAATCACCTTTGTCTAAAAATGTAGCTGCAACGTGTCACGGCGTCAACCGTCCAGGTTGTCCGGGAAAATGAAAAAATGTGTGAAAGCCGTATCCATCCGGGATATGCAGACGTCGACGTTTCATAGTTATTACTAATTGTCAATACACCTTACCCAGAAATAGATACGGCTTTCATTTCTATACTGCGTGTATATATACTAATGATGATAAACGTAATCATCATTCATCCATCTTCCTGGAAAAACTTGATCAACGCATTGTCGCACATTAATTGCGTAATGAGCAGGAGCAACATCATATAACCAAATGCTATTATTCGGCAGGTTAGGGTTGTTTGCATTGGGGAATAATGCAGTTAATGTAGGCATCAATTGCAACTGTCAAAATTGCAGGTAGTTTTCTAAATTTCAATTGAGGTTTTCTCTTTCTCAATACCTAAAATTTTGTTTATTGACCGTTCTATTTAAACAAAATGTTGATTCATCGGAAAATAAAATGCACTGAGAAAACATTGGATCGTGAAGACAAATTTCCATCATTTGGTTACAGAATTCTTGTCTACGATCAAAGTCATCTTCTGTCAACTCATGTGCCAATTACAGCTTATATAGATGAAATTTTTGAACTTTCAAAAGTTTGAGAACTGAAGTGTGGACTTATATTATAGTACAACACATAAATCTAATACTTGAATGTCGATTGTTTCCAGTTTCTAGTATCACATTAAGTAGTAAATCTTCATTTAATAGCGTGAGATGCCCAGTTTTTAGAGGATGCTTTACAACGGGCTATGTGCCTGAAATTTACTTTCAAACTTACAAACTGTTGATTGATTTGTGGTCAACTTAATGAATTTTTAACATTCGAATTTTGAAACTCTTTTTCTCAATTTTTTTCAAATATAGTATATTAAAACTGTTATACTGTTGGAAACAGAATAAAAAGTATTACCGAAACCAATAAACAAAAAATATAGCTTATCGTTAAAAAAATATCGATGACGTCATAAAAAGGAAGAGAAAGTAACATTAGAAACTAAAGGTATGCTGAAAATATATACTCTTGCTAAAATTGTTATAGCTGCTTGAGCTTTTTTCCAAAAAATTAATGTTAACGAAGTTCTTTTCACCCTGCATACAGAATGTTTCTTAATGGAATGTTCATTTTGAAAGGAGCGATTCTTAAGATTATTTTAAGAAAAAAATTTTGATAAATATGAGTCCAGAAATACTCCATTTCCGAGATACAGAGTGTTAATCTTCTAAGAAAAAAATCATAATGGTACACCACTGCTTTTTCTTAAAATAAAAATTATTTTAGAAATGTCCATTTATTTTCGAGCAAATTTGGCTCCTTGATTTGTTTTCGTACGACGCAAGGTTTTTGCGTGTGTGGTACGAAAACAAGTCAAATCACTAAAAACTATTAAAAAAGTAATAACCAATTCTGATCAAATTAGTAAACAATTTTAATTGACTGTTTACAAATTAATAACAATTTTGTAATACGAAAAAAAAATTAGATGAATTGTTGAAAATGCCCTCCACCTCCCAGGTCTTCAGCTCTTCTTCTCATCTTCGGTATTACGCGATTCTTAAATTCTTGTACACTGTTAACTAGAGTGCTGTAAACCAGAGTTTTAATATGCCTCCATAAGAAAAACTCCAAACTATTAAATCTGGGGATCTCGGAGGCCATGGTTGAGGTCCACCACGACCTACTCATCGGTTATGAAATATACGATTTAAATATTCTATTGCTTCTAGACTGAAATGAGCTGGTGCACCGTCATGTGTGAACCACATATTATTTCTAACTAAAAATGGCACTTCTTCAAGCAATATTGGCAAATTATCCTCTAGAAACCGACGATAGTTATGACCATTTAGCCTTTCTGGCAGGAAAAAGGCCCAATTAAGTAATTTTCAATAATTCCAGCCCAAACATTTACCGAAAATTGCTCTTGATGGTTAATTCAACAACTGCATGCGGGTTTTCTTCGGCCCAAACATGATTATTGTGGAAATTTCTGATAGAGTTTCTTGAGAAATTAGCTTTATCTGTGAAAAATTATTGTGAACATTATTTTACAGTCAAACATGGGATTTTGCGGAATATTCTCTAAAAACCAATGACAGAAGTTGATACGCAAACGAAAATCTCGGGGAAGTAAGGCTTGGAACCGTAACAGAAAATCGTGAAGAATTCTCCAAACTAGAATGTGCGAGATATTCAAGTCATTACCAATTTTTCTAGTGCTAAGTTAACAATTTCCATCAATTGAATGTAAAACTGCTCCTTCAATTTCTGGAGTTCTTGTAGTACGATGGGCACCTTTTAATTGATCGTTTGGTCTAAAAGTACCTGTATCAGGTAACCTTATACATACGTTTGAAAATGTGCCTCTCAGATCTGGCGTAACTCTATCCGGAAAGCGCTCTTGATACAGCGATGTGCTGCCATCAACCAAACCATACACGTAATAAACGTCAGCTAACTCGAGATTAGTAAAATAAACCATTTTTTTCAAAATAACACTGTACATATACTCTAACCAGCAAATTAATTTAACTGTCAAAATTAACAAACATAGACTACTATTAATATTCTGCTTTTTGTATAGGAACAATAATTGTTCTTAATATCTCTACTGAAAGATCAAGTTACGAAAAAAATTCAACACCATTTTTGTTACAAAATGAAGCACCATTAATAAAATAATTTTTATTTAAAGAAAAAGCAGTGGCGTACTATTATTTTTTCGAACATGTTAATTTTGCTCGAACACCACTGGTACGTCAGAAAATGTTTATGGTAGAAAGGCATATACCGAATTTCATAAAAATATCTGGAGTGGTATGAATGTTAGCTTAAAAAAACTTTTTGCTTACAAGTTTAACACCCTGTATCTCGGAAAGGGACTCCGGACTTATATTTATATTATCTTGTTTTCTCAAAATAACCTGAAGAATCGATGCTTTCAATATTAACATTCAATTATAAAACATATGATAATATAATTAAGACGATATACTTAAAAATGTTAGACTTTTTACAAAGTTCAGTACATATTTTTTTAATTAATTTAAACCCAAAAATATTATACCTTTTAAATGAACAATTTCTAATTTTCGTAAAATTCTAAAAATAAGAAGCGAAATACCTCATATCAATTTTATGATACAGCATAATGTTATAACTAAATGAAATAAAAAGTAGCAACTTCTCTAATATTGATTTACTTTATTTAATAATTTGGGCGGACCCTTGGCTCGGAGACAGAATGATAATTTGACCCCAGACCTCAGAAAGGTTGTCCATACCTGGTTTGGAGGAACTTACTATTTAAGATGTTTTGAAGAAAACCCTATTTTGGCAAAACTCGTGCTACATTTCTATTCATTTAGTGACCTAGTTCTTTGCAAGAAATTAAGATCAACTTTTGCATTTAGCAACAGTATTGTGTTATATTGCGAAACTGTGTTCTTAATAGTGTATAACGGCAATTAATTGCGTTTTTGTAGCATTAAAATGAAAAATATTCAAGTTTGATGCACTTAAAATATATGTTATTCAAATAACCTTTAGATATAAACGAATATAACCACATAAAAATAAACATAATTTGAATAATTTTCAAATCTAGCGTTTTTATTAAGCCAATATAGTTATGCAACGCGTATGATGATTCGATTTCGAATCGCAATAAATGGCAAATGTCATTAACATTGGAATTTAAATTTCCTAAAAGAGCATTGTATGTAAATATACATTTATGACGTTAACTAGACAATGCCCGTACGATTTTCAGAGGGCATCCATCTAAAACTACAGCTAACTGTTCGGATATGAGTCATAAGGACATGACGGTGCGGAAGCAAATTAAAAGAGTTCGTTACGCCTGTACGTCAGGGTAGATCATCAACTTCATGGATTTGATTTTCCCTTGTTTCTAATAACGGTCTCTTTTCTATGCCAGCATTAATTATTTCTTACATTTGAATTATTTAAATGTCCAATTTGACAGGATATTATTAAACCGATTTAAATTCGTATATAGGTTGCTTTGAAGAGAGGAAGATAATTAAAAGAATATATATTGCGCAATAGAATCAATAAAATAATGCTAATAGCACAGGCCTACAATGTTTTTTTCCTTTAAGATCTGAGTAGCGTTCTCGATCATTTTTAATGCGCTGATTACGAGGAACATAGCCAAAAAATCCATCAAGCCAGAAAATGTTTTTATTTAGCATTTTAGATTTTGCTTTAAATTGTCCAGAGGGTTAAATTCGAAAATGGATAAAACTTTTTTAAACGAGTTCTAACGAATTGTTAATATATTTAGTGACTCTATTAAATTAAAAGATTATGATTTAGAAGACATTTAATATCCTTTCTTAATACTTTAATTTCAAACATTTTTTATTGTTAAATACATATAAGTAAATGTATGATATAGAATTCAAATATAACATATGCAATTTTATCAATATTCAATGTTCATTTTCAAGTTAAAACGACTGCATAAATATAATCATTATAAAACTTTCTCTAGATTCTAAGAAGCGGCATCTTTTATATGTACAAATTTATTACTTTATGAATTAGACAGCTTGAATTATTACCTAGTTTTATTAGTGAACGAATTCAGTAGACGTTGTTTAATCTGAGCATCTATTCTTAAGTTCACGTTTCCTAAATAGGTATCAATAAATTAAATTACTGAACAATCGAATTTATTGGGAACTGTGCAGTTAGATTTACAAACAATATTTAATTAATAATAATATTTTAAGATTAAATTGTTAAAACCCCTGAAAGTCATTATTTTCACCATTACCAAGAATTATTCACTTAAGAATATTCCCTAATTATGCCGTCATTTGGCAATACAACTAATACATTTAATGCATTTAATTATGTAATAGTTTAATCAGAGTATCATATTAACAACAAGTGACACCAGTCTCAGCAACAATCATACCTTAACAAGAGTTACAAATTAGTGTAGAAAGATATAATATCTCTACGCATTTTAAAAGTTATTGTGCGACTGGATCTCATAGTGGAGTCGAGATATTTCAGTTTAAATAAAATCTACTACCGATACCGAGCAAGCATACCAATAAGAAAAAACATACTACTGCATAAAATTAACGAAATCGGAGAAAAGGTGCCGATGTATCGAATAATTATTGTTCTGAGATTAAATACGTAAAAGGAGATTCATCCCAGGGGATTTCGGTAAGAAAATTTGGCCGTTTACAGTTTTGGAGGGAAGACGTCGATAAGTTCCCGCCAACTTCGAGCTGTATATCCCGCATTTTGCAAACAACCAACCAGGAGGCTTCTATCAAGACCAATAAGATCGCAGAGTGTAAAGAAAAAGCGCCAATCCGAACACTGCAATTCAGGGTCAGGTATTTTGAAAAAGAAATATAAAATTGAATTTAAACCTGCTCTTAAAGTATTTATAAAATCATTTCGAAATAAAATATCTTTTAATTTTACTAAAATAGAGAATACTATAGTTATCATTTTTAAATTACTCTATTGTTATACAAAGATTGCTTACTTACTATTGCTATAACCATTAAGCGTCCACATGTCTATGAATTCGAATAGCCTCTAGTACTCATTTTATGACATGACTTATTTGTGCTTATGTTAATATATTTCTCACTATAAATACCTAAAACGATTGTATAATATTTTTTCACATTTGAAGGTAATCATTTACATATTACTTACATATTATTAATAATTATTATTAATAATTTGTAAAGTAATAATATTACATATTATTAATATTTGATTTCGTTTCTGTTTACTTTTCACATGTGTGTGCATTTAGTTGTTTGTTGCTGATACTGACAGTTACTTTTATTAAAGCTTAATTTAATGTTTACCAGCGTTTTGTTCGATTTCTACCTGAGTAGAGTGTTATTCATGTCATAAAATGAGTACTAGAGGCTATGTCGAATTCATAGACATGTGGACGCTTAATGGTTATAGCAATAGTAGGTAAGCAAACTTTGTATAACAATATAGTAATTTAAAAATGATAACTATAGTATTCTCTATTTTAGTAAAATTAAAAGATATTTTATTTCGAAATGATTGTATAAATACTTTAAGAGCAGGTTTAAATTCAATTTTATATTTCTTTATCAAAATACCTGACCCTGAATTGCAGTGTTCGTATTGGCTCTTTTTCTTCCCACGCTGCGATCTTATTGGTCTTGATAGCAGCCTCCTGGCTGGTTGTTTGCAAAATGCAGGATAAACAGCTCGAAGTTGGCGGCAACTTATCGTCATCCTCCCTCCAAAACTGTAAACGGCCAAATTTTCTTACTGGAATCCCCTGGGATGAATCTCCTTGCACGTATTTAATCTCAGAACAATAATTATTCGATACATCGGCACCTTTTCTCAGATTTCGTTAATTTTATGCAGTAGTATGTTTTTTCTTATTGGTATGTTTGCTCGGTGTCGGTAGTAGATTTTCTTTAAACTGAAATATTTCGACTCCACTATGAGATCCAGTCGCACAATAACTTTTAAAATGCGTAGAGATATTATATCTTTCTACACTAATTTGTTAACGCACAACGAATATTTCCGCACAATTTTATTTTACTTTTCGTTACTGGCGATTTTCGTGTAACCCCCGATGCAAGGATTTTCATCGCGATCGTATTTTTTTCTTTGAAATTTGCCTGTACGCCATGAACATAGTTGCGAAGAGTTATAAATATTTGAAATAGTTTTTAATAAAAATGATAATTTAAATATAGAAAAGCTAATATAGAAATTAGTTATTTTACAGAAGATTTTTAAATAGAAAATAATATATGTTGCTCGTAAATTCGTATTCATGTTGATGCATTTTTACATATATTATAGAACATCATTATGGCTAATTTCAGGTTACAATTTTAATATACATTGTGACATTTTTCTACATAAATAAATAAATAATTATAAAAAATTCCAAACTTTTCTTGTGTTTCTTAAATAAATATCAATATGAAATGGGAATAAATAAAAGGTTAAATAAATAAATACAATATTAATGTTAGTATTAAAATATACTCATGTTGTGCATTTCTCGATTCTACTTCATTGTATGTGGATTTAACTTGTTCTTTAGATACTTCTGGTGATGGTACCTAAGTGAATAATTATAGTATATTAGTGTAAATAAATATATTTATATGAAAGTGCATTTATTCATTTAATAACAATCACCAAATACTAAAAAAATGAAGTGTATACAAACTTACAACCTGTGCACAGTGAAGTAACATCTAGGTCGTAATTCAAGTAACCGGAGTTGAAGCATTACCACCGGAAACCGGAGTCATCTCCAACAGATTAAATTCCGATTCATAATTTGTTAAATACTACATAATTAAAATATAACATATGTGTAGACCTTTTTTCCTTAAGAGGTAAGTGCTCTTCGACCTTTTCCTAGTTTATATTTGCATGGTAAAATTAGTCTATACGTGGACGCGGTGTAAAGTAGTTGTTGCGTAAGCGGTTATCTAGCTTTACTGTGCCCCATGTGCGACTTTTTAATTAGTGGTTTTTACCTACTGATGATGACAACTTAGTTATCGAAATACGTATTTAGGAACGATTAGTAATTGTGGTAAGGGGTTATATACCTTTTTAACTTACTACATAATTAGTACAAGTAACACGTCTTTATTACGCTAAATATTACGCTAAATATTACGCTAAATATGAGCGATTTTAGCCTTATTAAGTATTGAGCCTATTAATATATGGGTTGTTTAATGAAATCTGAATATATCGAAAGTTCTTAAGGTAGAAAACAGTTGGACAAGAAATGCTGCGGATTTAACTTTTTTCAGTTTGTGAAGGTTTTAAATCAAGAAGGAGAAGGTTTCAAATATCTGCATACAATTTTCCCATCATTGTCAAGCGCTAAGTTGAAAGAAGGAATTTTTGTTGGCCCTGATAAAACAAAATTAATGAAGGATGGAAAACTCTATATTAAGTTAAATAAAAACCCTGATTATAAAGAAATAGAGGCGAATATGATTGAAAATTTTGGCTTAATGGGCTGTTCTATGCGCATTAAAATTCATTTCCTGAATTCGCAGAAAAATCTCAAAATAAAAGCTTCTAATAAAAAAGGACAAAGTTTCAGAAAGATAAGTGACATGTTTACCCAATAAACAAGTAATTGTTTATCCGATTTCAATAGTTTTAAGTTCTATCATACTTTTTGAATAAATATTTTTTTCTAAGTAAAGGTGTCTCTGTAATTTTCTTCCTATGTCTATTCTGAAAAATCTATACTTGATGGAGAGACTGAATACATATTCGTAATCAGCGCATCAAAATACTTCAGAATCAGTCATCGAATTCAAAAGTGGACGTCATGACTTCAAATTAGCAAGCCTGCGTAATCGATTTTGCATTGAATACGCACTGTATAAATATAAAATAAAGATAAAAGCTCGTGAGCAACTCAGTATAATCTGCTCTCCAAATACTTCTACCCTCTTTCAAACAATCTATCATATTATCTCATTTTTGTTCACAAAAAAACCCTAAACAATAATTTTCCAAGTCGATTTTTGAAGAAGAAATTTTTGAGTCGTGAAGTACCAGAATGATTTCATTCTCTGGATTGCTATTTAGTCTCTGGATCGTAGTGATTATTCCACGTTTCGTTAATAGTAAGAAACCCATCGAAAAAGTTTGAAGAACCTTAGGTGTAGGTTTCCGCGGTCGTTTTCTAATTTCTAAATGTAGATCTCGGTTTCCGGATTGGAACCGCGTCGAATTAGCCGTAATTACCAACGTTTCGGCCACTGGGGCAAGTGGCATCTTCAGAGCTGTACGTAGATGTTTGTCGATTCGCAGTAGCTTGAGGAATGAAGAATTTTTCAAGCTACTGCGATCCAAGCTTGAAGAATGAAGAATTCTACATCTACGTACAGCTTTGAAGATGGAAACCGGAAACCGAGATCTACATTTGCAAAATCTTCTACAAAACGGCGGCAGATTGTTTTATGTTGTCAATCGAATTTGCTTCTGATCATCATTCAAGCATATCGAAATTCATTTCGCCGATAGCTTTCTCATACCAAGTAGTGATGAATGAGGTGAAACACACGTCGGTAAGAAATGTGTAAAGCCTTTGCAATACACTTTATTCCATTTCTTCGATCTTCTACAATCATATCATGTACAGATTCAATGTTTTCTGGAGTGGTCACAGAAATCGGTCCTCCTGATGGGTATTCACCGTTAACATTTGATCTGTCTCTCTTAAATTCGGGAAACTCTTTTTTTTTCTTCAAAATCTAGCTTTTTGCCAGGAATGTCGTCTTCAAAAATTGGCGATTTTATAACAGATAAACTTGTGAATATCAATTTTTGACAACTTATTTATGAAACATCGTAGTTGTAACTATACTAACCATTTTCAATTTTGTCTGTTAGAAACTTTTAAGGCTGACTATATATCAATACCCCCACGTAGTTCTAGTGGCAGCTTCTAAAAGTTTAGAAAATTGTTCCAAATTTGTTGTAATAAAATACTTTTTCTTTGGATACAGTTAATAGTTATTTTTATTGTCAACTTTAAAGCAAACTATTATAATCAAGTTCTAAATATTCTTTCTACACTTTTCGACGCTATTTTATTCGATTTTTTTATAGAAAAAAAATTCGCCCTCAAGTAGGAATCGAACCCACAACCTCTGGCTTGCCGGACCATTGCTCGACCACTGAGCTGTTGATGCGTGAATTAGAAACTTTTATGGGGATCCTTTGAGTTACATCAAAGGAAACAGATGAATATATCTTGCCCGTAGTACGGGCATTTCTATGAACAATTCGAATAAAATAGCGTCGTAAAGTGTAGAAAGAATATTTACAATTACATTACTTCGCGAAAATACAATTTATTATAATCAAGTGTTGTAGAAATAGGTTCTGGTCTTAAAGTTGACTGAAGGTGAACTGAAACAGACAGAAACAAGAAAAAGCCTTAACCACAACATATTATATACGGTTTTCAGTAACTAAGTTGCCATCTTCAGTAGAACAAGCTGAAATAAAAATAGTGCCAAACGCTAGCAAAATCTTCATCAAATCGCCAGTGAGATAACACTAAATTCCTAACATTAAAACAAACACTTATATACTACTTAAACCTAGAGTGAAAATTAAAGATCCGTGAAGCGTGAAAAAACATAGAAAGTAAAATATTACTATTGTCACAATAAAGCATACAAACTGGACTGAGGAGTTGGTCCATTGTTAGTATTAATTATTTTACTCTTATTTCTGTTTATGTAAATACTTTCATAGCTATCTAATTCTCCATAATTATTTACGTTTTTAATTAGTCTAAGATTATTTGGAGGCATAGATTGGCTTGTGTCCAAAATATGTCGGGCAACGTTAGATTTCTCGGATCTATTAAATCTAAAATGGGCAATATGTTCCTTGTATCGAGTTGAAACTGAACGTTTAGTTTGCTCGTTATATTTTTGGTTAAAATTTATTTCATAGATCCCAGACTTTTGTCCTACTTCAATTTTATCTTTGGTGTTACCTAAAAGTGATTTTAATTAATGAATTACATGATTTAAACGGTATTTGAAGAGAACGGTTTTTAAAGATAGCATTTAGAATTCTAAAAACTCAGTGATACGGTAAACAGACAAACTTATCACTTTGATGTTTTTGACGTAGTAAACTCGTGGTATCATGAATTGGTTGTTTAAGCCCATGTTTCTCAATTAGGCGGTTAGGGATTTTTCTTGTTTGTGTCTCTTTCAGATTTCAAGCCATAGTCTCCACCTATTTTAGATGAAAATGAACTATAAAACGATCATTCTCTGACGTTTTTCGCTGAAGAACCTTTTTAAGAGTTTCGTCGTAGTTGAATTATATTTTTTGGCGTTTTCTGCTGTTTTGTAAAAAAATATGAAATAGTTGCCAGCATGCTGAGAGAAACGTCAAGAAACTCTATTGAATTATAGTTAAAGCCGAAAGAAGGTACTTCAAAGACAAAACACACTGCAATAAATACGAAATATTCTCCAGCTTCAAAAGAACTTCTTCAGATTGGTGATTTTTTAATGTCCCTTTGAATCTATATAACAATTAAGTTTAAGTTGTTTAAGTTAGTGTCTTCTGACAGAAAGGACAGTATAATATCGACAATTGCAACAACAACATTGAAGCTTAAATAAATAAAATTAAATGTAAAGATCGCTTGGCAAAAGAACTTATTTAATAGACGATAAAACTCTTGCTACTAAATACTGCTATTAAAGGTCTTGGTATATTGTTTGACTTTTGTCGTGATTTTATACATGTTCAAGAATTTTTTGGTGTTATTACGTAAAACATAAACTTTCTATCGAGAGAATCCAACTTCGTTTCTGAAATTATTTTAATTCCACTATAATTTCACAATGATACCTATCCTCTCAGAGGATACGATTACAATTTCTTCTTGGAGACCCATCTAGTGCCCTCACTTACATTCCGGAGATAAGCTCGTAACGCACGTTTGTTATGGAAATTAATTTATGAAAGAATTGACTTCCCTGAAGTTTTATCAAGCATCGATTTTCATATTTCTCGCCTTGCCGCTCACTCAGTCACAAGTTTCAACATTCCAACAGTGAATGCGAAACTGTTCAGAATTCTTCTTTAATGTATATTACAATTTTGCTATTTTAAAAATTATTTATATATATTTATACTCATAATATTTATTTTTGTCCTGTAATTAGTATTTAGATACTGTTGAGGAAATAAACATTATTATTATTATCACCTATTTTTCTTGCATTTCCTCACCCGATCGTTGGGAACTATTTCACTAAACAATATACCATATAATGCATTCTACTTTAACATCACCCTATATGATAGCAAAACGATTCGTACTATTAGAGTGCTATACCTAATGTGCTTGCCGATTTTTTTCATCCGCTGCATCAAATGCGTATCATTGGTTAATTGGGCAGCGCACATAGGAGATACGCAATGGGAAAATATTTCCTAGTGTTAAAGGCGAATACATTACACGGTGTGTATCTATGGGTATGAGCTCCAGAGTGAGAAAGGGGTGGAAAAAAGGCCCACGCATCTAGGCGGAACCTACCTCGTACAATGACGGCTCTAAAACAGAAAAAGATGTTGGAGTCGGAATATATAGGCTCAAAAAAAATACAAGTGATTCTAAGTAATGATACTGCAGTATTTCAAATGGAAGTGGCCGCATTGCATTATTAGGCTTGAGAAACTAATAAAAAGGATGGAATTAGTCGCACCGTGAACATCTTCTCCGATAGCCAAACAATATTCATGGCAGTGGATTCAGTATAGGATTGTGTGTGCTTTAAACGTGCTCAGTGATTCCAAGAATGTGACATAAGCCTGGGTTCCAGGGCACGAAAATTATAGGTCCAGTTAAAAGGCGGACAAATTAGGTTTCGTCTACAGCCTTCATAGGATTAAAGCCTTCGTTTGTCATTACAAAAACATTTATTGAAACAGGCGTGAAAGAGGGAGCTGAAAATAGATCTAAAGGAAGGTGGAAGAACTCCCCAGGTCAAGTACAGGCAAAACAATTCCTTAGGGAACATTTGTCTAAGTTTACAATAGACCTACTGAATTAAGACATAAAGTGTGCTAAGATGTTGTAGGCCTATTAATGGGGCATTGTAAGTTCACTAAATATACGAATAATATGGGTTTGATAGAAGAAACGGTATGTAGATTTTGTTAAGAGAAAGAGGAAACCACGTTTCATATACTGTGGCAATGCGAAGGTTTGATAGGAACGCCGTTCCTACAAATGGGAAATCAATATTTTAAAGCGGAATTATATTTAATAGAACCGTCTCAAGGTTACTAAGCTTAACTAAAAAAGCAAGACTAGAGCAAGTACCTTAACGAGGAGTGAGGATTACAATAGATCTAGAAAGATCGCAGTGGCTACTGCCACCTCGAGTACTCTAATCTAATCTAATCTAATGGGGTCTAATGGGATCTAATCTAATGGGCATGAGCTGGGCTAACACAGCAAGTTTTGTGTTAACAGTATGCACCATATAACGATATCCTCTATAAGTTCTAGGGTTATTTTATTGCTATTATTATATTGTTCCTTCATGATTCTTGAAATATCTTGGGGTTATAGAAGTCTACTGCTACTACTATTTCTATTAGGACCAAATGTATATCTGATTTCAAAAGACCAAGTGTTTAATTTATACCCGGTTCTCGAAGTACCAAATGTTGAGGTTGTATTCGGCTCGTGAAGAACCATGTATAAATTTGTGTCTTGACCGACCGCTAACGGGGCGTAATTTCCGGATAAGGTAGTTATTTATTTTGGTTGGTGACAGTTACATTGAAATTCAGGTGTGTTTTCTCAGTATTTTATTTAGTTAACAAAAAAAAAAACGCTTAAACCTAATTTATTAAGACAAATCTCGCAAATGTAGCACTTAATGTAAACTTAAAACCTTAAATTCTTTACTGCTATATGACTCTGTATGTCTCTTGTTGTTAATATAATACTCTGAGTTATGAATGTTATGAATAGAATGTTCTGTACTATTGTTGAGTTGATACCGTTCTATTCTGCACTGTCTTACAAGTCGATAAAAATATACCACTACCCCTAAGTATGACATAATTAAAATGTATTCGTTGAACATTGTATTGTTTCACGTTGAAACGGGGAATTTTTATGTTTAGTAATTCGTATAAATTGTACCTACGAGCAACAATACCCAAGGTTTACGATAGGGTCTTAAAGATCTTACTAATAAATAAATATACCTTGTTTTTAATATTTATTATTAAACATCATAAAATTTTGAAAGTTCTTTTTGGAACGCGCTGTATTTAAAATTACTTTTGACAGAAATATATATATATATATATTAGGTCATACTTAATGAATTTTTATAATTCAAACACATTTTTGTTATGAAACAATAAAAATTAAAATATTATATAATGTCTTAATCTAAATATTCACATGTTTTGTTTTATTACATAAACTAGAAACGATTTAAGTAAATACATAAATATATTGAATTGCAGCAACCAGTTATTTAATATCAACTAGAAGAAACAGTTAGAAAGTTATGTACAATATCTAAATGTACATATTTAATATTGTATAACATTAATAATACATGTAAAAAATAATTTAATAGTGTTTTTTGTTTAAAATATTTTCCCAAGTTTGTTTGCCAATAGTAATATGTTTTACTTTAGCTAGATTTTGTTACATAATTAATTATGTACATTGAATATACACAGTGTAATAGAGTTCTGAGATTGACTTTTATATTTAGATAACAATTTTTGACATAATCAACCTCTATTCTATAATAGAGGAATGTCTCAGAAGTTATGAGAATGAATTTTTTACTCTCGATGTGGCAAGACTGCATTAGGCTGGAGACGACAACATGTGAGTGGAAGGGATACGTACGGAACCGGAAAAGATGCGGTCCACTCAGTTTAGTATTAACGGTGTTATCGCTAGCTGTTTACAGTTGTTTTAAAACCGCGTCACAGGAAAAATGCAGACAAATATCGAGCGGTGATGTACAATTAAATTTTGCGTTAACCAAGAAAGAACTGCTTCAGAGACTCTTCATACATTAGGAACAACATATGGAGATGTTGCTTTGTCTTCAGCACAAGTTATCAGATGGGACAAGGTTTTCAAAAAGGGCCGTGAAAACATTGAAGATGAACACCACTCCGGGCGGCCTCCCACAAAACTGATGAAAGCAAAGGTGTTACCACGAGACAGTCGGCATGATTACACATGAGGTAAGAGTATGGGTAAGGATAGTTGAGCGAATTCTGACAGAGTAACTAGGCGTGAGAGAAATTTGTGCCAAGCTAGAGCCTTAGAATTTGTCTGATGAACAAACGGAAAATCGCTTATACATTAGTCAAGAACGGTTGGGTCGCTTGACAATCGAACCCAACTTCATGCACAAAGTGCTAACAGGTGACGAATCATGGGTACTCGAATATAAGTGCACACATCATT
This sequence comes from Melolontha melolontha, assembly GCA_935421215.2. Lineage (NCBI taxonomy): Eukaryota > Metazoa > Arthropoda > Insecta > Coleoptera > Scarabaeidae > Melolontha > Melolontha melolontha. The sequence continues at coordinate 118,007,045 of OW285238.1, forward strand.
ATTAACACGGCCGCAGCAAGCTCTCATGAGCAAATAACGAAATAAAATCTATGCTTATCATCTTTTTTTATTGTCGTGGTTGTCCACAAAGAATTCGTACCGCAAGACTAGACTGAATCGAACCTTTTATCGTGAAATCCTTGAATGTTTGCGGAAAAGGGTTTTGTGTGTGCTACCTGACATTCCCAGCTCTTGGACCTTACATCACAATAGTGCCCGCAGTTATACCTTATTAATAATAATAATAATAATAATAATAATAATAATAATAATAATAATAATAATAAAAGCAATAATAATAATAATAATATAATAATAATATAATAATAATAATAATAATAATAATAATAATAATAATAATAACCCCGCACAGGGTAGCCTAGAGATAGGTTACTGGGGACTAGCGACCCCACGGGTTCCTGAGCTAACCGTTGGGTTGGGTTAGCAGCCCCAATGAGGTACACTTGCTCCAAACACTGGATGAAAAGGATACTGTGGTGGGTCGGAGGAGCAGGATCTAGGTAGGATTAACCAGCAAAGACCGAAACAGCAAATGGGAAATGAAACATAAACATGGCATGCTTCAGTAGAAACAAAGAACGCAGACGAGGATGTTGTTGAGATACCTTCATCTCAACCCACTTCGTCAACATAACAACTAAAGCGCCGGACCCTATGGGCCGTGAAAATGAAACCCCCCCTACATGGTGGGAGGTGTTATTATCTGCTTACTAAGAATGAAGCATGCCATATGAAGGAGAGCTGCATAGTTAGGTTACCGAAAAATACTTGGAAATAAGAACAATAAACAACAACAATAATAATATTATGATAGTTATGCCAGCCATCTTGTTCTCACGAACCGATGGGATAACACACTGGCAACCAAGAACAAATTGAATGTTCTTGTGTATGGAGGAAATAATAATAATAATACAACACCCCTACACTTGCGCGCTCGTACAAACACAAAACCACACCCAGAGAGAGGAGCAAGCTGCCAGCAGCGGACAACACATAAGTTGACACCCTGAAAGTACTGGTAAGTATCTACTATAATCAATATTCATATAAAAATAATGAATGCTAGATATCTATGCCACCCATCTTGTTCGAATGAACCGATGGGGTAAGATAATGGCAACCAAGAGCGAATAGTTCTTGTGAGTGGAAGAGATAATAATAATAATATAATTATACTATAATAATAATAATAATAATAATAATAATAATACCAACGAAAGACAAAATATCAGATTATTGGTCTGGAATATGGAGTACGCCGGTGCAACATAGAAATGCAAAATGGCTGACGGATGAAAGAAGGAAGGTAAGTAACGTTAGGACAATGATAAATTGGAGGATTGATTCAAAAGATGTGAAAAGAGCAATCCAAAAAGCAATGAATTGGAAATCACCTGGACCAGATAAAATACAAAATTTCTGGTTAAAAAAATTTACATCGACGCACCTGCAACTTGCTAAGTGCTTCCAATTATTGCTAGAACAACCATCCGAACTGCCAGAATTCATGACCGAGGGAAACACCTTCTTAATTCCGAAATCTAATGTATCTGCGGAAGATCCCTCTAAATATAGACCAATTACATGTCTTCCTACGTTATACAAGATGTTCACCTCGATTATATCTGAAAAGATATATGCCCACTTGGAGAATAACAACCTTTTAGAAGAGGAACAGAAAGGATGTAGAAAAGGATCAAGAGGCTGCAAAGAACAGCTCCTGATTGATTCAGTTGTGATGAAGAATGTGGTGAAAGCAAAAGAAAATCTCTACATGGCATATATAGACTATCAGAAAGCGTTTGATAGTGTACCTCACTCGTGGCTGGTAGAGATTCTTAGGTTATATAGGATTGAGGAGCATCATATTAACTTTCTTAGTTACGCCATGACTAAATGGAAGACAAGTTTGTTAATGAAAACCCCTACAGAAAGTATTGATGCAGGTAAGATCAGTATTAAAAGAGGCATATTTCAGGGAGACGCTTTGAGTCCACTGTGGTTTTGTTTAGCCTTGAAACCGTTAACAATTTTGTTAAATTCCCTAAATAAGGGATGTAATTTACAACAACCTGTCGTACAAATTAGTCACCTTTGGTACATGGATGATCTCAAATTGTATGCTAGGAAAAAGAATCATCTTCGCGATCTCCTAAACTGTGTTGGCCGTTATAGTAGAGATATTCAAATGAAATTTGGATTGGAAAAATGCAAAATAAGTTGCATAGAAAAGGGACAATGGGTTGAACATCGTGGGTTCGAAGTGGAAGGCGGACAAGGACTAGTTATTGGAATGGAGAGCAACGACTATTATAAGTATCTTGGTTATTTACAGGCTAGAGGAATAGAACACAATATTGCAAAAGAATCAGCGAAAGATCAGTATTTCTCTAGGCTGCGATCGTTGTTGAAAACCAGATTGTCGGCAAGAAATATGTCCAAGGCAATAAACAGCTTTGCAACTTCCGTACTTACTTATGGATTTGGAATAATTAACTGGACTGATACTGAACTTGAAGCAATAGACATCAAGACAAGAGTAGAAGCCAGAAAATTTAGAATTCATCACCCACGTAGTGCGATCGAAAGGTTCCACCTACCAAGAAGAGAAGGGGGTAGAGGAATACCGAGTGCTTATTGCAGGCATTATACACAGGTAAATAATTTACGAGAGTACTTTCTGCAAAAGTCGAAAGAAAGTAGATTGCATAATGCGATTGCTCAAATGGACAATTTTACGCCACTCAAACTGGCTAACAATGAATTCAATCCATCCACGAGAATCTTAAGTATACCCCAACAGAAAGAGAGATGGAAAAATAAATCTTTGCATGGCAAGTATCCGTTAACAATTGGATCTGAAAATTTTGACACCTCAGCGTCGCAGGCATGGCTGTATACAGATAACCTGTTTGCAGAAACAGAGGGATTCATAGCCGCCATCCAAGATCAAGTAATTCCAACACGCTCCTATAGGAAAAATATTCTTAAGGAGAATTTATCTGACATTAAATGTCGTGTATGCGCAGATAAGGAAGAAACAATTGATCATTTGATGGCAGGCTGCTCTGTACTTGCCCCCAAACAATATCTCGAGAGGCACAACAGGGTTGCAAAAATATTACACCAACTGCTCAGACAGAAGCACTTGTCGTATTCTGAAAATGTCCCGTATTATGAATATGAAGCACCTTCAGTTTGCGAGGACGAAAATTCTCGATTATATTGGAATCGCCAAATAATCACAGATAAAACAATTCCCAACAATATTCCAGATATAATACTGACACTGAAGAAGGACAAGGTAACGTACATCATTGACATTGCTGTTCCGTTGGCAAAAAACACTGCAAGGAACTATAGTGAGAAGGTAAATAAATATTTACCTCTCAGCGACGAAATCAAGAGTATGTGGAAGATGGACAAGGTCCTAATAGTCCCAATTGTGATTGGCGCAACTGGAGAAATTCCACAGAAATTACACAAGTCCATAAATACTTTGGATCTCTACCAAAAACTTTATTTAAAAATGCAAAAAAGTGTCTTGTTAGACACGGCTGCAATAATACGTCGCGTGCTGAACTGAAATTGCAGCGCGCGAACGCGGCCAACGTGGCCGGGAGGCGAAATGACGGAACGGGTGGGGTGCTGATGTGGTCCTCTACTGGGTGGTAGCCTAGCATATGCGCTACCAAACTCTAGGGGGGTCTGCCCGATGGGCGGGCAGGTGCCATTCCGCCTTTCCAGCAGGGGAGAGAGGAACCAAGCTACGCGGCGCAAAACACGGCGCCGCGCAATGCACACACCACTGGGGTCGGTCCCGGGCGGCAACCTTGCCAGGCTGGCGTGAACAGCACACACACGCTCGACGTGTGTGCAGTGCCCCCGCAATGGCGGAAAACGTTAAGATGGCACAAAGTGTGACCGTCGTCGACCAAAGTAGCCGCTAAGAGTGTTCCATTGGTTGGCGATGAGCAACCCCGTGCAGGCTGCGCTTCGCGTGTCTGGGCCTTGCCTCGATGGGGCGGGGGTCGGGCCGTCGAAGTACTGCATGGAAAAGTAAAGAAGTTGCCGGGAAAGGGTTGGCGGCCCTGCGCAACGGCTGGTTCTCCGATCTCTCAAAATTAACGCGACGGGACAATAAACACATGCACGAGTGCTCTAAAATACAACACCCCTACACTTGCGCGCTCGCACAAACACAAAACCACACACCCAGAGAGAGAAGCAAGCTGCCAGCAGCGGACAACACGTAAGTTGACACCCTGAAAGTACTGGTAAGTATCTACTATAATCAATATTCATATAAAAATAATGAATGCTAGATAACTATGCCACCCATCTTGTTCGAATGAACCGATGGGGTAAGATAATGGCAACCAAGAGCGAATAGTTCTTGTGAGTGAAAGAGATAATAATAATAATAACGTCAACATAACAACTAAAGCGCCGGACCCTCTGGGCCGAGTAAATGTAACCCCCCCTACATGGGAGAGGTGTTATTAACTGCTTAATATGAATGAAGCATGCCATATGTAGTAGAGCCGCATAGATAGATTGCGGAAAAATACCTGAAAATAAGAAATAATAACCAATAATAATAATATTATGACAGTTATGCCAACCATCTTGTTCTCACGAACCGATGGGTTAACACCCTGGCAACCAAGGACAAATTGAATGTTCTTGTGAATGGAGGAAATAATAATAATAAACCCGCAAAGGGTAGCCTAGAGCTAGGTTACTGGCGACTAGCGACCCCACGGTTTCCTGAGCTAACCGTTGGGTTGGGATAGCAGCCCCAATCAGGTACACTTGCTCCAAACACTGATTAACAAGCAAGGACTAAAACAGCGAATTGGGCATGAAACACAAAAATGGCATGCTTCAGTAGAAACAAAAGACTCAGGCGAGGATGTTGTTGAGATACATTCGTTTCAACCCACTTCGTCAACATAACAACTAAAGCGCCGGACCCTCTGGGCCGAGTAAATGTAACCCCCCCTACATGGGAGAAGTGTTATTATCTGCTTACTATGAATGAAGCATGCCATATGTAGTAGAGCCGCATAGATAGATTACGGAAAAATACCTGGAAATAAGAAATAATAAACAATAATAATGATATTATGAAAGTTATGCCAGCCATCTTGTTCTCACGAACCGATGGGTTAACACCCTGGCAACCAAGGACAAATTGAATGTTCTTGTGAATGGAGGAAATAATAATAATAATAATAATAATAATAATAATAATAATAATAATAATAATACACTTGCTCCAAACACTGATTAACAAGCAAGGACTAAAACAGCGAATTGGGCATGAAACACAAAAATGGCATGCTTCAGTAGAAACAAAAGACTCAGGCGAGGATGTTGTTGAGATACATTCATTTCAACCCACTTCGTCAACATAACAACTAAAGCGCCGGACCCTCTGGGCCGAGTAAATGTAACCCCCCCTACAGGGGAGAAGTGTTATTATCTGCTTACTATGAATGAAGCATGCCATATGTAGTAGAGCCGCATAGATTGATTACGGAAAAATACCTGGAAATAAGAAATAATAAACAATAATAATGATATTATGAAAGTTATGCCAGCCATCTTGTTCTCACGAACCGATGGGTTAACACCCTGGCAACCAAGGACAAATTGAATGTTCTTGTGAATGGAGGAAATAATAATAATAATAATAATAATAATAATAATAATAATAACACAAAACCACACACCCAGAGAGAGAAGCAACCTGCCAGCAGCGGACAACACGTAAGTTGACACCCTGAAAGTACTGGTAAGTATCTACTATAATCAATATTCATATAAAAATAATGAATGCTAGATAACTATGCCACCCATCTTGTTCGAATGAACCGACGGGGTAAGATAATGGCAACCAAGAGCGAATAGTTCTTGTGAGTGGAAGAGATAATAATAATAATAATAATAATAATAATAATAATAATAATATACTTTAATACCCAACAGGCTAGGCCCAATTACAAGGTACATTATAATTATAAATTACATGAGATGGAAGTGCAATCAAATGAAGTATAGACTTAAAATAGTGCTGTCCATCCGCGAGCCATCCTCAAGCAAATAGATCATCCTGCATTCTATTGGCCACGTTGGAGAGAATATAGGTAGGCGTCCGTTTCAAGACGTTTGTCTTCGCGAAGGGAACCATAAATGTAGCATCGTACCTAGAGTTCATACGAGGAACCAAAAACTTATAGGTTAGATAATTTTTTTGCGGAAAAAAGTTGCCAATACTCTCACATCCACCCTACAGTGATTCACACCATGTGATTATTTTATTTTTCCAACGCTTACGCGGAAGTTAAGGTCACCATTACGGAAAATAGACAACATCCAGAGAATCACGATGCTGATTCTAAACAGCCTAAAAGAACAATACTTCCAGGATTTTTATCAGGAGTGGCAAAATTACTGAAGAGGCGTGTGTATTCCCAGGTAGCATACTTTGAAGGGGACAATGTTAAATTATAGATATATTCAATGAAAAACTATAAAATATATCATTCTCATTACTTCTGAGGCATACCTGGAATCCATTTTAACAATTATATTGCTCTCCTTTTTTCGCAGTTTTCAATTTTCGGAACGAAAAAGTCTGCCGGAATTAGATCTGAAGAACAACGCACATAGTTAATCACTGACGTGAGAAAGTAAGGCAACAACCAGTTACTGTAGAGATTCTGGCTAATATCAAATGGCGATCTAAAATGTCTTTATAAAATAATATTATACGCGTAATCCTACAATCTTTCTATCTTGCGGGATGTAAGTTGGAGTTGATTTATTGCGCAGGTTTCCTCCTCCAACTTTATTTCCATTCTTTTCTCTTTGGTGCCATTTCTTCTCACCTACTGCCCTTACTTCTATCGATGTTTGTCTAGATCTTTACTTCATCTTCATTCTAAATATCTTTGCTTCATGTTCTCTATTTTTCAATTCACGCTGTCTTATTTACAATCATGGCAAGCCACTACTCGGATTCCTCAAGTGATGCATAACAAACTAAATGAGATTCATAACTCTCAAGATATTTTTTATTTCTTTGCTCAATTTTTCTCCAGTATAGGTAACACTCCTGTAAATACATATATATATATATATATATATATATATATATATATATATATATATATATATATATATATACCTCTGGCGTCCCTGTTATAGAACTTTTTTCTTATTGAATTCCTCCAACATCTAATCATGTTTGACTATAGTCTCTCTTTTTATTCTTCCCTTTATCTTCTTAGACTTATGAAGTCGCATTTAAGCAATAGGATTAATTATTTTATTTAAAATAGTTTCGTAGGTAATGTTTTCATATATACCAGGTTCCCCAAGGCTCCAACCTGGGCCCTTTATTATTCTTACTGTTCTTAAATAATTTACTTACAAGTTTACCCTCTAATGCCTTGGTTGTGTTGCCGATATTAAAATTGTCAATGTAGTGTCATGATGCTGATGTCAAGTATTTACAAGAAAGTATTGATTTTATCATAGGCTGGTCTAGCAATATTCACCCATTGTGGAATATAAATGAATGCTTTGTCATGTTCTTCACTAAGTAATTAACACACTTTCCTTCCTCCTATTTTATGAACGACCATATACTTTCGAAAGTTAATTTTATGAGGGACCTTGGAATAGCATTTGATCACTGCTTGAACTTCAATCTTCACTTGCAAAACGTGCGCCTCTCAGCGGTTAAAATTTTAGATTTTATCTTATGATCTACCAAATTTTTCAATAAGCTCGATCTTTTCAAAGCGTTATATTTTGTGTTTGTTGTGAGCAAGTTTCAATACGGATCTATTATTTGGTATTCCATTTACGAAGCTCCAAATGTTGCTGTGGAGAGAATTCAACGTCTTCCTACTATATACTGCCTATTTATCTTTTCCTTCATTCAAGACTACTAAGAGGAAATATTGGAAGTCTTATGATAAATCCAATTTCTAGCAGCCATTCATGAAAGCTGTTCCAGAAAATATTTAAATCATACGCCTCTTCACTAGCTAAACAATTAGCAAAAAAATTAAATACTGCATTGACTTTTTTTATTTGTATTATAGAAAAAGGCTAAGAAATAAGTAATTAAACTTCTAGTTTCAAAAATTCTTTTATTGTAAATCACTACAATATTGTTTCGCCATACAATGGCTTCATCAGGTGGATGAATACTGAATATGTACAATGCAAGTTGTGTAATCTAGTTGGTCATTTAAAGCTAATCTTAAACTATTGTATCTATTAATTTCTAAGTTTTCTAACAGGTTAAGTTTTTTACTTTTTCCTTGAATGTGTATAATTTTGAAATCTATATTAAATCTATGATTAATTTCTAAACAATGATTTGCGAAAGTTGAATCTGCAGCAAATAATTGTTTAGAAATTAATCATAGATTTAATATAGATTTCAAAATTGTACACATTCAAGGAAAAAGTAAAAAACTTAACCTGTTAGAAAACTTAGAAATTAATAGATACAATAGTTTAGGATTAGCTTTAAATGACCAACTAGATTTAAACAACTCCCCTCTACTAAATTTAAGATTGTAAAAAAATTTTCCACCACCATTCCCCAATAATTTTCACATAAATATTCTAACTTGCATTGTACATATTCGGTATTCATACACCTGATGAAGCCATTGTATGGCGAAACAATATTGTAGTGATTTACAATAAAAGAATTTTTGAAACTAGAAGTTTAATTACTTAGTTCTTAGCGTTATAATGAAGTTTTAACAGTATCTCCTTCGTCAATTAACTATTATAGAAAAAGTAAATAAAGTGAAGTTTGATATATTACTACAAGAAAACGTCGCCACTTCATAAGCCTGCATTATACATTAGATACTTACCTACCAGATATTAATCTATAACTTTTGGTGAATAAAGTTTATTGCCAGATATATTTATCTTAAGAATAGTTATCAGGAGCTTTATCTAGAGATGAAGAAAATGGGAATAATTAATACAATCAATCAGTTATCGCTTCTAAATATTTATTGTCGGACTTGAATAGTTCTACCAGCTAAATATAGATAGTACTGTTTTCATGTCTATACTATACTGACTATACAATAACAGTATGACCATATGGCCTCTTAATTCTGATAGGTCTGTCTGAAATCCGCAATTTCTTTGCTTTTATTCGTAACTTGAATGTAAAAGTAGTTATAATATAAATATTAACTTTAATTAAGTTTATTTTATTTTATTTGCTTAGAGTATAGAGATAAACGTAAATACAAACTTTATGTGAAGTAAATTTAAATGTAGTTACTTTTATTATAGAATTAATAGGTAAACATATGGTATTTGACACTTTTTAGGTAAATTTAAGTATAATATTTGCAGTTAATATTTTGCGATCTATTCGAGATTAATTTTTAAAAAATATTTGGATGATGCCCGGGTGTGCAGCAATTAACTGTACAAATTCTGCAAAAAAAAAAAAGCTTTCTAATGAAACATTTTCTAATGCTATACCGACATTATTTTCGTTAACCAAACGAAAAACAAAATGGATGGGTGCCACCTGCACAGGCACCTGCTCTTTCTGATGATACACAACAGCTATCATCATCAACTGCCACAAAGATCCATCATTAAATGAACCGTTAACTGATGTACTTGTACAGTTGAACAATGCAAATCTCAGTATACGTTCAATCACTGAAAGTGACATGAATGCACTAAAAGAAAAGTTGAGGAATTATGAAACACAGTATAGGCAGATGTCAGTAAAACATCCAAAATATAAAGTAGCTTTAAGAAAGAAAATAGAACAATTAAGAAGAGCCGAAAGTTCTCCAAACGAGGATACAAAATTACATCATTCAACTTCTGAACCTGATCAAATTTTTGAAAACAGCGTCCAAGTCAAAAATATGCTAGTAGAGTATACTGTAATGTTCAAACATATGTAAATAAAATTTTAATAATTAGTTTTTCATTTTTTGGTTAACATTTCTTTATTATTAGCTAATAACAGACAGAAGTAAGTGTGTTATATAGTTTTGGATCTGTGAAATTCATTTGTAACAAATTGCCCAATATTCATGAAGTAATAATATTTTCTTTCTTTTGGTGAATTTAGAAAATTTGTAATTACATCCTTTTTACCTTAAAAAAACTAAAATTGTATGTCGCCTATATATACCAATTCAAATTTAGTAACAAAATGGCGGTCCAGTTCGTATGGCTACGCTGTCGTTATAGAGTCACTGAAGTTTGTAAAGGCATGTGTATCTAAACTTTATGACCGCATTCTGTATATCAGAACAAGAGTCAAAGTTGTCGTTTTTAATCTATTTTACATTTTGATTTGGTGTTAATAATTGCCATTTGATTACGTGTCAAATTGTTTTAGACAAATGTGAAACAAAGAAAGTATAAGTTAATTTTATCTAATATTTCTAAAGAAAAAGAGATTGCGCTTGTGTAGAGAAACTGTAATTACCGGAAGAAAAAAAATCGATTTAAATAAAATAATATATTAGATAGTAGAGTCCTATCTCTCAGTTTCTTTTTAATCAATACTATTAGCTTTATGTTGTGGTAGGCTTGGCAGTCGGCATGAATTAATCCACTATTGAGAAACGTCGCGTGGGTTAATTAGCATGCATGAAACTCTACTTGTGGTAAGTGGGGATGTTAGTTTATGTACTACATTAGGCAACCACAGATTTATATACCACAGAATCATCCCTTTCACTATTGTCTTTATGGTAGGATAGCTTGCTATAATTTATGAATCTCAAATATGGCCAGATAACATCAATGCAAAAAATATGTTAAATAACTACTAATTTGTTGGTATGAAATATCGGATTTGATTAAGAAAATTTAAAACAGCTTAGATTCGAAGAATATTGAATAATTAAATTAATTGTTACTTTCTTGATTTAATATTTTACAAAATTCAAAATGCATAAATATACGAGGTAGCGTTTTTAAGTTCGCCGAATGGTACAAAAGCAGAGAAAACAAAAGTACAAAATTATATCAATTTGTCCATAATAATAATAATAATCTTTATTGCCAAACAGATTTCTCCAATAACAAGACAATACAATAATATTTGTACTGTGTACAGTTAAAGTAGAAATTAAATAAGTAATTAATAAGTAAGTAATACAGTTGAAAGAGAGAACGGTAAATTATCAGCAGAAAAATTGGTTAGATATTGAGGAGAAGCAAAAAGGATCGGCGCATAATTTATTAGCATTTGTTGCCATATGATTGAGAGGTGCCCTAGTGAAGACGTTCGTTTTGGCTCTGGTAATAAAGAAAACATCATCCGATTGAGTACCATATTTAGGGACTACATCAATTTTGTTATTTACTAATTTCAGCATAAAATTGGAACTGGCAGTCTCTGCGTGCAGACAAAGAGAGAAACCCGAAGTCTGGCAGCAGATCCCTGTAGTCGACGCCCCTTAGAGGGTAAATTCCAGACATTCTATATGATAGGTATTTTAAAAATCTCCTCTGAATCTTCTCTATTAACAATGTCTGATAAATGTAGCAGGGGCACCAAATTACCGACGCACATTTTGGGACGTACCAATGTATAAAGGAGTGTCTTCAGCGTTCCCATATTCAGAAATTTGCGACATAATCTTATGAGATAGCTAAGTGTACGTGAGGCGGAATTGCAGATGTAATAGATATGTTCAGAAAACTGCAAACGTTGATCAAACAAAATACCAAGGTCGTTTATCTGTGCTTGTCTGGGAATATGGGTATGATCCAGAATGTATGAAAATATTAACGGATTGTTGCAAGTGATAACGGCACATTTGTTAATATTAAGCTTTATTTTGTCGACCGAACTTAAATCTCTCTGATATTCTTCACAGTCCGATGTAGACGATATTTTCGCGAATATTTTTAAACCGTCGGCGTAGGCAAGGACACGGCACCGGAGAAGATATAAGATATCATTAATGTAAATATTGAACAATAGTGGACCCAGGTTCGTACCCCTGTGGAACGCCTGAGGGTATGGGGAATGTATTGGAGTAAAACCCATTATAACAAACATAGCTGGAACGACTATCTAGTTAAGACGCAACTTCGTTGAAGGTAGATGAATTAAAGCCGAACAAACTCAACTTAGAAAGTAGTAAACAATGATCTATAGCATCAAAAGCTTTCGTAAAATCAGCGTATAGTACATCAACTTGGTCGTGTGAATCCAGGCATTAATAAATTGGGTTATCTCTGCTAGATTCGTAACAGTCGATCTCTTCGCCATGAATCCGTGCTGTTGCGTTGAGATTAGCGCTGTACACAGTTATAGAGTCGATCCAACTTCTATCAGTCTTCTTCAATCTTATCTATTTCAAAGAAAATGCTACGTGACATACAATGGGTTCTGTTCCAATAATTTTGTTCTACCTTCTGACGTTCCTCAGGGATCACATTTGGGACCTTTACTATTTGTTTTGTTTATGAATGATTTCCTTCTCCAAGTGAAGTGTCCCATTTTCGTCTATGCAGATGATATAAAAATATATTCTGAGATTTCCACAACTGACGATATCGTTAAACTACAGCAAAATCTGTACGTATTAGTTGCATGGTGTGACCATTTCAAACTTATATTAAGTATTAACAAATGCTGCGTGGTCACTTATACTCGATCTGCTACCCCTCACGAATCCTCGTATTTTATTAAAAACAATATTTTAACCAGTAAGACGGAAATAAAGGATCTTGGAGCCTTATTTGACTCTAATCTTACGGTCAGATGCCATATAATTCATACGTGTTCCGATGTCTACAAAGCTCACTTTGCTTAAATCACTGTACCATGCTTATGTTTTGAGCAAAATGGAATACGCCTTATTAATTTGGTATCCCATCATGCTATTCTATTACTCTGGACCGTGTTCACCGTAAGTTTTTGAAGTACCTCACATTCAAGGCTGATGGTATCTACCCGGAACGTGGTGCATCCCAAGTTGATTTGCTTTTACGCCACGGCATGTCATCTCTAAGCGTAAGAAGGGAGAATATTTGTAGAAAATTCCTAACTAAACTAATGAAAAACATTATTGGCTGCCCGTTCATATTGGAGCGAATGTCGTTTTTGGTTCATTGTATGAACTCTAGGTACGAAGTTACATTTATGGTTCCCTTCGCAAGGACGAACTTCTTGAAACCGACTCCTACCTATATTCTCTCCAACGTGGCCAACAAAATGCTGGATGATCTGTTTGTTTGAGGATGGCTGGGAGATAGACAGCTCTATTTAAGTCCATAGTTTATTTAATTGCATTGCAATGTTACGTAATTATAATTATAATATACCTTGTAATTGCACCTAGCCTGTTGGGTATTAAAGTATATTATCTCTTACTCACAAGAACCATTCGTTCGTGGTTGCCATTATCTTACCCCATCGGTTCATTCGAACAAGATGGATGGCATAGTTATCTATCATTCATTTATTTTATATGAATATTGATTATAGTAGATACTTACCAGTACTTTCAAGGTGTGAACATATGTGTTGTCCGCTGCTAGCAGCTTGTGTCTCTTTCTGGGTATGAACTTGTGTGTTGGTTGCTGCTGGCAGCTTGCGTCTCTCTCTGGGTGTGTGGTTTGTGTTTGTGCGAGCGCGCAAGTGTAGGGTGTTGTATGTTGGCGCGCTCGTGCGTGTGTTTAGTGACCTGTCGCGTTAATTTTGAGAGATCGGAGAACCATATTATTATTATTGAGAAGTATATTATTATTATTATTATTAACAGAATTTCCTCTAAGTCACAAAGAAACACTGCCAAGAGTATTCTAGCGGACTGCGACACCTTAAACTTCTTGGGTGGTGATGTGCTTTTTTTAAGCATAGAGCCTTGCTGCGGGTGCATAATTAGATACACAAGTTTCATCCTTAGAAATAATTTTATTCAATACATCCCTGTCTTTATTACAAAGGTCCAAAAATGCACCGAAACATTCCAGGCGCTGTTTTTACGGCAACGTGAGAAATCTCGCTACCCATTTTGCGCTGACCTTAGTCATGCCAAGATAATCATCAAGAATTTGAAAAAGGCTTGTATCGGTTACTTCAATAATTCTTGCAAGTTGTGCCTTCTTTAGTCGAATATCTTCCGTTATTAATTTTTCGACAGTTCTGGAGTGGTCACTCCCAGGCCGCGAGTCGTCTTCAAGTGATTCCCTACCTTGCTTAAAGAGACTGTGTCACCTATAAACCATAGTTCTTTCCGGACGAGAATCTCCGTAAATAGATGACATTTTAGTATGGGTTGAACAGACTTTCCTAGAACGTTATAACGGCGCGGTTCCTACTCAATTTTCACCATATTTCACACTTTCTTCCCGATTGAGTTTGCTTGGTCGATAGTTCAAACATTACTGACGCAATTATAATAAAGGTTAATATTTATACTAATAATAATTTATACAGATTATGACATGAAAGAGCTCCCCCACACTACCATCCAACCCCTCATTTCGCAAACTTAAAAACGCTCCCTCGTAGTAACTATCACATGCGACACAATTTTAATAACGATGTTGTCATTTTGATGCATTTCGTATATCACTGCAGTTATAAATTAATTTCTTATTGTTATTTTCATTGTATTTTTTTATTTAATTTTTTATACTTCTTTTTTCTCTATATTTTTATTAGTACATTTTGTAATGTAACTAATAAAATGACAAGTTATGTTATTTATTTTTTTTTTCAAGTTATTATCATTATTATAAATTATTTTGATCGATAAAACTTATTACGATTATATCATTAAGAATAAAGAAATTTATCTTTACAAATTATACATTGGAAACGGGTCAAATTGCCATTATTGTATACACATCCATTGATACACATTCACGCTTCAATTACTTTTAATGAAACTATTACAAAGTGCGGAGTTACCCAATGATGCCGCTTTACACATACTCATTTAAAGCGTGCTAATTGAAGGTAACCGTCAGTACTAAACGATTCAGCGGTTTTCAAAACATTTGGCAGATACATACATTTACTTGTAATTAAACTGTACAGATGGAAAATAAACTAATTAATTCGTAATAAATACAAGTGTGTTTATGATAGGCATTTAGATATATCGCAATCAATGAAAGTTCATTTCAACGATTTCCTGCAATGCAGAATTTTATTATTTTTATCGTGTATTCTTTATTATGTTTTCTTTCTGATATGTGATTTATATGTGAAATATTAAAGAATTGTAACAATGTAACTAATCTTCCCACGGCAGAGCTTGATTGAATGGTTTATTAAAGCGTCTTTGTTCTGCACTCGCATAACTCATCTCTGACAATTCCATAATTCACAACTCGATATCCATTAAACACATACATATTTTTATTTGCAAATAAATAAATCATTTCTCATATTAAAGCTTCTTTCTACGTAATCTAACAACTCAAAGAAGGTATAAAACCCCTTACCACAATTAAGAATCGTGTTTAAAGTTGTGTGCGATTCTGTGTGTTAGCTTTACAGTGCTCCATGTGCAACACTTTGATTAGTAGCTTTATCTACTGATTATGACAACTTAGTTGTCGAAATACGTATTTAGGATACCATTATTAACTGTGGTAAGGGGTTTTATACCTTTTTTGAGACTCGATGTTTCGCTGCTAATACTGCCAGCTTCTTTAGGATCTGGTATCAGACTAATTCTCTTCATTAATAAAACCATACACACGAAAGATGACATCGAACACAAGAAATTTGCAACACTTTGTAGAACTCTGACGAACTTTACAACTGATCCAGATGATATATTAGTGAGCTTGGATGTAACCTCGTTATTTACCAACATACCAACGAATAACGCGATAACAGTAATCAGCGATCTTGGATTACCTGCTGATACTACAGATCTTGTGAAGTTGTGCCTGTCAACTAAGTACTTTCTATGGGATGGCAGTTACTACGTACAGGAGAAAGGCACGGTAATAGGGACCCCACTATCACCAGTAATAGACAACTTATTCATGGAGGCCTTCGAAGAATTAGCTATAGACAGCAGCGAGTGGAAACCGAAGTGCTGACTACGATTTAGCAATATGGAAATTAAAAGCTACAGGAATTCACATCAACCGACAACCCGCATTTATAAAATTTACGACGGAAATAAAAGAAGAAGGGAAATTACCATCCCTGGATGTACTGGTACACCACACGCAGTCTAGGAGACTACAACATACAGGAAGAAAAGTCACACCGATACATAGCTACTTGTAACATCCCATTACCATTCTAAACAGAAGAGAGCTCTTATCAAAACGCTAATACATAGAGCAGGGACGATCAGCGACGTTGGACAATTGGAGGAAGAAAAGCGACACGTCAAGGAAGCACTGCAGAAGAACGCTTACAGCAATAAATAGATAAGAAGAGCTCTAGGAAAGCCCAGAACGGTAGCGCCACCAAAGGAAACGGAACCAGACACAGGATTCGTCAGTCTACCTTACATCTCTAAGTCACCGAGAAAATAGGAAGGATCTTACCTAAGAAGAATGTAAAAGTATTAGTAGCACAACCGCTATTCAACACAACTTTTCTGGGATCAAGGGTAAATTACCAGGAACTAAGAGAGAAGGTGTTTACAAGTTAATATGCAAGTGTGGGAAGACAAACAGGAAGATCGGTTAGACAAAGAGGTAAGGAACATCAGAGCGATAAACGAAGAAATAGAATTGGACAATCAACGGTTGCAGAACATGTACACAAGAACAGATGCAAAGTGAAATTTGAAGAAGCAGAAGTATTAGCTGCAACGAAGAACTGCCATCGAAGAATTATTAGACAAGCTATCGAAATAGAAAAACATCAACCTCGAAGACGACTATAGATTCAGCAACACTTGGAAGATTCTACTACGAGAATCCGTCACGACCAATGGAGCAAGATGGTCACACACTAGTGAACTAAAACCATAGGAAGAATGATAACGAAGAGAATCAGTCTGATACCAAATCCTGAAGAAGCTGACAGTATGATCAGCGAAACGTCGAGTGAAATTACGACGACAGAGCGAAACACGCAAGAAGATTGTGCTACATATTTTAAATTTCACGAAAAATGCGAGAAATTGTCTTGTTTATAGGCTAGGGCACAGTGTAAATCTTACCAATAGGATCAGTTCTTGTAGGCACCTTTAGTCTTTTGAAATAAAACCGCAATACGCGCACGTAACTGCACATGTACTCTTTCTCTCTCAAACATGTGCTACAGTAAGCGTAAGGGATATCAGACTGTTTGACTTCTTGAATAAGCCGTCTACCTATTTCAGTGGAAACCTGCATTTAATAAAGGAAATAAATACATACGCAGTTATTGCGCGAGTTACCATTTTATTTCAATAATTTTCAAGAGTAAATACTACTGGTAAGGTTTATATTGTGCTTAGAATGCGTCGATCTTTTCCAAGGAGGTCTTCTTCTTCTTCTGTTTTGGGTTGGACTATCCCCAATATATCAATTCCACTCTGTTAGTCTCGATAAAAGCCACATCCTCCCCAGGGGAAGTTTGAGTACCGTCATAGGATCCAATAAATATCTTCCGGAATGTTTCTGTTTTCAGTTCTTTACACGTGCATATTACATGAAGGCTAGCTTTCTCCTGTTTTTCACATCTCCTACACCAGGGCTCGCTAACCAAGCCCATGCTGTACAGATGCTTCCTTAAAGACAATGTCCGGTTATTAAGCCGGTAATTGTTTTAATTTCTTTTTTGTTAATACGAATTAGGTTGGCTGAAAATCTTCTGTCCAGCTCCTTTAGTAGTATTTCAGTACGGAGTTGACCTTCCGTTAACCTCCATTTCTCTTATGCTCTCTTTCTAAGCATAGCCAGATATCCAATTGAACTTCCTATTAGTACCTTCTTTGATCAGTTCGTCGGTTATCTTATTGCCTTTAATTCCCTCATGTCCTAGCACCCACATCAGCGATACAGTATTGTCATTTTCCAGTTTATTGAGGACCTATTTGCAATATTTCACAAGTTTAGATCTGGTAGATGGATTCATAATGGCTTTAATAGTTGCCTGACTATCAGTTATTATGTTGATTTTTTTGTTTGCGCAGCCGGCTTCCGAATTTCCTCGGCGCAGGCTGCGACTGCAAACAATTCGGCCTGGAAAACCGTCGTATATTTTCCCAAACATATATTTATCTCCCTTTCAGGGCACATTCCGCAGATGCCTGCACCTGTTCGCTGATTGTATTGATCCATCGGTGTACCAGAAGCCAGCACCACAATCGCTCGAGCGATTTTTGCCTGTTCCCTGGTCGGTATAAATATGTTCAGCTTAGCTGTAAACATAATCTCAGGTGCCATACTGTCCGCCGGCACTTGAAATACCGGCTCTTCAAGTATAGTTGCTGTGATATCTGTATGGCCCTCTACAACCTTATTAGGACACCGTACGTCATTACAAATAGTTCGAGCGGAGGGAGATCCACGATGGCTTTCATGGAGGCGGTTCTCGTGCTATTCATAGCTCCCGTAATTTCCCTGTCGCTGGAGAGTCACCGACGATGTCAGCTCAGTCCTCCTTCACCAGACAACTGCCCCGTAGGTAGCCGTTGGTCTTACTACTGCTGTGTACAACCAGTGTACCACATTTGGTTTTAGTCTCCAGGTCTTGCTAACAGCTCTTCTGCAACTCCAGAAGGGCTGCATCGCCGTGTCTGCCACTGCAACTAGGTGTCTGTTCCAATTCAGTTTCGCATCAAGTGTTATGCCTAGATAATTCACTTCATTTGTTAGTTCTAACTCTTGTCCAAGCAACCTTACGTTGCGCTGATCATTTAGTTTTCTCATGTTGCTAAAGGCTACCAACTTGTTTTTTTGAGGATTGACAGTTAATCCCTCATCAAGGCACCATCTTTTTTGCAATTCGCAGAGCATTTCGCATTATGCTCGCCACTATCCCCGGGAATTTCCCCTGGGACACAATGATAATGTCATCGGCGAACCCCTGCGTCCATATTCCCTGGAAGATTATCCACTACTAAGACTCCATAGTAGCGGTCACAATACGTTGGAAGTAGCTTTTTTGAAAATTCTGTTCGAATTATAATTTTGGCCAGGTCAGGAACACCTTCGATATTCTCACAAAACTTTCTCCAAACCTTCCTTTTGCTCTCTTTGATTTTATCATTGTATTTATTGAGTAGAACCCTGTAGGCTTCCCGATTACCTGTTTTCTTCGCCTTATTAAGTGACCAGCGAGTTTCTTTCCTTAAATTGGTTAACTCTGTATTCCACCAGGCAGCCCGTCTAGCTATACGGCGCTCCCTAAGGGGACAGTTATTTTCATAGCAGAAAAGAATTGTCCGTTGCAACCAAACAACAGCCAACTCCAGCTCTTACACATTCCCTATTCACAAGGACGCATGAAGCATCCTTAGAAATGAACCGTGGTCATGTAGAGCAATTTCTTTAGTTTTACTTTAAATTATCTTTTGTTTGATGTATATTTTCATTAGATATTTTTCATAATTTTGAATAAAACAATGTTAAATCAACTACATGTGAGACAGTATAATTTTTTTAACACGGACTATAGAAATTTATATTTATATTTTTCTTTATTACATTATCTAAACTTAACTTAATTTTCATATTTATGTCGTATTAAATAAATTAATAAGGCAATATATACACTACTCAGAAAATAAAAGTAGTCACCTTTTTGAATTTCGATACTTTTTTATATTTTAAGAGATTTGGATTAAACCTGAAATATATATTGAACAGTCATTTATTCACGTAATTACAAAATTGTGCTCGAATACTTCTTGTTATAGGCAACTTATAACCTCAAATGTTCGAACAATACAAAAACTTAAATGAAGAAAATAACTTAAGAATAAATGTTTAAGCAGGCTTTGAACCATTTTAGTGTCAAACAATATTAGACCAGTTTGACAGTTTATTATCATTTAAAAAAAGCAATGGCTCAGCAATTAATGCCGATAGAAGTTAGTAGAGCTGTAACTTTACTTGAAGAAGGATATTAACAACGTTATATTGTCCCACAGCTTGGGATTGTGCAAGAAACTGTGCGGAAGCTTTGGAAACGATATCTAGAAACAGGTACTCTAACAACGCGAGCAGGTAAATGTCGGCAGAGGAAAACTACGGCAGGTAACGACCGTTTTCTACGATTGCAAGCCCTTCCAAATCGGATACAAACTGCGCGTGGCCTGTAAGAACATGTAGTGTGGGCAAGAGGAACAAGAATTAGCGACCAAACCGTCCGCAGTAGGCTAAGAGAGGCTGATTTTATAGCAAGACGTCCTGTAAGAGTACCTAAATTGACCAGAGAACATCGTGGAAGAAGATTATAATTTGGAAGAGAACACTTAAACTGGCAACTTCATCATTGGACTCCTGTTATGCTTAGCGATGGGTTTAAGTTTGTTTTGTCAGGTAATGATGGACGTGTAAGAGATTGGAAGAGGCCTGTAGAACGTTTCATGTCAAATACAGTGAACAAAACCGTCCTTTTTGGTGGTGGAGCCATAATGGTGTGCACGCATCTTGTTGTTATTCGCAATGGTGGACTAACAACTCGAAGGTACATTGACGAGATTGTAGAGCCTCAAGTGATCCCTGGAGCAAATGTTGGCCAAAATTTTATTTTTATGCAAGACAATGCCAGACCGCGCGTTGTTGCTCAAATCTCCACTGATTATCTTGATGATCACAATATCCATAAAATGGATTGGCCCGCATGCAGCGCCAACATGAATCCAATCGAACATGTTTGGGATCAATTAGGCAAACACGTTCGACGACGTCTAAATCCTCCAATTACAACTGAACAGTTGGGACAGGCCTTAATTGAAGAATGAGACAATTTTCCCCAAGATGCTTTGCGAAGGATTATTTGTAGCATGCCACGATGCTGCGCAGCACTTGTGCAGACAAGAGAAGGCCACACTAAATATTAATTTCACAAGTTTGTACAAATGAGTCAAGTTCTCAAACTTTTTTTTGATTTAACTTGATTTCAACCACTTTAATGTTGCACATCTTAGTAGACGAAAGGTAGTAAGTAGTAGGTTGTTAAAGTGTTTTTCTGTTTTTAATTTGTCAAAATTGGTTCAATAAATAATGGATCATTACATATTTTAAGTTTCATCTAAATCTATTAAATCTAAAAAAAATATCGAAGTTCAAAAAAGTGAGTATATTTTTTGAGTAGAGCAGTTTGAAATACCTTTAAATTACGGCAAAATACGTTTATTTTAAATAAAGAATCGATAAAAATAAAAGCAAAATTGAGATTGTGATTGAAAGTAATAAATACATAGAAAAGCTCTTAACGTAGTATAGATTAATTTCATTTTCAGGATGAAGTATGTACAGTAAAAAAGATTTTAATTAAATCACCAATTGTTTCATAAAACAAAAAGCACATGGTGATATAACCACATTAAAAGCACTACACTGCGAGGTTTGTGATACATCACATTGCTATTAATTAGATAGCGTTCGCATATTAGTATAATTCAGAATATATAGTTCAGTATAAATAAATTATTTCTAGGCATACAAGGTGATAAAAAAAATGGAACTGAAAATAGTACACACAAAGTAAGGACAAATGAAAGTGATAAAAGTTCTAAAGTAACTGGGATATTCATACTTACAGTTTAAGAGACTCAAAGACACTTGCCATGGTTTTCTATTAACCTCTAGGCAGGAATTGTTAATGGTACTCTCATCGAACCATTTATTTTATCACATCGTTTACATGTCAGAAATTATTTAATAGTTTTACGAAACAATTTACCAGAACTTTTAGAAGAGGTGCCTTTAAATATGCGTCAACACATGTGGTTTCTGCATGATGGCGCTCCACCTCATAACAGTTACGAAGTGCGTGAGGATTTAAATAATACGTTTGGTGACCGATGGATCGGTAGAGGTGGGCCTATTGCATGGCTACCTAGATCACCCGACTTGAACTCGATGAACTTTTATGTATGGGGACATAGGAAAAATTTGGTATTCAATAACGATAATCAAATTGAAAACATTCAATTATTGACCATACGTCTTCAAAATGCTGCAGACACAATAAACAGGCAAGATATCAGAGTGTGTGGATACGGCGAGTACAAGCTTGTATTCAAGCAGAAGGCGGTAACTTCGAACATTCGTTCTAGGAGGTGTTCCTGTGTTGCTCCTGTGTGTCGTTCCTGTGAATATCTCAGCTACTCTACAACTTCTATCACCATTTCTTTCTAATTTGCCATTATTATGCTGTGTACCGTTTTCAGTTAATAATAAAGCTCCATTTTTTTATCACTCTGTATATTTCAATTCTACCTCATTGGCGTGTAGAAGTTGTATAATATCTCTTATTTTATCTCTCTCCCTCTCTCTCTCTCTCTCTCTCTCTCTCTATATATATATATATATATATATATATATATATATATATATATATATATATATATCTATATTTATCTCTTATTATTATTTATTATTTTATTCTCGTTATTCTGAAATATGTCAATGTCGGTGTGTTCTTAATGTTACACTTATTTCAAAGTATTTTACGGACATATTTTGGGGTCCCAGATTAATGGCTAGCAGTAACCAACAAGCAAACTAGGACCCCATTTGCCTTGGTTATCGCTTTTCCATGATTGCAAAGTCTTGGTGAAAACGCCCCACCATGTTCCTCGTTTACGGCATCTGAACGTTCCGGAAAGAAATCGAGATAAGCATTCAGAATATGAATCATTAAAGACATGCTACATTCCATTTCTCTGTAAGCACTAAGTAATTCAGTTAAATGATCTTATTTTCAGCTTTGACATTTCCTAGGATATTGATCACACAGATTCTGGTTGTTTTGGGATACAAAGTTCTTCACTATATTCGACTTCAGTCCGATGCCTAGTATGTTAATGAGGTAAAAGTAACCATCTGTGGGATTGTCTTTCGGTTCTCTCAACATCCTTGGTATCGCAAAGCGCCTTTTACATTTTGTACCTTTCAACCAACCTGTTAACAATGCTACACAAGTTTTACAACATATGTGAGAAACCTATGTAATCTTGATCTTCTATATGAACTTCGAAATAAAGTTCGAAAGCTCTTGGTACAAATTCAGTGAAAATACGTTTTTTGCGATTTAAAAGTTACTTCCCCATAGACATAACAAAAATTCTTGACATTATTTACACACTACCTAGGCGTTGTACTTACTTATTAATTCACAGTCAATCACAGTACATAAATAAAGATAAATCAAGTATGTAGAATATAAACACGTTAGTCACGATATTTTGCGGCACGACATAGGAAATGCAGTACTTCACATGCCGGTAAATGATTACTAAAGCACAATATCTGATTTGGGTGCATGTAATAGGACTGAGCTTGTGTTAACATGGTACGTTCGTCACTGCTAACACATTATACAATGTGGTACAATGCATATGTTGAACACTTGCAAAATAAAAATGTTTGTTACTTAAAATTCAATTTTTAATTTCATTTTTAGTGTGCCGAAATACACCAGAAACACCTAAATTTCAATGTCACAAAATATGTATTTAACAGTGTAATTAGCGCTTTAAGAATTATTGTTCTTCCAACAACTTGTGTATATAATGCGTAATCTTGGGCCATCAACTGAACGTTTGGTAATCATTTGAAACAAATTTAATATGAAACTTATGAAAAGAGAACTCTTAGGTAAATCTGATAGAACTACTTTTCGCGTAATTTTCCCACAATATCGTGAAAATTTCGTTTATATATTTCTTCCGCTATACGTATGCTATGTACACATGCATACCAAAGAACAAACTACTATGCTTTTAGTGGTTCTATTTTAAGTAAATGTGGGAAAAGCAAATACACCTGTCCATAGACCGGCTCTTTGTTGATGAAAGCAGGTGTAAACATATATACTTATTCATCGCATCTCCGAGTGTCTGTTTACATTACGACAACCAGATAAATTATTCTTTTTGTACACATATTTTGCTTTTGTTATTATGAATTATTCTCCAAGAAAATCATTTTTGTGCTCAGCAATGAATTTGATAGAAGACTTTCCAAAACAAGAGAGATTTTATTCGAAATGCGGATTATATTGTTAATATACACTGTGTCCCCGGATGGAGTTCACAAGAGGAAAAAAAATTATTTTTGATTTTACGACAAAAAGTCATTCTTTATAAAAAGTTCTGCTTGTTGAACAAATAAGTTTACCATTAGAAAATCTAATATTAAATGTACAGAATGTTCATAAATTAACGTAATATGAAGATGCTTCAAGAGAGAAGTACCATTTATTGTAGTTTTTTAGATTAAATACAAAATTTCAATCATAAAGAAAGTCAACAGAAATTATTATACTTCCAACTTCCACACATTTCTCCAGTCTTTTAATAAATTCACCATATACTTTACATATGGTTTGTGGTTCATTTATTTCAATCACTTTTAATATTTCTCGATCATGAGGCAAGTCATCTGTGTAAACTTTCTGTTTTAAAGTACTCTATAAAAAAAAACAATGAGCGTAAGGTCAGACGATTTAGGAGAAAATTTATTGGGTCCCAATCTTCCCATCCATTTTTCATCAAATTGATTTGTCAACTACTGCCGTACCAAAAGCGTCGAATGTGCAGGGAATCCGTCTTATTGCCAAAAAATGTTACGCCTTATTTCTATCGATAAATTATCTAGAAACGGTAATAGACAAGTTTCCAAAGGACGTACATTCGAATTTTTGTCAATAAAATATGGGCCGACGATTCTTTCGTAAATAATTCCGCACCCAACATTCACTCTTTCTTGACTAATGCTCAATTGCCGAGCAATTTTTTTTGCGTAATCCGGCGATTTCCTCGAATCAGTGCATTCACGTCTCTTTGAATCTTGTCAAATACCATAATTTCGCCTCTATGGTGGAGTTTTGTACGTTGAACCCACTAGCGAACATTCTTCACATCCCTACAGTCGTTGGATTAAACAGCTTTTAAAAGCCTGTAAATTTCGATGAACACGCACCTTCCAGAGCTAAAAAATTTATCACTGATCGCTGCTTGGTACACATTTCAGAAATCGAACTCATGATAAATGGCACTGTTACTCAACGACGCACAATAGGGCTAAATTCGAAAAAGCTAGTCAAAACATGGTCTCCATGAAAATTCATGAAATGTTGTAGTCGGGGGGTTTCGTCGTTGATTACAAAATCGATGTTAGATTTGACAAAAACGAATTTCGGCCTGAAAATTGTGGATCATTTTAAATACAAATATTTCCTTACTTATACAATTGACTCAATGACGATTTTTTTCTGTCACTGATAACGATTTTAAAAATAGACGTTCGAAATAAAAACTGCACCAAAACAAATAAAACATAATACTGCCAATGAAAAACATTTTCACATGGTAAAATTATCACTGTACGATAACGAGTAAATTGAATGTAATTTATTGTACACACAAAATTTTCAGTTAAATATTTTTAGTTATTTGTTCGAATTATTAGATATTTTTTCTATTTTGCGTTCGAAATAAACTCATTATGAAACCCAAAACAGTATCGAAATGAGCTTCATTTCGATACACTTTTTTTCATTTTTCAATGTTGGCGTTGTTCGAATACAGAAATAAATATCATTGCTGTCATTTGATTTTAAGAATTTATGTACATTTGACAGATATGATATATGTCCGTATTTTACACAAACAACGTATGCTGTATACAATTGACAACAACATATATATGTTTCTATGTCACTCATGTTTATAATTTTAAATGAAATATCAACTAATATTAACGAAAATTAATAAATAATATGTAATATAATATACTTCGCGGATAGCAAGATGTAAATTTGAAAATGTCAAGTATCACTGCATGCTTTATATAAAAATTAAACTCTGACCTTTCAAATTAAATAATTCCAATTTAAGCAATTTATTAATGTAAAAAACGAAAAATAGAAAAAATAGTATAAAAAACTCGTTTCATAAGGCCTTTTGCCGCACTCGCTCTTGAGAAAACTCGCCGCTATCGCGGCTCGTTTTCTAAACTGATCTCGTGCGGCAAAATGGTGCCTTATGAAACTTGTTTTTTAATATACTATATTGTAATTATTATCATATTATTGTATATCGTCCTAATCTCTTTCTTCGTTTCAGTAACATTATAGCAAAATTAAAAAAAAAAACATAATTTACCTGTTCTACAACAAAATATTAAAAACAGTTAATAAAAATGGATCGTTAAGGCTATACAATTATGGGGAGATGTAATTCCGGAATTGTTGGGCATAACAGATTCTTGGTAAATAGTGCCTACTGCAACAATAAGCGTCGTAAATGTTTAACAATCTAACGTTAATCTTAAATGTAAAACCTACAATTGTAATATTATCTCTATAGGTATACAAATTATTTAGGGAAAGGCGAAAATGAATTTAGGTGGGATGTACCTGCTTATAAACAATCTCTTGAACCCATTCATTAATAAACTGAAAGATATAGAATAGAAGTGTACTAATGCTATTTCTGCTGAATAGGATAATATAATCATTAACTTTATGATTATAATCTGTTAAGGTACCTGACTTTACAAACCTTATGCCCTATAGCTAGGATAATATCCGTTTACTACTTAAATAATATAATTATATAAATTTGTTTTTTACATCTTGCATATAAATACTGCTTTGACCATATTTTATATAAAATTGCATATTTGTTCATATTTTATAATTTATTTCTAAAGTGCACCGTAAAAAATATATAAAACCACTTATTCATAATATGTATATCAAAATTACAGTAATAGTCCGCATGAGCATTTCCGTACAGCGAGAATTCCCAGATTTGTGTTTATCAGGTCGGGGAAGTTCCAATGAATCTACGAGCAACGAGCTTGTGTTTAGTTAGTTCTCGAAAATATATGTACACAACAAAATTTAAATAGCAAAGTACTTCTTGTGATACCCTCATTTGAAAATGAAATTATATCTTTTGAAAATTTTATTCGTTATATCTCCAACAGCAAAAATACTATTTCGCTTTTACTTTATTTCAAATTTAATTTTACAAATTTCTATTTTCTCCTATTAACCTAAAACGTTCTGTATATCATTTCATGTAAGCTAACTACTACCATATGTTAACGCATCGAACTTCATATAATAAATTATGATTTGTATTGTTTATATGAATAATCAATTTAACCCAGATCGATAGGTCAACATGGTTATTTAAAATTGTCTTAAATATTAAATGACCTCGTTTAATTTATATTTGAAACGTTATTGTTTTGTTAATGCGTAACAGAGCAATGACTGTATGATAACCGGCTTCTCTGTTCTGAATTATGGACCATATAACAAATAATATGCAATATAATATCAGTGATTTGGAGGATTACTTTACAAATGATATATTGCAAATTAATTACAAATGCCGCCCAACATATTTTACTGTACCATGTTTTCAAAAAGTGTGGTAGATAACAATGATAACTGATAATTAGAGAACGGACGCAATTTCCATAAAACGCAATCGGCAATTGGAATTGTGTATAACGTCGCTCAGTACATCCCGGCGTAATTCAATGAAGTATTTGTTTGACTTACTCGGACACTTAACTGCTAATTACATCCTAATTTTTGTGATAGTTCCTGTTTAATATCGTTTGATTGAATCTATTTCTACCAATTATTTCGACGTAAGAGTGTGCATTAAAATTTCGTTCAGTTTCAATAACTTACGCACGCATTTTTAGTTTTCATTTATTTAGATCTAGAGTATTGTTTAAGTTACTTTTTCAGACATAATATGGAAGAATGTCGAGAACGGCATTATAAAACAATGGCGAGTTGGATTGACGGTCATACTGATTGTATGTCCATTGTCAGGATTCCGAAATTTATTACAAAATCCGTAAAATATCGTCAAAAATTCGTCACTTAGGATCGCAAACACATTTGAACTCTGTAAAACTTTTATGGCGGCTAATATTCCATTAAATAAACTTAGCAATCCCACTTTAAAAATATTTCTGAAAAAATATACTGGTCGAAATGTTCCTGATGAATCAACTTTACGCAAATATTATGTTTCTAGGTGCTATACGAGAACAGTAGAACGCATTAGAAGCCATCTTTTAAATCAATACATATGGATAAGCGCCGACGAAACGGTGGATATGTTAGGACGCTGTGTGGTAAATGTTGTAGCTGGTGTACTACATCCAACTATTCCATATAACGCATATGTAATAGCAACAAAAGTTATAAATACAGTTGATGCGGAAACAGTTGCTAAAACGATTAATGAGAATATTCAAAATATACTTCATTCCGACGACAGGTACAAAGAAAAAGTACTTTTATTTGTAAGTGACAGAGCTGCATATATATTAAATGAAACATATCCTAATTTGCTGCATATTACTTGTGTAGCATATGTTCTCCGCAGAATCTGTGAATATATCAGAGCACCTTTCCAGAAGTTGATAGACTTGTATCCGCTTTTAAAAAATTTTTAGAAAAGCACCATTGAGAGTAGCTCTTTTCAGGGAAAAATTTCCATCTCTGTCACTGCCTCCCACTCCAGTAATAACCAGATGGAGAACATGGCTGGAAGCTACTAGTTATTATGCTGAGAATTTCGATAGTCTAAAACATTTCGTAACACTGCTAAAGGAGGATGCTAGAAGTATTGGTGAGTGCAAGTAGCTCACACAAATCACAAATTTAAAAAATCAGTTGTACTTTCTTGACGAACACGTTGGAAAATTGCCAAAACTAATCACTTATTTTGAAAATCGAAATCTCAAATTAAATGACGGATTAACCACATTAGATGTGGCTGTTAATAATTTGAAAAGTATTCCAAGTGACTTCAGATGTGGCCTTCGGCAAAAGTTTGAAGCAATTCTTAATAGAAATCCAGATTTAATTACATTGCAGCAATTATGTATGGAGACAATTCCACAAAATCTAACGGCTAAATATGAAGAAATAAAAGAATATTTCCAGTATGCACCTATAACCAGTTGCGATGTAGAAAGGACGTTTTCTATTTATAAGGATGTACTTAATTCAAAGAGAACAAAATTGACAGAAGAAAACCTTGAGAAACTATTGCTAGTCAATATTAATACTTCTTTACTCAACTTGAACGACAAAATGAACAAATAAAAACGTTCCAATTATAGAAATAAAATTAAAAACTTTAAAAATACAACTTTTCAACAAATACATATGTATTTCGTAATTTTATAGATCACCACCCGTTTGTTTTCCAATTATATAAATAAAATTAAAAACTTTATAAATACAACTTTTCAACAAATAAATATGTATTTCGTAATTTTATAGATCACCACCCGTTCGTTTTCCAATTACATACTTAAATAAAATTAAATATTTTAGAAATACAGCCTTTCGCCAGGTACTGCACTGGGTGGTAAGCGTGTCCGTTCTCTACTGATAATGAAGATATAGTCATGCGGATTTTATTGTTATTTTGAAAGTTTCGACCTGTCTGTGCATCAAATTTTCCATGAATTATGATCTAAATAGTTAAGAAACTAAAGCTATGAGGCACGCCATTGTTATGGAGTTTGAAACAACTGGCTCGGTTATAAATAAATCATCACAATTGTATCACCAGTATGTTTGATAAAATTAAAATTATTACGGTTTGTGCGCAAGGATTTTCAGCTTAGAGGATGTGAATAAAGATTTGAGCCTTTATCCATGTAAAAGTCAATTGATTTCAGAATTTTATTTAACTGCTTTAATAGCTACGATGTCAATGCTTCTCCTGTTTCGGTTTGGTTAGATGATGAAATATATATTTGATTAAAAGACTTCGTAAATAATCAAACTTTCAAATATCTACAAAAAATTCTAGAGCATCCATTGAATTCAGACAAAAACATTGTGTGCATAATAGCCTTAGCCTTAGTTACGTCGATTACAATGGATTCAGGTCATTTACTTACTTTGTGACGTCGTGAGTGGTTTAGGATTTAACTCTAAGACCTTTTCTTCTACCATGTTCATCGACTTCACATGAGTAAATACTCATATCTTGTTGCGTTTACAAGGAGACCGAATCCTGTGCTTGCTTCTTATATTAGAAAACACTTCTGTAACGCGTAGTACAAAGTAGAGCTGTGTCGTTCCAGCCGGACCCGGTCCAAAGGATTCGTTCCGCTGTTGGATATAATCGGACCCGGTCCGCAACTTGTCTGAACTCGATCCGAAGGAACGAATTCAATACTTTTATTGAATTCGTTCTTTACGCGTACGGTACCGATTCTCGCTAGCGTCAAGGCATATCATATTCCGATATTCGAAGTGTAAACCATCTAAACATTAGTGATTCAGATTCAGACAGTCAGACACATAACTTACTGGGATGTTTACGTTTTAAAGAGTTTGAATATTGTAGAGATACGCATATTACGCATATACATATACTGAAAAAGCAATAAATTTTATTTGACGAAGGTATTAGATATTTATTATATGAGACACATATAGATATGTATATGTGTGCTTATATTTTTTATCTGAATTATGGCTAATGTGACTATGTATTATACATATATGTATACATACAATGTATACAGAGTGCACTTTTCGTCTTATACCATAACACCATAATTAATAAAATGACAAATGAATACCGTCGATGTCGTTGTATATTTATAAAATAAGATAAGTTTTAAATAAATATTCTAGGGTGTTGGTCTAAATTTCTCAAGGGGTATGCAAGAATTAGTAATCTTCCACCTTTTCTGTTGTTTAGTCGTGCATACGTGTGTATAAATATAAAGAAGTGTTCAAAAAGTATTTTATAATGGAAAGAAAACGAAGTGATATTTGGAATTTTTTTACTGTAACAAATGAAAATTCTGCGAAGTATAATTTTTGTAATAGTCCATTTTCCTACAAAGGAGGAGCTACTGGAAATTTAACAAGACATTTAAAAAGAAAACATCCATTTTCATTAACGGACGAGAGAAGGGAAGATATTTCAGTGAAGGATTCAGAAACCAATGTATCCGAAGATATTTCAATTGCTACTTCTGATATAGAATTAGCAATTCCAAGTACCAGTACTAATACATCCGTTGTACCAAAAAAAACGAAAATTATTCAGACAACATTAACAAATTTTCAAAGAAGGGCTTTATCTAAACAACAATCAGTGAAATTAGATGAACAGTTATTAACAATTATTGTTGCTGAATATCAGCCGTTTAGTTTGGTAGAAGATAGAGAATTTAGAAAATTCGTACAAATGTTGAATCCCAATTATACACCTCCTTCAAGAAAGACAATAGCAAACGTGATATTACCACAACTGTATACAAGAGTTCACACAATAGTTAAAGAGTTATTACTGTCATCTACTGAGCATATTGCTATTACTACTGATGGATGGACGTCAATTAGTAATCAGTCTTATCAAGCATTAACAGCGCATTTTATTGACGGTGAAAATAAATTAGTGTCTGTTCTATTGGGATGTTACTGTACCGAAGTAAGTCACACTGCACAAAATTTAGCTAATATTATAAAGTTAGCTTTAACTGATTGGCAAATTTCTGAAAATGTTTGCGCCGTGGTTACAGATAATGCAGCAAATATTACAGCAGCAGTCCGTGTCTTAAGGTGGCAGCATATACCATGTTTTGCGCATTCGTTAAATTTAATTGTACAAAAAGGTCTTCATCAAATAAATGCTACACAGAATAAAGTGAAGTCTATTGTAGAATATTTTAAACGAAGTCCCATAGCAACAGCAAAACTACAAAATCTGCAAAAGCAAATGGGTTTTCCTGTGCTGAAAATGAAACAAGACGTAAGTACAAGATGGAACTCCACGTATGATATGTTTGATAGAGTTACAAAAATTAAAGATCTATTACAATCAGCTATAGCCGTTACAAACGCCACTCATATATTATCAACTTGTGATTTCGAAATTATTTCTTGGTCTTGCAAAATATTAAAGCCATTTAAAGACATTACTGATGAAATAAGTAGCGAAGATACTACTAATAAGATTTCAAAATATAGAAGAACATCCTATATACAGTGATTCAACATTTTTAGATCCGCGTTTCAAGAAATATGGTTTTAATGAAGAAAGTAGTTATAAAAAGACGTATAACAAAATTCTGCAAGAGGTAGTCTCATTAATTACGAAAAAAAAGAAGGAAATTTAACAATACAGTGTGAAATAATCGAAAAGGACGTACTAAAAAGTGGAGAGGAAGATATTTGGAATAATTTTGACAAAGAGATTATGAAAATTGAAACTGCTTTCAATCCCACTATTGAAGCCACGATTGAAGTAGAAAAATATGTTCAAGAACCTTTACTGACCAGAAACCAAGATCCTCTCAGATGGTGGGAAGATAGAAGATATGTCTATAAACATTTGTATTCGATCATGAAAGGTCGTTTTTGCATTCCAGCTACTTCTGTTCCTTGCGAACGTATTTTTTCAAAAACGGGTCAAATATTAACAGACAGACGCAGTAGCTTGTCTCCATCAAAAGTAGAGAAAATTGTCTTTTTAAATTATAACTTAAAATTTTTACAAAATTTTTAGTAACTAATATTTTTTAATAAATATAGTAAGTATATTAAATGCTGCTATAAAAGATAAAATCTATAAAAAATTACGTAATAAGTAGGCAAGTAAGTTTAATTTGTTGGTTATTGAAAGACTTAAAATTTATGTGTGTTTGTAATTATATTTTTTTTTATATTTCCTTATATTTATTTTTTACTATATCTGTACCCTTTCAAAAATAAAATAATAAATTTGATTAGTAAAAGCAAAAGTTGTTATTGTTTTATTTTTAAATAAGTGTAAATAAATTAATTTTTAACTACTGGCAATCAGTAATAATTTACTATTTCTGTACAAGTAATAACGAAAAACAACGTAAGTATAATTGATATAATTATTGCACTATGCAAATATTAATTACATTTACATAGCTTCACGTATTGATAGATTTGATAGTTCTCCGTTCTAAAGATTCAGTCCGAACCTTTCAACCTACATATATGGCTTGACGGTACGGTACACGATCCATTGGTTCTACGATACACGGGTCCACGCTCTCATATCAATACCGATGTCGGTCCGGATGGACCGAATCCAGCGGACCCGTTCCGATCCTAGTGCGGACCCGGAATGAACGAATCCACAAAAGGAACGACATCGCCCAGCACTAGTACAAAGACATAAATATTTCTAGGCTTGATAACGTGAAGAGGAGATGCATTTACCCACCGATTTCGTGTATTTTAACATCTTTGGATTTTCTCCTATGGCAATACGTCATATTTTTTCTCTGTGAATAAACAAAGAATTATAAGGGACCGTAAAAACAATATATTTTTGTTGCTGGTAAAACAGAGACACATTTGCGCTAAGATGTATTTTAAAATTGAATCTCGCGCATATTCGCAATCTGCAGAAGTTGTGGTGGCCATTTAGCTGATATTATGGTTAAACATAAATATCATATTGAAAAATTCGTGAAAAGTCACATCTATCTCGGAATGTGTAGTTGTATTTGAACACAGCATCCTGAAGGCAGACATGACATCCACTTCTATACTTCGCGTATATATAGTTAATATATTGAACTTACTGCAAATGAAAACGAATGAGTATTGAATCTCACTTTACTTGTTGATCGACCTAATTTTGTTGAATATGAGGGTACTAGATCGCACAGATTTCCTATGAGGAGTGGAGTTCCATAGGGCTTTGTTTCGGATCCTCTGCTCTTTGTACTGTACATAAATGAATTGCCAGCTATGCGCAGGTCAAACTGTTTATTGTACGCTGATGATGTGAATATTTATGGTAAACTTAACAGTTTCGCTGACTGTGAACTGATTTAAATATTATAAATGACTGGTGTGCGAATAACTAAATGCTAACAAGTGTAAGGTTCTGTCTTTTTCTAAGAAGGAAGTCACAGTTCAGTACCATTACAGTGTAAATGGCGATCGTTTGAGCAGGGTGGAAGTTTTTAAGGATCTTGGAGTCTGGTTTGAAAACTCGATTACATTTAAGAAACATATCCGTCAGGTATGCAATAAGCCCACAAATACTCTAAAACAGACAAAACTGCTTTATCTACACACAAACTACAACGCGATCACCATTTTGATTTTGAAAACACACAGATAATTGATAAAGAACAACACACAATGAAAAGGGAAATTAAAGAAATGATTAGTATTAAACAGGAAAAAAATTCAATTAACAACAGCAGTGATTTAAAAAATGTAAGCAGTATATACTATATTTGCTTATCATGCTGACAGTTCCGTGTTTTGATTCCTGTCCGGTTGTCCGAGTAGGTTTTCGTGGTTTTCCTTCTCGTTTAAGGGGAATGCCGTCACCTTTACATCTTAAAACGCTCCACTGGCACATACATAATAATAACTCATGTCTTGTGTTTCCCCGTTTTTTGTTGTCTATCTATTTTAGAATACTAATGCATGATTTATTATTATTCAATTAGAATGTATCTTTTAATAATTTTATCCATAGCAACTACAAATGTTTGACATTAATATACTGTCATTTATATTTTATATTCCTTGAAAAAGGCATCATTTGCCGAAGCATGTAGGACTGTTTTAAATATATATATATATATATATATATATATATATATATATATATTTAAGTAAAACCAGACCTTAAATCGCCAACAAATTGAATTTACCATATATATATATATATATATATATATATATATATATATATATATATATATTAAAATTATCAATGATGTCATAACTTATTCAAGGTCGACGGCAAAAACAAAATAGTAGCATCTAAATATAGCTAGTAAAAAACATTAATCGATACCTATATCTTTGCATTTTGTCAAATAATGCACTATAACGTTATTACGGGCTTGTGTCCATACTTTATGGACACAGTGTATATATATTTCAACACTCACTTCATTTCATTTGACTTTGTATAAATATGATATTATCCTGTAATTGGTTATTGTGACTGTTGGATAATAAACGTATTATTATTATTATTATTATTATCTCTTCCACTCACAAGAACCATTCGTTCTTGGTTGCTATTATCTTACCCCATCGGTTCATTCGAACAAGATGGATGATTATTATTATTAATATTATTATTATTATTATTATTACATGTAAATGTCGCCTAATGTGTTGCGTTAATATCTACATTTCAACAAACTAAGTTGGTATCAGTATGCAGAACACTACACGTCGCGACGCCACCTTTCCAGTTGTTAGGATAATGAAAAATTCGTGAAAAGTCACATCTATCCCGGAATGTGTGGATGCATTTCGCTCTTATTAGAGCTTGTTAACTCCTGGGATAGATGTGACTTTATACTTACTTATTATATACACATATTACTTACTATACACGGGGTAGATGGGGCTTCACGGGATGGATGCGACTTTTCATGAATTTTTCATTATTCTAACAACCAGGAAGATGGCGTCGCGACGTATAGTGTTCTGTATACTGGTACAAACTAAGTTTGTCGAAATATAGAAATTAACGCATCACACTGGGTGACATTTACATGTAAATTGAGGTTTAATTTGCAGTAAGTTTAATATCGATGTTTAACTAACATCGAGTGTAAAATATAGTAATATAAGAATGTTAAAAACATATCTGTATATGTACACATGAATGTACACAACGCATACTTATTTTAGGTAACGAGTAATGAATTACACAGTTTAACATATAGCTGTCTTCTAGTAGCAGCTTAGCTACTCAGGAAACCATTGCCGGCGTGTCTCTATTGACCGTAAGATGTCTTGAGACGCTTTCTCATGACATGTGACACACAATATTATGTATATTTAGTAGCGCCGCAAAGTATTTGGTGGCTTCGCCTAGTACACTAACGAAAACTGGAATGAGTTCGAAACGCGTGTCTGCACGTAGAAGTAACCAATGCCAAATGAGTATGCGTTGTGTATATCTATCTGTACATTTACAGATATGTTTTTTAACAATTTTATATTATTGTACATAAATTAACTTGAAATGTAAATAGAAATAAGGAAGAAACATAGTTAGTACATTATTGTTTCATTTACCTTTAAAGTATTATCGCCGCTTTAGGAGAATCTTTTACATATTATTAATAAACTCATACTACAATGAACTGTATTCAAACGAGGAACGTGTACCTGGAGGTCATATAATTACAACGGGCGTACGTCGGTAACACGACACTTATAAGCTGCGCACAAAAAGATCGAGAAAGCTCTGTAATGGTAATCAATGAAAACAAACGGTGATTTGTGTGATTCTTTTACTGTTTTACATAAAATCATGAGTAAATTGTCAATTGTGAATAAATTAACGGTAGAAATCTCAACTGATAGAAGTGTTTCCATCACTTTGAAAGAGCTTTTGCGAAATGATCACTAATAAAACAAAACCAAGTCACCATGTTACAATGGAAATTGTATTATATAATTTAACTTGAGCACGACCATTTTCATATCGGTAAAGTGTGAAACTGAAAAGAAAATTCCAACGTTAAGAACAGTAAGAAGTACCTACTATATAAAGGTTTCGCAATCATGAATAAGGTAATAGGACGTATTAAGAACTTAGACGATTTGTAAACTTCAAGATATCAAGAACTGATGTAAAATATAATTTAATTTTTTAATTTTTTTATTGGCGGTGTTCTAATTTCTAAACGAAGTTGTTTACATAATTTCACTTTCTCTTACCAGTATTCAATTTATAATATGTCGTTTGCTGTTACTTTTTGTTTTTTTTTTGCAAAACGTGAAAAATATGAAAATTGGTGGCAGAGAATTTCGCAATGTAATAACGTAGACACCCGTATTGATAATATGCTTGTACGAATAATGCCTGTTTTCTTTACCTTAATATATATCTAGCGGATGAAGTTATACTCTAGATAACTATAAGAATAACAGGTAAATGGGTTTCTTCACTTCTAGATAGACTTTATCTAAAACATAAGTTTATAAATAAAGACAAAAATTCTTCTTAAATATAATCCTCCAGATATTTCATTGCGCGTGCATGTATCTAGGTTAAGACAGGTTTGTTAAGTGTTTTCGTTGTTTATTGATCTGCCATTAACACATCGTTGATATCGGTGTTGATTAGTTCGAGTAATATCCCACCGACGGCCCGTCCTAGCGAATATATATATTTTGTCAGTCGCCAGCAGAACACCATTCAGTATACTTCGCTGATTTACAGTGATAAGCGATAATTTTATAATGTCGCAAATAGCCAAAAAGAGACCTTTTACAATGTAGCTCATATTGGTAAAGGGATTTCCATATTTAATGTAGAATGGCAGTGTAATAAATTGTAAAGTGTGTGATATCCCGCTAATGTGTTCAACGAGATTATTTTTTCACTTATGTGCAGCTTTCATTAAATTAGTAGACAATTAATCATTTCGTTCATTTTGGAAGTATCACGATAAAGGAACGTTATCTAGCCGGAAAAGATTACTAACTTTTCTACCATCCCTCCGTGAATGTATAACATATGATTAAATTCGATTGAAAAATAATAAACTGTGGTTATCTGTGGACGAAATAACAGATTGTAAAAAGATCGGTTATTAATATTATGGTAGGTACAATGGAATCACATCAATCGTCACCTTCCTTCAATTTTATTAGCTTGCAGAAGAATACAATAAGCTACTGTCGAAATAATTTCAGAGTTAGTGTTAAATACATTAACTTTCAACAAACCAACTATTAATGTTTATCAGTGATGGTGCCGCAAGAATGCTCTCTATAGGCCGTTCTCTAAAAAAAGGTTGTGCTTGTTACAATTTGTTACATCTTACATGTAAAATCCGAATTACGAGTACGAGGGATGTCTTTTTTATGTTTTGCATACTGGGATATAAAGGGCGCTACTAATCAAATGTCAGCACTAAAAATTAACTTCCATCTTTAGTTAGCCTAAATCCAAAGTTTCAGTGCGATAGGTGTAGTATTGTAGCTACAACGAACTTTCAAAACTGTTAGTCGAAAAATGAAATTAAACCGTGAAAATTTTCGCGCAATAATTTTTTATAATTTGAGAAGACAATGATCTCAACAAGAATGCCTCGGCGAGTCGGTTTCTGTTTCCGGTAATGAATTACTACATCATTCAACAATTTCTCGTTGGTAT
This sequence comes from Melolontha melolontha, assembly GCA_935421215.2. Classification (NCBI taxonomy): domain Eukaryota; kingdom Metazoa; phylum Arthropoda; class Insecta; order Coleoptera; family Scarabaeidae; genus Melolontha; species Melolontha melolontha. The sequence goes on from OW285238.1 coordinate 118,045,426, forward strand.
GGAGAATTCAAACGTGGACGGATTAGTCTTGGCGACGATCCAAGAGCGGGTGCACCAAAAACGGCAGTCACTCAGGAAAACGTCGATGCTGGGCGCAAGTTCATCAACGAAAATCGACATGTGACACATCGCGAAATTGAGGCATCATTGGAATTTCAGACTTCAATTCAAAAAATTTTTCATGAAGAATTGAGTGTAAAAAAATAGTTTTCCCTTAGATACCGCATCTGTTGACCGAAGAATAGAAAATTGCTAGAGTGAATTGGTGTCAAAAAACTCTATACCACTTCAACGCAGGAAACTCTAGAAACGTGTACATGGTGATGAATCTTAGATTTACTCATACGATCCAGAAAGTTTGTTTGGGTGTTCCAAGGTGAAGAAAAGCCGACAAAAGTCATCCGTTCTCTAAGTGTCTCCAAAAAGATGGTCGCGATATTTGTCTCGAAAGCAGGTCATGTAGCAACAATTTCTCTACAAGATCAAAGAACTGTTACTACATATTGGTATACAAGCATTTGTTTGCCATAAGTCATCACTGAGCTCCGAGAAACCAACCCACAACGACGAATTATCCTTCACCAAAACAATGCAAGTTCGCACATAGCTCGCAAGACAATTGCGTTTTTAATGCAACAAAACGTCGAATTGTTCCGTATATATACGAGGCGTGTTTTTTAAGTAAGGTTCGTTTGAACATAAGTATACAAAAAAAGGTTATTTCAAAAAAGTAAATTTATTTTCAGAAAGTACATACTTCACTCTAGTTTTCGACATAGTTGCCAAGTTTGTTCAAACACTTATCATACCTATTAACCAATTTTAAAATACCCTCTTCATAAAAACTTGCCGCCTGCTCCGATAACAAAGAGTTCACTGCCGTTTTCACGTCGTCGTCATCATTGTAATGGTTGCCACTGAGGTGACGTTTGAGGTGGAGGAACAGATGGTAATCGCTCGGCGCAAGATCAGGACTGCAGGGTGGGTGGTCTAAAACTTCCCAGCCAAAACTGTCCAATAAATCGCGAGTCTGACCTGCAGTGTGAGGTCTTGCATTGTCATGGAGAAGGACAATTCCCTTTGTCAGCATGCCGCGTCTTTTATTTTGAATAGCTCTGCGTAGCTTTCTCAGGGTTTGGCAGTATGCTTCTGCATTGATAGTGGTTCCCCGTTGCATGAAGTCGACCAACAAAACACCATGCCTATCCCAAAACACCGACGCCATGATTTTGCGCTGGGACAGAGTCTGTTTGGCCTTCACCCTTACAGGCGATTGTGTGTGTCTCCATTCCATGCTCTGTTGCTTCGATTCGGGCGTGATATGCGAAACCCATATTTCGTCTCCAATTATGATTTGCCTCAAGAAGTCGTCACCATCTTCGTTATAACGAGTCAAGAACTTCGTCGCACACTCAAATCGTTGGTTTTTGTGGTCCTCTGTTAGGAGTTTCGGGACCCAACGGGAGCACAGTTTCCTAAACTTTATGTGTTCAGAAACAATGTTGTAAAGCACTGATCTCGACACGTCAGGAAATTCGTTTGAGAGATCTGTTATTGTGAGGCGCCTGTTCTCACGAATCTTCGCTTCAACTGAAGCCACCAAATCGTCTCTAATCAAAGAAGGGCGATCGGAGCGGTACTCATCATGAACGTTGTCACGACCATCTTTGAATTGTCGTACCCACTTACGCACTTTTCTTTCACTCATAACAGTATCACCGTACACTTCGCAAATCTGTCGATGAATTTCTGCAGCAGACAGGTTCCTTGCTGACAAAAACCGTATCACTGACCGAACCTCACACGCGGCGGGCGAGTTGATAGTCGTAAACATTTTGAAAGCATAGAACAGAACCGTACAGGTTAGCTACAGAGCTGAAACTGAGCAAAGTTGTTCCCGAGGCATGCCGGTACACGACGCATGCGCTCGTTGCGATATGTGCGCGAACTACTAGTGTCTACAACAAAACGGACCGTAATTAAAAAACACGCCTTGTATATACCATATTCCGTATAGTCCCGACGTATGTCCCAATGATTTCTTTACCTTTCCGAAAATTAAGGACGGACTAGGTGGTCAAAAGTTCCAGTCGTCAGAAGGAGCAGTTGATGCTTTCAAAACCTAAATTTTGATTGTACCAACAAACGAGTGGAATAACTGCTTCCAGAGTTGGATGCAACGAATGCAAAAGTGTATTAAGCTTCATGGAGAATACTTTGAAAAAGAATAAAGTCTTTAAAAGCTATCTACTGATTTATTCCAACTCTATATGCAAAATATAAAAAACAACACTCATATGTGGTGGAACGTTGTAGAATTTTGATATCGTTTCTTTTTAAAAAGATAAACAGTAATGGTTCTATTTCAATAAATAGATGAGTATTTAGAAGTAGCAAGGGTTATCTAATATAATCCTACGTATAATTTTAGCAGTAGATTTAAATGTATAAATTACCGACTCAAATTTTATAATACAGCCAACTTTTAGTAAACAGCTTGTCCGATTGTAAAAAGAATGTCAACAGTAATAGTATTTTTACTAGAATAATTTATAAAATCTCCAGACAATAAATGTGAAATTCAAGAAAACTAAAAAGAGTTTTAAAGGGTAGCAAATTTTACAAGAGTTAAGGGATATATAAAGTGTACCCATGTTAGAATATAATCTCCAGGTAAATGTACCTACATGTATAAATTGTCAATAAATTTATTACCAATATAATTTCTTTTGTTTTGACATCAGGAGATTAGGCAGCGTTATTTCGTAAAACAAAAGGCTTCTTTTCTGTAAATGTACAGGTTAGGTGACCATAAAGTAAAAAGAATTGATATTGTTTGGTTGTCCTGGTTTTCCTCTAGCCATAATTTGCAATAATTCAAAAATAAAAATGAAGTTATAGACAAACAACTTTCCTAAATGCAATTTTGCTCTTTGATAATGCTTACACATTGCAAAATTATTTACAAATGGGCTTTAAATTTACGAATACAGACAGAGGAAAGGTATAACTTTTCTCAATTAGGACTCTAAATATTGTAGAACGGTTAAATTTTTTTTTCTTCTTATTTCAATTATTATTATTATTATATGGTCCATACTGTAACATATGATATATATTTTAAAAATCGTTGTGATAAAGTAAAAAAAAATCTTCCATTTTGGTATTTAATGAAACTTCATTTACAAATCAAAACACAAAACACTAAATATAATGGAAAAACCTGTGTTCATATTTTTTCTTTCACCTTCTAATCAATGAGAGATCACCTAGTTACTTCAAGTGTATTGCTACAGAATATTCTATTATTTTTAATGTTGGAAGTTTTACAATAACTCTAGTTCCTATCAGACATTCATGAAAACAGATCAATAAAATGTTTCAGTCATACAGAAATGCAAATATTACTTTAGCTTTTTTATTTTTGTTATAAAAGAAACTTAATAAAGGGAGGACTAGGTAATTCCCTATTAACCAACATTGCCACTTCATACGATTGTATTATCCATTAGATACTTATGTACAGCGGCGGCTCGTGCATCAAAAATGTGGGGGTTGCAAATTTAGTGAATACTAATACTTTTTACAGTAGGTAAACAAGGTAGGTCACTAAGTATGTTTTATTAAAAGTAATTTTGCTAAGGTACATATAAAGAAGAAAAAAGGCTTTTAAAACTCACTGATTCTGATCCTGATTTTATTGAAGCAAAAAATCCATGCGACGATCTTTCGCAGTCGCAAATTTATCTTTCTTGAGAAAGCAAGTTCAAAAGCTCCACAAAAACGTACACAATTAATTATAATGTTCACTACATATCGATTGTACTTAACTTTCTCGTTGTGCAATGCTATATTTCTTCGATATGCACTATCCATCTGAGCAGCAATATCCACATTCCCAAAAAGCGATAATTGGACTACATTTTTCATATGCCTTTGTGATATACTGTGTTTTTTAATTCGATCGCTTGAATGATTTAAATCAGTTAAACCCATTTTCGTCCATAATTCTTCACCTTCAAATAGTAAGCAAGGAAAGCAGAATAATGCATTTTTTATACTACAACCGCAAATCCACAAATGTTTATTATAAATATCCTTATTAAATAGTCTATTAAAAGTTCGCGTCTTACTGGAAATCGTTTGTTTCAGATTTAAATTCGGAACAGGTCTGCCCAACCGCTTTATTTCAATTTTTTCGGCGTACGTTCTTTTATAGAACGGATCCACTATTAAACTCTGCACTGAATTCATTATTATTTAAAAATAAAGAGCATAAACACTTTTAAACACACAAATACAACTTTTTTATTCGCTTTTATACCGTTGCACCGTAAGCAAGAAATATGTCTAATGTTTTGGTTGCACTGCTGCTGCAACACTATTGTCGTTTATGGAGATATACCCGAAAGACGTTCGACAAAGTTCGTCAGCCGTATAGGGATATATACGTTCGTGGATTGCAATGAGTCTGCAAACCAAGTGTGTTATTCTCTTATTTATTTAACGTATTCATATCCAATTAGATATACCTATTATAAGTAATTTATAATAGTTCATTTATTCTGTGAGGTAGTACAAATTTTTAATTTAAAAAATGTAGAATTACGCTTTTTTTCATTAAATTAAATCTATTAGTTTTGGTGGTTGCGCAAACTTGCAAACCATAGCAGAAACCGCCACTGCTTATGTACTGGATAAAGAACTATAATTTTTGGTGAAGAAGTTTAAATGTATTTCATCTATCAGTTATATTTATCTTTCGGGTAGGTGCCGGTGAATTTATATAGAGGTGAAGAGGGTTTAAGTTAATTACAGATTTACGATATCTGTAAGCCTCAGCTATTAATAACGTATTTTACACTATAAAATCATAAGATGAAATACCAAAAAGATTCACTCTGTAGGTGTGTTTGCATTCCTGATTACGCGCCAAGTGACCAAGAACATAATTATATGATCGACTAAATTAAAAAATTTTAGTAGATCATATAATTATTGTTTTGTTCATGCTAGTTTATTATCCGCAGATAATCACAAAAGATTGACTTTCTGTTAGTACAACGCAGACCTTTTTGTTTGTGTACTTATTTAAATTTTCTTTATTTGTATGGAACTAATACTAAAATAAATTGAAAACTCTTATACCTTTTTTTACAATTCTTTTAATAAAAAATTATAGAAATTACCACATTGTTAAAGTGAAAACAAAATAACAAAGAACGATGATACGAAGTGCTCAGGTCAATTTAGGAAATCGAACAGGCTAATGTAATAATTTAAATTGAATAATTAATTCTATAGTCAAAGAAAATATTATTTTTTCGCTTAAAAACAATACTCAATTTTATTACGCCCCAACTAGAGAACGGACACGCTTACCACCCAGTGCAGTACTGGCGAAAGGCTGTATTTCTAAAATATTTAATTTTATTTATATAATTGGAAAACGAACGGGTGGTGATCTATAAAATTACGAAATACATATTTATTTGTTGAAAAGTTGTATTTATAAACTTTTAATTTTATTTATATAATTGGAAAACAAACGGGTGGTGATCTATAAAATTACGAAATACATATGTATTTGTTGAAAAGTTGTATTTTTAAAGTTTTTAATTTTATTTCTATAATTGGAACATTTTTATTTGTTCATTTTGTCGTTCAAGTTGAGTAAAGGAGTATTAATATTGACTAGCAATAGTTTCTCAAGGTTTTCTTCTGTCAATTTGGTTCTCTTTGAATTAAGTACATCCTTATAAATAGAAAACGTCCTTTCTACATCGCAACTGGTTATAGGTGCATACTGGAAATATTCTTTTATTTCTTCATATTTAGCCGTTAGATTTTGTGGAATTGTCTCCATACATAATTGCTGCAATGTAATTAAATCTGGATTTCTATTAAGAATTGCTTCAAACTTTTGCCGAAGGCCACATCCGAAGTCACTTGGAATACTTTTCAAATTATTAACAGCCACATCTAATGTGGTTAATTCGTCATTTAATTTGAGATTTCGATTTTCAAAATAAGTGATTAGTTTTGGCAATTTTCCAAACTGTTCGTGAAGAAAGTCCAATTGATTTTTTAAATTTGGGATTTGTGTGAGCTCCTTGCACTCACCAATACTTCTAGCATCCTCCTTTAGCAGTGTTACGAAATGTTTTAGACTATCGAAATTCTCAGCATAATAACTAGGAGCTTCCAGCCATGTTCCCTATCTAGTTATTACTGGAGTGGGAGGCAGTAACAGAGATGGAAATTTTTCCCTAAAAAGAGCTACTCTCAATGGTGCTTTTCTGAAAACTTTTTTAAAAGCTGATACAAGTCTATCAACTTCCGGAAAAGTGTCTCTGATATATTCACAGATTCTGCGGAGAGCATGTGCAACACAAGTAATATGCAGCATATTAGGATATGTTTTCTTCAATAGTCTGCCTGTTTTTAACATATACGCAGCACTATCACTGACAAATAAAAGTATTTTTTCTTTGTACGTGGCGTCAGAATGAAGCATTTTTTGCATATTCTCCTTAATGGTTTCAGCAACTGTTTCCGCATTAACTCTATTTATAACACTTGTTGCTATTACATATAAGTTATAGGGAATAGTTGGATGTAGTACACCAGCTACAACATTTACCACACAGCGTCCTAACATATCCACCGTTTTGTCGGCGCTTATTCATACGTATTGATTTAAAAGATGGCTTCTAATGCGTTCTACTGTTCTCGTATAGCACCTAGAAACATAATATTTGCATAAAGTTGATTCATCAGGAACATTTCGACCAGTATATTTTTTCAGAAATATTTTTAAAGTGGGATTGCTAAGTTTATTTAATGGAATATTAGCCGCCATAAAAGTTTTACAGAGTTCAGATGTGTTTGCGATCCTAAGTGACGAATTTTTGACGATATTTTACGGATTTTGTAATCAATTTCGGAATCACTGACATTGGACATACAATCAGTATGACCGTCAATCCAACTCGCCATTGTTTTACAATGCCGTTCTCGACATTCTTCCATATCATGTCTGAAAAAGTAACTTAAACAATGCTCTAGATCTAAATAAATGAAAACTAAAAATGTGTGCGTAAGTTATTGAAACTGAACGAAATTCAATGCACACTCTTACGTCGAAATAATTGGTAGAAATAGATTCAATCAAACTATATTAAACAGGATCTATCACAAAAATTACGATGTAATTAACAGTTAAAACTATGAAAACAAGAAACTTACTCACAGCATTTTATTTATCTTACGAAATATAAACTAATAAATAAAATACATTACAAAAACCCCGCTTCTATCTACGCTCATGAAAACACTTTAAAAAGCACTATATTCTCGGAATACAATAGCTGGCTTGTCCATTGTTATCGCGGCGAGACCAGGTGTCCGAGTAAGTCAAACAAATACTTCATTAAATTACGCCGGGATGTACTGAGCGACGTTATACACAATTCCAATTGCCGATTGCGTTTTATGGAAATTGCGTCCGTTCTCTAGCCCTAACATATAAATAGCATAAAATATTATCCTAATGGGAAACCTTTTTCTACTTAAAAATATTGATTTGAAGAAAAATTCCGAATTTGAATATGTGTTAAACAGTGTTTAAGAAAATAGGACTTTAATGAATACAGAGGCATAATTAGGCGCTCCTATATTATTTTTTTTAAAAAAGCAGAAAGAGGTTTAACAAATATTTTCTCCTTTCTAATTTCACTGTAATCATTCACAATGCGCCGTGTTTCAAGTATTTAGTAATAGTTAACTTGTTAGTTGACAGTTTTAAGTTAAAAATATTAACTTTTATTTGAAACTGTGTGGCTATTGGGTTTTAACACATATTATTTTTAATAAACCCTAGGTACAAAAGACACAAAAATTCAATTCTTCTTTTACTTAATTCATTTTTATATTAATATTCTACCTCTATGCACCTCTATACTATTTAACTCTAATTATACAGGGTATAATTATAGTGAAATAGTATATAATACGGAAAACATAATAGATGAAACTATAACATCATAATGAAATGTCCAAATTGTAACTAGGTACCACATAGCTTAAATTATTTACAATGTTATTATTTAAAATTTTACTGTTACAGAAATGTTTCATTATAAAACAGACATGTAAAAAATTTACATATCTGTAACTTTATACTTGGACAAAACCTCGTACTTCCAGCATTTACTTCTGCTTAAGACATATGTTTCTGCCATCTATAGGCGTCGTCAGTTAAGCTAGTGAAGCAATGTATACAAATGATACAAATCTTTATAAATAGATCTGTATCTGTATATGCCATTAAGCCGGAATCCTTTCCTAGATAAAGCAAATTTCATCCTATAAGGTGGCACTTATGTAATAAGTGACATCTGACGGACGAAAGAGACTTTGCCGAAAAAAGGGATCCTTTGTTTGACCAGCTATGCTGATACAAAAAACGAAACAATACGGGTTGTCCATAAATAAGCCAGATGGCGGTAAATATACAAAAAAGGTTTTAAATATATCTATATGTTAATATGCACGTATGACGCTTTTGTTTCATTATGAAACAGACATGTAAAAAATTTACATATCTGTAACTGTATACTTGGACAAAACCTCGTACTTCCAGCATTTACTTCTGCTTAAGACATGTTTCTGTCATCTATAGGCGTCGTCAGTTAAGCTAGTGAAGCAATGTATACAAATGACCTTTATAAATAGATCTGTATCTGTATATGCCAAGTATACAGTTACAGTTTGTCCAAGTATACAGTTACAGATATGTAAATTTTTTACATGTCTGTTTCATAATGAAACAAAAGCGTTATACGTGCATATTATCGTATAGATATATTTAAAACCTTTTTTTATATTTACAGAAATGGTTTATCAACCTACAATTATTATTATTATTATTTATATATTCTTTTTCTGAAGAAGACAATAATATGTCGAAACGTTAAATAGATTAAACAAGTTAAAATCGAATTCCGCTCCCCCTCCCAAAAAAAATAAACATTAAGTATATATACCATATATGAAAATAGAATATATACAGGGTTAGGCAAATGTATGGATGCATTCGAATATGTTTGATACGACTATTTAGATTTTATTAAAATTTTCCATATTTAAGTTAATGCAAATAGGGAATTAGACAGGTATATTTATATTCAAATCAGACTTCCGGTTAACCAAAAATTATATTAACTTTTTTATTTTAAATAAAACACCCTGTATATTTTTACGAATTTCAATAGAGCTCTGCTCTGGAAGTTAAGCACTAATAAGGTTTGGTACCCTTTTATTCAACAACGACAGAGATATTTAAATTAAATCCGATATTGCAAATTTTATTGAAAACAAGAAAATGAACACAAAAAATGTAAATGAAATCAATATCAGTTAAGAAAGTTTTCGAAATGATGACCGTTCACTTTTTGACAATATGGAAATCTGCGAACAAATTTCACAGATTTTAAATGACTCCAAAGGAAAAAATCTAGGGGATTTAAATCTGAAGACCGTGCGTGCTATTCGATGAATCCTCTACGACCGATCAACCGATTTGGGAATGTTTCGTTTAAAAAGCTTCTAACATAAAAAGCATAGTGAGGGGGTGCTCCATCTTGTTGGAAGCACTTACAAGTAATTCCCCATCTTCCTCAATATTTAGCAATAAGCTGATCACCTAAAAGATCTAAATATTTCTGTCCAGTTAGTGTACCATAAATGAAAAAAGGACTAATAATACGGTTCCTGAAAACATCAGCCAAAATGTTCAATTTTTGCGGATGTCGTGGGTCATCTATTGACCAATATCGACAATTATGTCAATTAACAGTACCATTCAAACAAAACGTAGCCTCTTTGGAAAACAGCAAATTGTATGCAAAATATTGGTCATTTTTGCAAATCTCCATCTCATTCACAAAATTCAATTCTACGATCATAATCCCTGTTCAATAATTCTTATACTGAATGTGGTGTGTACGAATAATATTTTTCGTGCTTCAATATTCTGGCTACTGATCGGCAACTTATATCATAGTTTAGTACGAGGAATGTAGTAGAAGTTTGAGGTAATTTTTCTAATATCTTTCAATATCTTGAGAAATAACTTCATTATTTGGGACTTTTCGTCGTTCGCTTTTTGTAACATTTTCGGTCATTATACCTTCTCAAAGTTTTACCAACGACATTTCGTGATATTGGATGCCGATCTTGATGCAAATTGTTAAATAAATCACCAAAACCAATCATCATCAGAATTTCTATACGTTCTTTTTTAGTTAATTAAACCATTATTAATATTTGGACTTCTACAAAGTTAATTCTGACAGTTTAGGTCAAGTACTGAATTTTAATTTTAGGGTGCCAAACCTTATTATTTATCTATTGAAATTCGTGATAATATACAGGATGTCTTATTTAAAATAAAAAACTTAACATCGTTTCTGGCTAAACGGGAAATCTGATTCGGATATAAATATACTCATCCTATCCCCGATTTGCATTTAATTAATTGTGGAAAGTCTTATTAAAATATAAGAAATCATATCAAAGATATTCGAATGAATCCATAAATTTGCCTAATCCAGTATATATATAATATAAAATAATATAGTTATTTTCTATAGTAATACTAATAATCAAAATACTCATTAATTGCTAAAATTAATAGGATTTAAGGTTGGTTTTTTATACGAAAAACTGAGAAAAGTCCTCTCATTGCAAATAAGTAAACGAAGCAAAAATCTAATTCACTTTCAATGTCAATAGTAAATTTAACATTTGGATAGACTGAATTCAAAATATCTAGAGCAATAACTACTTCAATATAATAACGGTAGTCCATTACATCGATATATATATACATGTAAAATGACCTCGTTATTAAATTGTTTGAAGTATGTAATATTAGTAATAGCTTTGGTTTATTGTAGATAAGCTTTTTAATTTGCTTTCCAAGTATGATATTAAAAGGGTTATTTATGGATTTATTTTAATGGAAAGTTGGACAATAATTTGCAAAGAGTGTGTGAAATTATTGCCAAGAACAATTTTACATCGATTCAAGAATTATTATTAAACAAATATGCAAGTTTTCGTACAAAAATATTACTTTATTAGAACTGCTAAAATTTTAAAATTTAATTTCAGAAAATATTCAAAAACATAACTCACCAAGTATATATTTTACGCTTTAACGACTATCCGAAAATCCGTATGCAACACAAGTAAACATTACTAGCACTAATTATAAAAGAAGCACTGTCCCTAAAAGGTCCACTATTTATACGTCCATATCATCTTGTAAGAGTTCTTTTATACATACCTGTGAATGCATTGTATGTGTGTGTGTGTGATTTCGATTTAATAAGTCTGCTCTTGGAGTTGTCTATGCTACTCGTGATTCACCTGCGGGTTATTTTTGGTATTTTCTCGAACTAAACCATTGTGGTCGTATTATCCTGCCATTAATTCTCGAGCCAGGAATCTACAGGGGTCTGGGGACGGAGAGAACTATAAAACTATTCGATTTTATGACCGCATCTATATCTTTATGTCATCTAGGCACACCCTTGATTACCTCCTTTAGAATATATATACAGAACTGTGAAAAACAAATATCCACAAAAGGAATTTACTAAAAATTCGTACATTAGCACGTTCTTCTTTTGTCACTTCTGTTATTTCACGCTTGAATGCTATTGGTTTTACTGTATTTTTTATCATTTCTATTTCAGTTGTCGAAAGGATTCCTTTTTTATAGAGTTTTATTTTATTTTGATGGTAAATTTTTTATGTTATAAAACTCCAATGTGGTTTTACTATTATTACAATTTGAGCAATTTTAATTACCTACATTACTATGACAAATCTTAGAAGTAGGGTTTCACTCTATAGTAATCCTTAGAATCTGTTAACAAAACTGCTCTTATTTTATCGTATAAATACCGCACGATACTCTGCTTTTCCCTCACTTTACCAACTCAAAAGGCTTCGTCCCCTCCAGCATTCTTATCTGATATGTGTTGTCCAGAAGCTGTATGGCCTCAACGTTAACGTGATCTGAAACCGTTTTTCGTGGCTCCTGGCGATTATCTGACTGACAGTGTCTCCGTATGTCACTGTTTCTGAAGTCCTATGGAGCATCTTCAATGCTCCTCAGTATTTTGTTTTGATAACGCTGAGTGATATAAATATTGCCCTCTTTGGTACAGTCCCATAACTGGATATGGTAGTCCAAACTGGCACCATGATCTATTTGTACAAGAGAACCAGATATTTAGCGGAGGCTGCATAAGGAATCTAAGTGTTATTTATATTAATTGGAAAATGGTGTATCCTTTTATTGTTGAACCGCCTTTATTCAAAACTTTTTGGTCTAAGTATCGATATGGTTCACAGAGACTGGTAACTTGTTTGCTGATTCTTCATGATCTTTGCCGAGGATAACTCTATCACCAGCAAATGTGGCTAAAGTATTACATTCTAGAATAGAAAGGTCGCACATGTGAAGTAAGTATAGGATCGGCCCAATTCACCTGTGCCTCTGTAGCACTTCTGCTTTGATTTTTCTCAATTCAGAATCAGCTTCCTCGTGCCTTATTCTAAACACTCTATCTGATATTGTGAATACTGTTTTGGTAAGTGATAGTTCATTTTATGCTTGAATGCCTCGCGTCACACATTATCAAAAGCCTGCGCTGTTACATCAAGGAAGATAACAGACCAGATTTTTCTTTCCTCTAAAGACTATTCTATGAGATTAGTTATTCTAAGTACTTGATCAATTGTTGAATGATTTTTTTCTATAAATCCGAATTGATGAGATGGGTTAACTTTTTTGCCTCTAGAGCCTTTTGAATAGCAATTTTTCAAATTACATTAAATAGAAAAATTGATTATCGTGTAACTTTTTTAGGGATTAGAAATATTAGGAGGTACTGCCCGCTGCACGCAATTGGACACCCATTATGTTAATACATAAATTGGGTAATCAGTTGTCGTTTTTATCAGTTCTTGAGGTCCTCTATTTCTTAGGCAATTCTTAGGTTTTTCACGTAACGCGTTCGTTACAAGTTTCTATGTTATCGCCTTAGCACACTTTTGAAAATTTGTGAAGCGTAATCTTGATACTTGGTGTATTAAAATAAAATATTTACACTCATGAACCAACCACTTTCGGTTATACCGGAAGTCATAGTAAACTTTGATATTTTAAATGGAATGTTATATTTTTAATTGATTTTTTAGATTCCTTGTAAAGTGCTATAATACTTTATATTAAGGTTCTTTTTTTGTAGAAAATTCACCATTTTTGAATTATTTAAAATTTTTTGGTTTTTCAATACACTTTTTAAAACCACATATCTAAAGCGTATTTGAACTGAACTACGTCATATTTCTCTTGGAGACAGAGAAATGTATAAGATTCTGAATAATGTCTAAACATTTAATAAATCTCTTACAGCGTGTTCGAAATTTATTGATTATTTAAATAATCTTTAATTAAAGAAAAATCGATTTTTTAATGGAACAAGCTGTAGAGGAGCACGCCATAGTAAGTAGATAAACATTTTGCATTGCACAGGTATAGGTTTTCTTATGCCTATCTGTTATAATTTTAGAGTTATTAAAGATTATTTTCTAAATCGAGCATTATTAGTAGTAAGCTTTGGAAAAAGAATTCTAAATAGTTTTGGAATTTTACCAATTGTACGAGTATTTAGATTCATCACACTTTTTGGCGAAAAGGTTAGAAAAGAAAATAAATTGCAAAACTGAGAATAGATTTTATATCATATGAGATAACAAAAATAACCATACATTAATAAGTAATAAGGTGAATAAAATCAACATATTATAGACAAATAATGCGTTAAGAATGATATTTGCAAATGTTCAAAATGATCCCAGTTTCGATCTAAACAAAGCATAATTCCTCTTCTTAACTCTCTTGTAGTTGCTTTTTTTCTTGCTCAGCGTTCAAGTTTCAAAAACTGTGTCTTAGACTAGTTATAAGCTGTTTTCTGTTTTTCACGGGAGACGTATAAACCACATTTTTTATTCGACCCCGTAAATAAAAATTAAGGGGAGTCAGATCGGGGATATAGGTGGCTAGAACCAAAGTCCATTGCCGCCAATCCACGTATCCTCAAAGATATTGGTTAATTCCCGATATACCTCATGTGAAGAGTGAGCGGGTGCTCCATCCATTTGAAACCAATATTGCCGTATCAGATTGTATGCTAGGTTATTCCAAAATGGCAGTAAGCACTACTTCCCTTAACAATTGTAGATACTTGACGCTTGTTAAATTCTCGTTATAAATTTCGTATTCAACGTGGTTATGTATAATAATTGCAAAAACATTGAAGCTAAACGTGCCTTGAAAATTGCTTCTCTAATGGCATGTGGATTTTGTTGTGCCCAATGATAACAATTTCTTCTATTAAAAATCCCTTCACGGTTAAATTCAGATTCATCTGTTCAGATAAGTTTAGATAAGAAATTGAGATCTTCTTGGGTTTTAGTTATAATAAACTCGCAAAACTGAATTCTTCTATCTTGATCTCATGGACGAAAGGCCTGAACAGATTGGAAAGAATAAGGATGCATTTTATTTTTCCTTAAAATCTTATGTGTTGATCTACATGCAATTTCTACATCTGCAGACGCCGCGGGTAGAGAACTGGTTAGATGTGCAAGAAAATATCTCAAAACAATGATTTCATTACCTTTGTCTCCCGTAATCGGTTTTGGAACTGTCTTCTTGATTTGAATACCGAAGCGAATGTAATTTGACTATATTCGCTTGAATTTAGTTTTATTCATTGCTCGTTCATTGGTCGTTCCATTAAAAAAAATATTTTTCTTTAATTAAAGATTACTACTAAAAGTCAATAAATTTCGAACACCCTGTAAGAAATTGATTAAATGTCTAGAGATTACTTAGAATCTTATATTCTTCGCTGGTTTCAGTAAAAATATGACGTAGTTCAGTTCTAATACGCCTTAGATACGTGGTTTTAAAAAGTGCATTTAAAAAACAAAAAAATTCAGAAAAATCAAAATAATTAAAAAACGGTTAATTTTCAACAAAAGAACCCATAATATAAAGTGTTATAGCACTTTATAAGCAGTAAAAAATATGGCGTTCCATTTAAAATATCAAAGTTGGCTATGACTTTCGGTATGACCGAAAGTGGTTCATGAGTGTCAATAGTTTATTTTAACACACCAAGTATCAAGATTACGCGTCACAAATTTTCAGAAGTATGCTAAGGTGATAATATAGAAACTTCTAACGAACGAGTTACGTGAAAACCCCTGTATACAACAGAATGAAATGTTAACATTATTTTTATGATATACACAGATATATAATATACATGTTGCCGATTTTTCTGTTCTTCCAAGATAACCTCATACCGATTCTTGCGTTAGAAAATTAAGTATTCTGGCATGACTAATGACAGTATCTGGTACCAAGAACAATACCGAGATCTGTCTTATCGCTTAACAATTAATTGTATTTACGAGAAATTTGTGAGAGCGTGCTCTATTATTGTTAACTAGAGAAGAAATGCTCGTTACTTTTTCATAATGTGATTAACGAGCTTGGAATGCGCCACAGGCGCTGGGATATACCTTTATTAAGCGACAATGTAACATTTAGTATGTACTAAGTCATGATTAATTTGTGCGGGTTTTAAATATGTATTTGGGAAAAGTTTATTTATTGATAGAATGAGTAAGACTAAGGTGAAACATCGCAGTGTGCATAAAGTTCTTGACAAAAGAAGGTACTGGCATAAAAATTATCCATGAAAAAATACTTGAAAAACACTTCAAATAAGAGGATGATAATTGGATACATCATTATTACTAAACAGGAATCCATGTCTGAATTTTACAAGAGTCTTCCACTCATATAGTTTGATCAGTTGCATAAATTTACTCGTGGATGTTTTCAGCTTACGGAAGTACTTATCTATGTGAAAACCCATTCTACAAAACGAAATATACAAAAAAATATTTACAGATCCAAGTTAAGTGATGAGCATTTCAAGTCGCTGCTGATAATTTCCACTAGGAAACGTGGTACACAAATGCAAACAATTGTCGGTAGAAAGTTACAGCTACATAAATCTCATTAATAATTATAATGTTTAATTTCATTATGTGAATTACCTATATATGTATATATATATATATCACGTATTGTAAGTTTTTAGGATAAATTTCATACCATAGATTACAATTTAAAATGTTCAATTTCGTTATTTATATCAACTGTTGTGTTTCTTAATTGTTATTATTGTTTTACTTACATTGTAAATTTTACAATGTAATCAAAATAAATTTAGCGGGCCTGATACACGCTGCGACCGGCCTGATATGCCTGGTAATAACACAGGCCTGCATTTTTCAACTCTTTGCATGTTGATTTAAAAATTTTAACTGTTTTCTAGTAATTTGGTAGCGCTGATTTCAAATCTGCTTTTATTTTTTTTTGTATGACGTAAGGTTATTTTTCAAACCAGTCCAATCAAAAAATATAGAAGAAACACGATTTATTTCATTTATAAGCTAGTTTTATATTATATTAAAAAAAATACAAAAATATACACATAGAAACTATTAGAAATAGTTATTTATTCTTTATGATTCTTAAAAAAAAGTTTTCGTTTTTCAGAAAAGCTTCGTTTGGTTGTTTTTCTGTCATATTCAGTTAAAGGAAGATCTGAAGGTAGTTTCTGGGGCAAGCAAACTTTTTTGTTTCAACCTAGACCCCAGTACTTCAGAAAGATCTCTTGAAAGTCCTAAATCTCTTACTAAATCATTCAGTTCGGCTTGTGAAAATAGCTGAGGTTGGTTTTGACCTGAGGTTGATGGTTTAAAATCACTATACATCTGTACGGAGCCGGAAGTTGAAGAGGTTTCAATATCTTCTTGTAGTACTTTGAGGGGTATAGGTACATGATCACTGTGAGGAACTGATAGCTGATTTAATATTGTTTGGGTACAAAATATGTTTCAAAGTTTTTCTATTATGCCCCTTAATATCACAAAGACAAAAGTAGCAATCTTCATGATGATTTTGCGGTTCTCTCCAAACCATCGGTATTCCAAAAGGAAGGCTTTTTCTATTCCCTTTGGTCCAACGTCTTAAAAAACCTTCTTCACATACCTTACAAACAACGTGCGGTGCCCAATCTTTATCTTGATCTCCTAATTTGATTTTGAAATAAGCATAATATGCATTTTTCACAAATTCACCAATTGGTCTCTTAAACTTTTTCAAGACGAAATTTTACATGTTTACTGATCGACACTCAGAGCTATAATGAAGTAAATGACATTAAAATATATGTACGTTTTGTTTCGAGTGATAAACTTGAAATCTGGAGCAAAACAGTTATCAAACTTTTATTGACAAAGCGAACAATTTCTACGCTATTGGTCTTCTCTAACTCCTTCGTACTGATTAAATAAGATTTTGGCAAAATATTTTGATTAAGAGCACCAACTAATAAATTTGCAATATAGCGACCACGAACATCGATCTTTTAATCAAAAATAGGCGATTTTATGTTGAAAATGTAAAAATATTCACTTTATGCACACAAACTAAAATATGAATTAAAACTTAATTTTATGCAAAATATGTAATTTTTTTATACCGTTAATCGCATTATTTGTAGAATAGGTATATCCACAATACTGGGGTGATATTCCTAATTATAAAAAATATGTTTTTTATATAAAATCCGAACTGGTAATGATTTTTTTTATATTAACCGTTCCATGTCTAATTGGCATAATTATGAATCTCACTGTATTGTTTACAATACAATCACTTTTAATAGTGGGATATAATACTTAAACACAATTTTTTTATTACGTATTACTGTAAAACATCTGTTGTTTATTTCAATAAATAAGCTTAGGGATTTAATTTCTTTGTCCTAGCTATGTATTAAATTCCATCTATAATTTATTATTTTATTATTCCTTGACGATACGATTTGATGATTTATGTTATAACAACGATGCCGATAACAGAAATAACATGTCACGATACATCCATTATATAATAATTACAATACATCAACTCCGATCACGAATATAAGCTGATGAACTAGCACGTGTAGTTGTCCCATAGTGGTAAAACAATGTGTATATATTTACAATAGGTGCCTAACCCGTGTACAGTTAAGTTATTTATAGACCGCACAACAATTTAAATGACTTAGTTTTGGCCATTTTGAGGACCTAAATAAATAATATATTTTGGAATTAGGGCGGGTTGAAGTTGCGCAATAGTACAGAAACAAAGAAATAATTTAAATAAACAAGCTTTATTTTTGTACATGATCTTCTCTTAATTCGATACGTTGGTCCATCTGTGTTCAAGTTTATTTATTCCGTCTCGAAAGTGATTTTCTTCTAACTCTGCAAAATAATCGTCTACTGTTGAAGTTAGCTCTTCATTTGTGCAGAATTTTTTACATTCTAAAAAATATTTTAATTTATGGAATAGATGAAAGACAGATGGAGCTAGGTCTAGAGAATATGGGGGGTGTGGTACTAATTCGAACCTTAATTCTTCAATTTTTTTTCAGCAACCGTACTGGAATGCACAGGTGCATTATCATGGTAAAAGAGCACTTTCTTCTTAATTATTCCTCGACCTTTTTCATCCATAGCTGTCTTCAAACGATCTAGAAGATTTGCGTAATATTCGCTGTTTACAGTCTTTCTCTATTGAAGATATTCTATCAATAATATTCCTTTTGCATCCCAAAATACCGATTCCATCACCTTTTCCACCGATAAAACTGTCTTGGCCTTCTTTGGAGTTGCTTCTTCACGCTTGGTCCAAATCTTCGACTGTTGTTTAGATTCGTATGTATAATAATGAACCTATGTTTCGTCACATGGAACAAATCGGCCCAAAAAGTCTGTAATGTTGCGTTTAAAAATTTCTAATATTCATCGATATTTGACATCAAACACGTCTTCGTTCCGTTGTCAGTGAACGCAGCACCCATCTTGCCGAAAACTTTCTGAAATCAAGTTCTTCGTGCAAAATAAAAAGCACCCGTTCCTTTAAAATGCCCACTGTCTCTGCTATTTTAAATGCTTTCAGTCGTCGATCATTTAGCAACAAATCATGGGCTTTATCCACTATATCTGAACTGGTAGCTGTTTTCGGGCGTCTACTGCAGGCATAATTTTCTAAGCTGCTCCTATCATTTCCTCATTTCAAATTCATTTCCTCATTTTCTGACGGTTGTATACGAAGGATAACCCTCAACCAGTGTATCTTGCATGTCATCATGGATTTCGGTAAAGGACATGTCTTTCTTTAAAAGATACTTAATCCTTCGTTGGTATGGTGAATAAAAATCACGCGAGCGGCGTGGTGGAGTATGTGGTACTCCACAATTTTTGTATTATTGTAATAATGTTATATAACGTTTCGTAAATATTTTCTGTTTTATACAATCCTGCTAGGCAGTCTAGCCTAGCAGGGTTTTGTAATATAAACTGGGTTTTAATTTTGTTTATTAAAAATAAATATGAAAAAATTGAAACATGTATTTTTAGAAACATAAAAAACACTACATTTTCTTTTAATTTTTAGAAGACGTGGACGACTAAACTAAAGACATATTTATTATTTTTACATACTATAGCTATTGAGCAGTCTTACAAAATACATATATCGTTTATAAAATATTTTTATTTAGTTCCGTACTGGCACAAAAATCACATTTTAGGATGGAGTGTTCTATACAAGCATATCGTTTGCAGGAGTAGCAAATGTAATGGCTCTTTCTCGTGTTCGATGGCACACTGCACATCTACCTTGTGTCTTCTGTCGTTTTGGCATTGGTTCGGCCCTATCGGGAGCTTTTTGGTGCTGTTCGTCCCTCAGTTGTCTAGGTATTCTCGGATTTTGTTGACGTTGCTCCTTATAATCCGATACCAACGCCAAACCCAGTTATTTTAAAAAAGTTCTACGTGTCTATTGATAATCTTACGTATTCAGTTAATACAAGGTGAGGCATAATAACGAGCGATTTTTAAAAGGATGTTAAATAAAAACACTTCGTTTAAGAAAATTTCTGATTTCATAATATTAAAATACATGAAAAAGCATTTTCTGCAATAGTAAAACGTCGGTTATTTTTTGAAGATAACTCCGGTAAGATGCCTTCCGTTTAGACGCACACATTCCTCCAGCCGGACCTTGAAGTGACCCATCACATTGCGTAGCATTGCCAGTGGGATTTGAACAACTTCTTGTCGGATCCGCTCTTTCAGTCCTTCAATTGTTCGAGGAGGGTTATCTTGGTAAACTTTACTTTTCAGATAACCCCACAAGAAAAAGTCACATGTTGTGAGGTCCGGTGAACGAGAGGGCCATGCAATATCCCCATTTCGGGAGATCACATGATTTGGAAACAAAACGATTGACAATATTCATGCTTACTCGAGCAGTGTGGGATGTTGCTCCGTCCTGCTGGAAAAACGTTTCATCGTTCACGCCGTAGTGTGCAAGTTGTGGAGAAAAAAAGTTTTCCAACATTTTTGCGTATCTCTGCGAAGTCACTGCTACAGCATTGCCAAGGCCATCTTCAAAAAAGTATGGCCCTATTATCCCTAATGAAGACATGGCGCACCACACAGTAACTTTTGCGGAGTGCATTGGTTGCTGATGCAGTTTTCTAGGATTAACTTCACTCCAAAATCGAAAGTTCTGCTTGTTCACGTAACCGGAGAGATGGAAGTGCGCTTCATCACTCATCCACAAACGGTCTACAATGTCCTCGTCTCGATTAATCAAGTCCAAAAATTCTAAGCTGAACCGGCGTCGGCTCACATAATCTGTTTCCTTAAGGGCCTGAACCATTTGGATCTTGTAAGGATGAAAGTGCAAATCTTTGTGTAAAATTCTTCTTATTGTTCTGTTTGAAATCCCAAGTGTAACGCTGTGTCGGCGAGCTGAGCGACGAGGGCTTTCGTCAATGGCGACTCTTACACGTTCAATGTTTTCAGGTGTGCGCACAGATATTGGTCTCCCAGTTTTCTTCCTTGTCGTTGACGACGTCTCTTCAAAGTTCTCAACCCACTTTTTAATCGCACAGGCAGATGGCACTGGCCGTTTTCGATTAATGTTGAAGTGGTTGCGAAATGCACGACGTGCTAGCTGGTACGAACTACCGTTTTGATAAAATGCTTTCACAGCGTACGCACGATGCTGTGGGGTCCAACGTTCCATTGTGACTAAATGCTATTTCGCGCCGAACGTAACTGACACTATCCCCTCCACGTCCCTCCGACGCATCTTAATTCGCGCGCTTTTTAAAATCGCTCGTTACTATGCCTCACCTGTATATAACTTGGGCATTAATACCGGAAACGTTCGGCAGCGCAAAGAAAACCGTCAGAGGCCATCTTCGGCTATTACGAGATACATAAAAGTTGGCGCACATGTGGTCAATGGTGTCAATTCCATTTTTATCGGAATTATAAAAAGTGATGATTTCGGGTTTCGCCGCTTCTCCCGCAGCTTCATCGAATGAACTACCGTAATGGAGTGTTGAAAAAAGCAAAACATTTTTGGCTTTTCTCTGTTGATATGATACTAAAGTGATGTCCTGCTGGAAGCCAAACAATGATGAAGGTATTTCCCGAGATGTCGTGTCCAAAAATGCTTCCGTTAATTCCTTCTTATTCTTTTTAACGGTTGCTACAGCTGTCAGTTGATGTTCATTCAACAGTCGAGTCAATAAAGGATAACTAGTAAACCAATTATCAACGTTGTATACCACAGTATATCTCCATATTTAATGTATAATACAACTGCAAATATTTTAATACCGTAACGAACAGATTTCTTCGGCATATATTGCCGAAAAGAGCATCGTCCACGGAAACCTTCAAGCTTCTCGTCAATTGCCAGATAAGCACCAGACGTATAGGCAGCTTGAAAATTTTCTATTATCCTCTTAAATACAGCTCTAATTGGAGCCAGCTCATCGACTGACTTGCGTTCTTCACGTGTGTCCTGATTGTCAAAACGCATGCACTGCAATAATAATTGAAAACGTTTCAGAGACATGGTTTTTCTAAATATCGGTATTCCTATGACATCACTTGACCACATATCCTCTAGATTGTGTCGAGAACTTTTATTGGTGCCTGCACGATACAGCAACCCAAAAACAGATAATTTCTTCGACGTTAGTTTCTCTTATGCTGTACTGGTGATTGTCATCGTAATGTTCTGTCATAGAGGTAATTTTTGTAATTGGTACATTTTGCTATATCCTCTGTAATCACTTGATCTACAAATAAATTCCAACAGTCACGTATAGTTTTAGCGCCCTGGGAGTATAGTTTTACGCCTGGCAAATAGATAATAATATTTTCTGCTCTTGTTCGGACAGTAGGGAGGCCATGTATCTTTGTCCACTTCGTACGTTTATCTTTGCCCCAGTCAGATCGTTGCACTTTTTTCATCGCCATCTTGCTCTGTATGTGTGTTATGGGAACTCTCGCTAATATGATCAAACACGTCCTCACTATCACAAATTTCCTCCTTTTCATCTTCACTATCACACTTAAATTCTTTCCACAATTGTGCAAGTCTCTCTGGTTCTTTCTCGTAACTCCACATTTCTATTTGTCGCTCTCAACCGTTTCTAGCAGTAAAAGACATTCACTTGTCGGCCCTTCAAAAACTTACGCGACTGGTGTGGTGGGGTGTGACATACCCAGAACAAGGTTTCTGCAATTTTGTTCAGCCGATAATATTAAAATTGCAGATCTCTTTTCACAACTTGAAAGTTTAAACTTTTAGCTACAGGTATTGAAAATCAGAGGGTGCTACAATGACATCTAGCACAAAATTACTTTAATCATTCAAGTGTGGGGTATGTGACACTCCACCACACCAACGAAGGGTTAATCACAACAGGATGTTTAAATTTATCCAGTTACACTTAGTAATTAGTAACAGGATAAAATTTAAAAAATTGCCTACGAAACACGCTTTGTCACAAATTTAACAAACACTAACAGTAAACTGACAAGGCACCGATTGTCAAAATGTGATGTGTATTCCTTTTTTGTTTCACGGCCTACTTTAGACGATCGCACGAATAAGTCAACCCGCCCTCGTAGCTCGACTGCAATTGCAATGGAGAACGTAGATTGTGAATGTAGTTTTAAAGTTTCAAATAATTTTTAATACGCTGCAATTGTTTAATAAATAAGTTTCAAACAATGAAATCTCATATACTCGCGAACTTATTTCATTTGACATCACATTTATTGTCCGTAAATTAGAATAAAATGGTACCAATGCTGTTACAAAAGCCAACATTTTGCAACCTCTAAGCGTTTGTAAAGTCTTTCTTTGGAAACTATGGGTAAACTAAAAAAGGTATTAAACCTCTTACCACATTAAGATTCGTATCCTGAATACGTATTTCGCCAACCAAGCTGTTCAATAGGTAAGCTTACTAAATATGACAACTTAGTTCTCGAAATACGTATTTAGGATACGAATATTAATGTGGCAAGAGGTTTTATACCTTTTTTTACGTTTCCAAGTATTTGTCCAGTATACAAAAAAGGTTTAAGTATATCAATACGTTAAGCACGTATTAGGCATTTGTTACAAATGAAACAGACATGCAATATACACATCTGTAACTGTACACATGGACAATACACCGCGCATTTTCCAGCATTTACTTCTGCTTAAGACACGTGTTTCTGCCATCTACTATTAGGCATCATTAGTTAAGCTAGTGAACTAAATAAAGCTTAAATCGCCTATAAGGTATAGCAAATTTTGTCCTATCAGATAGCACCATATAATCTAGTGACATCTAACGGACGAAAGAGACAATGCCGAAAGTGGCAACCCTTCCTTTCCTCAGATGTTACTAGATTATATGGTGCTATCTGATAGGACAAAATTTGCTATACCTTATAAGCGATTTAAGCTTTATTTACTTCACTAGCTTAACTGATGACGCCTAATAGTAGATGGCAGAAGCACGTGTCTTAAGCAGAAGTAAATGCTGGAAAATGCGAGATGTATTGTCCATGTGTACAGTTACAGATGTGTATATTGCATGTCTGTTTTCATTTGTATTTGCCCAGAATAAAATTATTTCTAATTTGAACAGGAATTCTATAAACAAACACACAGTCTAGCAATGAAGAATCACTTAAACCTTTATGAACAAATTGAAAAGATTCATAAACAAACACCCATTATTTAAAAACTACATCTATTGGTATCGCCACTTTAGTGATATATTAGTATATTTCAAAGGGAAAGATAGGCGGTTAAAAATAATGTTTACATTACGTTAACTTCAAAATATAAACGTGATAAAAGAGACAGACTATTGCTCTTATAGTAATACGAAAATGTTATATTTGTATATGAACACATGGATATACATAACGTAAACTTATTTCGCATTAGTGGCTACTAAGTACATACACATGTTTCTCACTTTTTCTAATTCTCATCAGCGTACAAAGTGGAAGCACGAAATGCGTAATGGGTCGCAGTTAATATATACACAAGTCATGAGAAAACGACTCAAGACATCTGATGGCCAAGAGAAGCACGCCAGCAACGGTTTTCGTGAGTAGCTGTTATTTACGTAAACTGTTGGTGCCGTATCTTAAGATGTTTACCCATAACATGTGTCGTACAAGGTACTGAAGTTTGCGTATACATGATTTCCTTGAGATAATCTATGAAGAATGGAAAGATGTAATTATATAGAATATATATATGTACAAAATTTTGAGTCAGTTACGAGGTGAACCCCTAAATTAAAAACCCCCTGAAATATATCCTTTGAATTTACGTATACGCTACAATGTTTATGTTTATAAAAACCGTAACAGATAACATTGTTTAGACGGTTGTCGACGTTATAAAAGCTGGCTATATTTAATCAGGGTTCAGTAACCTCAATAAGATTACGAACGAATATATCTGCTGTGAATCATTTGTGCACGAAAACTTTTAGAACTGACCCAAATCACCTTCCTTTCCTGTGTATTACGTGAATGTTTTTGTTACGAGAAGTAACAAATATAAAATATTAATATGGAATTATAATGCTACTATTGAATACACGTACTGCAATGTTTATGTTATAAAAACTCTAGGAGATAATAACATTGAATAATCAGCTTTGTATGCTAAGATTTCGATAATCTCGTGCGAAAAGTCAGCTGTTAAAATTTTATACTGGCATGTGAATTTTTAAAGAAAATGTTTTAAAAGAACATGTAAGATGTGTTCTCTACGGGCATTTAGGGTCTTATTTGGTAACAATCTATCTTTAATCGAAGATAAAATGTAAATCATATCGAACGTACATAACGATCGGTATCTGACTGAATCGAAGACGATAAAGCGAGATCGATAACAACAAAAGTATTCCTTTTATTATTATCGGACAGCTTTAAGATATCGCCTCCGATAGTCCATTATATTGTCGACTGCACAGTGGCGTGACAATGTTTTTTATATCTTTCTTATTTTTTTCTCGTTTATAAGAGGGAATTTTAGGAAAATGTTTTGGATTATATGTATATTCTATATAATTTGCATCTTTCCATTTTTCATAGGTTGCCTCTTTATTTCAAGGATGCTCGGTATATTTACTAATAAAACACAAATGTTAATATTTCAAAATTATATTGTAGAATAGCAATTCTCGACTTTCTTAACTCCGCCACCCATCAAATAGTAAATATAAATAAAATGAATATATGGTTTTACGTCATTGGACGGAAAGTCACAGTATGTTGTTGCTTTCAAGTTCTATCCGATGACAGCATGAACTCATCAAAATTAGTTCAATACTTGGAAACTTAACATCCGGCTCATAAAAACAAACCTTTGGAATTTTTCAAAAGAAGATTGCAAACCTTGAGAAATCAACAATCTTCTATTTGTGTAAAAGTGTACTTGAAGCATCTTATCTCGTAGCATTAATAGTAGCTAAGGTGTCCAAACCCCATACAATCGCCGAAAACCGCATATTGTCTGCTGCAATTGATATTGTCAGCATTTTAATATGCGTGAAAGAAGCAAAAAAAAAAGCTGAAAAAGAAATCCGCCTTCTAACGACACAATATGAAGGCGAATCGATGATGTTCGCGATAAGATAATTCAGCAAGTGAGTTCAAGTGAATTTTTTAGTATTCTGTATCGGGTCATGCAACAGGACATATTTCCTGGAGACAAAAATGATTTCTCGAAGAGATAGGTACTGAATCCGTTTAGTGAAAACGTTGTTGCCGCTGCTAATCGAAAACAATTTGCTTTTTTGTGTTACTATCATAGATCTACGTATGGGAAAACTTCTAAATGAAAAACAAATGCAACCATCACATTAATTCCTTTTTCTTAGATATGTACTTACTTATTAGTAGTACAATGTTTACAATAAATAATTTTTTCTCATAAAATGATTTTTTATTGTTGTTAGGCTCTTTCGCGACCCTCCTTTAATATCACTCCGACCTCCTTGAGGGTCGCGACCCCCATGTTGTGAAACGCTGTTGTAGACATTACATTGTGTGAATTGTATCTTTCATCTACGTCTGAAGCATATGTAGTGTATACAATATAATTTTACAATCTTTACATTTGTGTTTTGTTAGTACATATTATAATAAAGAGAATGTAAGTTTTAAGAAAATCCACACATGCAGAATTATACACGTTCTACTTAAGTTAGTCATGATTATCTATCTCGTGTGACATAAGAAGAACGTGCTCAGTAACAGTAACGTTACGTACACTTAATAATATAGGTTCTGTATCATCGCATAATAAAACTTCCATTTTAGTTAATTACTTTTGAACGCAAATTACATTTGTCTGATGTAAAATCGATACAGTTAGACCTGAATCGATCATTGTCCGTTAAGTTTATCGAGGCCAGTGATTGTTCGCCTCTTATGAGTAATAGTAGAATTTGTTACAATTCTTGTATTGCAAATCATATAAACCATGAACAGGAACTATTGGCAGAGAAATTTCATATGAACTTTTGTCTAGATATAGTATCGTACAAAAGTTACGATTTGTTAACAAATAAATAAAACACACATACTTAAGATGTTTTAGATTTACACAATTAATAAAATAATGGCAGCTGTTTCGCTAACACAGTAGCTTCTTCAAATTCAACTTAAGACTAAAGATACATACAATATACAGCGTTAAATCAGGTAGTTGACCCAAGTTAAAATTCTAGGAACTATTACATTTATATTTTGCTTTTTGAAAACTATACCATGTCCTACTTGTGTGAGGTTTAAGTTTAATAATATAACATAAGCAACTAAGAAACAATATTTCAATGGGTGAACAGATTTAACAGTGGGGATGAATTCAAGTCTAATTTATCGTTTAGTAACATTTCTGAGTTTTTGAGTTTATTAATTTCTAAAGACTCTAAACAATTTAGTTTTCTACCTTTATTTTCTACATGTATGATATCGAATTGTAAATTAAATTCGTGTTCATTCTCTATTAAATGATTAGAGTAGGTTTAGTCAGTTTTCTTATTGATATAAGAATGATAGTGGTCTTGGATTCGTTTTTTAAACGTTCTACCTGTCTGTCCAATATATGTTTTACCCTATTGTTTACACGTTTTAAAGTGAGATCCAGAAAGTGTATACTATTATTAAGCTCCTTTTCTATCGTAAACGTGATATTAGGATCAATGGAATTGATAAATTCATCCCGATTAACATCCCGATGTCCAATGAAGACTATAATAAAGAATATAATATTATAAAACAAATCCCTCACAACAACGGATATGATCCAAATCTAATAGATAAATTAATTTTTAAAAAATCTGTCAATAAATTATTAAGGGAGGTGTACCCGATCATTAAAGTGGAGCCAGACAAGCAGTTTAAATCATTTACTTACATAGGTCAACAGCAACTTAAATTATCAAAATTCCTTGAAAAACAAAACATTAATATTGCTTATAAAACTAATAATAATCTAGCCAAATATATTAAAAATAATAAAGAAAACACTACCAAAGACAATAAATCAGGAGTCTATAAGTTATCATGCGGATCATGTACCAAAACATATATTGGACAGACAGGTAGAACGTTTAAAAAACGAATCCAAGACCACTATCATTCTTATATCAATAAGAAACCTCAACCTACTCTAATCATTTAATAGAGAATGAACACGAATTTAATTTACAATTCGATATCATACATGTAGAAAATAAAGGTAGAAAACTAAATTGTTTAGAGTCTTTAGAAATTAATAAACTCAAAAACTCAGAAATGTTACTAAACGATAAATTAGACTTGACTTCATCCCCACTGTTAAATCTGTTCACCCATTGAAATATTGTTTCTTAGTTGCTTATGTTATATTATTAAACTTAAACCTCACACAAGTAGGACATGGTATAGTTTTCAAAAAGCAAAATATAAATGTAATAGTTCCTAGAATTTTAACTTGGGTCAACTACCTGATTTAACGCTGTATATTGTATGTATCTATAGTCTTATGTTGAATTTAAAGAAGCTACTGTGTTAGCGAAACAGCTGTCATTATTTTATTAATAAAGTGTAAATCTAAAACATCTTATGTGTGTTTTATTTATTTGTGATATGGATTTGCATCAAGCAAAGGTCGAAACAATGAAACGATTTTTTTAAATTATGTAGTTTTGCATTTTTTTTCTAAATAAAATTAATGAATCTAATGTTCGACTTTTTATTGGTATATAGTCTATTTTATTTTAAAATGTTCAATTTTCTATCGTGACTGACTTAACATATCCAACCAGAACACATATCTTATTAAAATCATTTCTGTTGTTACCACCGCTTAAAATATTTTACAAGTTTTTGTGATATGTGGATCCACTGTAACAAATTTGACTTGCATTAGCCCGTATATTAGTGAAGCTCTTAACGTTCAAGGTCGAATAATCATTTACAAATCATGTCATTTTACTCAAAAAGCTCAGTAATTTGAGGATACCATCTGGTTTCTTGAAATTAATGAAATGTCATCTATTAAAGAAACTAAATTAATTTTTTTTTGTAATAGTTATTGTTCTGATGAATTTTTAACAACATTGGATGTAGTATAAGGTTGTACTTCAACGCCAATTATTGTTTGATTGTATATAGATGAGCGGCTTAGTATCCTCAAATGTACTACACTAATTTATGCCGATAATACCAAAATAAATTATGCCATCTTCTGCGACATTGATGTTTGGGTCCTGCAGGAAGATGTCAATGCTTCGTGTCAGTGGTGACAAGTAAATAACTTGAACTCATTTATTAATAAATATCAGGTTGATAAACATATTCGTAAAGATGGAGTCATATCATCTGAGTATCATATTGATGGACATGTTGTATCTAAGGTTAAAACATTGAAGGTTTTTGGGCCGGCATTCGATTGACCCTTGAGCTTTAGGAATCATATCGTTCGTATATGTCTCGACAGTAGCATCTAAGCGTTTATAATTTATAATACATAACTTCAGACAATTTAGTAACATTATGACTCTAAGGAGCGTTTGTTGTGAGTGTACTGGTGTCATCAATTAGCAATTGAAAGGATTCACCGATGATTGTTGAAATATACATTATTTAAAACTAGCAGCCGATTTCCCGCTAGGTGTATCGACCATAACTACTTACTAGAGAATCATGGTTATCAATCACTTCTTGAAGGTAGGCAAAAACATCAGTTAATAATATTTTTTGTAGAAACTAGTAAATGAGGTTGTTATCTAAACTGAACTGTCATGTTATTAATTTTCCATCTATATATATATATATATATATATTTGAACATTATTTCAACATATTTCAACCTATCTACAACATATATAAATTTGCTAACATTCATTATACAAAAACTTTAGACGAAACTCAAAGATACATGTAGATGTGATGTAATTATATAATAATTTTTATATTAGTTTAAGTTTAGATTTACAATTCGGTATATGCATATTCAACGTAAATTTTTATTTTATCCAGTAATTAGTGCTTACTGTTGGACAATATATTATTATTATTATTATTATATTTTTATAATATTTTGTTTTCGAATATATAATACATTGTACATTTTTAAATGCCCACATTGTAAACTTAACAATACCTGGTTTAAAAAAACTACTACAAAATTTCCAATTTTTTTATTGTTATTAATTCATTCTATTCTATTTACCTATGTAACTGTAAAAAAGATAATGTATTTTATAGATACCAGTGCTTTCTTTATTTTATTAACAATAAATCTCCGAAACTCGATTAAGCGTTAAAAAAACCTATAATGTGTAGTGAGTCATAGAATTATGACATAAACATATGGCTGTATCATAATTTGTTAGTTAGCTTTCAGGGACTCTGTATAATATATTATTTTTTAATTTTGATTTTAACTGAAAGATATCCACTTGTGGACAAAGAATTCCGAACACCGAAGTAAATGTCTGTTAGTACAAGAAAACTTATTTTTCCTTTAAGATTATCTAGAAAGTAAGAATGAGAAATAAAAAAGTACTTAACATTTTATTCAATAAGAAAAAGTCACGAAACAGTAAATGGTGCAAAATTAATAAATTCATTAGTCTTGTCGGCTAGGTTTTACATCTACATTTTTACCAAATTTAAGCAATTAATAGTGTCTGCTACCTCCCTGAACTCTAATGAATTCTGCCGTACGGTGTGGTAAACTTTGAATGCAGTTGGCGACCTCCTCTTTTGTAATGTTTTCCTATTCTTCACGAAGAGCTATACGAAGATACTGATTGGGTTATTGGTTCCGAACACGTCGCCCTAATAAATCTCAAAGATTTTCGATAGGTTGCAAGTCCGGGCTTCGAGCATCGTAAACGACGAAAGTTAACCACATCCTAATATTGCTCAACCACCCGTGCGGTGTGAGGTCGCGCGTTACCATGCATTAGAGTACAGTTCCTACCTACGAATGGGGCAAATGGTATGACGTGATTAGCTAAACACTCGTCGATGTACCTAGCAGCTGTCATGGTGCCATTTTCAATGAGAACAAGCTCAGTTTTCGCGTACAGTGAAATGCCAGCACAAACCATTATACCGCCTGCCCCAAATGCCATTCTTGGAGATATACAGCACGCTGAAAATCGTTCACCAGGTGTTCTCCACAAACGTGCTCCTCCATCTGGTGAACACAGACAAAAATGAGACTCATTCGTGAACAATACGGAGATGCATTGGGCCATTATCCAATGTGTATGTTCACGAGGAAATTGTAGGCTCTGAACATGATGAGCTGGGAGTAAAAGTTGACAACCAGCAGGTTTCCTTAACATTAATTCCTGCAGAAACTGCAGTAACGCAAATGTCTTCGACTTGGCGAGACATCATTGTTGATGGTAAACTACGATAGTGTAGTATAGATAACACCATAAAACAGCCTTCTCGTCGGTTTGGGGTGCTAGGTCTGCCTGATCCTGACGTTCTTGTGTATTCCCCAGTTTGACGGTTTCGCTGTATTGTATCTTGGACGGTACTCCTCGTAATATTCAAGACAGCAGCGATGTATCGAATACTGCGTCTATCTTCATTCAAAGCTACTGCTCGGGTTACATTTTCTTGCATTTTGTCAAGCGCCAGTACTATATCAGAATCTCTATTTCAATAACTGTTTAAAGTATTTTTTCCCAAAGGAAATAATATACACCCACGAGCAAAAGTATTGCATATTTTTAATATTTGGTGCTACGTGAAAAGGTTTATTTATTTTTGACTATTTTATTGTCGCAACATATCTACAATACAATACATATATACTTTTTTTTAATAATAAAAACGTTAGAAAACACAAATAAACAGCGGGATCCTCGGTTCCAAAAAAAAACATTGGTATTATTGTAGCATTTTGTTTATTGCGTTGCTTCACAGACCATCTTAGGTTATTGCTCTCTCAAGCGTACTCAGACTGTGTTGACGTAAACGTCTACCTAGTAATGAAACATGCGCCTAATTACAGTGAGTGGACAGCTGCTCAAGTTATTGCCTTATCTGAAGGGGGTCTGAAGCAAATGGAAATATCGGAACGCTTGCATATGCACCAATCCACTGGCGTATTCCAAAACGATAAAGGGATACCGGCTGATTCAGTACAAGGCCCACTAAGATGCACAAGTGCAAGACAAAATTGTTTACTACAGATCACAGCTCTAAGAAATCGTGCTCCAACGACATCTGAACTTAGTGGACATCTTGCGGAAGCTACCAGGGCGAATGTAAGCAGATTTACGGTATCGAGAAGGCTAAAGGAAAACTGTTTATAAGCTAGACGACCAGTAAAAGTTCCAGAATTGCTTCCACGGCACAGGACAGAAAGAAGAAGCTTTGCTCTAGAACATTTACCGTGGACTGCCGAGCAATGTAGTAATGTGCTATTTTGTGACGAAACATGAATTCAATTGTATCATCCAGATGGGCGTAACTTAGTGTACAGGCGAAGAGATGAACGTTTTGCACCATGTACTTCGGTGAAAAATATTACTTTTTGA
The DNA here is from genome assembly GCA_935421215.2 of Melolontha melolontha. Classification (NCBI taxonomy): domain Eukaryota; kingdom Metazoa; phylum Arthropoda; class Insecta; order Coleoptera; family Scarabaeidae; genus Melolontha; species Melolontha melolontha. The sequence goes on from OW285238.1 coordinate 118,078,104, forward strand.
GGAGGCTCAGTGATGTATTGGGCAGGTATAAGTTCACAAGGACGAACTGAGCTTGTGGAGGTCATTCAAAGAATATCAGGCGTTTGGTACTTGGAACATATCCTTCAGGACCGTGTTTACCCATACGCCGACTTTATTGGGTTTGATAGGTTCATATTGATCCATGATAACGCATGCGCACATTGCCGATGTTGTACCAACAGTATCTTACTGATGTTGAAATTGAGAGAGTGATCTGACCTGCAAAGAGTCTGGATTGTAATTCAATAGAGCACGTATGGGACTACTTAAAGAGAAAAATTAAGAAACGAAATCCGTCTCAAACAACTCTACAAGACCTACGAATAACATTTGAGGAAGAATGGCAACAAATTCTACAAGAGTATCTAAGAAATTTTATTTTTGGAATGGGAAGGCGTATGCAAACTGTAGTAGGCAATACGCGATATTAAATCAAACTTTAGAAAAGAGCCAGCTAATAACAAACTGTTGCATTTATTTAAGGAACTTGTCTAGGTTTATTAATTTCTAATAAAAACACTTGTTTATCAACTTTAGTTTCTGTTGTTACATAAAATCAAATAAATAAGTCCCTTTATTTAGAAATCTACATAAGAGTAACAATCCATTGGCTTGATAATTGGTTATGAAGATAAACATGTAAATTGTCTCAGAGTAATGTTCGAGAACTTGCATTTAGAGAGAGAGGATATTAATCATATTTAACTCAGAATACAAGTCGACAACATGCACTACTACAAATAGCAATTTTTTTAAAAATATTCCTTACTAATTTTAATATGTAATTTTAAAACTTATATTCTAATTTTAAGATTTAGTATACCGTATGTCCCCGGATTGAGTTTACAAGAGGAAAAAAAATTTTATTTTTGATTTTACAAAAAAGTGCTAAAGGAATAAAATTTTTTGCTTAATTTCAAATGACCAAATCTGTAATTAGAATTACGAAATTGTCAAACCCCTATTTAGAATTACAAATTTTTATTTTCAATCACAACAATAAAAAAATAATTAGGCTAGAAACAATAATGTTTAAAACTATTCTATTAATTCGCCACCCCTTTCAGCACACACTTCGACTCTAAACCGCAGTGCCTTGTAACTGTTGCGAATTTCTTCAAGCGTCAAGGATGCAACAGCATCTCTAATGCGATTTTTTAATACATCCACATTGTTAGGCAAGTTGTCCATGTAGACTAGTTGCTTTAACCGTCCCCACAAATAAAAATCTAAAATAGTTAAGTCAGGGCTTCTTGGAGGCCACAAAACAGGACCATTCTAGCCAATCCAATTATTTTCGAATTTTTGATTGAGCCAGGCAGCTACGATGCGCGAACGGTGGGCCGGACAACCATCCTGTTGAAAATACATCCTCTGCCGATAAGCAAGTGGGAGTTCACTTAAACCATCCCAGAAAAAATTGCTCAACATTTCCAAATAATTATGCTGATTTACATTAGCATCAAAAAAATATGGCCCTATTATTCCATGATAAGAAACAGCACACCACACGTTTACCTTAACAAAGTATTGACGTTTTGATGCAATTCTAAAGTGAGGATTAGTATCACTCCAATAACGAACATGTTGTGACGAAACGGTACCATTGCTAGAAAAAGTTGCTTCATGGAAAAATACAATGCTTTTGTGAAAATTTTGGTTCTACATTATTTCATCTCCCATCTACATGCAAAAATAAAGACGCTTCTCATCATCTCCCGGTTCTAACGTATGATTAAAAATCGGTTTATAGGGGTATAATTTACGTTCCTCCAAAACTCTTTGAATATGGGATTTGCTCATATTCAGTTGAAGCGCCTGTCTCCGCAATGAAAGTTTAGGATTATCTTGCACCGAATCCAAAATTAAAACTGTAGTAGCATCATCTTCATCACGTACTATTTTCTTTTTCTTTAAATTCAGAACAGAACCAGTTTCCAAAAATTTTTTCACCAACTTCCTTATACCCATACGGGAACCAGTTACTTCGGGAAATTTTGTATTAAATTCTTCAGCAATACGACGATAGCTCTTTTCCCCAATACCGTAACATTGTCTTAAATATATATTTTTTATGATAACGTTAACATTTTCACCAAAACTTACAGAATTACAGTTTGAAGTTATTTTTGACAAATAAATTAGTGTATGACATTTTCAAGTCAAAGGCTTCTACCATTAAAAAATAATAGATGTACTGCGATGAAAAAAATAAAAAAAATTTTTTTAGAACATAGATAAGTGGTACTGAAATTCTAATTACAGATTTGGTCATTTGAAATTAAGCAAAAAATTTTATTCCTTTAGCACTTTTTGGTAAAATCAAAAATAAAATTTTTTTTCCTCTTGTAAACTCAATCCGGGGACATACGGTACAGTACAACATATGTCGACAGAATAATATTGAATGTAGTAGATAAATCAACATAAACATTGTACTTTTACCAATTTATATCAATAAAAATTTTATAATACAAAGGTATTTTTAATAATTTAAAATATTATTAAAAATCTGGTGTGAAAAATTTTATATATTTGTACGGTTTTCTAAGGTACTAATGGGCAACAGCTATGAGTCATATATTTATCTGATTATGGACTCACTGTACCTTAAAGTCTACTCATCTTAAAAACTCTCGCAACTTCAACTAGTAACCCTAAAGTCCTTAGCAAACTATTTAAATGACACATTCCTTAACAAGCGACAATCAATCTAAACGCCCATTAAACAATACATATCAAATTATCAACCCGTGGATCATATTATGTGTCCGGCTAATCTGAAGGAGTAATTAATTTCGGTGTCCCCAAATGGACGTGCGTAAGACCGCATTCCTGTCATTTTAACCCACACGTCCCGTAACAAAAAGCTCTGCCAGTGTACGTTGGAATTTTAAAAGGGTGTCATGCGTGCAACTTAATCGTGTGAAAAAGGTTACATTCCATCTCAACTATTCAAAGATTTCTTTTTTCTTGTTTCGTTTATTCTCTCGTTAGTGAATACCTATGCTATAAAGATAAATCGTTTAGTGGTTAAAGAGATAAAGTAAATTGTTTTTTTATGTATTTAATTTTGTTTTTAAGTGATACGTAATATTGTTGAATAGCAATAGATAATTTGTTTGATAAACTAAATGAGTCTGCGTTATTGAAGAGAGATATAATATGAATTTTTTTCAGATACGTATGTCAACAATTTTCAAAGTGTAATAATAGATAATCTTGTTTACTTAACCAAAAAAAGCTAAATTACTGGATATACAGTTGCTCGAAAAAGAATTTATACCTTGAAGTAATAAGTTAAAAATACAGTAGACGCTCACAAATTAGAACTCGCACAATCACGTAAATTAGAATCTGAGATTTTAATGCATCGAAGGCTCTAAAATTAGAACTTTAAGTTCAAATTATCTAGCGTTTTTTTTTTGTGTCGAAGGGTAATTACTAGACAACGGACACGCTTACCACCCAGTCCAGTACTGGCGAAAGGCTGTATTTCTAAAATATTTAATTTTATTTATATAATTGGAAAACGAACGGGTGGTGATCTATAAAATTACGAAATACATATTTATTTGTTGAAAAGTTGTATTTATAAAGTTTTTAAGTTTATTTATATAATTGGAAAACATACGGGTGGTGATCTATCTATCTAAAATTACGAAATACATATTTATTAATTAATTTTATTTATATAATTGGAAAACAAACGGGTGGTGATCTATAAAATTACGAAATACATAGGTATGTATTTGTTGAAAAGTTGTATTTTTAAAGCTTTTAATTTTATTTCTATAATTGGAACATTTTTATTTGTTCATTTTGTCGTTCAAGTTGAGTAAAGGAGTATTAATATTGACTAGCAATAGTTTCTCAAGGTTTTCTTCCGTCAATTTTGTTCTCTTTGAATTAAGTACATCCTTATAAATAGAAAACTTCCTTTCTACATCGCAACTGGTTATAGGTGCATACTGGAAATATTCTTTTATTTCTTCATATTTAGCCGTTAGATTTTGTGGAATTGTCCCCATACATAATTGCTGCAATGTAATTAAATCTGGATTTCTATTAAGAATTGCTTCAAACTTTTGCCGAAGGCCACATCCGAAGTCACTTGGAATACTTTTCAAATTATTAACAGCCACATCTAATGTGGTTAATCCGTCATTTAATTTGAGATTTCGTTTTCAAAATAAGTGATTAGTTTTGGCAATTTTCCACTCCTTGCACTCACCAATACTTCTAGCATCCTCCTTTAGCAGTGTTACGAAATGTTTTAGACCATCGAAATTCTCAGCATAATAACTAGTAGCTTCCAGCCATGTTCCCCATCTAGTTATTACTGGAGTGGGAGGCAGTGACAGAGATGGAAATTTTTCCCTGAAAAGAGCTACTCTCAATGGTGCTTTTCTGAAATTTTTTTAAAAGCGGATACAAGTCTATCAACTTCTAGAAAGGTGCTCTGATATATTCAGAAAATAATTGTACGATGGGACAATAAACTCATTCGGCAAAAAAGGAAAATCCTATTGCTTTTAGACAACTGTCCAGCTCATCCAAATATTCAAAACTTAAAAGCTATAAAACTTGCCTTCCTTCCACCAAATACCACGTCAGTTCTTCAACCGATGGACCAGAGTGTAATAAAGTCCCTAAAGACACATTTTAGAATACTTCAAATTATAAAGCTTTTAAAAGACATTGACGAGAATGGTGTTCCTCAAAAACTAGATATCCTGCAGGCTATTTTTCTACTTTCCAAAGCTTGGGATCGCGTTTCTCAACAGACAATAGCAAATTCCTTTGCACATGCTGGGTTTAATTTACACACAGCAGAAAACTCTTTTGATGACGATAATTTGTCCTTAGCTGAGTGGCTTCGACTACAAAATGATACGGAGGAAGATAACTTACCTTTAACTGAATGGGTCCGCACTTTACCTGTACTTAACCTGGCAACACAAGAGGGTTCGAACACAAGTGGCTTCGACTACAAAATGATACGGAGGAAGATAACTTACCTTTAACTGAATGGGTCCGCACTTTACCTGTACTTAACCTGGCAACACAAGAGGGTTGGGATAATTTTTCAAATGTTGATGAAGAACTCGAAACGGAGGAAGAAATTGAAATTTTATTAGTACAAACTTGGAGTTAGAAATAAACAACGATGAAGTGGAAATGGACGAAACTACGGAATTTCAACCACCTACTATAAAGGATGCATCATAAAGGATGCTACTATGAAAGACGCTAAAACAGATTCTGCATTGCTCCATTTGGAAAAAATTATTGAAAAATACTTCTTAGAAAACAAAAAATTACAACAAACCAAAATGACAGATTTTTTTATTAAAATTTAAATATGTATGTATGTATGTACAATGCAGTTCGTGCCTATGTATTATTATATACATATGTGTTAAATTGTTAGTAAAATAAGTTGAGAAGGAAATGTTTTTTTTTATTTGTGTTTTATAAAACTAGAATATTGTTTTCGTTGTTTAAGTGTATTCTCTAAGATAAATAAAATGTGTTTATATGTATAATAATTTGGTATTTGGATATAGCGACCTACTCTTATAACGACCGAATTTCGTTGGTCTCTTCAACGTCGTTATAAACGATATTTACTGTATTTTGAATATTCTCATTAATCGTTATAGCAACTGTTTCCGCATCAACTGCATTTATAACTTTTGTTGCTTTTACATATGCGTTAAATGGAATAGTTGGATGTAGTACACCAGCTACAACATTTACCACACAGCGTCCTAACATATCCACCGTATCGTCGGCGCTTATCCATATGTATTGAATTAAAAGATGGCTTCTAATGCGTTCTACTGTTCTCTTATAGCACCTAGAAACATAATATTTGGGTAAAGTTGATTCATCAGGAACATTTCGACCAGTATATTTTTTCAGAAATATTTTTAAAGTGGGATTGCTAAGTTTATTTAATGGAATATTAGCCGCCATAAAAGTTTTACAGAGTTCAGATGTGTTTGCGATCCTAAGTGACGAATTTTTGACGATATTTTACGGATTTTGTAATAAATTTCGGAATCACTGACAATGGACATACAATCAGTATGACCGTCAATCCAACTCGCCATTGTTTTACGATGCCGTTCTCGACGTTCTTCCGTATCATATCTGAAAAAGTAACTTTAACAATGCTCTAGGTCTAAATGAAAACTAATGTACGCGTAAGTTATCGAAATTGAACGAAATTCAATGCACACTTACGTCTAAATAATTGGGAGAAGTAGATTCAATCAAACGATATTAAACAGGATCTATCATAAAAATTACGATGTAATTAACACTTAAAACTATGAAAACAAGAAACTTACTCACAGCACTTTATTTATCTTACGAAATATAAACTAATAAATAAAATACATTATAAAAACCCCGCTTCTATCTACGCTCATGAAAACACTTTAAAAAACACTATATTCTCCGAATACAATAGCTGGCTTGTCCATTGTTATCGCGGCGAGACCAGGTGTCCGAGTAAGTCAAACAAATACTTCATTGAATTACGCCGGGATGTACTGAGCGACGTTATACACAATTCCAATTGCCGATTGCGTTTTAAGGAAATTGCATCCGTTCTCTAGTAATTACCAAATTATACTTACTACATGTAGGTGAGGGTTTCCTTCGCGTGCTTATTGCCATACTCATACAAATATTTAATCATTCGTACGTGAATATTTAATACGCGCACACATATTTGTTGAAAAGTGAAAATTAGTGAAATTCAAAATGTCAAATAAACGTAAAAAACACTTTATCATTTGAAACTAAAGTACAGATATTAAGAAAACTTGATGAGGGTGTCCAAGGTAACTGTTTAGCCGTAGATTTCAATGTAACAAGTCTACAATCAGCTATATAAAATCGACAAAGGATGCTATATTAAATGGTGTTTTCAACACGTATCAAGTTTCAAGAGCTAAATCTTTACATAACGCTGAATATCTCGAAACGGAAATTCGTCTTTATGAGTGGTTTTTAAACCCAGCGATTACAGTTTCGTCCGATTAGCAGATTTGCGTAAATTATAATATACACTTTCGTTCGGCCAGTAAGACAAGCCTAAATTAGGGATAAACAGTTTCGTCCGGCCGGTAAGTGCAGGTAAAAGGGAGGATTAAAATTGTCCTAATGGTATTATATTCTAATCAATAATTTCTTTGTAATTTTTTCCCAGTTGATGCTTATTATTTATGATGTCCAACAAATATCGTATTCTATAGAGTTTGAGATTAAGGAGTTGGTGTACGTCATTATTTTAATATGATGTTACATTTGACAACGTTGCCATTTCTTTTCTCTTTAACATATGTGCTAACTGTGTTGCCTATATATAAGTCAGTTAAAATTTTTATAATCAGAATTTTATAAAATTAGGTCCTTCTTGCTTAACACAATTATCAGAAAATAATATAAAATGATCCAAGCCATTTATCGAATACACGAAGAGTATTGGATGCTATAGACATTTCATTTAAGTCGGTATATAATACACAAAATTATATACATTTACAAAAAAAAGTCTGAGCATAGTCGTGAAATATATATGATATATTAACTAACTAAATTAACAGTAACTAAAAAAGTTATTCAATATCTGTAGCATCTACATCTTCGCTACTGTCTTCTTCTCAACACCACTGTTGGATAAATCTTTCAGTGTGGTCTATTGTACGTGACTATATTTCAGGTGTAATTGTACTTAATTCTTCTTTCCACATTGTAATGCAGTGGCAATGCCCAATATGGTTGTTATAATAAGTTTTTGTTATACTCCAAATATTTTCTACCGGGTTGAAAATATAATGGTAAAGTGGCAGCCGCAATACCATATGACCAAATTCTTCTGCAATAGTATCAGCTTTATATGTGACTATATTTATAGGTGGCTTATTTAAATCCACCAATTTTAACAACACCTTCTTGCAACTATCTTCTTGAAAAGGAATATATTGTTTCGCTAACCACTCTTTGATTTGTCTCTTATTTCAAGAATTATTTGGTAATTTATATTCCAAAGACGAGTGATGATTTGCAGTGTCCATTAGGATTATAGAAGGTTCTTTTGAACTTGGTGTAAGTTTTGTTTGAAACCATAATAAAATCGTATATTAAAAAACAAGTTTCATAAGGCACCATTTTGCCTTATGAAACGAGTTTTTTATACAATTTTATCTATTTTGCATTTTTTACATTAATAAATCGGAATTATTTAATTTGAAAGTTCAGAGTTTTATTTTTATATAAAGCATGCAGTTGGTCACATTGATACTTGACATTTTCAAATTTAAATTTTGCTATCCTCGAAGTATATTATATTACATATTATTTATTAATTTTCGTTAATATTACTTGATTTTATTTAAAAATATAAACATGACATAGAAACTAAACTTGTTGTCAATTGTATACAATATACGTTGTTTGTGTAGAGTACGTACATATATCATATCTGTCAAATGTACTTAAATTCTTAAAATCAAATGACAGCAATGATATTTATTTCTGTATTTGAAAAACACCAACATTGAAAAATTAAAAAAAGCGTATCGAAATGAAGCTCATTTCGATACTGTTTTGGGTGTCATAATGAGTTCATTTTGAACGCAAAATAGAAAAAATTATTTTCATTCATTTCTCCATGATAATCTTCAACTTTTGTTTTAGAGTTAAATATTTTCGAAGCTTCTGAAATGAAACCACTTCTGCAGCCTACATGTTGGATAATATAACTTGAGCCCTCAGATTTTATACTATGAACACTATGTTTAGTGTATCGTGCCATTATCTAGATACTATTTGTACATTTTGTACACATGTACATTTCGGAATATCCATGTTTCATCTAAATATACAAACTGCCAAGGATCTGATCTCAAATATTTGACATAGGATTCCAAAAAAGTAAATCTCCTAAAAACATCATGAGGTAATTCCGTAAGTCCGATTCTTGGATTGTCTTTTCTTCAGCGATAATCAATTCTTTGTAAAATAATGCGAAGAGAAAATGAGCTACCAGTATAGATATTCTTATGTTTTAATACTTGGAGAATGGAAATTAAAGTAACCAACTCTTTATTCTGATACATTGGAAAAATCGTATCACGAATGTCAAATTCTGTTGTTCTCGAGATTTCATTTATTAGAAACCTGTCCCTCAGATCTAACAGCTGAATTGATTTTACTTACAGTTGCAACACTAACAGAAACTGCTTGAGCAACGCGCTAGAATATTTAAAATGAAATTAGTAATTCGAAAACATAACAAAATACATTTAACTATCTCATTTATAGCATAAATGGATAACAATATTATCTCGTTCTTGTGTAAAATAATTAATTACAGATGCAATTAGCATCTTGCTTTGTTTGCAAAAATTTTTGGTATACCTATTATATAAATAACACCAATCTAAACACAATAACAAAAGTTCTCAAAATAAATGATTAGAAAATGGAGCTCAAATTGTAAAAGTATGAAATAAATTAATAAGAAATAGGAGGGCAAATTTGACAGATATCAAAAATAAACTAACTAATTGACAGGAATGATAGGACAACGGACGGCACCGAGTTCGTTCCCAAATCCGCAGGTAACAAAATGATATAGACCGAATTCGTTCCGTCTTAGCCGATTGCGTTCCCAAAGTTGTAAGTGTATACATTAGAGGATTAAAAGATAAGGACGAAGGCGTTTTTAAAAATACTCAAACCATAGCAAACATGTATGTATTCAAATACAATATACAAAAATATTTACAAATATACATATTATAACAAATATATACACACGTGCAATCTCGTGGTTATTGTCGGTTACACATATTTTAAGTGCATGGCACTTTTTAAAATAGTCAAACATTCAAATATTATATGTACATATTATACAGCAAATATATACAACGTGCAAAATTATGTCAAAATATTTATTACCTTTATTCAGTTTTCGTTAATATTATGCACTTTTGCATGTATTTTAAATCTTTGTGAAATAGACTGCACAAATTGAAACCTATTAATTTTTCCATTTATAAAATCTTTAATTTTCGTATCTACAAACTCCGTTCTTTTTATTAGTGAATGATCATACACTGGTTTCACAACGGCGCTACTTTTTTGTTTTATATACAAATCAATTTGAACATTTTTTAATACACTAAGAAATTGGTGAATGTTAGTATGTGGTGTGTAGAAGCATGAGTTGTATTTAGCGTGAAAAGATTCGCACGCATTTGTGGTTTTTTGTGTCGACGACGACATTTCTGCCCAAATTTGTGGTGGAAAAGTAGCATCCTCAGAAATATATGTATCAACTAAATAGTCTAAAAATGATATTACACTTGCGTTGTCTGGTCGCAACGACATGAAATTTTCAATAAAACATTCTTCGGCGTCCTTGGGGTTTAAAAAGGGAAGACCAAATACGTAGGTTAAAAAATGTGATGTTTCTGAGTCTTTATTCCGAAATTCAGTGGAGAGACCCAATTCTTGAATTTTGCGCCACCTGTCAATAATTGGAAAACATAAATATTAAAATTAATTATTACCAAGACTGACCTAAATGAAAACGGCATCCTTTAATGACAGTTGTTGGAAAAACAGCAAAAATAGCTTTATGAATCGCAATTTCAAAATCTACCGTAAATAGTTTGGGAAAAAAATTATAACCAAGTTTTTGGCATTCTTGCACCAAATAACGAAGCGCCGATTGATAAGTTTCAAATCTCTTATTTGGGACAACATTGCACTTTGGTAACCTTTCAATGCAACATAAGAAAATTAAATTTACTTTGTTTTTCTAAAGTATGTCATTCATTATTCCTTTTTCCTTAATGAACGCTTATGTTAAATGCTTAAATTTATCTAAATATAAAAGGACGCATACGATTTCTGTTAAATTTATGTTAAAAGTTGTCTATATCAGTATCTCCATTTTGCACCAAATTCGGGTTGCTCTATTGGCTATGACACATTATATTATCATCATTAATGACGTGCATCGATTGCCTAATCTCACAGAGTATACTACTGCTAACCCCACCTACCAATGGAAATTTCTTTTAATTGTGAGAAAAAGTGTTTGTGAACAACATCATACTGTTTTGCGGACCAACTGTTAAATGGCGAAAAAATGTGGAGATGTCGGACACCAAAATGCACTGCTACTATTTACACTATGGGAGAAAGCAATTTGATCCTCCGTTGTAATTTGAACTTGTGTACTGCAGAAGCGCTTAATTCAGGATGGGCATCCTGAATTAAGCGCTTCTGCAGTATACAAGCAATTATACTAGCAATTTGTTGTAGCGGCGACAAAACGTAAAGCTACAGAAGAACATAATGTGCAACCTAAACGAATTGCGCAGTCACTGTTAACAAAATGCGACAATAGTGAATTAACAATTGGCGACTTGAAATTGGTGAAACGAAGTATTTATAGTGAAAGAAGACAGACATTTCTGACTTTGCCCAAAAATATAAAAGAAGTGTTTGAAACCTTGGAAAATATGAAATCCAAAATTAGTACGAACAGAGAAGAAGAATTTTTTATTGTGAACGACAGCAACCATTGTATAGTAATATTCTCTTGTAAGTCAAACCTGTAATATTTATGTAAGTGCAAAAAGATATTTATGGACGGAACATTCCTCAAAATATTTTGTACAGTTATTTACCATCCATAGACAATATAACGGGCACTATTTTTGTTTACTCAAAGATAAAAGTTCAGAAACCTATAAACACTGTTGTGTTGTAAGTTAAGAAAGTGAAGTATTTTCGTTGCAATTTCGTCCTGCGGAGGTTGTTATCGGTTTTGAAATGTCGATAAATAAAGCTTTCAGTTAGTTCCATGTGGCAGAATATTAAAATAATTGGCTGTCGATTTCATATCAAGTTTGGTGGCGAAAAATGCAAGAGCTAGGACTCGCTAAACATTATAAAGAAAAAACAGACATTGGCAAATGGATTGGATACTATTCGTTGAATTTTTCTTAGAACCTGAGAACTGCAACTGTTTCGTATTTGATCTACTGCCCATAGTACCAGTAAATGATAAACCACAACCATTTATGAACTACCTAGTGGAAACTTACATAGAAAAGGATTCAATATTTCCTCCCGAAATTTGAGCGGCTAAATGTGCTAGCAGCTCAAAGACAACCAACGCATGCGAATCGTTTGATTCACATCTAAATAAGTCTTTTAATTTCTACCATCCAAATATATTTGTCTTTTTAGAAGTTTTGCGCCAGTATCAAGCTGAAATTTATATTCAAATACAAAGTGTAAATAAACGAAGAAGGTGAACACATACACAAAAACGCGAAAATTTTCTCAAGAAGAAAATCGAACAATATGATAATAAAGAACTAACGATACTGCAATACGTACAATTATAACGTGTTTTTTTAAGATCTTTTTTTTCAGTAGAGAGAAACTTTGATAATATGACAGTTAATTTAACAAATCATACCGCCATTTTATTCTGTATTGTTTGACATTTCATAATCCAAAGCCTTGCATCCGAACAGCGTTTACAAACTGTGGAAATTTATTTATAAAATCAGTGTGCAGTAAGAAATGTTCACAGAGCGCTTCGCCCAATTTACGGCACATCATCGGCCAACTGAGACGACTATTCGCAACACAATTGAAAATTTCGCACTCGATTTACTCTTTTCGACTCCCGTCCACCAACCAGATTGCGTGAGTGCGCACTAAAGAAAATAATGTCGCCGTTGAGGCTACTGTTGAGGATGATTCAAATTCATTGATTCATCATCGGGCGCAAAAACTTGGCCTGTGCCCATCGACTTTGTGGAAGATTTTGCGGAAGGATCTTGGCTTACCAAACTACAAGATTCAATTTCTTGAAGGAATTGAAGCCAACCAACCATCATTTTCGACGTCAGTTTGGGAGCATGAATTGGGAGCATGAAAAGTTGGAAGTCGATCCACTGTTTTGACAAATTGTGTTCAGTAATGTGGCTCACTTATGGCCCAGTGGCTTTATGAATAAGCCAAATTGTCGCATATAGAGCGACACTAATCCACAGATTACTCATCAACTATCGATTCGCCCCGAAAAATACATTGTTTGGTGCGGTTTATAGGCGGGAGGCATAATTGGGCCATACTTCTTCAGAACCAAAGAAAATCGGACTGTCACTATCAATGCCAACCGATATAGAGGCATCTTAACGATCTTTTGTTTCCAAAAGTGAATGAACATGGTCTGAAGTCCTTTAGCTTCAGCAGTACGGTGCCACATGCCATACTGCCCGCGAAACCATCGATTTATTGAAGGAAGTGTTCGGTGATAAGATTATCTCCAGAAATGTACCTGTACCATTGCCTTCAAGATCATGTGATTTGACGTCTTTGGACTATTTTATATGGGGCTATTTGAAGTCATTGGTCTACGGGAATAAGCCAATAACAATTGAAGCCTTAGAAACCAACATCGAGCGCACCATTCGTGACATAGGACCCTAAATGCTCGAAAAAGTAGTTGAAAATTGGTGCTCCAGGATAGCGTACCTCGGACGCTCCCGTCTTGGCCATATACCCAAAATCATTTTTCGTCATTAATGTCATGAAACTATCTACAAATTAACCCTTAACTGGTGAGCGTCATTTACGTTACGTTCGTGGTGACCCAGGGTCTGACAGACCCTATGTGAAGATCTACATATATATGACTTAAAAAAGGTATATAACCCCTTACCACAATTATTAGTCGTATCCTAAATACGTATTTCGACAACTAAGTTGTCATCATCAGTGGGTAAAAACTACTAATTAAGGTCTCACGGGGCACAATAAAGTAAGATAAACGCTTCCGCACAACTACTATACACTGCAACCCTGTAAAGACAGTCTTTACAGGGTTGCAGTGTATAGTAGTTGTGCGGAAGCGTTTATCTTACTTTATTGTGCCCCGTGAGACCTTAATTAGTAGTTTTTACCTACTGATGATGACAACTTAGTTGTCGAAATACGTATTTAGGATACGACTAATAATTGTGGTAAGGGGTTATATACCTTTTTTAAATTATTATTTAACCACAGTCTCCATTGAAAGAATATATATGACTATTTATTTGAAAATTTTTGATAATATCGGTTTATCCCATATCATTCTCTGTGTTTGTATTGAAATATGAACAATAAAAGATCGCTTGTATTAGAAAATATTTATTACAGAAATTCAACTAAATCGAAACCTCTTCGGAACAGAATAATTATCTGAAATGTTTTTAGCTTCCTAAAATGTATAAAAGTATGTTATATTTTGCACATAAACATTTCAAATCGAACACCATATACAAAAATAACAAAATCACAATGCTGAAAATTTTAACAACAAACTTTATCGAGAGTTTTTATAAACAGTTATTACATATATTCTTACTGCACTGCAAACAAACTGGCTTCCTACACCGTACACAATGTGTTTTTGTCTTCCTATCCTTAGAATATGGACAAATGTAGCATCTTTTCCTTTTTGAGGTACCATTTTCAACTTGCAGATTCGGTATAGTATCAGTAATGCCCAGAATAGTTCCCATGACTGTTTTTAACCATGTTTGTATAGATGGATTGTTATATCTCGTGTGTATAAAGGGTTTTACAAGAGCATCCGCTAAACGTTTTATAAACTAAAACCGCTGTAATTTTTCACAATCTCTGTAGGATTGATGAAGAATGAAAGCGTTGCACGAAGCAATATCCACAATTGTAAAAAAAATGGCTATAGGCCATCGTCTAGTGCGGCGCGAGGATGAGTAAACGCTACACTTTTTATCCAGTGAATCGACACCTCCTTTGGTGCTATTATAAAAACTTATGGTTTCTGGTTTTCCGGTGGATTCATCTAAACTAGCAGTGTGGTGCATACTAGAAATAACAGCAACTGCTTTATTCTTTTTTGGCACAAATGATATCAAAGACATATCTTTGGTGAAACCATACATTGTAGACAAAACTGGTCGCTTCCTTGATGCTAAAAATTGTGGCGGTATTTCTTTTTTGTTTTTTCTTATCGTACCTACATAAGTTAGTCCACGATCGAGTAGCTCCTGGACTAATTGAACAGAAGTAAACCAGTTGTCGCAGGTGATATTTCGATTCGTTTTTTCGATTGGTTTAGCAAGTCTAATTACTGCTTGCGTAGGAATATTCAATTTTCGTTCTTCTTCAGACAAAGTAGCTCCATCACTTGCCTTTCCACAGTACAAATATGCGTTATAAAAATAATTATTTCGTGCATCAGTAAGACAAATAAGTTTCAACCCGTATTTATTCGGTTTATTAGGCATATACATTTTGAATCGACAACGCCCTCTGAAACCAATTAACATCTCATCTACAGTAACCGAATTACCCACTGTATAGACACTCTGACAGTTCTTGACGAATGTTGTAAAAATAAAAGATATCGCAGCACTAGGATCTTCAGGTAAACGTTCATGCCCGGTCCGGCAATTATCAAACCTAAGACAAGCTAATATAACAAAAAATCGCTTACAAGACATAGCGCAACGAAATACATCCCTTCCTGTGCCATCTGCAGCAAACAAAGATTGAAGTCTCTCATGACCTGGCTTGAAAATTTGAGTATATAAAAGTCATCCGAGAAATGCACAGAATTCCTCTGGAACAACATTTTTCAATTCAGGCCTATTAGGTTCTTTGAATTTGAGACGGTACTCGCCAAGCTTTTCTTTTGTCCATGTGAGTATTTCATCGAGAATATCATCGGTGAACAGAAAGTTCCAGGCATCTATCGGGTCAGCCTTATTACCTAAATTTCCAGCAGCACCTTTTAGCCCAGGCAAATGAGTAACAATGTTGTGTGCTCGCGTTCGTACGCGTGGGTTCGGTGGCTCCTTTGACCATTTGAACCTGTTCCTACCATAATATCCTTTGGTTGTAGATTCACATTGTTCCTGCACATGTAATTCCTCTTCTGAAGAAGCTTCGTCCTCTGATAATGCTGATTCCTCAGAGGCTGTTTCATGCTCACTTTCAATAACAAATTCATCATCTATATTACTATCTTCATCACTTTCTGAACCAATTTCGTCATACCACCGTAATACGGTCTCTTCTAAATTCAAATCAGTAGCACGAACACTTTTTTCTACGGACATTTTTAATTAAAATTACTTTCAGTTAGGGTGAACCAGGGTTACATAGACCCTTAAACTACAATATATAGATAACTGCACTCGTAACACGTATTCTTTCAACGGCGTATTGACGAAGACTAAATATTAGGAAGCTACTTATAAGGTTAGAAAGATTTGCGCATGTCCTTAAGAGTAATACTGGAACAACTAAACTCTAGGGTCTAATAGACCCTGGCTCACCAGTTAAGGGTTAAAGACAAAAAATTCTCATTTCCCCAACACTTACGTTTTTTATTTCAATTTATAATCCTACACCTCTTAAAAACACTTTAGTTTCGCTTTATTATTCTTTTTAAGTAAGTACATAATTTTAAAAATATTAGTCTGTAATTCTTCTACTATAAATATTGTAGATCTCAAATCAATTCTCTTTTAAACTGTTAATAGAACAAGTAAAGGATTTTAAAACTTTTGGTACAGACTGTATATAACACGAATTTATGTTATATACCACACGTTCTATTTCTTTTAAACTATTATTCGTATAAGCATCACCATTACTCAACTGGAAGTGCAAAAGCATGTCAGATGTAAAGATCAAATCAATAAAAGAAATATATATGACAGATTGTCAATACTTCAAGTACTTCGAGTGTATTGAGATGCAGACTTGGAGCCGATATATCGGCAAGCGCGACACAAACAACGTAGTCCACATTATCACGATGAACATGGTTGTCCGACACCGGCAGTAATAAATTATTTCTTTTCTCTGAACGCCTTACGTGGTGTGTGTGTGTGTGTACATATGAAAGTTAAATGTAGCACGTCTTATAGGTTATTGCAAAATATTTCAGTCATTGCAGTTGAACTATTTATTCTGAAAGGCCTTGAGAGAAGGATTATGGAAAATAAAGAAAGTGTACCACTAGGATGTCGGTCAATAACAAAATTTGTAAAATGCTATAAAATTAAAACACCTTAGTAAGAATTTATGGAATAAATTAATAAATAATAAATTAATTTAATATATACCGTATGTGCGAACGTCCTGTATGCGCATATAGTAGTTGGTAATATTCGGAAATAGAGGGGTGCGAGGGGGTGCTGCTAGCGCTAGCTGCTAAACCAGTTGTTCTTAACCATTTAGTAATGAGGGACCATTTTTTCGTCTTGCCATGGATCACCAACTGTTTGACGGTGATATAAATTATCACAGGCCTACAAAAAAAAAATTTTTTTTTGGTGCACCTCTGTTTGTTTGAATAGTCGATAAAGTAGGTAATGTACAGTATATTGACATACGTCATTTTAACTCATCAGCTCTCGTTTACCTACTACCCTCATTGTGAATTGTTGTCGGTCTTGTTATGGTCTTGTTCGTAACTAGTCATTATTAGAATATCATCGATAAAGTTTGTGTTACTATTTCATTATGCCTAGTACGTCCAGACGTTGTGTTAACGATCCTGATTATTTTGTTATGTTTGTGGTGAATACATACTGAAAAATCAGCGTAAATCGATTACAAACACAGTGCGTCGTTTGTACTTTGCTTACTTCGGTATTGAAATTCTACACCAAGATAAAGTGTGGGTGCCTCATAGTGTTTGTAAAATATGCGTTGAATATTTGCGACAATGGGAGAGAGGGAAACGTAAGTCTTTGATGTTTGGAGTGCCTATGATATGGCGAGAACAAAAAAAATCATTATGACGACTGTTACTTTTGTATGATTAATATAGTGGGCATCAACAAAAACAATCGCCATAAATGGAAATACCCCAATATTTCTTCAGTACAAAGACCTGTTCCTCATTCAGAAAATATTCAAATACCAAGTTTTCACCAGGTAGTGCAGCAATCTCAGGAGGATGAAGCTGAAATACCTATTTCTTCCCAAGTAGATGATGACTTTCAATACTGCAGGATATCATCAGATCCTAAGCCATTTTCGCAGAATGAGCTTAGTGACCTCATCAGAGACTTAGATCTTTCGAAGAAACGTGCTGAGTTACTAGCGTCAAGATTAAAAGAAAAAAATTGTCTATCCTCAGATGTTCGAGTGTCTACATATCGCACGAGAGAGGGAAAGTTATTGAAGTTTTTTTCATCTGATGAAAATTTTGTGTATTGCTGTAATGTGAGTGGTTTGCTGGCTTTCATGGGTTTAACGATCTATCAGCCCAATGAATGGCGTCTCTCAATTTGTTAAGGCTCTCGATAGAAATGGTCAATGTTTCCAGTTTATTTCTCACAAATTTCCTGGTTTAAGTACTGAAAAACTAAAAGAAGGTATCTTTGATGGACCTCAAATACGTAAATTGATGAAAGACACAACTAATTTTGAGACTTGTATGAATGATGTGGAGAGGCTTGCCTGGCAATCTTTTGTAGCAGTTGCACAAAATTTCCTCGGAAATCATAAGGCTGACAACTATGTAGAACTAGTCGAGGAAATGCTGGTGCGATTCAAAGATTTAGGCTGTAATATGAGTATAAAATTACACTCTCAATAGTCATCTACATCATTTCCAACACAATTTAGGAGATCTAAGCGAAGAACAAGGGGAACGTTTCCACCAAGACCTAAAAACAATGGAGAATAGATACCAAGGAAGGTGGGACAGTCATATGATGGCTGACTATTGCTGGGGAATCATGCGAGATTGCCCGAGTCAGTTTCATTCTAGAAAATCACTCAAAAGACAATTTCTTGATGTTTAATGTCAATAAAATATATATTTTTTCCTGAATTGTGTTTTTTTTTTCTCGGGAACTAGAGCTGACAGAAGAAAACGGGTAACATTTTTGATATCGCCATGTAAGACATACTTAAAATCGGGTCTAAAATCTCCAGCACCAAAATGGTTGTAGGCCAGTGTTATTATAAGGTTCTATAAATAAGACACGCATAAAATTATTCGAAACCGAGAGTATTATATTATTTGCGAAAATTATACATTAATTATATTGTTTTTGTGCAATTTGTTGCATAGTGTTGGTGAATCCATAGTTTAGTGCTACTTAAATCTAAACGTATGCCGGCACTGACATTCAAACGATTTCGATGTTTATTTTTAATTATCAAAAGCCCAGAGAATCCCTGCCCCCGCATAAGTACGTGATTAAAAATAAGTAAGGTAACGTCAAGCGATTTCTCGAATTTTATGGAAAGAAATTGCTTTTTGACTCCACAAACCTTCAAACCTAATTCCTGTCTCGAATGTATCTCTGCAGTTACTATCGTGTTGCATTTCAATTAACTCTTCTTGAAATTCACCAGGCACCGCAGAAATGTTGACAATGTTTTATGTCAATAATAATAATTGTAAATTATCTGACATTTCTAAATACAATAGGCAACTTGATACATTAGAATTTTTATTTAAAAAAACACCAAATGGTGCGAAAACCGATATTCGGCATATTCTGTAAAAACGTAAAGACTTAAAGCTTGAGCTATAAATACCATTCGATAGGTAATTAAAAAGTGTATTTGCTGGTAAGTTAAGAATTATGCCGTTCTATTTAAATTAATCAAGTTATAGGCACCTAAAGTTCTTGTTTGATTAGTTTTAATTTTTGTACACCTTATACCGTGTGTCCCTGGATGGAGTTGACAAGATGAAAAAAAAATTTATTATTGATTTTACGACAAAAAGTCAATCTTTATAAAAAGTTCTGCTTGTTGAGTAGATAAATTAACCATCGGAAAATCTAAGATTAAATGTACAGAATGTCCACAAATTAAGATAACATGAAAATGCTTCAATAGAAAAAGTTCTTTAATTTTGGCGATCAAAGGTTGTTGTAACGTATAACAATATTGTACTGTAAAACGTCATTAATTGTAGATTTGTCAGTTATTATCCGTTGGATTTGCAAAATGTTAACTATCAGAGAACGTATTTATTTGATTAAATGTTATGGAATTGGAAACGTATCTTATCGATACGCTATAGACATGTTTCACGAAAAATTCCCAAACACGGCAGTATCGCGCGAAGCACTGCGCAAACTTGTGCAGAAATTTGATTTAACTGGATCTGTAGTAAATGTTAAGAAACCCAAGAACAAATACAATGAAGACGATACGGCTACACTTTTGGCAATAGATTCAGTGATAGAAACACCAACATTATCCTTACGGAAACGATCACAAAGACTGAATATTAGTAAATCTCATTTGCAGAGAATTTATAAAGAAAACAAAGTTCGACCGTTTAAACCACAGTTCCGACATACACTTGAACATGGAGATGAAGAGAAGCGATTGGATTTTTGTTTATGGGTTGGTGAGAAATACCTCGTAGATACACGTTTTCATAGAATGATTTTTTTTTACTGATGAAGCAACCTTCTGCACCAATGGTCACGTTTCATCACAAAACAGTCGCTATTGGGCTTTTCATAATCCAAACTACGTCATTCAAAAACAAAGTCAACGTTATAAAAAAGTAAATGTTTGGTGCGGAATTTTTTACGATCGAATCGTTGGACCATATTTTATTGACGAGAACTTGAATCAACACGTTTATGTGCGTCTTTTGGAAACTTATCTATTACCATTTCTACATAATTTACCGCTAGAAATTCGGCGTAACATTTTCTGGCAACAAGACGGATGCCCTGCTCATGCGACGCTTTTGGTACGGCAGTGGTTGACAGATCAGTTCGAAGACAGATGGATGGGTAGATTTGGACCAATAAATTTTCCTGCTAGATCACCTGACCTGACACCACTTGATTTTCTTTTGTGGGGTACATTAAAGCAAATAGTTTACGGAAATGACCTGCCACATGATCGGGAAATACTAAAAGCACGAATACAGGATGCAGTGAATGAGATAAATGTACCACAAACCATACGCAAAGTCTATGGTGAATTTATTAAAAGGGCGGAGGTATGTGTGGAAGTTGGAGGTGGCCTTGTAGAGTAATTTTTGTTGACTTTAATTAATTGAAATTTTGCACTTAAACTACAAAACATGCCATAAATGATACTCTTCTGTTGAAGCATTTTTATGTTATCTTAATTTTTGGACATTCTGTACATTTAATCTTAGATTTTCCGATGGTTAATTTATCTACTCAACAAGCAGAACTTTTTATAAAGAATGACTTTTTGTCGTAAAATCAATAATAAAATTTTTTTCCTCTTGTCAACTCCATCCAGGGACACACGGTATAAGATAGTTTAATACAAGTTTAATACAATTTGGGTATAAAATATGATGATTGTTACACTTTACTGTACGTTTCGCTTACGTAACTTATTAACTTACGTAAATATTTCATATTTGAAACATGAATATTATTAGGTTAGATTTTTACAAAATTCATATTATGGTTTAGGTATTATAAACCACATTAAAACGCTTATTTTGATCGGAAAATCCAAAAATGCAATAATATCAAGGAATTCCATTAAAAAAAAACACAACTTTGATACTATTAGGGCTTTAGGAACACACTGTATAATATGGAAACAATTAGTATATAAGTAACCATAATAGACCCCCATACATCCCAAAAGTGAAACTTTTTGAAAGTCAATTATTTTGGGAACAATATTTCGTGCCATATAGCGGGAATAACCTGTATATAGGTGTCCTTGAAATAAAACAACAACGTATGAAGAATCAAAAGATGTAATTATATAGAATAAGATTCGAAAATATTGTGAATCAATCGCCAATCCACAAATTAAAAACCCTCTGAGAATTGTATCATGTTCCGACTTTGAATTCAAAATATTCAGAATTCGTAACTAATAAATATGTACCTCTACGGAAGTTACACAAACACCGTATGTTTACATACGTAACAGCTCTCAATTTTATTGCATTGAAAATTGAATTATTAAAAATTAAAACGTATGCAATTAATTTACAAACCCATTTTAAAAACCATACCAATAATAATTTGTGGACTTTTAGAACTTTTCATGTGTATTACGAGAATCTTTTTTTGTTTGGAGAAGTAAGAAGTAGAAATTTAAGTAGAATTTAAAGCCGGCAATGTTAATAAATGCGATAACATAGTGCCTGTTTTGTTATGGTAAGAGTTCAATAACCTGGTGTGAAAGTCAAGTTTAAAGCTGATATTTATATTAAAAGAACCTGTAAGATGTGTTCGTTGCGAGAATTTGAGGTTCTATTTCTAACATTCCATCTTTAATCGAAAAATTGTATCGAACGTTAATGATCGACAACTGAACGAAACTTAAAGTGAGATGGACAATAACAGGACCATTCTTTTTGTTATTGTGGGCCTCCGATAGCATTTATGATATATTCAGCCGGACAGTGGCGTAACACAATTTTTTGAAATATCTTTTTAATTTCTTTTCTGACTTATGAGAGGGAGTTTTGGTAAAATATTTTAGATATATATATACTATATAATTTAAACTTTCCAGTTTTCATATGTTGTTTTTTATTTCAAGGACATCCGGAAGTAGGAATTCTCATCGGACTATTTATTTTACCACATCGTTTACATGCCAGAAGTTATTTAGTGTTTTTACGAAGCAATTTACCAGAACTTTTAGAAGAGATACCTTTAAACGTACGTCAACACATGTGATTCTTGCATGATGGTAATCCACCTCTAACAGTTACGAAGTGCATGAGCATTTAAATAATATGTTTGGCGATCGATGAATAGGTAGAGGTGGGCCTATTGCATGGGCACTTAGATCACCTGACTTCAACCCGATGGACTTTTATGTATGGGAACATATGAAACATTTGGTGTACAATAACGATAATGAAATTGAAAACATTCAATTGCTGACCATACGTTTTCAAGATGCTACAGACATAATAAGCAGGCAAGATATTCTAGCGTGTTATAACTCGCGGATACGGCGAGCACATACTTGTATTTAAGCAGGAGCCGGTAACTTTGAACATTTGCTTTTAGATGTGTGAATATTTCTGTTACTTTACAACTTTCATCACAATTTTTTTTCAATTGCCATAATTTTATGTGTACTATTTTCAAAAATACTCTCTTTGGAGACTGTGGTTAAGTAAAAACTTAAAAAGGTATATAACCCCTTACCACAATTATTAATCGTATCCTTAATAATTGTGGTAAGGGGTTATGTACTATTTTCAGTTAAAAATAAAGCTCCAATTTTTTTATCACCCTGTATATACAATACTAGTTGTGTGCAGTGACAAGAAAAAAATGGTGGAAAGTATATATGAGTAATGCCTTCACACAAAAAATCCGGTTCAGAAAATTATTTTTCTTTATTCGGGTCTGGTCTTGTCGCAGGTAAATATACGGGCGGCAATACGGGCTTCCACCTCTAATTCACCAATAATTCTCTTGACCGACGAATATTGTTCTATCGGTATTTATCAGTACTACCACAAACTTAAAGAAAAAGAAATTATATGTAAATAATTCCATACAAATAATTAAAAACCAGGTGTCCATCCTATTAGTCACGCCATGGACACGCTACATAAAGCTTTTTGTTTTATGACAATTTGTGTTTTATTAAACAAAATAGTTTTACTTTTAAAAGAACGTTCAAACTTTGATTTTAATCATATTTTAATTAATGTTAGGTTAGCACCATATGCCCAGACATAACATAAAATATCAACATTTATTATTTTTATGAATAGGAACTTATGTTAAACGTATCGTCTAACCAATGTCTAGGAATCCCGCCGATCTTTTGTAGGTCAATGAACTTGAATTACAGTGATATTTTGATAAATATAGAATAAACAAAGATATTGACCGACTTTAATTACATTTGGCCCTAAAAATTTGAGAATTACAAATAAAATCTTTTTTGATTTACAGTTAGACATTTACACGTATTCTTCAGATTCACATAGCTTGGTCACTATTCAGCGGTAAAACTGTATATTAAATAATAATTGTCGCACCAGAAAAGCAAATGGTAATGATTAAACACCGCTACTTAAATAGCCAAGTGGCGTCTTATTGTGCGTGTTATTTAGAAAAATGCTTGGCGTTCGAATTACACCTAAGCGTGTTCGTAAATACATAAACAACTTTACACTATCAGAGATATTCATATACGAGTGTAGTCACCATTCTGAGAGCGCAGTGACTCAGTGCGCTTCTAGCTATGTAAGGGGGAGTATCGTATGGTCGCGTTCTCGAATTCTAACCTGTAAACATGTGTACCGCAATAGAAAATTCCACCAAGGGTGAAGTGCCTAGCGTAATAAGATTTCTTGGTGGGGAAAATCACTCAGCAGCTGAAATTCATCGTGAATTTTGTGCGGTGTATGGTCCAAACATTATGAGTGAAGTCCGTCAATGGGTACGTTTTTTTTTAAATAGAAGAACTAACGTTCACGATGCAGCCAGAAGCGGTAGCCCATCTCTTGTTAGTGATTACTTACTGAACAGAGCGAATGAATTCCCACTTGTTCCCATACATGAAGTGGTGGCTTGCATCTCAGCGGTTCGCCAATGACGAAGAGCTTCAAAACGCCATGACAGGTTGTTGGCTACGTTCGCAGGTAGCAGATTTTTATTTAGAGGGTATTTCAAAAACTGTTAAAAGATATGACAAATGCATGAATTTGTTTAGAGATTATGTGGAAAAGTAGAAAAAGTTGTAATTTTAAGATGTATATAATAAAATTTTTGTATCTCAACTGGTTTCATTTTTATTTCAAACAGGAGGTTACTTTGGAGGCTACCCTCGTATATATCCACATATCACCCGAAACGCTGGTAGAGTGAGTCTCCCCCGAACCTCTTGCTTGTCCACGCCTCGTGAATCGACAGAGAATGACGGTGTTTGGTAATGATCGTCAATTCTGTATAAATGTTCCCTAGTCCATGGTTTCTCTATATACCTACCTTTCTTGCCTGTATTCAATGAAATTTTCTTAATGAACGCATTTGTGTAACGAGCTAGGGTAGTAGTAGTAGGCGAAGGAGAAACGTTTGTAAGTTTTTAAAAAATATAAAGTATAAAATTCCTCAAACAATCAAGGGAAAAAGTATAATTTTTTGAAAAAGCGCCTTATTTAAATTTATAAAAATACAAATTCCTCTTTACATTCATTGGAACAAAATAAATATAAACATTATTCCGAAATAATACACTGAAGATGTATGAAGCACAAATATATCGAGAGAAAACTAGACCGGTGCTATCCTCTTTTTTCTCGCTTTGATAAACATTCAGATAATTTTCCTTTGCAATCTTATTTACTTGTTTAAATACTAGATAGATTGTGCCCTACATTTACGTAGACAGGATTTAATGCTTAAATAAGATTTATGATAAAGATGAATGCGTAGCGCGGATTAATGTCAGCGCTGTCAGTTATTCAAGGATGACTACTTCGCAAATAACTAATCAAGGAAGCCTTGAATTCAGGAAGTTTTATGTATGGTTGAGAGCGACAAAACAGTGCATCTCCGTCACAGTTTAAACAAAGTTTCAAAATTGTCGTCAGCTTTTAGTATTAAGTAGCTGTGCCGTAAATATCTCTGAAGAATTATAACGTTGCAATGTTAAAATGTTAACGAATGTCCCATTTAGTAATTACGAGATTTAATATAGGTTTAAATTAATAGTATGTAAAATGTATTGGACCTGTATATATATAGTGAACGTCTAAAAGTCTTTCTTTGGAGACTGTGGTTAAGTAAAAACTTAAAAAAAGGTATGTAACCCCTTACCACAATTATTAATTGTATCCTAAATACGTATTTCGACAACTAAGTCGTCATCATCAGTAGGTAAAAACCACTAATCAAGGCGTCGCACATGGGGCACAGTAAAGCTAGAACACCGCTTACGCAACAACTACTTTACACGGCGTCGACGTATAGACTAATTTAAACATGCAAATATATCCAACGAAAAGATCGACAAACTTACCTCTCTTTGGGAAACGGCATTCACATATGTTTATACTCCAATTTGAAATATATCGAACGAAGGATCGACAAAAATTACCTCTCTTAAGGAGACGGCACTCAACATGTGTTAATACTTCAATTTAAAACGTCGACGACCCTTTTATGGTTCTAACAATGAAAAGAGACAAGTGAAGGAGATCGGTCCTTTATCACCGTTCATGGAGTGTTGTATGTTTTTAGCGATATGTATAATTTCGTAGGCGTCAAGATCGCGGGGGTTATTAATGCCCTTGACCAGCTTTAACCCATTAATCGACACATTGTGTAGTGTACTTAAAGCATGGTTGGCAACGTTAGATTTAACCGGTTTATTGTATTTAATATGTGATATGTGTTCTTTAAACCGGGTTATTATTGGTTGTTTTGTTTGGCTTATATATTTCAAATTACAATCATCGCAACTAATTTCGTATATACCTGATTTCGAATTAAAATTAACTCTATCTTTAGTATTCCCTAGAAGACTTTTGATAGTATTTTCGGACCGCTTGGACTCTTTCTTTCACAACTTTATTAATATTTTTCGTGATGGGGTGGTATGGTAAACACATGTACTTTTTCTCGTGGTTACTTTGAGATATCAAACTTGTGGATTCGCGGATTGTATTTTTTTATTTTTGTTTTTCTAATTAATTTATTGATTATTTCTATGTCAAAGCCATTATATGTCGCGATATTTTTAATGAAATCCAGTTCTATTTCATATCTCTCTTTTGTTAACGGAAAATTTAGTAACCGATTGACTAAGAAATTAAAGGAAGATGTCTTATGTTGATAACTATGATTTGAATCCGCCATGATGAATCTATTAACATTGGTTTCTTTCCAGAAAATATCGATTTCTATTTTATGTTTATTCCTAATCAGTAAAGTATCTAAAAATGTATCCTGCCATTGTGTTCTTTTTCCACCGTAAATTTAATCGTCGGAAATTTCAAATTTAATTGATTAATGATGTACAACGATGAGTAATTATGGACAAAATCGACTATTTTCAAAGAGTCAAAAATTTAATTGCCGAAGGTCTGTATGTAGAAATTAAGAGAAACCCGTTACCTAAAATGATTAGTGACACAAAAGACGCGTTAAAGAAATGTCCAATTTAAATAACTTCTACCCAAAAGTATAAATTGAATGTTAGTAATCCTTTAGTACCAAGAATGTATTGTTTGCCGAAGATACATAAACCAGGTAACTCGATGAGACCTATCGTTTCAGGTATCAACTCACCGACTTACTTGATTTCCAAATGGTTAGTGAATGAATTTAAAAATTTACCCGTAAAACCAGAAAATTTGTCAGTTAGTAATTCCTTAGAATTTGTTAAATTAATTAAAGATTGTGAACTGGAAGCCGGGGAAATTTTAGTTTCATTCGATGTAACGTCTTTATTCCTCTCGGTACCTATTCCAGAGACTATGAAATATTTAGAAAGCTTGCTCCACAAGAATAACATTGAACCTTCAAAAATAAAAGAATACATGAGATTGACAACTCTGTGCATGACGCAAAATTGTTTCCAAGTAAGAGAAAAATTTTATGAACAGAAACAAGGCACTACAATGGGTAACTGCCTATCTCCTTTCATAGCCAATTTATTCATGAGTCAATTTGAAGTATAATTTAAAAATATTTCCCGAGAGTCTGGATTAGGTACGTAGATGACATTCTCGCGATTTTTGATACACGGAAATGCGAATTAGCCATGTTCATTAATCAATTAAATTTGAAATTTCCGACGATTAAATTTACGGTGGAAAAGGAACACAATGGCAGGATACCATTTTTAGATACTTTACTGATTAGGAATAAACATAAAATAGAAATCGATATTTTCCGGAAAGAAACCAATGTCAATAGATTCATCATCGCGGATTCAAATCATAGTTATCAACATAAGACAGCTTCCTTTGATTTCTTAGTCAATCGGTTACTAAATTTTCCGTTAACAAAAGAGAGATATGAAATAGAACTGGATTTCATTAAAAATATCGCGATATATAATGGCTTTGACATAGAAATAATCAATAAATTAATTAGAAAAACAAAAATAAAAAATACAATCCGCGAATCCACAAGTTTGATATCTCAAAGTAACCAGGACAAAAAGTACATGTGTTTACCATACCACCCCATCACGAAAAATATTAATAAAGTTGTGAAAGAAAGAGGTCTCCAAGCGGTCCGAAAATACTATCAAAAGTCTCCTAGGGAATACTAAAGATAGAGTTAATTTTAATTCGAAATCAGGTATATACGAAATTAATTGCGATGATTGTAATTTGAAATATTGTCGACCTTTCGTTCGATATATTTCAAATTGGAGTATAAACATATGTGAATGCCGTTTCCCTAAGAGAGGTAAGTTTGTCGATCTTTTCGTTGGATATATTTGCATGTTTAAATTAGTCTATACGTGGACACCGTGTAAAGTAATTGTTGCGTAAGCGGTGTTCTAGCTTTACTGTGCCCCATGTGCGACACCTTGATTAGTGGTTTTTACCTACTGATGATGACAACTTAGTTGTCGAAATACGTATTTAGGATACGATTAATAATTGTGGTAAGGGGTTATATACCTTTTTTTAAGTAAACGTCTATTTAAGTTAATTTCTAAAATAATTACCTTCATAATGTGTTGAAATTATCTTCAGTTCATTTATATTGTAACATATGATAAATAATGTCGAGATGACCATATCTATAAATATAATAAAGTAAGCCCACAAAGTAATTGATTGGCAGAGCGTACAGCTTCACCGGGTAGGCCGAAGAACTGCGATTATAAATATAGGGTTATTTAAAAAGCTGGACTCAATTTAATTAATTTGTATTTCATGTAATATAAATTGGATATGGACAGTCTACATGCCGAAGGAAAGAGGAAGTTTTGTTTTCCACCGCTTAGGCGGTGATAGTTGCGTACACAGCCGCTAGGGTACTCGCCCTAATACGCAGGAATTTCGTGTCACCGTTAGTTGTGAGTAACATGGCTACTATACAGCATAAGATTTTCTGCGTTCTTGAATTTGCAAGAAGTGAGTCCGTAATTACTCTCCGATTCGGCATTGAACCACCAACTAGGAAAAGCATAACTCGTTGTTTTAAGCAATTTAAAGGAACTGGATGTCTCTGCAAAGGGAGCCTGAGCCGACCGCGTATGTCAGAGGATGACATCAGATTAATAGAAGACGGTTTTGGTAATACTCCAACAAAGTCAACCAATAAAGTTAGTAGAGGACTAGTAATAACCAAACCAACTATATGGCGAGTTTTGAGACGATGTTTGCCGAACAAGCCCTACCGCTTAAAACTTGTGTAGGCTCTCCTTGAGAATGACAAAGACAAGAGTAGTGAATTTTGTGGTAATATGCTAAAAATGATGGAGTATGACGTGTTTCTACCGCGCTTAATTTTTAGTAGCTACATTCCATGTTAGTGGAAAAGGGAATCGACACAATGTTCGTATAGGGCATCTGCAAAATCCCCGTAAAACATTGCAACATGAGAGAGACTCGGCGAAGCTAAACGTGTTTTGTACCTTATGAAGGACAAAAGTTTATGGACCATTCTTTTTTACGGAAAGAACTGTAAGTGAAATAACGTACATGAACAAGTTGGAACAATGACTTTTTCCTCAACTTACTGAATATTCACAAAAACTTCATTTTCAAAAAGAGTGAAGCTCCGCCCCATTAGCACCGTAATGTCCAAGGATTTTTAAATCAATCCCTTCCTCAGCGATAGATAGGTCGCATTTGAAATCAAGACTTGGCTCTACACTTCTGGTCACCAAGATCTCGTGATCTCACGCCTTATGACTTTTTCTTGTGGGGCTATGTTAGGGAGGCTGTTTACATCCCACCTCTACCAACAACTCTGGCCGACCTGCGCAACTGTGTCATTGCTGCGGTAAACTCAGTAACACAAGACATGCCTTTTCGCGTGTAGGGACGAGTTTGGCTACCGCTTAAATGTTTGCCGTGTAGCAACGGGAGGACACATTGAACATTTATAACCTGTATAAAAAAGACTTTGAAACTTCTTCTTTTCATTAGTATGGAGATTGTTCACGTCCAATTTATACTTCATTAAATACAAATTAGTTAAGTCTATATTTATGAATAACTCTGTATAATAAGTAATGTATATGATTAGTTACCATTTTAGTTTGAATGTTTTGTTGATGTAGATTGACGCGAAAATGTAGTTATAGTATTGTATCACTAGTAAGCCTTCCATTGTTGATCCAGCCAAACTCCTACGACGAGATAGGAGTTTCAAAATGGCTTAACATAATAATAAAATCATATACAATCATTCCAATATGGTACTCCACGGTTCCTATTTAACAGGTGACGTTTGCTATTAACAAGTTGTTTGCCAGCAAAAATACCGTACTGTAGAATGTTAATCACGTAAATAACACATTCAATAAATAATAGTACCAGTATATTCTAATATAGGAAATTGGTTAATGAATATATTTATTCACACGCGTCGCATTTAACAAACTGCATCATCGACGAAGCATGTTTACATTTAACACATCTCGATTGATACTAACCTCATACATACCTCGGGTATGTACACAAGCTTTCGGATAAAATCGCCATCGTTGCAAATCCATTCGTTTGTCCAGGTTTTATAATAAATTGTAAAACTTTCGTATTGTGCTAAAGTTTCAAATGTAAAACGTTTCTTGATTTTACAGATATTTCAGTAAACTTTTTAATTTATTTTCCGAATAAGTTTTTAGTTTATCTCCAGGAATACTAGAAGCTTCAAAACTTTCTCATCGAATCATATAAAAAAGAGTTTGTGGTATTACAGTTGCTCCTAAGAATACATAGCCAGATAACAGTTTCTATTACGAATTCGGTATAATTCAATTTAAGTTGGCAGCGTTTGCAGGTTAATGTAAGGTCATGTTATACAGGGTCCGGCAACTGGTATGACATATTTTGAATACGTTTCTATGAAAAAATAAACAATGTGATGTCAGTTAGTTTGACATTAAACTTCTATACATGAAATTTTTATTAGAATGCCCAAATTTCTACTAAACCAACGTATTTTTGTAGTAAATGCGTTTGTTAGAAATGGTTCCGTTGTCCAAGCTCAAAGAAGTTTTCGGCGTGAATTTAATGTTGAAAGACATGGAAGAATTCCATCGCGGAAGACAATTTTAAGGTGAGTGAATAATTTTATTGAAAAAGGCAGTGTTGCTCCAAAATTTAAAGGTGGAGTTACAACTGTTCGGGCACCAGAAAACATCGTGTCGCCGTTAATATAAGTACGATGTTATCTGCGGGAAAAAAATTCATTGCAAATCTCTGAAAGAAGTCTTCGCATGATTCTTAAAAATTATTTACGTTTTCACCCCTGTAAAATTTAGATTGTGCAGTCTCTAAAGAAACCGATGGAGCACTTCGCATGATATTTTGCAGAGAATTCTTAGAAATCTTGAATGAAGATCCAGATGTGTTGCCCTGTTTGTTAATTACGGAAGAAGCTCACTTTCATTTAAGCTGTTTCATAAATAACCAGAATTGTCGGTACTGGTCATCGGAAAATCCTCAACAGTTACATAAAAAATTTACATGACCAGAAAATGACAGTATGGTGTAGAGTATCAATTTTTGGAATTGTTGGACCATTCCTTTCCGAGGAAAATAATCAAGCAATCACCGTTAACTCCCATCGTTATATACACATGCTACAGAATTTGTTGGTAGGGGAACTACAAAGATTTGGGCAAGACAACGTATGGTTTCAGCCGGATGGTGCGAGAGCCCATACAGCGAGGCAGATTCTTCTTACTTTAAGGAAAATGTTTCCTAATAAAGTTATATCAAAAAATTGTAACATAAATTGGCCGCCAAGATCTCCGGATTTATGAGCTTCCGATTTATTTTTATGGGGCTTTTTAAAGGATAGGTTATATAAGAACCGACCGCAAACTATTCAGGCATTGAAAGACAATATTTTTCATGAGTGTCATAGTATTACTGCTCAACTCCTGCTCAGAGGTATGGAAGATTTCCAAAATAGGTTAATCTTTTGTTTAGAAGCCAATGGGTGATACTTAAAACATATTATTTTCAAAAAGTAAAATTGCACATATTGAAGTTGTTATATATCAAGCAAGTTGATTTAATTTCGTGATTTTTCAACAATTTTACAGCTTTATGAAAATGTGTTATACCAGTTTCCGAACCCTGTATTACTTGACAAGTTGTGAAGTATTTAAAAACAATAAGCTTTCTTTGTTAAAACAAAAAATAATTATGGAGTGGAGCGTGAAAGAAGGCAGAATAGTGGTAATCGCTTTGCAGTGCGTACTTTCAATCTGGGCAGTAGCCCGAATAAAACTGAATTTGCATGAAGAGAATGAAACATACATTTAGTAGAATAGTCAAAGAATAGAATAGACCGGAAGAAGTGCTCTCAGCAACTGATAAATTAAGCAGCAATAGAAAAAACTGCTAGCTTAGGCCAAAAGAAAACGAATTGTTTTTCAGCTTACAATCAAATACTTCTTCGACACTGAACTAGACTGGAAAGCGTTACCACATACGACATTACCTTCCAAAATAGCCACTCTGAATTTTCACTTTATTCAATTATAGTATTAAACAAGTATTTCAAGTCTATATCAACAAAATAAGGGGGTATTACCAGCTGCAGGACTTTCCTATAAAATAGGTAATATATTAATAACTATTTTTTTCAATAAATATTTAAGTTTATGCGATTATTTTATTGAAAAAATACAGCAGAACTTTCAAACACATCTACTATTTTATCTTCTATTGAAAACAATAACTGCATTCTCCTTATTTTAAGTAGTATCGCTTATTACGTCAAAATAAAACGGTTGGTTAACAATTCTTGTTAATGCAATATGCAATTTAATATTATCACTTCATTATCAGTTTCGTTTCTTAAAGTATGAACGCTTAACATTTACAGAACTTCAAATATTATTCATCTTTTTGAATACTAATGTTTTATAGTTTCAAGAAAAGGGAGAAATAAGCTTTCAAACACATTGTCTTTAATTTATATTCCAGTTAATTTAACTTATTACTATGTTATTTTCTTAAACCCTGGAAAAAATAAGAAGTTGAATCTCTTCATACCGTATTGCAGTAGTGGTAATTTAATATATTTATGAGCAAATTTCTCTTGTGATTATGCATTCATGAATATATGCGTTTATGACTGGAAATATGAGAGGCTTTGTCTATAACATGATAGGTATACACGTGTACACATGTGTGTGGAGGTGACTGTTGTAAAATTCTTTATATTTTACTTTCTATTGTTTGAATAGTAATGTTTATAGTCACACAGAAATATTAACAAAATAATGAATTTAAAACGAATTAATATCGAAAATAACAAGATATTCCTCTGTCGACACTAAAATGAAAGCTAAAATAAAAGCATTATTTAATAATATCAAAATATTATTAAACATCGGGTGTGGAGAACACTATACAAGTTAACGTTTGTGTGAAAATTGCTTTTCAGACATGCAGACACGTGTTTCGTCTTGCTATAGACTCTCCATTGCATGATACTGTGAAAAACAAGTTTCACAACAAAAACACTCTTGCTACATACAAAAAACGTCACAAAAAAAGCATCGAAGAACACTCGGCGCAGCTCAGTGACTAATGTTAATATCACAAATGCCACTGTCATGCATGACCGGTGTAAGACACATCTTCAATGAAAAAGGAATTAATTTCTAATGCGTTTGTTGGTGTAACATTACACTAACATACGCATCAGAAATAAAAAATTTTTTCGGGTATTTCACTTATAATGGGTTATATTATAATAGGGTTTCTGAACTTTTCGATTACTGGTCACAAAATGAATCTCTGGGAAACAAACGCGAAATCGTTATCAAATTTTAATGTCGAAGTTGTATTTTAATTTTCTTGAGAAAACGGAATCGGTATAAAAACTGTATTACATAGAAGAAGTTACAGTCAACTGTTTGAAATCTACTTTTCCCCAAGATCGCAGCGAATCTTGCGCCAGAGTATTAATGAATCCATCGCTAAATTCTGAGCTTTTCGATTACTGGTCACAAAATGAATCTCTGGGAAACGAACGCGAAATCGTTATCAAATTTTAATGTCGAAGTTGTATTTTAATTTTCCTGAGAAAACGAAATCGGTATCAAAACTGTATTACATAGAAGAAGTTACAGTCAACTATTTGAAATCTACTTTTCCCCAAGATCGCAGCGATATCTTGCGCCAGAGTATTAATTAATCCATCGCTAAATTCGAAGGTAGGTATTCGCTGAAGCAATACCTTCCCTTGAAGCCGATAAAACATGGAATTAAAGTTTGGCAAAGGTGTGAAACGAAAACTGGATATACTTGCGACTTCAAACGCCAATAAAGAAAACAGTCCAATACCTTCTGCAACTTTGGTGGAAAGGGTTGTTACTAAACTGTTCATAATCTATAGTTTTGGTTTTTGATCGCTTTTTGACCTCATACAAACCGACGAAAACTTTGCCATTTCCCGTCGAAACATATATTCAAAATAGATAAAAACTGCCAATCATTAAATGACTGTTTGAAAAACGGAGAGTCCAAATTTAGCATTAGTACTCAAATTGCCAGGTATAACGGTAGCAAAAATACTCTCGCGAAGTTTTCATTATGAGTAACTGTCACAAGACTACAACCACTACAACTTGTGAACGCAGTAATATGGTTCTAAGATTAATCTCAGTAACCGCACTATTGGCCCTTTTTTCGTTCATGAACAGAGACATTTAGATCTTTTATGTGATCACGTTGTTTCCAATTTGAGTAAAATGGGGAATTACTTGTAAGTGTTTTTGTAAGTGGTTCCAAGAAGATGGAGCACCCCCTCACTATGCCCTTAATGTTAGAAATTTTTTAAACGAAACATTCCCAAATCGGTGGATTGGTCGTAGAGGATTCATTGAATCTCTGTCTCCAGATTTAAATCCCCTAGATTTTCTTCCTTTGGGGTCATTTAATGTCTGCGGCTTATACTAGACGACCGCATAATCTAGACGAGTTACTGCAGAGAGTAATTAATAAAGTGCAATTAATTCGTGAGGAGGCTTTGGCAAATGTCATTCAAGAACTTGTTCACAGACTTGCATATCAAGAAGTGAACGGTCATTTTTTGTTCATTTTCCTTGTTCTCAATAAAATATGCATTACTAGATTTAATTAAATATCTCTATTGCGGTTGAACGAAAGAGTGCCAAACCTTATTACAGAGCTAAGTGAATAAATAGTGTGTTTCATTTAAAATAAAAAAGAGTTAACATCGTTTCCGGCTAAACCGGAAGTATGATTCGGATACAAATATACTCATCGAATCCCCGATTTGCATTTAATTAATTGTGGAAAGTCTTATTAAAATCCAAGTAGCCATATCAAAGATATTCGATGAATCCACACATTTGCCTAATCTGTACATATTCCTGTGTATTAAAAATGTAATACAGTTTACGGCTTACTGTTTTCAGCACCACATTTTATATATCAACTTTAACTGCTATATAACAATTATTAAGTACCATATAAAGAAACCAAAAAGTCGTGAATGCATTGTGCGCTCAACAATAAATAATAGTTCATAAAGCAGTCCTAGTCCTAATTTTGTAAGTGAAAGCAATGAATATAAGACATAACAATAAATACTAAGGCAGCGTGTGCAAATAAATCTCTTGGTACGTGCAGGTATTATTGTGAAACTTTACCCCTCAGACGTTTCATTGTAAAGAAAATAAACATCACCTACAAAAAAGGTTTTGTGTTTTACGAAAGGGCTATGAACCATACCTAAATTGACACAGCCAGACGTGCTACCGCACTAAATGATTCATTTAACAATTTCAAGGTCATAGACTGATAATACTTACTGGTATTTATTTCCAACTTGAATTTTAAACTAATAGGTTTACAAATAGTTAGTTAATCCTATAAAAACATACATAAATAGACAACTTGAACACCTTCAAATATAAAATATTTCTATCATCGATTTTTTCATGAATACAGTATGACCTCTTTAAACCAAAGTAATAATTGCACTGATTGATCCGGATTTTATAAATGTTCGGATTATCGAAAATTGATCAAAAATACGCATATACCCTATTATCTATGAATTTTATCATTCTTGCGAGGAAAAGCCTTTTATCTTCAAATATAAAAGTAATTACACTACTACTGCATATGTATTTTCTTAGACATCAGAAGTATATACATTTATATGTATAACATAGTATATACATAAATTAAACAAGTAATGCTAATGCTAAGAGAATGAGGAAAATTCAGTAATTTTGTTCTGTTTAATGCTTGCTTCTGCCTTTTGGGCTCTTTTTTCATTTCAGATAGAATTAGAATGTGATGTTCTGATTCAGTATTTTCCTGAACCCACTTCAAACACGTTTCGAAACATTTGACGGCTTCTGTGTGTTTTACAGGTCTCGGTGTCGTTTCTTCTTCATCAGAGCTCGATTCATCTTGAAGATGCTCCAAAATATCCATATAATTCATAGATTCAGATGATTCTCTGTTTGTCCGACGACCCAGTCAACAATTTATTGTCTAGTTACATTGCCAGAAATGTGGTTCATTAGCGCGGTTACTTCCTCTATTTGTTTCTCTGTACCCTGTAACTCCATTAAGGCAGTGGAAGATTATTATCTTCACTCCAACCATCATCGTTAACATCACCATCATGCATTAGAAGTTTACTCCAAGAATTTTTAATGAGTTCTGGTCTTACATTTTCACAGGCTCTTGCTAATCCTATTACAATATATTTTAGGTTAACTTTTTTAAGTTCTGCAGAAAGATCTACTCGTTCAGAAGGAACAATCCGTTTTAAAAGTTCTACATATGGCGGCAAAAATATTACCCGAATTCTTTTATCATCTGAACATGAATCTTCTGGGTGTCCTGGTGCGTTGTCTAAAATTAACAGTGCTTTTGCGACTAAATTCAGCTGTTGCATTCTTTTTCGAACTGCCGGAACAAAACCTTCATCAAACCAATTCTTAAAAATTTCTTTGGTAACCCAGGCCTTTTTCTATCCTTGGTACATCACTGGTAGTAATTAATTTCCAAAACCCCTTGGTTTTTGAGATTTTCTTAGAACTAACAATCTCATTTTATGCGTTCAAGAAACATTAGAGCAAGACATAAATGTAATTCGTTGCTTACTCATTTTTCTGCCTGGAGCTAATGCTTCCGCTTGGTGAGCAAGCCTTTTGAGGTAGTAATTTATAAAAAAGTCCGCTTTCGTCTGCATTGTAAATTCGGTCATGACACAAATACATTTCCTCGATTTTATTTCGATGATAAATTTTAAATGGCTCTACAGCTGCCCCATCACTAGACAATTTTTCTCCTGTAATTGACAATTGTCGAATTCCATACCTCTGTTTAAATTTGTTATCCCATCCGGAACTAGCTTTAAAATTATCTTTGTTGTGAGTTTGGTCGTAAAAGAATTTGGCCTTTTCACGTGAAATTTCTCCCGATATTGGGACACCTAGAATAATTTAAGTTTTACGTACAAAGATATGTCATTCATTTTGGTATATACCTCTAGATATTTCTTATATTTTCAGGTACAAATCGTTTTATCAACGTCGGGATATCCACTCACTTTCAACGTTTTACGCTTATTGGATAAATAACTGGATGTGGCGCCATATGATCAAACTTTTTCTTTGTTCTTTTCGACGTCGCAAATCGTTGATTTTCCCACTTTATACTTTAATGACAAGGCAGTCACTGTATGACCCGCATTTAAATCGTTAATAAGCTCAATGTTTTCTTTTATCGACAAAGTTCTTTTAGAAGTCATTTTACGAACTGAACATGCAACTCGCAGCCAACAGTCTACTGAATAAAACATCTAAACAAAGAAAATCTTAGAAAACATTAACACCGGTGATTCCCCTAATTACGCAACAGGAATTACTTCGATGTCCGAATTAAATAGGCGTTGTTCGGACTATAATTTCAAATATATGTTGTTCGGATTATTGGAGGTTCGTATTAAGGCATGTTCGGATTACACAGTTCATACTATATATTACTATATATTCAGTCATTTAAAAATATAGAAAAATGATTTTAGTTATTATTATTATGTATAACAAGTAAATAAAAGGTGGTCGCATAATTCCATAAAATGTGAGATTATATGCGGTGGATTTGATCTCTGAGACGTTTAATGTATAAGAGTAAGTTCTTTTCTATGATAGTATTCACTGTCACTCATTTCCGCCATCTTTAACTGCTGATGGGAGTAATCAATAGTTTTTTCTTTTTTAGATTAAGAAGTGTATATAGTGCGAGGCGTGTTCTTTAAGTAAGCACTATTTTAATAATAAAAAACACAACCCCATTTTTTGAACATTTTCTTATTACATGAAAGCCTGGACCCCAATTTATTTTTCAATATAATTTCCACCTATATTGAGGCACTTATCGTATCATACTACCAGGTCTGTATTCTCTCTTCATAGAAATCCACCGCATGATTTGTTAATCACTGTAGCACTCCGATTTGATATCGTTGTTCCCAGTCATATGATGTGCCGAGGATCTTTGGTTCGATAAGGCACGTAGTTGGTCATGAAGTAAAGCGATTCCTCTACTGAGCGTGTCACGTCTTTTGTTTTGAATTGCACGACAAAGTATATTCTAGATTTCGCATTATTAAATCTTACCTTATTTATTTTGCTTTGTATAAATTTGCAAATGTAAAATAAACGTATAAATTGTTTTTTTTCATTAATTTAAGCATAATTTAATACAACATAATAGATTTATCAATTTTGACCAATAGGAAATTTTTGCCAGCTAAATCGATCAAATACCAGTCTGTACATCGCCACAAACAACTTAATGTTTGACCGGTTAAAACATCTAATTGATAGGTCATCCGTCGTACAGCCCTGACTTGGCAGATAATGATTTCTTTGTATTTCTGTACGTGAAGAATAAACTACGTAACCAACGAATTTCGACGCCAAAAGGAGCAGTTGATGGGTTCAAAATGCATGTTTTGGACATACTTCAATCAGAAAGGGAAACGTGCTCTGAAAATTGATTCGAATGTATGGCAAAGTGCATAGATCACCGGAGAATATTTTGAAACAGAATAAAACCCTTTCAATGATAAATTTTTGTTTTTGTTTGTTATTCGGTATACATAAATTAAATTGCATTCGTAAAAAAAAATCCCATTAATAACTTATGCCGACGCATTGGGCGGATATAAAAAGCAAGAATACTAGATATATAACGAGCCATCGAAAAAATTCATAATTGGAGTAGACTGTGAAATTGGGTTGGTACTTTAGCCACTTCCACATAATGACACATTACTTGATGCTTGACAGTTTCATTTGGTTTCATTGTAAAAAAAGGTTATGGCATTGAAATGATACTACAACAAAAAAGAAAACAAATAATTTATTTAATATCGAAATCATAATCAAAATTTACATATAGCTATAGAAGTTGTTGAAAATGTTGTCCATTTACATCTAAACACAAACCAACTCTTCTCCGCAATCCAGCAAAAACTTTATGCAGCATTTGCGGTGAGTTGTTGATCTCTTCACACTTTTCTGTTATGCGAATTCTCAGTTGTTCCAGATTATGAATTGGCGTTGAATAAATCGAATTTTTGATGTATGGCCATACGAAAAAATCACATATGTTTAAATCGCAAGACCTAGTTGGATATGGGGTTTCAGTGTTCCTGCTTATTATTCTGTTATCAAAAAATTCTCTGAGATATTGAAGTGTTTCTCTGGTCGTTCAATATTATCAGCTGTACGTTTAGATGGCCGTTCACTTCCAGTTTTTCGACCGACGCTACCAGTCTCTCTGAATAACTTTACACAATTTGTCAAAACATTGTAAAAATCATTGTAGTCAAACACTAATTCAGGATGTTCCTCACTAAAATCAGCCATGCATTCCGTAATTGAATACTGCCACTCGCCATTTACTATCACACCTGTACGGAAGTAACATTCGATAATTTTTGCTTTTTGTTCTATGTTGAATACCATTTTTTAAATAAATTTAATTTTCTTAATAAGAGTTTTGAAAAATTTGACACAAACTTATAGTTTCAATGTCAAATAATAAATGTCATTATGTGGAAGTGGCTAAAGTACCAACCCAATTTCACAGTCTACTCCAATTATGAATTTTTTCGATGGCTCGTTATTTGCAATTATTAATAACTAGAGTTCGAATTTTATGTAAAAAACATATTTTTTATTATAAGGAATATCACCTCAATATTGTAGGTATATCCATTCTACACTGAAATAATGCAATTAACGGTATAAAAAATTACATAACAAGTGTACATTTGAAAAGTCAATCTAGTAGCATGTGATTTACTGAGAACATTTTGAAGTATGTCGTAAATTAAAATTTACTACTTAACCTACGAAGTCGTATATTTTGACAGTTTCATACATACAAATAAATAACAAATAATAGGTATTTATTGAAAACTATAACAAATGTTTAAAATGTTGTTCTTCAAGATCAATGCACTTTAAAATGATTCGCCTTTGGCTTATCGCTGCCGAAACACCAATTTTCTCTGGATGTAGCGATTCTTCATTAATTACATGTGGATTTTCCACTACTCCAAATTCTTGTATTTTGTGAATTTAGGTATCCCGTTTTATAAAACCATGCTTAATCGGTAAAGATGACTCTTTGCGAAAGTTCTCCATTATTGTTCATAATTACAAACCAATTCCAAAACTGTAGTCTACGTGGGTAATCAATTTCTAACAATTCTTGTACTGCTGTGACACGGTATGGATAAAGTTGCATATCTTTTTTTAATAACTTGTGAGTTGTACCAACAGAAAGGTTTATTTGTTGACTCAAATATCGAACAGATGTTTGTGGTTCATTTTCCATTATTTCTTCAACACGATTGACAACTTGAGGTGTACGTTTCTTAACTGCTCCGCTGCCTGATTTTCTTAAGAGACTACCAGTTTCAGAAAAACGTTTTAAAGTTCTATCCAAAGTATTCTTAAATTGTATATAATCTATTACAAAATGTGGAAACTCAACTTGAAATTTTACCATGCAATCTTGAAATGAATAAACCCATAAACTATCAATTTTATTACCACTTCGAAAATATGCCTGGACTAAAAAAAGTTTATGTTCTAAAGTGAAGGTCTTTTAAAACTGAGAAGCAATTTATTTAAACCAGAATCGACGCACGATTATTTTATGCACTAACTGATATTTGTGATTGACATTATCAAATGTCATTTGGATTTACGTTTACGGAACAACAAACACATACTAATATATTTGCGTCTTATTCTATCAAAATTTCAAAGTAACCTAGATTGACTTTTCAAATAAACACACGTTATTTTGCATAAAGTTAAGCTTTAGGTCATATTTTTAGTTTGTGTGCGTAAAGTGAATATTTTTTACATTTTCAGCGTAAAACCGCATATTTTTGATGAAGCAACCAATGTTCGTGGTCGCTATATTGCAAATTTATTAGTTGGTGTTAACCAAAATATTTTGCCAGAAGCTTCTTTAATCAGTACGAAAGAGTTAGAGAAAACCAATAGCGTCGAAATTGTTCGCTTTGCTGCTCTTTTCGTCACAGATGCGGCAGCATTATGACTAAGCAAGAGCAAATTTAAAAAAATTTTTACAAAAATTTAATCCACGTAACTTGTCTAGCGCATGGAATAAATAAAGTTTGTGAGGAAATTAGAGGTCAATTTTCTTTAGTTAATTCTTTAACTATTCTTTAATTAATTGTATATAATATTACAAAATGTGGAAACTCAACTTGAAATTTTACCATGCAATCTTGAAATGAATAAACCCATAAACCATTAATTTTATTACCACTTCGAAAATAAGCCTGGTCTAAAAAAAGTTTATGTTCTAAAGTGAAAGCCTTTTAAAACTGAGAAGCAATTTATTTAAACCAGAATCGACGCACGATTATTTTATGCACTAACTGATATTTGTGATTGACATTATCGAATGTCATTTGGATTTACGTTTACCGAACAACAAACACATACTAATATATTTGCGTCTTATTCTATCAAAATTTCAAAGTAACCTAGATTGACTTGTCAAATGAACACACGTTATTTTGCATAAAATTAAGCTTTAGTTCATATTTTTAGTTTGTGTGCGTAAAGTGAATATTTTTTACATTTTCAACATAAAACCGCATATTTTTGATGAAACAACCAATGTTCGTGGTCGCTATATTGCAAATTTATTTGTTGGTGTTAACCAAAATATTTTGCCTGAAGCTTCTTTAATCAGTACGAAAGAGTTAGAGAAAACCAATAGCGTCGAAATTGTTCGCTTTGTTGCTCTTTTCGTCACAGACGCGGCAGCGTATATGACTAAGCAAGAGCAAATTTAAAAATTTTTTTACAAAAATTTAATTCACGTAACTTGTCTAGCGCATGGAATAAATAGAGTTTGTGAGGAAATTAGAGGTCAATTTTCTTTATTTCATTCTTTAATTCGAATGTAAAAAAGATAACT
The DNA here is from genome assembly GCA_935421215.2 of Melolontha melolontha. Classification (NCBI taxonomy): domain Eukaryota; kingdom Metazoa; phylum Arthropoda; class Insecta; order Coleoptera; family Scarabaeidae; genus Melolontha; species Melolontha melolontha. The sequence goes on from OW285238.1 coordinate 118,120,885, forward strand.
AAGAAATAAAAATTGCCGAATGTTCCTCTACATCCTAAACCGGTAATTATCCCATGGGGAACGTGGTAAGGTGCAGCAGTATAAACAAATAAAAAACACTGTATTAGATTTTTCTGATTCGGCTAAATCAATTATAAAATTAATTTTTTTTTAATTCGAAAAATGCGAGATTTTAGATCAGTTGACGTATATTAAAGCCAATTATAATTTTTTAAATAGATTAATTAAAAAATTAGACACTGACTAAATATATTTATTAAAGGCAATATCTATTGTCGAACATTTTGAAAATTTATTGAAAAGTATTCCAGATCATACAGGTAAATTTTATAGGGTTACAACAAAGAATGATGATTTTCAAAAATTAACAGAGATATCAAAGATTTTATTGTTATCAGTTAAAGATAATAATTTACATTTAGACCCCGAACATCTGGCGTCATTAAAATATGCACCTATTCACTTCAGTTGAAGTCGAAAGAACGTTTTCAACATATAAAAATATTTTAAGCGATATAAGACAAAATTTTAGTGTCAAAAATCTAGAAAAGCACTTAATTATTAATTGGTACAATAATAAGTTAAGTAGGTTTCATTGCGAAAGTGAAATAGTCATTATCTAATAACTATATGTAATAATAATATTTTTTATGTGTAAATGTAACTTAGACTACTCTTTCCTTGATTTTCAGTAAGCGAAATATATCAAAAATAAAGTGCATAAAAATGCATAAATGGTAAAAATCAAGCATATATTTGACATATTTTTGGGAAGAACGTGACATATTTATGCGTATATTTAAAGCATTTCTTGTGCATAAAAATCCGAACTTTATTAAGAACTACTAAATATGCTCTTAGATTACCGCAGGCATAAATATAAAGTCACAATTCAAAAATCGATATTTTAGCAAAACAAACCTATCGTAATCACAAATATTTAGTTAATCAATAATATAAAATATGTTTTTCGTTTTTCAATTATGTAAACAAAATATGGCGATATCAAACTGGGTGAATGTCCTACAAAGTCTAATGATAAGATCATCCATATTATATCGCTGCAATATTGAAATACGCAGTCTGTTGCAATAATTTTTAGTTAAATTAAAACTTAAATATTCATAGTGCTGCATTCGCTGAAGCAAATATTTTCGTAGCGTCTTTATTACCATAAGCGATAAGAAAAGAACGTAGCAGTAGGTGGCGGTGCATTATCGTGGTTCGAGAACCAATCTTTCGGTGATCGTTAGATACTTATTCTAATTTATGGCTATCCATGTACTGTAATAAATTTGCATTAACAGTTTTACGATTTTCGAGTGAAATAACTACTATTCAACCACAATACTTAAAGAAATATGTAATGATCGTCTGGCTGGAGATTTAAACAGTTCATTTTCAAACACCCTGAGGGTTGATTGTTGTAGTTTTGTGCCGAAATCAAAACTATAGAATTTATCACCCCTAATCATCTATAACATATGCTTCGAAACCCCTTGAACCTCCTTTTAATGTTTGTCTAACAAATACGATATCGGTCGTCATACTTCATCATACTAGGGAAATGATCAGAGAGCGGACTGAAGCGATTGAATGACCAATTGCCCCGATTAACGTTGTGGCGGTCTCAAGTATTGTATGCATGTTATAACGGCCCCACTATTTGCTTGCTCGATTGCATTCCTCGAGCAGGTGTTTTTTATTTCCGTCGTTATGAATAGTACATTTTGTGTATTCTTTCAAAAATTCAATTCAACATTGGCGTGTAAGACGGAATATACATTTATATATTTTTTCGTTAGACTTCGTTGAAATAATCGCTTAAAAAATTATATCCGCTAATTTCCAAAGTGTATTCTCGTGTTTACATGCTGTCATCCATGCATATACATATATGTATTTATTGTTCTTGAGATAGTATATTTTCTATTCTTTTCTATAAGGGACTGTTTCTGGTTTAGTTTCTTTCGCTGTTATTTGGTTACAATGTTTATTATTTTAAAAAATTCGTTTTATATTGTTATATTGTATATTTATCCTATAACTTTTTATAAATTTTAAGATCAATTTACTATCTTATTTTTGGGGTAGTTTTCGTTTCTTCTTTTTAATCCATTCCTTTCTGTTTTTAGTATTTCTTTTTATTTTCATTAACTATGGAGAATTCTCGTAGGACAACCATGATAGGATGGATATATATTGCAGTGCCTGTTCATTTAGTTTAAGGCGTCCACAAAAGTGTAATATGTAGAGACATGTTTCTTCGAAAACTCATCAAGATAACATATGACCATCTGCACCTGATACTTTTAACGAAGAACTGTGTGAAGCTTTCATGGCGGCCAATATCCCATTCAAAAAGCTTAACAATCCAGTCCTGAAGAGGTTTCTTACAAAATATACTGTTCGCCATATCCCAGATGAATCTACTTTACGTAAATACCACTTACCAAAATGTTATTTGAGAAACAATACGGACCAACCTATCTAGTCATTATCTTTGAATAAGTGAAGACGAAACAGCGGATGTAATGGGACGATATGTGGTAAATGTAGTTGTTCGTATTCTTCATCCGAGAACTTCATACCAACCATACTTAATTGCAACTAAAATATTGCCAGTCGTAAATGGTGAAACAGTTGCAGAAGTAATTGATCAATGTATTCATAATATTCTGTCATCGGATAACAACTATAAAGACAAGATGTTATTATTTTTGACTGATGCAGCAGCTTATATGTTAAAAACAGGGAAGCTATTAAAGCAATATTATCCCAATACGCTAGAGGTTACCTGTACAGCACATACACTACACAGAGTATGTGAATACATCAGTTATCAGGGGTCATTTTCCAAATGTTGATAAGTTAGTTTCATCATTTAAAAAGATATTTCTCAAAGCACTTCACGAGTGGCATTATGTAGAGAAATACTTCAAAATTTGCCTTTACCCCGAGTTCCTGTATTAACTAGGTGGGGAATATGGCTAGAAGCAGCATTTGTCTATTCACAATTAAAAAACTTTATTTTTGATCTTCAAGATGATGATACGCAAAGCATTTCTAATTGTAAACACCTGATACAAATTGAAAATTTACAAAACCAGCTAAACTTTATTAAAGCTAATTTCCAGTGTTCGAAACTCACGGATCGCTTAGAGAAACAAACCTATTGCGAATACAAAGTAGACGACAATGGGCTATGAATCATCAATCGCTCGAATTCGCTCTCTGGTAATGATGTAAAATTATATCCAGCGCAAAGAATTCAGTTCCTAATTTCTATTGAATCCCCCGTTACGTTTTAAGTAGAATTTTCTTTATCAACTTTTTTAACAGCTTTGCAGTTTGCCAAGCAAATACCATGTCGTTCTTGTCTGGGAATATTTTCTAATGAGCACTGTCCACGTTTAAATTCGCATTATCAATAAATAGCAGTAGATATTTATGAAGAAGTGTCTATTATTATCTAAATTTTAATGACTTGCATTTATTTTAAATTTTTGTTATCGTAGAAAGTCTTTCTTTGGAGACTGTGGTTAAGTTAAAACTTAAAAAGGTATATAACCCCTTACCACAATTATTAATCGTATCCTAAATACGTATTTCGACAACTAAGTTGTCATCATCAGTAGGTAAAACCACTAATCAAGGTGTCGCACATGGGGCACAGTAAAGCTAGAACACCGCTTACGCAACAACTACTTTACACGGCGTCCACGTATAGACTATACGTGGACGCCGTGTAAAGTAGTTGTTGCGCGAAGAATTAGACGTAGCATATTTACATTGTTTTTGTATAACTTCAAAACTAAAAAAGCTCAATTGAATACTCGTAATATACTCACATGATTTAAATATAAGCAACGCTCTCTCTCATATATAAGAGGATAATTCAAGAATAAAAATCGAAAAACTATCCACAAAATATTTCGATGGAAATGAAAACTGGGTTAATCTGGCTTGTAGGTTCAATGTCTTTCTACCAAACATCACATTTCATACATCTCTGTTAAACCCATCTACCAACAGGCTAGTTTTGCTTTGATCTGGTAACGGATCAGGCAAAATAGATGTGATCTCAATTTTTTTTCCACCAAACTCCTTCACCTGCATTTAGCTTATCTTCTTCTAATTAGAATCTTTTAAACAACATCTCCTTTAACCAAGCCAACATTTTCATATACTACGGTCCCTAATATTACAACTTAATACAAAAAAAAACTGCTGCTCTCTAAGCAAGTAAATAGAAATTCTTAAATTTATTTTACTATTTTCAATAACTACCAAGTAATAACGAATGCCATTACAATATTGCCAAATGTTTTTATTACCATTAGTAGAATCCTTGCAAATAGTAGATAACGTGCAAAGAGTGCTAGAAATCTTAAGTAACGAGAAAAGTGTCTACAAAGAATACGGATTTAGATTAAGATAGTTTTATAATAACAGTGTTTCTACTTCTACAGATACGTTTATTTGTTTCAAAAACCATTACAATAACTCAAATAGTACGTCATAGCTCAAGGAATCGCCAGTGGATACTTACACTATGATTTGGATGTTTGGTCGAACACATTCGAAATTATATTAACGAGCGGACGTTTTTATCTTCCCGGACTAGGCATGAAAACAAAAGGCTAGAGCATCGTTTCTCAACCTGCGGTCGCGTTGGTATTAAAGGGGAGTCGCGAAATGGTCTGAGCAATAATGAAAAGTTGTTTTATGAGAAAAAAATCATTTATTATAAACATTTTACTTAAATAAGTACACATGTAAAGAAAAGAAATTAATGTGATGGTTGTATTTCTTTTTAATTTTAAAAGTTTCTCCATACGTGGATCTATGTTGGAAATATGCAAAAACAAATTGTTTTCTAGTGATAAGAGACGATTCCTATTTACATCATTCTGTCAAAACAAAGAAAATGGCGTTTGTTTATCCCGAAAAATATTAATTCATCTCGCAATTCTAATACACGGGTTAACACTTTCCCTCGGGATAACCATTTAACTTTTGTATGGAAAAGAAGAGATTTTTTATTTTCGCCCATTTCGTCGCATAGTTTAGCAAATAGCTTATTCTGTAGCGGTCGGCTTTTAATAAAATTAACCATTTTTACAGCTTCACAAAGAATTTGATTGATATTTTCCAGCATGTTTTTTGCGACAAGAGCATGTCCGTGTGCCGATTCCGCCCTTGGTATAAGACGATGTTTTAATATTTTCATAAATCCACTGTTCTTTTTTGTTATTGCCTTTGCACCATCACTACATACTGTAATACATTTTGTCGAATCTATGTTAGTATAGTTTCTAGTAGCTTCACAAAAAACATAAAAAAGACATATCCTATTGCATGACCTGGTACTGTTTTGCAAAACAACATATTTTCTTTAATTGATGTGTCCCTGAACATTGATACCTCACAAAACATAAGAACTAAGACGTGTTTGCTACATCTGTTGAATCATCAAATTGAATACTAAAAAACTTATTTACTGAATTATTTGATTGCGAACATCTGCAGTCATATCATCGATTTGCCTTGATATTGTGTGTTTTCAATATCTGTGATTCTTCGACGCCTATTAAAAAAACACCATATCAATTGCAGCAGGAAACATTAGGCTTTTGGCGATTGTATGGGGTTTTGACATCTTTGCTACTCTTAATGCTACAAGATAAGATGCTTCAAGTACACTTGTATCAGTATGGCTTGACTAACAAATAGAAGTTTGTTGATTTCTCAAGGTATGTAATTTTCTTTCGAAAAATTCCAAGGGTTTGTTTTTATGAGCCGGATGTTTAGTTTCCAAGTGTCGAACTAATTTTGATGGGTTCATGCTTTCATTGGAGAGAACTTGAAAGCAACAACATACTGTGACTTTCCGTCCACTGTGGTTTTCTATTTAATCAGGTAAAACCATAATTTAATTAACTGCCATTGTACAACCATGTCTTTTTACCAACTAATTTACTGGATGTAGATGGATCACGTTATTTTTTCAGAAATTGATCCATTTCGCATAGGAAATTTAAAAAAAAAACAATTTAGTCTCACCGTTGACCGCATACTAAAATAAAATTAGACGCATGCAATCGCGAGCGGCTCTTTTGTACTGGTGACAGTACAACTTGTTCAAACGCATCCCTATTCATGTTCAAACATGCTCTCACAGCGAGTATTATAGAAGGGAACCTAATTACAAAGGGCATGTACACATCAAGTTGGAACTTGCCAATTGCTCAAGTATGTACACGTCATACATGCATGTTCATACTTGTCACTGTAAACGTAGCGACATACAATAGTAGGAATAGTCGTATTACATTTTTTATACTGTTGCTATTTTCTTAATGTATAAAATTAGTGCAATGTGATTAGATAATATTAAATATCTTTTACATTTATAAATACCGCCAAAATTAAATTATTAATAGTAAGGCTTACTGTTATTATTCCTTTGGGTGGGGGTTCGCAAAATTTTATTTACAGCTAATATATTATATTAAAAACACTTATGTAGTTTTTGGTTATTTTATTTACATAAATAATTACAGAAGCAATGTGTATGTGAGAGATGTTTTCTCGTTGAAAGTAAATGCGGAACTAATTTTCTTACAAAAAGAAATTGTTTAGGTTCACTGGGCGTTTTCAAAAAGACCGCAAGGGTGTGAACGGCAATAAATTTAAAAGTAATGAAAATTACGAAATATATTACGGGTCAAACCGGAAAAACTCTACGCCTAATTTAGTTAGCAACTAATCTATAAACATATGACAATAAAATACCTATACAACAAAGGTACAGCAATAAATCTACAGGTAATTTTGCTTGCAATAACATACGAAAATTCCAAGTACTTTTCAACTACAAACTAAGACATGATATTTACCTAATCCTTTGACAATTCAAAATATTAATTAAATACATTTTCGAACAGAGATAAAAGAATAAATTCTTTACAAATGAAAGTAATGGTTTTCACTTAGGGTTTTCCAAAGTTTTAAATAGATTTCTGCTTCTAAATGTTTGAATAATTTATTGCCGCAATTACCAAATAAAGATAAACTAAATGTAATAAATATAAATGATGAAATAAAATGAATATGCTTATTATAATCCAAACATAGGTATTATATAGTCTTTAATCCATCGTCAAAATATACTTTTTGTTTTGGTACAAACTGGTTTTCTATAGATGCTATAAGTTCGTCATTGTCCTTAAATTTTGTCCTCCTAAACTTCTTTTTTTTTTAAATTTAGGAACAAGAAGTAGTCACTAAGTGCTAAATGTAGACTATAATGTGGGTGTTCAATTTCTTCCAAGCCACTATCAACAAGAACCGAAAGTCTTGACTGGTGCACTAGTGTGGTGGAGCAATAAGACACCTTGCGTGAGTTTAACGCGTTCTTCCACTTTAATAGAATCTCCGCTTACTTGCTACGCTGCTAGCTTGTGTAATATAAAATTACTTGACAGTCCTATAAAAACTGCTGCCATTACTTTTCCAGCAGAAGGGATGACTTTAAATTTCCTGGAGTTGCTCGAGCCCTTAGCATGCCACTGCATCGACTATTGCTCCAATTCTGGATCATAATGATAGATGGACCCAAGTTTCATGTCCAGTGATTCGGTCGGTAATTAAATCTGGTTCGTTCCCACAAAGCGCTAAGAATTGTTCACACGTGTCTACGCGGACATGTATTTACAATAGTGAAAGTATGCGTGGAACGCACCTTGCACTAACGCTTGTCATTCATCGTGTAGAATTTGAAAGACACTGGTTTCTGAAAAACACAGAAAATCTGCTAATTGCCGCTTCTTTAATTTTGTATCTTCCAGAACCAAACACTTGTTTTTTTCGGGCGACCTGGACAGGGATCATCATTCAATGATTCTCGACCACGTCTAAACAATTTTGACCACCTCGCAAATAGTTGGATTAGAATACAGCCAACATTTCTTCAAGAATAATTTTTGGAGCTTTTCCTCGGACTCATTTTCCGGACTCATCAGTTCAAAATAGTTTTTACGTCTGCTATTCCAGGAAGCAGATTTCTATCTAAATTAAAGATCCCAGTATCTTCTCTTCAACAAAACCAAATAATGTATGTAGACAAATGCAATGAATGCTCTAAATATTATACAGGTTAGACAGCCCAGAGGTGGCGTAAGCGCAGCACCCAACATCGCAGTAATTCGAAGGTAAATCTCAAAAAATGTGCCTTGGGATCCCATATCAGCACTTTCAAACATACCGTGAACTTTAACAGTGTAAATTGCCTATTCAGCGAAAACAACTATTACAAAAGAATTACGTTATAAAATTTAGCCATTAAAAAAATATCAATAATCTGAATACCAAAGAACGTACATCCACATACACCAATGCTACAATGGTCTCATGAAATATATCAAAATAAAATTAACTTGAACTGTTTGACATTTCTGGCCTGAATTTTTTTTCCGATCCTCGTATATTTTACTAATTTCATTGTTACATATATAATTTTTTTACGGCATCTGGGTTCTTTCTCCGCCCTTATCGCGTTCACCGGTCTCGCATAGACTAAATTTCGCCTTACTCACAAACGTCCTAGTCAGTGCGCTGACTTCAAACCATTATATATTTTTGTTAATGTTTTAGATTTCAGAGTTAACATGTTTTATACTCTCCACAATAAGTTTTTGGCATATCTAAAATATAACAAAATATGAATTTTAATTAATATCTTCCTTGGTTCGATTATAACATCGCTAGGGAATTTTTAATTGCTAGTGTAAGTACATTTGCATATTGTATTGTGTATATCTTATTTGTTATCAATTTAATAAGTCTGATGAAGAAACAAATTTCCGAAGTTTTAAAACGTTACGTAGAAATAAATTGTTTTATTTGATACATTGAGCCAAACTCTGTTTTCATTAAGAGTGAAATTATATACATATAAGAGTAAATTTAATCCAGTAAGGAATTTTACCTATATATATATATATATATACCGCCCCATTCCGAGCAAACGCAACGATCCGAATGTGCAATCGATGTCATATGTCATACATACTTACATATTATGGAGCCGCGTAAGAAACATTATCTGATTACCAAATTACTATTAAGGGACTATAAATTGTTTAGTCCTGTGTTATGGTAATGAGGAAATTGCAATACGTTATACTGACGATGGTTACACAAAGCGTAATGATATTATTAATAAGCGATCAAGAAAATTGCAAATAAGGCATCAAGAGATTTAATAAATTAAATTTTAATAATAGAGGTCACAAAAACTATTCATAGTATACTAAATAAATTTCAGAACTAATAAAAACTAAATTAAATTCTAGTAATGTAAAGAAAAATTGACTCTTACAAATAATAATATAAATTGTTCATAATGAGAAATTAATTATTTAATAACGGAAATTCATCCGTTTAAACTCATCGCCGTTAAATAATTGATGATGTTTGGAATATTTATAATTACGAAAACCATTTAATTTTAGTATGCGGTTAACGGAAGAGCAGCATATGCCTAAATCATTGGAAATATCGCTAAGTGTCAAATTTCAATTTAGTTCTATTGCAGCGCATACTAAAATGGACGTATCATTAGGAACTCTGCGATTTGAGAATAATGGTTTTAAATTTTGTACAGAACCAGTAATGTCTATTTTCTATTTAAGTCTACAAATTGTAGCTTTGTTCGGGATGGGCCTGTCGGCATACCTTCCGGCAAATAAGTCACATACTCTTTCATAAGAATTATCAGCGTGATACCATTTCATCATTTCGGCTTTCTCTTCTAGTGTATAACGCGGCATGATCACTATTCAAACGCTTAAGAGACTCCGTATAGGGTGACAGTGGTGACACTAATTTGTGACATTAATTGTCAAATGGTTGCGCGACAGATTGTTTTGTGATTGGCTAAAAGCGTTCAGGGGATTATTATTCGGAGCGGGAGAAATATTCATACATTCGGATGGTTGCGTTTGCTCAGAATGAGGCGGTATATATATATATATATATATATATATATATATATATATATATATATTGTAGTGATACAGCATGCACCCTGACAGTAAGTAGAGACACCTGGGGAAGAAACAATAATTAAAAATGTAGAAATTAAACAAGAATCGTAGCTTAAAAATCGAATTTGACAATCATGTAATGCACGTTACGGGACAATTTTCCTGAGATATTTATTTTGCCTTTGTATGATTACTAAATTTATTCATTAATTCAAGAAAAATCCGTAATTGACATTTTTGAAATAATAACAAAGCATTACACATGTCCGATTCGACATTTACCGTTACAAAATTGGGGTATTTCGAAACTATTTTACTTTTGGATAGTTGTATTTTAAATATTAACGGTTCTAAATTCACCAAAGACAAGTAATTAATTAAGGAATTTTCTATTCAAATTTGTTTATTTTACTATAAAATCATTGCACGGCAACACAAACTGACAGCTAATAAAATTAATAATATTGCAAATGTGTTGTATATTGAGGCACAAGTTACCAAGGCATATGTGACTTTAGAAAAGTATAATGTGAAATTGCATTAAAATTTGAAGCTGCCTAGTCTGGGAAAATAAAAACGGCCTCCCTTCTTGATATATGTTATATTAATTAGAAATTCTTAGTTAAACAAACCTATGTATTTCCCAGTCGGACGCCTATGATAAGAAACCGTGATTAACTAACCTAACCTTAGTAATAGCAAGAGCGAAAAAGAAATTGAAATATTTTGGTAGTTTTTACAATAATGTTCTTAAAAAAAAAGACTTAAAAAAGATATAAAATCCCTTGCCTCAATTAATAATCGTTTCCTAAATACGTATTTCAACAACTAAGTTGCCATTATCAGTAGGTAAAACCACTAATCAAAGCGTCGCACATGGTGCGCAGTAAAGCTAACACATATAAACGCGCAACAACTTTATACGACGTTCACGTATACACTCAGTGTATACATGGTTTTACTTACTGATGATGACAACTTTATTTGTCGAAATACGTATTTAGGATAGGATTATTAATTGTGGTAAAAGAAAGACTTTTAATGTTCTTCAAGTGGATATTAGATAAATGTTTACATTCAATCAAGTATTTTATACTCTTCTAGTATTATATCGTAATCTCTTGTGTAATAGCTAATCTAGTTAGTCTCATTATTTATAAGTGAATATTTTCTTATGTTATTTAAAGTAAGGTGTTGACTTAATTTAAAAAAAGCCTCTGTTTATTTTGACAGAAAATTAAACTTCAATCGGCATGTTCTCAATTACTGAATTATCTTTGTTTACATGATTTAAATAACACGATCTGCGATTCAAATTAAATAGTGTTATTTCAGCTATTTGTCTTTTCTCTTTCATGTTTTAACGCTCGCCTTTTCTACAAAGTTTTTAGTTTAGTATTTTTGGTTTATTCTATGTAAATATGTTGTAATGGTATTTCTAGTACAAACGTATAAATTACCATGTTATTTCTTAATTAAGAATTTTATCGACAACACACAAGTATTTTACTTATCAACACTTACATTGAATTTCTAAATTTAATTTAATCTTTAAACGAATTTTAAAATGGTAAAAAGTATGTTACTCGTATCAATGCCGTTAAACCAGTTGTGAAATCTTGCACACTTGCTACATATAGGTAATATGTATGTAGGTAGTGGACAAGAAAATTAAAATTTTTAAAGTTCGGAAAATTATAAGACGTACTCGTACATACATACAAATTAAAATACCAGCATTTTTAATATAGTAATTATATACGGTATTTACCTTATTCTTACAATAAAAATTTAAATAAAGCCGTTTACCTTTATAATATAAAAAAATGTTGGATGTCCTTGAAATAAAAAGACAACGTATGACATATGAAAAAAATAAATTATATAGAATATATACCCAAAATATTTTCTTAAAATTTCTCAAAAAATTTTGTCACGCCACTGTGCGATGGACAATTTTCCGATTAAAGAGGGATTGTTTTCAAATAAGACGTTAAATGGCCATAGAGCGCACAGCTTACATGTTCTGGTATCAATTATCCAAGATGGATTGGTCGAGGTGGTCCTGTTGCATGGCCACCCAGATCACCCGATCTTAATCCCCTTGACTTTTATTTATGGGGGTACATGAAAAATTTAGTCTACGCGCAAGTTTCGAACACAAGAGAAGAGTTGTTAGATTGTATTCACCTGGCTGCCGAGCAAATCCGACTAAACAAGTATGAAATTCGGATAAGTATTTCTTCTGTTGGCTTACGGGCACAAGCCTGCATTCACCAAGGAGGTGGACATTTCGAAAATATTATTAATTGAACTTTTTTAAATAAAATCAGTTTGTATTGACTTTAGGATTACATTTTTTTTTAATGATCTGACAATCACATTCATAGATCTGTAGCTTTGAATCAAATAAAAATGGATATAATTACAAGTTTTGCGTTTGTATTACTTGAAATGAAGTCTATTTTACACTCCTAAAATTTGAACATAACGATGCGGGACACTTGTATATATAAAATGTCAATTTTTCTTGGAATTCGGCTTATTGATAAATTATTCTTTAATTAAAAAACTTATTTAACGTTTCGACATTTATTCTCTTCTTCGGCAACACATTGATTTGAATGGTAGGTGCATAAGCAAAAATTAAAAATGTGGTAATTATGTATGCTGTATGGTACTTATAGTTTGAATCCATTTTCTACTGTTTTAGTAATTCTAAACTGTACACTGAGTTTTACACATATTGTATAGTTTATAATTACTAAAATAGAAGAAAATGCATTCAAATTGTAAGTACCATACAATATACATAATTACCATATTTTGAATTTTGGTTATAGACCTAGTATCGAAATCAATGCGTTTCCGAAGAAGACAATAAATGTCGAAACTTTAAAATAAGTTTCTTATTTGAAGAATAATTTATTAATAAGCCGAATTCCAAGAAAAATTAACCTTTTCTATTTAAGATAACGACTAGGCAATAAATTGAAAGATAATTTTCAATATATAGATATATTTGTACATATATTAATAAAAGTTACAATTTAATAATTTATGATGTAAAAAAGTTGTTATATAACATTGTATGTTAGAACAAACTCATAAAACTTTATTTGGCAAGATTATATTAAGAAATTTGTGTACCTTATTTCTACATACATATTTAAAACCTAGAAACCCGTTTTAAATATGTAGAAATAATTTATTAATAATTTAAAACCGGTTTCTAATAAGATTCCTTTTCATTTTTTAATTTGTATTTGCAAAGATTGTTAGGTCGCTTTATGTGTTTCTGATAAAACGTGTTCTAAACTTACATATATGTATACGACCAACAATAGCTAGACGATCCAGCTGCACTGTTGTCTTAAATCTGACGTTAAGTAAACATTTTGGCGAACGATGAAAAATTACTTTGAACACCTACGATAAAAACAAATCACTTTTTCGATTTGTTCCAAACCATCGAAACGTTAACGTAATGTTTAGCTTACGAAAACTGTTCAGTTGAGCAACGTTATATATGTCGTGACCGCCGCCACATAACAAACGGTACTAAAGTCTCAACTCTCAACGGTTCGAAAGAAACAAACAGAAGAACCTCCGTTAAACCAGAAAATCGAATTACAAAACACGCAAATTGGCGACGGCAGTCCTAGCTTTGCGACAATAACATCGAAAAAATTCTTTTGTACACATATATACACACACGCTCACACAACACTTCGAAGTCATCAGATTTATTCGTTTCACAACTTACTACATCATCAATAATACAAATTATGACAAATTAACACTATGTACTGGTACAACGTGAGTTATTAATTTAGCACTATTATAATAACATGTACTTATGGTAAAAAAGAAACAAATGACGACTATTTGTCTTTTATTACGTGCATTTCTTTTTCTTTTCCTCCGTTCGATATAAGAAGAAAAAGAAAAAACAAAGTGTTCAAACATTCACCGACACCAGGGATATCGTGGACTGAGACATTATTGACCAGGTTGCTCCCCTTGAATCGAGCAGGTGTCCTACGTTAGAGAGGGGTCAGACCATTCCGTATCTACTGCTGCACTTTCACTATATAGAGAACTTAACTGCCTCCGACTTCGGCATGGCTTAATACGTTTGTAGAACATTACGGATGATACACTAATGATGTTCGGATGATAAAATGAATGCGATTCGTTGTTGCGTGTTCACAAATATGTAAATGCCGACGCGTTTTAAAATTTCTTATTATGTGTTAATGTGTATTTGTTTATGTGTAGGGGAACAGAGTCCAAATTTAGATTTGTTTGTGTTCGATCAGTCTTTATCGAATTGGTTTGCCGAAGGTTTATCGCACTGTCTGGACGAGTCAAGGAATGTGTATGCATGCGTGTATCTGTGTGTGTGTATGTGCCTGGTGTACTTCTAAAATTCATTAAGTTCTTTGGTAGTTAATTTAATAAAATGTATATTTGTAAAATATAGCAAATGTTTCCTTCACAATTTCACAACATCAGAATTGTAAAAATTTGCGCTGGACTTTTCACTTCTTTTTTGTTGGATAATAGAAATATACTTTTAATTATAATCATTCATTATAATCATTATTGAATCCAACGTTTAATGTATATTCTTAATTTTAATTTTGTATTAGTGTTTGAACTCTTTGATGTGTTGCGGTTCGAATGAATGTTTCTTACTTCTTGTTAGGATGAGACTCTAGCTTTTACTGCTCTACAAATAGATAAAAATATACCACTATCCCTCACTGTTACATAATTAAAAATTAAAAATTAATCTCTAATTATTCGTTGAATATTATTTTTGTGTGTTATTAATTCAATCGTAGAAATTGTACCTACGGACAACAATATACCCAAGGTTTACAATAGAGCCACACAGATCTTACTAATAAATAATAAATTAAATAAAACTACTAATAGATGTTATACAATATGTATCTAGTTCCGGTTAATTCCTTTGTGCAGTAATAGATCAGTATTATGCATATTTAATTAACAATGGGTGGTCAGATTAAATATCGTCTCTTGAATGCGTGCACTAATAACCCTAGACAATAAACAAACAGTCCAAATTATAAAGTAGGGAATATAAGAGAATTATTGAATCATATTTGAATAAGCCTCACCAATTTTTTTTTTTTTTTTTTACTGAAAAAAGGTATATAACCCCTTACCACAATTATTAATCGTATCCTAAATACGTATTTCGACAACTAAGTTGTCATCATCAGTAGGTATAACCACTAATTAAGGTGTCGCACATGGGGCACTGTAAAGCTAGAACACCGCTTACGCAACAACTACTTTACACGGCGTCCACGTATAGACTAATTTAAACGCCGTGGAAAGTAGTTGTTGCGTAAGCGGTGTTCTAGCTTTACTGTGCCACATGTGCGACACCTTGATTAGTGGTTTTACCTCCTGATGATGACAACTTAGTTGTCGAAATACGTATTTAGGATACGATTAATAATTGTGGTAAGGGGTTATATACCTTCTTTTAAGTTTTTACTTAACCACAGTCTCCAAAGAACGACTTCTCATCAATTTGGTATAATACAAAAATATTTTGAATAATATAAAATATTATTAAAAATCTGGTGCGAAGAACACAAAACAAGTTAATTATTAATATTTTTGTGAACGTATCATTCTCTAGAAACGCAGATACGATTTCATCTTTCTACAGACAAAAAAGTCAGAAGCAGCTACATCTTAGAGATCAATAAGTTTTCTACCAATATTTTCGAAAGTATTAGAAAAAATATATGTTAAGAGAATATTAGAAATCTTATAAGAAAGGAACATCATACCAGAACATGAGTGCGGATTCAGAAATAATCATGGAACTATACATATAACAAATACATTGACTGGTAAAGAAAATAAACAGAGATTTTGAAGCAAAAAGATGCTGCTCCGCTGCCTGCGCAGACATGTCCGAAGCCTTCGATAAGATGTACTATCAACTTCTTAGATCCTACCTAACTGACAGACACTTCCTTGTTAAAGAAAACAACGCCTACACCGATCTATATCTTATTTTATCTGGTGTCCCACAAGGAACCCAACTTTGTTTTTACTATATACCGCTGACATACCAACTGATAAGCTGACAACCGTAGTAACATATGCTGACGATCCAGCAATTCTTGCATCTCATGCTGATCCTTCTCATGGCTTTAAAGAAATCTTCAGGAAAACTTCGATAAAATTCAAGACTGGATAACGAAATGGCGTATGAGGGTCAATGAATCCAAATCTATACATGTCACTTTTACATTGCGACGTGAAACCTGTCCACCCGTCAGAATCAACAATTATGAACTCTCACAAGCTGGTACCACAAAATACCTAAGAATGCATCTCGATAGGCGTCTCACATGGTAGACACATATCTTTACCAAACGCAAGCAGTTAGGCATTAAACTAAATAAAATATACAAATTAATACAAACCTGTTATAAACAACTGGTTTGTATCTGTATTTAAATTTACTGAAATAGCCCGCATAGATCAAGCAAGTTCCGTCCTATAAGAAGACACCTATTTAATAATTGACATCTTACGGGCGAAAGATACTTTGTCCGGAGGGCTACCTATCGTTCGAACAGCTATGCTGCTACGGGAAACGATAAAATACGTATATAGATGTAGTCCATTAACAACCTGCCAGATGGCGGTAAATATACAAAAAGGTTTTGTTTAAGTATGACAATACGTTAAGCACGTATAAAGCGTTTGTACAATATGAAACAAACATGTAAATAATTTACATATCTGTAACTATGCACAACGTAATTGCTTCACTAGCTTAACTGAGGACGCCTATATGGCAGAAACATATGTATTAAGCAGAAGTAAATGCTGAAAATACGAGGTGTATTGTCCATGTGCATAGTTAGAGATATGTAAATTATTTACATGTTTGTTTCATATTGTACAAACGCTTTATACGTGCTTAGCGTATTGTCATACTTAAACAAAACCTTTTTGTAAATCAAATATATTGGCTAATAGGTCGCTGGTCACAGCTATTTCCCGAAAATATGCTACTACTATGTAAAACCGTTCTAAAACCAATATAAACTTACGCTATCCAGCCCTGAAGGACCGCCAGTAATTCGAACACCGACATCGTACAGAGATTCCAAAATAAAGTGATACGTGCCATACATGACGCCCCAAGATATGTACCCAACTAGATCATCCAACGTAACCTCCCGATTTGCACCATTCAATAAGTTATTGCTCACCACAATAATAAATACCGTGATGGAGCGACACATCACCCAAATGTGCTAGCTAAACGGCAATTTAATCAAAACTGGGAAATGAGACGGTTGAAAAAGATCACACCCTCTGATCTAGGGACTAAACTTATATAATTATGTTACAATTATAATAGTTACATACAGAGTTAGGTATATAACCAAATGAACAAAACATACTTACTTTTAGTCCCTCTAATATACTAACAAACTAATAGATTATTACATTACTCTTATATAGATTTATAAATAAAAGGAATTAAAAAAAAAGGTTAATACTCTGAATTTCTTTTTGGGAACACTAATCCTAAACTTCTTTAAGATGTCAGATACGCAATCTAAATTTTTTGATTTAATGCATTTGAACTTTAAACTATAGGATTACAAATGTGTTCGTTTCTGTGTATTGTTGGCGATTGCAATACAATTTGTAAACAAATTGTTTCATAATTTCGCATTTAACAGTGAAGAAAACAATCGAGAATTTATTTTGCAGTTAGCAATCAAGGCGATAAGTAAAGGTATGAATTTGCAAACAGTGAAATATTTTCTTTGTTAAATATTAGGTACAACAAAAATTAATGGTTGTTTGCGGTTGATAATACAATGCGATTGAGATAGATATAGGAAAAGTTTCATAATTCTTTAGCACGATAATAGTTGGTTTTATTTTAGGTCAAAAATAATTTAAAGAACTAACAAAGAGAAGAAAGAGTTATCTATTATTATCTATTTTATATTATTACTGTTACTGTTTTCATTTGTAATTACTATTTTTATTTTAAATAACTTACAGAAATATTTTAAATCTAACTTAATAAATATTTCTAAGAACTATTCAAAATTACTGGAATTAGCTATTTAATAAGAGTACCAGTAAGACTGTTACTAGAGATAAGAGGTGTATGTATTTATTAAATTAAAAGAATATTTCACCTCAATGTTGAAATTTCAGATATAAATACCATATTTAATTCATTATAATTAAAGAGGTTCATTCGAGTAACATCGCATAGGCGGCTCGTCCCTGTGCGTATATATTTTATCAGCCGTCGCCGAACAATGTTGAGCGCTTCGTAAAATGGTCCCTTTCTGGCTATTTGTAACATTATTTGTGATATTGCTAACTAGAGACCAATTGCTATTTTGTCCAGCTACTCTAAAATCTTTGGGGACTTGCTTTATGACAAATTATATAAATCTATTCGATGTTTTAGCACCAGCATGGTTTTATGTCTGGAAGGTCAACTTTAACTAATTTGACTGAGATTACTCAATATATCAGTTCCTTTATTGACACAAAAGGTCAAGTCGATGTTGTTTATACCGATTT
Source organism: Melolontha melolontha (assembly GCA_935421215.2). Lineage (NCBI taxonomy): Eukaryota > Metazoa > Arthropoda > Insecta > Coleoptera > Scarabaeidae > Melolontha > Melolontha melolontha. Next base: position 118,139,565 of record OW285238.1, read on the forward strand.
AGTGAAGGCCGGCGGCACTATATTATTGTCCAAACTAAGATTGTTTGGCTTTACTTCATCGTTAACAGATATGATAGCTTCCTATTTTTATAATCGCTCATATTATGTTTGCTATAATGGCTTTTATTCCTCCACTGTCACTGATTCTTCCGGTGTTCCTCAGGGCTCGAATCTTGAGCCGCTATTGTTTAATGTTTATATTAACGATATTCTGTTGTTGCTTAACTGTCGCGTCCTTGCTTACGCGGATGACCTAAAAGTCTTTGGGAAAATATGTTCCACCTCTGATTGCGAGGCTCTGCAAAAGGATTTAAACACTATCCACCAATGGTGTAACGATAACAAGATAAGGATCAGTATAAATAAATGTGCAGTTATCACGTACACTACAACGATGAACCCTTTAATATACCGTAGTCGACAAATTTTAATTTCTGTTTGCGTATATAGCCTATGTAAATGATGACCTTGTTATATCCAACGTTGCCTGCTTTCAGTGGAGAAGCAGAGTGGTGGACACACATACACATTTAACATACCCTATCATGCGTTATGCCTTATTCCCTAGCAAACACTTATCGGGTGTACAACACTTATTTCTCTACGTGCGAATATTAATAGTGGATTTCAACATGCATGTTTTTACAACTCAAGAAAAGACACAAATTATAAAATGGTATTACGCCAATAGCAGTTCATTAGAAATCATTGGGCGTTTTACTTTTACGTTTGAAAATCGTCCAGTCCCAACTGAAAGAACTATATTAAATATTATTCAAAGGCTTGATAAATATGGATGCGTGACGTGATGGAGAGAATGCTTGCATTTGGAAGACGATGAGCCGAGAAATCGTAATATTAACGAAGAAAAAAAAATAAAGAAATTATAATTTGCGCTGTGGCGGAAAGTAATGTAAGTATTGCAAAACAGATTTCCCAAGAAACTGGCTTCCAACAAAGAACAGTGCAGATAATTTTAAAAAAGAACGGGCACAAGTGGCGAAAATTTAGTGAAAGTTAGGAAATATTTCCTGAAGATGAATCTAGAAAGTTAGAATTTTGCGAGAAAATGATGAAAGAAATAACATGCTGCGTAGCAGAGTAGTTCACCAACATGAGAAAACTAAATGATCTGGGTAGCTTAAGGCTGTTTGGACAAGAGTTAGAACTAACCAATGAAGTGAAGTATCTAGGCATAATACTTGATGCGAAGCTGAATTGGAGCAGACACCTAGTCAAAGTTGCAAACAGGGCGGCGCAGCTCTTCTGGAGATGCAGAAGAGCTGCTGGCAAGACCTGGGGACTAAAACAAAATGTGGTACAGTAGTAGTAAGACCAACGATTACCTATGGAGCAGTTGTCTGGTGGAGAAGGACGAAGCGGACATCGTCGGTGGGGCTCCTCACGACTCTCCAGCGACAGGCTCTGTTGAGAACCACGGGAGCTATGAACAGCACGGAACCGCTTCCATGGAGGCCATCGTGAGTCTCCCTCCGCTGGAACTATTTGTAAAGGCGAAGGAAAAGGCTGCGATACTGAGGCTGAAGGCCAACGACTTATGGTGTCCTAATAAGGTTGTAGGGAGCCATACAGATATCACAGGAACTATACTGGAAGAGCCGATATTTCAAATGCCGGCGTACAGTATGGCACCTGAAATTATATTTACAGCTAAGCTGAATATATTTATACCGACCAGGGAACAGGCAAAAAGTCGCTCGATCGATTTTGGTGCCGGCATCTGGTACACTGATGGATCGCAATCTAGTCAGGGGGCAGGTTCAGGCATATACGGAATGTGCCCTGTAAGGAAGACATCGCTTTGTCTGGGGAAACATACTACGGTTTTCCAGGCCGAATTGTTTGCAGTCGCAGCCTGCGCCGAGGAAATTCGGGAAGCCGGCTGCGCAAACAAAAAAATTAACATAATGACTGATAGTCAGGCGGCTATTAAAGCCATTATGAACCCATCTACCAGGTCTAAGCTGGTGAAATATTGTGATCATGCCCTCAATAAACTGGCACAAGACAATACAGTGTCGCTGATATGGGTGCCAGGACATAAGGGAATTAAAGGCCGACAAACTGGCCAAAGAAGGTACTAATAGGAACTTCATAGGAACAGAACCTGTATGTGGAATCACTAAGGATTCCGCTAAAAGGGAGATCTGGTTATGTGTAGAAAAAGAACATAAAAGCAAATGAAGGTTAACGAAAGGTCAATTCCATACCAAAACACTACTAAGGAAGCTGGACGGAAAGTTTTCAGCCAACCTAATTCGTAGTAACAAAAAAGAAATTAAAATAATTACCGGGTTAATAACCGGACATTGTTCTTTAAGGAAGCATTTGTACAGCATGGGTTTGGTTAGCGAGCCCTGGTGTAGAAGATGTGAAAAACATGAGGAAGCTAGCCTTCATGTAATATGCACGTGTAAGGAACTGAAGGAACTCGGACAGAAATATTTCGGGAGAGATCTATTGGTTCCTTCGAGTGTACTCAAACTTCCCCTGAGGAGGATAGTGGCTTTTATCGAGGACGCAAGACTAACAGAGTGGAACTGAGAGATCTATTGGGGACAGTACAAACAGCAGTGTGCTCAAGTGCCTGGACGTGCTGGCGTCCAACCCAAAACATAAGAAGAAGAAGAAGACGGGCATCACTATAAACAAACAACTGGCTATTGGTCTAAGGAAAATAGACACCTCAGTGTACCTGTACATACCCAATATCCACAAAAATTAAATATATGGACTGGTATTTTAAATAATTCAGTTGTCGGTCCTTTTTTTATCGATGGCATACTAAATGCAGATAAATATTTATATTTGTTAAATAACAGCATTATTTCCACTGTTCGCTCGTATGACATCAATTTCGAAGAGGTCTGGTTTCAGCAAGATGGTTGCCCAGCTCATTGTGCCAGAAATGTAAAGGAATTTTTAAGAAACACCTTCAATGGTCGCATTATAAGCAAGGGTTGCACAATCGGTTGGCCGCCAAGATCGCCAGATTTATCGCCTAATGATTTCTTTCTATGGGGACATATCAAACAAAAAGTTTACAGTAATCCCCACGAAAGAATGCACAACATAAATGATTTGCGAGAAAAAATATTGAGAGAATTCTTAACAATAACACCTGAGATGCTCAATAATGTCCGCCAAGAATTTTATTATAGGTTGGCATACTGCCAAGAACAACGGGGTGGATTATTTGAACATTTAATTTAGAATATCTATTTTTTATTATTATCGGACAAGAGTTAATTTATTTTCGTTTCATGAGAGTTACATTTATTTTTTTTTCATAAGAGTTACATTTATTTTCTTAACATAATTTATCGTTTTATTTATACGCGGAGAATATAATTTTTCTTGTACACCCTCATAAAACTAATACACCATGAAATAAATATTTTTCTGTAAATATTCGTGGCGAATTTTATACGTATTTCAATGATACGTAGTACATTCCTCTGCAGCAATACGCCTACTGACTAGCACTAATCTGACTGAACCTTATCGTACCCCACTTACTTCATCTTCATTGGCAACCTCGCTATATGTCTTTCTTTACTTTTCTCTGTCGCGTTCCTTTCCTCTTCTACTTTCGTACCAGAAATTAAAATTTGTCGACTACGGTATACTTAAATGTAGGTATAGGTTTCCGCGGTCGTTCTCTAGATGTAGATCTCGGTTTCCGGGTTGGAACCGCGTCGAATTAGGCGTAATTGCCGACAATTACGCCTAAAGGTACGCGTACATACAACGGCATCGGAGGAACGGTACGGATCGGAAAAAAATAGTTTCAATGAAACTCAAAGGAGCAGCGCACATATGTGCGGACGGCAGGCATCGAATTTAAAAAATCCGGCGAGAATTCAGGAACTAGAATTAAAAGCCGGCCGATGCGTGCCGTTCGTACCGATACCGACGAATGGGCGATGCTAATCGGAGATTGTCGCGTCTTCATCGGCATTTTGCAAGTCTCTGCCTGCAACAATGCAACCTATTTGGTCATTGGGTGTATAGCTGGTAATAAGAATAGGCGAAAAAATGAATTATCATGAAAAATTAATATTGCTAGTTCAAAGTTACAAGGAACTATATGATTTAAGTCATAGGTTCTACAGTAAGCATCAAGGAAAGGAAGAAATATGGCGGGAAATAGCAGAGCAAATTGGAGAAACAAGTAAGTGCATTAAAAATTTATTTGTTTTGTTAAAAAAGATATTGTATGTTCTCACATTTTTCAAATAATATTGCGTCTTCCACCTCGTACTTCTAGCAACTGCCAATCGACAGCGCCTTCTGGAGAAGTGAAATAATTTTTGAACTGTTCTCTGACTTGCAAAGCTTGTTGGGCATGATTGCCGCCAATGCCAAGTAAATGACGAAATACTTCTGATGCAACACATACTTCACCTTCATCGTCTTCAGTTCAATAGCAAGTGTCTTCTCTTAAATAATTATGTAGTACACATGTTGCTTTAACGACAACATTAACATTAATGCTCTGGCGTCATACTTATCGTTCGCTCATATATTCTAAATTTTTTTACTAATAGCCCAAACGCATTTTCGCTTACTCGACGAGCCCTACTAAGTCTATAATTAAAAATGCGATTTTCTTCATTATTGGCTGTTTGATGTCCTGGGCATGGTCTCATGAGATTTAAGGGGGTGAGGGTGTTTCTACTGAAAGTGCATGATAGAGGTTGGAAATATGATCACGACTAACACTTTTTCAAGTAATAATAAATACCTACATACATACCTTAAGCATACCATCAGCCTATCTTCTGCTCCAATAGGTTTGCGAGACCGACACTTTTCTTCAGTAATGGCTTCTCTTATGGACTCCAGTAAGGAATTGAATTTAATTCTCGTCATTCTGAAGGAATTGAACTTTTTTTCGTCGTTCAGTAAATCCGGAAATAAATGTACATATTCCCCAAAAACACTCCTTCTTCTGCATATTTCATGAATCCATACTCGTCTACGTTTTCTTCGTTTTTGAAAATTTTCTTCTTGAAGAACAATGGCGAGTTCCTCACCGCTCGAAGACATATTCGCAACTGACTTAAAAATTAATTCTTATTCTTCCGACAATGCCGATAAGATATGTGCGATACCCTAATAAAAAATCCGTAGAACACCGTCCGTTCCCTCCGTACCGTTCCTCCGATGCCGTTGTATGTACGCGTACCTTAACTCGATGCGGTTCCAACCCGGAAACCGAGATATACAAACGGTATACTTATTCACTCGATCACTTCAATATCTCATGACAATCACAAATCAAAGACCTGGGTGTTTTGTTTGATCAACGCCTGCAGTTCACTGACCATTTGTATCTATTTGCAACTCCGCTTCACGCACTCTTAGTTTTGTTATTCGATCCTGCCGTGAATTTGCAAATCTAAATACACTTAAGACGCTCTATTCTACACTGGTTCGCCCTAAACTCGAATATGGGTCAATTATTTGGTACCCTTGTTGTGTCTACCAGAATTTACTGATTGAGAAAGCTTGATCAAAACATGATGGAGATTGACCATCATCAAGCGGCGACTACAACCCAACTGCACATCAGCTCCAGGCCTACAGTAGTGGACACTAACTCAACGGTCAGCTTTTTGGACATACCCTTTTTCCTAATAAAACGTCATCGAAACATCCAAGTTAATTTTTTAAACCACCTTAAATGCCGGTTAGCACCATAGAAAAGTATCGCTAACAACGTTACGAAGCGGTGTACATGGAAGATTGTTTCCTCCCGTTATAAAACAGTTTAACTGGAAAAAAATTACAGTCTTAAAAAATACATTACAATAGAGCATGCAACACTGCCAAATCATTGGAGAGCAATTTATTCTCTTTATATAAAATCGTAATAAAGCTATCACAATCATATACTTTTTTATCTTTCGAAACATGTATCTTATATTTCTATGATTTAATCAAAATTTAATTTTTATAAATTCCTACATAATTGACATTTTATTTCGCTTCTTTAGAAATTTGTCAATAAAAATGTATATCATAATTGCTTATTTTTATATACAAAGAATTCAAATAAATTTTACCTCAAAGTAGCCCTTGGAAATTATGATTATGTCTTAGCTTGTTACTAATTTTAATAGGAATTTTGTTGGTTATGAGATGAGATATTTGAGAAATGACAAATGAGATGAGATATTTGAGAAATGACAAATGTCAAAATAATAAAACGAACATTTTTAAGTGAATGAAATATGTTTATTTCCAACAAACAAGCAAAATTTTATAAAAATTGTTCAAAGTGTCCACCACCTTGTTCGAAACATTTCTCACATCTTCTTCTAATGGAGGAAAAAGTGTTTTGTAGTATCGCATTGTCAATTTCATTAATTCTTTCAGCAATTCTAATTTGAAGGCCTGCAAGATCAGGTATCTGTACTTGATAAATTGAGTTCTTTAAGAATGGCCATAAAAAGAAATCACATGGGGTAATGTCACAAGATCTTGGTGGAAATTCATGTTCAGTGTTTAAACTTATCAACCGATTTTGAAAAAAATTGCTGCAGAATATTAATTGTTTCACCTGCTGTGTGTGCTCTAGCTCCGTCTTGTTGAAAGTAACCCTGTGTTATTTCTTCGTCGTCAAGCTGTTCGATAAATGGCATAATAATTTCTTGTCTATACCTTTCTCCTGTTAAGGTACCGTTAAAAAAAATAGGGCCAATAATTCTCCTTCGACTAATCGCACACCATACACCAATTTTCTGCGGATGAAGTGCGGTTTCAACAAAAAAATTATGTGGTTTCTCATTAGTCCACATCCTCATATTTTGTGAGTTCACATATCCATTCAGATAAAACCATGACTCATCAGAAAAAAAGGTTTTGTCAAGAAGGTCATTATCAAAATTATTTAAGAACCACTGACTAAACGTTATTCTTCTGGGATAGTCGATTTCCTTGATTTCATGATAACAGGTCATGTGATATGGAAATAAATGTAAGTCCTTTTTCAAAATTGTATGACATGTGCCAATTGACACACCCACTTGTTGTGATAATGCTCGTACGGAAGTTCTTGGTGCATTATTTATAATTTCTCTTACATTATTAACTAGCTCTTCTGTACGCTTTTTCGCCCGACCTGCGCCTTCTTTCTGTTTAACACTCCCTGTTTCTCTGAAAACCATAACGGAATGTGTCACTGTGTGCCGAAAACTGTCATAATCAAAGATGACGTTAGGGAACTCATTTCTAAATTCTTCTAAACAATCTTGAAGAGAATACTGCCATTGTCCGTCAATCTTACGTCCGTTTCGAAAATAAGATTCTAGCATGAATGATTTGTGTTGTATAGTAAAAACCATGTTAAATCAATTTTAAATTACAAAGCAATTTTTGTCAACTATGCATCTGTCTAATTGACAACTAATGCAAATTTAAATTAATAATAATCATACGTTTTTAAAGGAATGGCCTACTAGAGGCAAAGCTTATTTGAACGCTTTTTATTTTTGGCTAAATAGTAGTCCAGACATTTACTGCTGTTCATCTATACGAAACTAAGATATCTGACGTTGGAGACAGTAATACGAGGGCGATTTTTAAAGTAAGTTACGTTTCCGCTTAGTGAGCAAAGAAGTGGGAACATCGTCGCGATAGCAGTGCTGCGGTGTAGTCTGATTCAGTGTCTGACAGTGCCAATGAGATAATCGTTCGAACATTCTTGCGTTCTATTTTGATCGTTTAAAATGGTTGCCGTAAATGAAAATCCCGCCGACTGCGAATTGCGTGCTGTTATCCGATTTCTGTGTGCAAAGAAAAAAATGAGGGCTGCTGTGATTATGTGCGACAGTATGGTTAAATGACTGTGCGGTATCTTTAGAGAAAGTCGCACTAACGTCCATGATGAAGAACGGAGCGGTATACCAACTGTTATGACGAAGGAATTTGTAGTTAATGTCGAAGAAAAAATTACTGAAAATCGGCAATTCACAATCACAGAACTGAGTTCCTTTTTCACTCAAATTTCAAGTACAATTTTGTACGAAGTTGTTACTGAACATTTAGGTTACCACAAATTTTGTTCACGATGTGTGCCAAAAACTTCTTGTCGAAGACCATAAAATATAGAGAATGGGTTCGGCACTAATTTTTCTGACACATTAAGATACTGAAAGGGAAGACTTCCTCAGGCATATCGTAACAGGTGATGAGACTTGGGTTGCCTATGTCAACGTTGAAACGAAAAGACAGTCAATGCAGTGGGGTCGCTCTAACTCGCCTACGAGGAAACCTTTAAAGTGTCGTCAAACTTTTTCAGCGAGAAAAGTCATGGTCGTCACTCTCTTTTGGGACAAGAAAGCCTTGGAAGCCAACGGTTTTAAAGTGATATAGAGAGTGATATAAGATATTGCACCGACGATACTTTTACAATTAAGCAAATAATAGAGAAACATCGAGAACATAACAAACAAACACATATGTTGTTTATAGACTACAAAAAAACTTTTGACAGAGTAGTAAGAGAAAAACTATGGGACATACTGGAAAGACGAGGAATACCTTTACATTTGATTAAAGTTATTAAGAGTATGTACAAAAACTCAAAGATTTCCATAACCGATAGCGAAACGGAAGTGGCAACCGTCAACTTAGGACTACGACAGGGTTGCAGCCTGTCACCAATACTCTTTAATATATATATATTGATGACGTGCTACAGGAATGGCTGACAAATACTAAACACTACACACATGACCTAAGCAGACAAAAATACCTAATGACCATACTCTTCGCCGACAATCAAGCTCTAATAGCCAGTGACGAGGACACACTTCAAAGAGCTGTCTACGACTTAAATAGAATAACCGAGAAATACAATCTAATGATATCAACAGAAAAAACTAAAGTAATGGCCTTCAGCGGAAACGAAACAGTGCGATCAAAAATAATAATTAATAATAAGCCAATAGAACAAGTAAAAACATTTAACTTCCTCGGATCCACTATATCGTATTTATACGATGACACGGATATACCCACGAAACTAACAAAATTCAACAGAATAAATGGCACCATAGCCAGAACACTAAAAAATAAAGTGAGGAAGGACACGCTGATCAAATTCTATAAAACAATGGCAATCCCATGTGGTATATATGGGAGTGAAAACTGGACCATTACCAAAGGGAATGAAAGAAGAATCCAAACATCGGAGATGAGGTTCCTAAGAAGAGCAGCAGGCTACACAAGAATGGATAGGAAGAGGAACACAGAAATAAGACAAGAACTTGGAGTTGAAGATGCGAACGAAATGATAAGAGAACACAGACGTAAATGGAGAGAACACGTAGAAAGGATGGAAGATGATAGGATACCCAAAAGAATATGGAAATATAAGGCGAAAGGAAGAAGAGCGACAGGACGCCCACGGAGGAGATGGGCAGACCAAAAATAAAGGTCGTAACAGGCTCAAAGCCTAATACGTGAAGTAAGAAGAAGAAGAAGAGAAATCTTTGAAGAGTGCATTAAAAGGCTGGTTCATCGCTATAATATTAATGGCAACTATGTAGAAAAATAGTTAAAAGTAGTAGCTTTAAGTTGTTTGTAATAGAAAGCTCTTCATGTATTGGTGTTTTTTCTAATAACCGATCAAGCAAATTAATAAGGAAGAAAGTGTAAAATATGCCGTTATAAAGTTCCTTGCAAAGCAAAAAAAGTCTGTTCATACCATACTAAAGGAGATGTAATCGGTTTATGGGAATTCTTGCCCCGGAAAACAATGATTTAAAGTGACACAGTCTCGTTTAAGCAAAGTAGGGAATATCTTGTGACCACTCCAGGGGCCCTATTCTAATTGAAAATTTCTACTAGAATCGGCCATCTTACATTTGAAGTGAATTTAGTCGAATACGTGTATGCGTATATATTTACGATACAGAGATACGACATACTTAACCATAACCTAGCGTGTCTAAACAAGGTGGTTGGGATGGCTCTGTTATACGGGTAATTGCTAGCAATACAGTAGTTGGAAGGAATGGACATGAACGAAGGCAAGTTCGTGTATTGCACATGATCCAGTCAATTATCCTGACACGAATTTTATGCGTATCTTTAGATTAAACAAATAAGTTTGCTAATATTTATTTGAAGCATTGAACGTACGTACATTTGAAAAATGGAAGATATATGCAAATAGACTTCCTTAAATGTTAAGGGTAGTAATTTACCATGCTAATATTCATTATTAAATAAATAATGTGAAATATGGTGCGGATATTGGTAGTACTAAATTTTTTAGCTGCAAGAAGCTATCAGAGAGCGTTAGGTAATAGTGTTTTTGTCTGCTGTACTCAACCAATGGTATCAGGTGCACAAATATAAATAAAAATAATATTTCACGATCGAAAACAGCGCGATTAAGTTCACGAAACACGTGATAACGATACATATTGCTATGAATTGTGGTTTATATAATTACTACACCACCATCCACAACTAATCTACCCAACTGGGATACTCAGCCGGTTGTTTTCCAAAAATGGGACTTCTTTCTTCTCAGGGTTCCAATCGGAAATACGTGGTCTTCTACAAAATTTTTAAGGCGCCAGTAAAAGAATTCACTTTAAGTACGTTTATATATTTTCTGAGTTACTTTTTTAATTAATTAAACAACAATAAAGGTAGTAGCATAAAATCAAAGACAGAATAAAATTTAAATGAATATCTAATACAAAAAAATCAAAAAAAAGAAAAAAAATGGGTCTTTATAAAGTATAAAGACTGTGTAATCAAATTTACAACCAGAGGTAAAAGAATTCACTGAATATGACAGCTAAGCGAACCCAAACATCCTCTAATGCCTACCGATCAACTTAATTAAATAACAAAGTTTATTTTTAATTTCTCCTCAAAGAATAACATATAATAAACAACCTTGAAAACACGATCGAAAATCTAACGCATGTGCAGACATCAAACACATGAAAAAAATATAGCCTTGACTTCCCAACGTATAAAATTTTACAGTTATAATTTTTTTACGTAGAAATTTTAAAAATATTCTTTGTCATCTATCTCAACTAATTAAGACTAAATCTCTTAAATAACAATATTAATACAATTGAAATACAATATTCAAATCTTTTGAATTAATAAGATATCTTTTAAAAAAATATATATTTTTACTTACATAAAAAATTATATATGAGACACGTAGACAAGAAAATTATATATTTTTTCAAATAAAAAGAACGTTCTTGTCTAAAGATTTAATTTCGTCTGTCCGTAAATATCGGCACTACGATCGCTTTCACATAAAGCCGTCCTTCAAAAATACTAGTTTTTATCAAAGCACATGAAATACATTTTCAAAAATATACACTACAATTCAAAATAATAGTACATACATTTTTAAATAAATTTTAAATATGATTTAGGGAAAAATCCATAGCAATATGTTATCCACAAATCCCGGTGTATTTTACGGACTACCAACAAACATTTAGTAGTACAGCCACCGGTTCCCCATACAGCACCAAATACCGAAACTATTAGAATAACTACATTTGGACTCGCTCTTACGTCATTATTTCTCAACTGAAATTTATCGAAATGAATTAGAATAGCCCTCCAGAAGTTGTTCGAAAAGTCGAAAAATTAACAATGAAAGATGTTCCGCTAAAGAAAACACATCTCGCACGAATTATTGGAGTATCCGATACAACCATTTTTAAAATTCTTCATGATCATCTTAGAATGACTAAGGTCAGCGCAAGATAGCTGCCAGAATGCTCGCGTCGCCGCAAAAACAGCAGCGCGTTGAATGTTCTCGTGCTTTTTCAGACATCTGCAGTGACGACAGGGATGGTGTATTTAGTCAAATTGTTACTGAGAATGAAACATAAGTTCATTATGAACCTGAGTTCATAAAAGACTCCATGCGGTGTTATAAAAAACGCACACCGCCACCCAAGAAGTTTAATGTTCGAAGTCAGCCGGAAAACTCATGGTAGCGATTTCTTGGGACTTCTGCTAATAGATTACGAAGATAAAGGCGTTTCCATAACTCGAGAATACTACGCTTCAATCCTGGAAGGGCTACAAGAAATCATTAAAGAAAAAAGAAGGGGAAAATTTGTGAATGGTGTCCTGAGCATCGATATTGAATCACCAACCCTATAGTCCAGACCTCGCGCCAAAAGATTTTTACCTGTTCCCAAAAGTGAAGAAGGAACTGCGAGGGAAGAAATTTACGAGCGATGAAGAAGTAAAGGACGTAGTTTCGGCGTATTTTTCACACAAAGACAAAACATATTTTTATGAAGGCATACACAAGCTAATTGAAAGTTTGAAATTTTTTTAGGGTTGCAGGTGAATATATAGAAAAAAAATTGTATTTTTGTTTTCTCTCCTTTTCCCCCATTCCGCGAACTTAAAACCCTTTTGTTCAACAACGTCAGAGATATTTAATCAACTCTAATAATTCAAATTTTATTGAGAACACGAAAAATTAACCAAAAAATATAAACAAAATGAATATTAGTTAAAAAAGTATAAACCTGTGAACAAATTTTTGAATGACATTTACTAAGACCTCCTCACGAATTTATTGCACTTTCTCAATTATTCTCTGCCGTAACTCGTCCAGATTATGCGATCGTCTTGTATAAACCAAATATTTTAAATGACTCCAAAGGACAAAATATAGAGGATTTAAATCCCCTACGTGCTCCATCTTGTTGGAACCAAACACTTACAACTAATTCCTCATCCTTCTATATTAGGAACAACTTGATCACGTAAAAGATCTAAATATCTCTGTCCAATTAGTGCACCATGAAGGAAAAAAGAACCAATAATACTGTTCCTGAAAATACCTGCCCAAATGTTTAATTTCTGCGAACGGTGTGTATGCGCTTCTAGCATCAAATGAGGGTTATTTATTCGCCAATATCGACGATTATGGCGATGAACGGTACCATTCAAACAAAACGTAGCCTCGTATGAAAACAGTAAATTGTATACAAAATATTGGTAATTTTTGCAAATCTCCATTACTCTTTCGCAAAATTCAATTCTACGATCATAATCCCCGTCCAATAGTTCTTGCACTAAATGTGGTTTATACGGATGATATTTTTCATGCTTCAATATTCTGGGACTCATCGGCAACTTATATCATAGTTTAGCGCGAAGAATGTAGTAGATGTTTGTGGTATTTTTTCTAATGCTATAGCAATATATTGAACAATAACTTCATTACCTGCGATTTTTGGTCGTCCACTTTTCAGTAAATTTCTAACATTTCAGGTCTAGTTATTCCTTCTCAAAGTTTTACCAACGACAGTTCGTGATCTTGATGCAAATTGTTAAATAAATCGCATACTTTTTCATAAGTTCTGGCGCGGTCAACAAAACCAATCATGAGAATTTCGATACGTTCTTTTTGAACCATTATTAATATTTGGACGTCTACAAAGTTAATTTTGACAGTTTAGGTCAACTACTGACTTTTAATTCCATGTCTTAACATAAACATGATTTTAGAATATCAGTTTTAATTAAATATCTTTGTCGTTGTTGGACAAAATATTGCCAAACCTTATTATTGCTAAACTCCCAGAGCAGAGCTCTATTGAAATTCATAAAAATATATAGGGTGTTTAATTTAAAGTAAAAAAGTTTCCAGCTAAACCGGAAGTCTGATTCGCATATAAATATACTCATCGAATCCCTGACTTGCATTCAATTAATTTGGAAAGTCTTATTAAAATCTAAGTAGTCACATCAATGATATTCGAATGGATTCAAACGCCCAGTATATACATTTTCCTGTTTCCGGATACGCTGACCTTCTATCTTCAATGGTTTCAACTTTCTTTGAATGTTTGCTGTTAATGTTCTTGTCTGTTGGTCCAGCTGCCCTTTAAGCATGGGATGAACTTCTTGACTTTATCCTGAAGTATGATGGAGTTTTGCTAAAATTTTTTTGTCGGTATGTATTGTGACATCCCAGTAGAGTATGAATTTCTGATATTCAAGAATTGTTGTAGATTAATATTTAGTAAGGTGAAAATGCGTCATGAATGAGGTTATATATTTGTGGAATTGCTTGGTGTAGTGTTTTAGCTGCATTATTATATCTGCCAGTATATTCTGTTCCTGAAGAAATATGGTCTATGGTTTCAGGGTGTAAATTGCATCTTCTACAGCTATGGTTCTGATTGTTTGTGTTTTAATGACGTATTTCCTATAATTTCTTGTAAGAATTACTTGATCTTGTATGTAATTATTATTGTATACGGCAATTCTCGAAACATTAGTTTAATGAATAAATAAAATAATAAATAAATAAATTTATAGTTAAAAAGATAACAAGAAAATTTTAAAAATAAACTTATTTTCAGTATTTTTTCTTGGTTGACGGTAAGCAACAACATTTATATATGTATATACTGTGTCTTATTTAGGATGTGGTTTATGTAAAATATTCATATTTCGATCATATATCAAAGTATATAAAAATAATAATACATAATTAATTCCAAATATACGATGATTGGAATAATCGTAACAAAGTTTCACTTCCGCTTGATATGAAATATTTATCAAAGTTATATTTCATATTGTCTTGATTTGTTAAACCGAAAACATCATAAATATTCACTTCAAGAACGTACAATGAGAATAATATCTGTAGTGTATTACCTAGTGATATTAATTTGTGATCAGTGTTTATCGTTATGTAATCAAACATTTCAAAATGTTCTGGCTGAGGTTTCATTTGATGGTGAGGTATACCTACAGGAGCATCTAAACGGGTGCTTGGAAAACAGGCCGATGAAAAAATTTCGCCTTAAGGGTTGTGTACATACTCTGTACTCAGGAGCGGTATCGAATATGTTTCAATTAAATGAAATCTACTTCGCCGGTGTCGGATTACATCATATATCATCAAATTTCATGAAAGATGTGCCTGTTTTGAAGATTATTTCAATAAACTTTAATCCATTAACTGAAATTGGAGAGGATCTGTTTGCTAATTACAAATTAGACAATTTAAATATCTCTTTCAATATGATATCAACAATGGGGCTAAATTCGTTCAAAAATGTAAATATAATGCATTTAGATGTAAGTAACAATCGCTTATTAAATATAAATCATCAAGCATTTAAAAACTCAAGTATTAGGGTTATGCATTTGCAATATAACAAAATTTTAACTTTAACGAGGAAAACGTTTGATGGTATGAATAACGTACAGAAAATTTACTTAAATTATAATCACATACATCATATTCAAGATATGACATTTAAAAGATTCGGAATTCAGAGCGATTTTTGTTTATATCTTAGCGGAAACATGTTGACAAAGATTAATTTTCTAAGTGAAACGCAGCTGAAATACTTAGATGTGAGTTTAAACAAAATAAGTTATTTGTTTATGACGAATTCGACAAAAATAATGACAATACGGGTATGTCCTAATCCATGGCATTGCAAGTGTTTGAGGGATTTTTGGAAATTCGCCAAAAAGGTGAATATGACTGTTGAAGACGTTAGAAAATCCGAAGCAGGACTTATTTGTATAGCACCAAATGATAAATGTAAAGAGGATTCTAACTACGACGATGTACGCGAAATTTATTTCGCAGAAACTAGTTACAACAATTACTGGGGTTCTTTCTGAGATTTAGAAAAGTTTGGGAAAAATAATGTAATATATTTTGCTTATATTTAATAATATCTAATAATGGCCTATGCACATCGAATTATAATTAATAAATAACTATATAATGAAACACTTTTAAATGAATAAGTCAGTTGAGAATAATATTTTTATTTATTTACGGGTGTTGCCTTGTATTATTTTTATTATTTATTTTTCAGACAACAATGTATAATAAATGAAATATTAAATTTAATTGTCGAAGTTTTTATGATCACCTAATACAAAATAAAAATCAACTCAAGACAACATAGAAAATAAACTCGATTAAATATATGACGAAAAATCAAAATAATGCTTAATCTAAAGAGTTTAAAGTCGTCTATAAAACGATTCTGTTTTTATTAACAGTTAAATCACATACATATTATAGTAAATTTGATCCAGCATTTTACATTCAAAGGAGTTTACCAATTATATATATTTATATATATATATATATATATATATATATATATATATATATATATATAAGGTAAACTTAAAAAGTCGGCGATTAAATGTCTGGTTCATTACTTCAAAGTATATATATATTTAAAACAACCCTACATGTTTCGGCAATGATGCCTTTGTCAAGGGAATACAAAATATAAATTTAGAATATAGATTTATATTTTGTATTCCCTTGACAAAGGCATCATTGCCGAAACATGTAGGGTTGTTTTAAATATATATACTTTGAAGTAATGGACCAGACCTTTAATCGCCGACTTATTAAGTTTACCTTATCATACCAAGGTCACGAAAATATTATATATATATATATATATACATTGTTAAAAGGCTGACAAGGTGTAAATACAAATGCAAGTGAATATTACGTTAAAATTACCTATAAGTTGTAAATCAAAAGGTAGCAATTTTTAAAATAAATCTAATTATTCTAATATCCACGTGTGGTTACAAATATAACCTAAAGATGGAGTTGCGTTTAAAATATTATAGTTGTCACTTGCGTATAATTCAATTTGTAAATAAACGTATATAAATGACTTATACTTAACCTATACAGCTTCTTCCTCGTGCAAACTCTTGTTGTTTATCCTTTAAGAGTTATTTTATGTTATATGTCCGACTAGCAGAACAATGAGACTCTATTAAGTGCTTTATTAAGATAATAATTATGCGGGATCGGTGCTCAACTAGAATATGTAGACAGGTGGTAAACAAGTTATTAAATATTTGTATTTTCTGGATGTAAAGTCTACTAAATAAAACGAGAGAGTGATAAGCAAATGTAAATGGTTTAATAGGTGTTTCGATTAATTAATCAGGTAAGTGGAAAACATGAAAATAGTATAAATTTTACTCTACATAAAAGTCACGTGATCAGTTAAATTCAATAAGTTTAGGTTAAGTGATGATATATTTGATAACGTGCTAAATTTAATCTATCTAATTTAAACTTTTAAATTAAACTCAAAAGAGAACTGTATTCTTCCGTTTCCTTAAAGGTATTTTAATTATAAGTTAACTTATTAGGCATACCTATGGTAATATCTACGATAGTGTTTATAAAATATAATTAATAAAAAAAATTCTATTTTTTTAGGATATATAAATAAATAATACTCAAGTTGGATATATTCGGATTCAGGTGGGTCGGTGTTTGTTAGAAATTCCAATACTCGGGATACAGGACTCGGGCAGCGTGGAATTTCTGGGAGCGTCCCTGTTGGCTTCGGTTAGTTCGGATGGTGTCTCCGGGAAAATGGTAATTTCGTTTTATATACGAACTGGAAGGTATGTGGATACGGAAAATACGTCGAATGGTGCTCGGTAAGTAGGTGATGCGTTGATTATATTCGTAGTTTGGTTTTTATACTTTATTTTATGTTTTTTTTCCTAAATTTCAGAGTGGCACTTTTTAATACGTCGGCGTGTTTTCATGGAATTTTCAACAACATGACGCCAACTATCGTTTGTTTTTAATGCTGGCTTCTCATTCGTATTTCTTATATGTATTTATTTAATCTCGTTATAAATATTAGTAAAAGTAATAATTTATTAACACTAATCGTTTTGATATTTTACAAAAAATATATATTTTGTTTTATTATATAAATAATTGTCATTGGAATGTTAAAAGTTTCATTTTATGTCTATTTTTAATTGGGATATTTCCCGCTATATACAATTTTGAATCTGCACAGTTTTTCCTAAAATATATGTGAATTAATTTTATCAATCAATTAAGTTAAAAATCTTCGGTAACATGAAATATTGAAGGAAAATGACTTAGGCAAATGAGCACATGTGAATTAATAAATATGAGATTTAAATTTGAACAATTAAAAACGCGAAATTAACTTTATTGATGTGACAGGTGAAAAATGCAGTTCCAAATATATCTTAAGTTCTAAAATTAACATTCTAACTATAAAATGATCTGTATTTCATAATTCTCGGGGATCCTTACGTGTAGGCTTGACCTACCACAATATATATATATATATATATATATAAGGTAAACTTAATTAGTCGGCGATTAAAGGTCTGGTTATTACTTCAAAGTGTATATATTTAAAATAATCCTACATGTGTCGGCAATGATGCCTTTGTCAAGGATATAAAAAATATAATTTATATTTTTTATATCCTTGACAAAGGCATCATTGCCGAAACATGTAGGATTATTTTAAATATATACACTTTGAAGTAATAACCAGACCTTTAATCGCCGACTAATTAAGTTTACCTTATCATGCCAAGGTCACAAAAATACTATATATATATATATATATATATATATATATATATATATATCCATCGTTAACGTAGTAACGAGAAAATGACTTTCCTTTATTCGAGTTCGGCACCGTCACAGGTAAATATACAGGCAGCAATACAGACTTCTACTACTAATTCATCAATAATTCCCTTTACCGATGAATTATATTGTGCTATCGGTATTTATCGGTACCACCACAAATTTAAAGACAAAAAATTAAATGTAAATAATTCCATACAAATAATTAAAAACCATGTATCTATCCCATTAGACACGCCACATAAAGCTTTTTGTTTTATGGCTATTTTTGTTTTATAATAAACACAATCATTTTACTTTTAAAAGAACATTTAAACTTGAATTTTAATCACAATTTTAATTAATGCGACGTAGGTTTGTCGACATATTTGACAAAATATTATTAATATTCACAAAAAAAAACGTCGTAATAAAAGTACCATATGTGTTTAAATGTGCATAAATCTTGTGATATGAAAATATCATTTACTATTTTTATGAATCGAGATTTATGTTAAACATATCGTCTAACAAATGTCTAGGAATTTCATCGATTTTTTGATTTAAGAGAATTTTTTGATGAGCGTATAATTAGTCGAAATACTAAAATTGCCTGGCCTACACGCTCATGCGATTTAACACCTTGCGACTTCTTTTTGTGGCCTTATCTAAAAAGTAACATATTTCGAACACCTATATTGAATTTGAATGATATGCTACAGAGAATCGAACAGAAATGCATGGAAATTAATAACAATCCAGTAATGTTGCAGAATATCATCAGAAATTTTGAACGGAGGATTTTAAAGTGCATTGATCTTGAAGGACAACATTTGTTATAGTTTTCAATAAATACCTATTATTTGTTATTTATTAGTATGTATGAAACTGTCAAAATATACGACTTCGTAGGTTAAGTAGTAAATTTTAATTTACGACATACTTCAAAATGTTTTGAAGCGCGAGGCAAGTGTTCATCGCACGGCCTAGTTACCAAAAGTTTAAAGCAGAGGCCACGCGATGCACACTTACCCCATACTCTACAGGCACAGACTTGCAAGTTTGCTAAACAAGCAGAGAGTATAAGCTAATATATAAGGTATAATTATTAGAAAGAATAAGCCCGTTTGTTATCACTTTGGAGCAAAATTATATCAGAATAAGAAAATTATGAAAGTTCATCAGAAAGTTACAAAGCAAACAGTGTTTCTTCTCCATCTTATAATTCTACTCACTCTCCTACGCAAAAAAAAGAAAGAAAAAAAAACGCAAAAAGAACACGTGTTACTCTTATGGAAACTAGTACATCAAGGCAAATACCTACTAGCAGTATTGTTCAAGGAAGTGAAGTAAGAGACAAACAGTTGCATTCAACCACAAAAACAATTGAAGAAGTGATGAGAAGTTTTCAATGGGATAGTAATTTCTCTTCAGATGAAATAGTTGCCACATCTCAAAATCTTCATTAGAATGATGTAATAGGCGATCAGTTGAGAAATTTTTCTATTTTTGCGAATGGACTGAAAATAAATCAACACATTCAATTGCGATTTACCCAAAGAACAAGTAAAACAAGCGATTTCTGAAGGCAAAGTGAAAATGTTAAAATTAGACGTGGCAACTCGTTTAAACTTGTGTGAACATTTTTTAAATCTTATTACAATATACAAAAAGGTTGTGTTTATGTATGACAATACGTTATGCACGTATAAAGCATTTGTTACAATATGAAACAGACATGTAAATAATTTACGTATCTGTAACTATACACATGGACAATATACCTCGTATTTTCAGCATTTACTTCTGCTTAATACATATGTTTCTGCCATCTAGGCGTCATCAGTCATGCTAGTGAAGCAATGTATACAAATTGATACAAATCTGTTAAACAACTGATTTGTATCTGTATTTATATTTTACTGAAATCGCCCACAAAGATAAAGCAAGTTTCGTCCTATAAGGTGACACTATTTAATAAGTGACATCTTACGGACGAAAGAGACCATGTCGGAAGGCGACCTTTCGTTCGAACAGCTATGCTGTTACAGGAAACGAAAAAATACGTATGTCGGTGTAGTCCATTAACAACGAGCCAGATGGCGGTAAATATACAAAACTTGCTTTATCTTTGTGGGCGATTTCAGTAAAATATAAATACAGTTACAAATCAGTTGTTTAACAGATTTGTATCAATTTGAATACATTGCTTCACTAGCTTGATTGATGACGCCTAGATGGCAGAAACATATGTATTAACCAGAAGTAAATGCTGAAAATACGAGGTGTATTGTCCATGTGTACAGTTACAGATATGTAAATTATTTACATGTCTGTTTCTTATTACAATAGTGAATAGCATATTGTTGAATGCTGTTGAGGTAGAATTATTGAAAGAAGTTGTAAGCTTTCTGCAAATTATGGAAACATTAACGGTAGAGACATCTGGTGAGCAATATGTGACGATCAGTATTGCTATTTCACTCATAAACTGAACAATTAAAAATTTTTCATTGGCTGAAGTAAAATTTCCATTGGCAATTTCTTTAATGAAAGCATTAATAACAGAAATGGACAAACGTTTTGGTACACGAGAACAAAACAGTTTGCTAGCAATGGGTACTTTCTTGGATCCACGTTTCAAAAATGTACATTTCAATAATTCTATACCTACTTTCTTCAAAAATTTTACCTAGTTTTAGAACAATTAACTGTTACCGGCTCCGAATGTTCATCTTCAGAATCTGACACTGCTACATCATCAAAATCCAGAGATATTGATATCTGGAATTTCCACAGAACTCTTACTCAAAAACAGTACGGGAAGTTTAAACGAGCCAATTCAAGTAAAGTTGATTTACTTCTGAAGTGCGTATGTACGTATCGGCACCTCTATCTTCTCTTAAAAATAACCCGATAGAAGTATGGGTGGAGATAAAGTCTATTTACCCAAATCTCTGCAGTGTAGCTAGAAAATATATCTCTATTGTATGTACATCTGTACCTTCTGAAAGATTGTTTTCCAAAGCCGGAGCTACAATATCATAGTCTAGAGATCGTCTGTCGGGTAAACTCTTGCCAAAATTACTTTTTTTAAACAGTCTTCCTGACAATTACTGGGCAGCCGTTAGATCGAACTAACGTAGAACCTCCGATCATTTAAACACTTGTGATATCTTAGGTCGATCTAAGGTGCATATAAACTAGTAAGTGACTGGTATAAGTTTGGAGAATTTTACAATTGTACTTTTTAAGTCTTAAAGTAGTTTAGATTCCACAATATGAATATATAATAATTTTATTATAGTGTTTTTATCAATGTTAGTAATAAAATTCTGTGTTTTAAATATTTATTTTTTTCTTCGGTTCTAAGCTCTAATCCTAAATACAAAAAATAACGATGTTTCTTTCGATATATCGAAACATCGATGTTTAGCTTTCGATGCATCGTAGACATCGATGTTTAGTTTTCGATGCATCGATGATTCGATGTATCGCATTTTGATTTCTTTTTGCCATCCCTACCCATAACCCCCCTGCGAACCGATCCTTTCGATTGTACTCCTCTGACTCCGGCTCATTTTCTCGTTGGACAACTTCTGACTACAACATATGAACCAGACATCCAAATTGTCCCAGAAACGCAAAAAATATATAAATGTGAATATTGATTACCGCCGTGTGAAACGGCGGTAATCAATAATCACATTTATATATTTTTTCTCAGACTGCTTTTTTTGGTTAGTTATTTATTTAAACTATGTTTTATTGATTTGCGCACAATTTAAGTAAACCTTTTACTTTACATGCTTCGTATTTATGAAGTACTGTTTGCGCAAAACAACTTATTTTAGAATGTAATTAAGTTTATCTTATTAAAAATACATCTTTCGCATATACGGGCCATGTTAATTTAATTTAGGATATTTTGTTAATTTTAGGATATGTTACGTTACCTGCCCTTCACAAAGTTGCGTAGTGTTATATTTCACAACAGTCAATATTTGTGTTTCTTTTTTCGTATCGTTTTCTATCTATTAACAACATTTTTAGTATTACAATACTTCTTCAATGTCCGAAGTTCATTAATAACAATGATGCAAATTTTCATACACACTGAATAAGCTGATATGATGTTTATGTGTGGTTTTTGTGGTCCTCTGATCTAACTTTGAATGTTATTATTTATCACTACAATAATAAATTAAAAACAACGATATCGTAAACCACCTTGGCGTAATAGATAGGTACATCCTCACATATACTGTTACTTAAAAAATAATCATTTTGCTTTCGGATCCTACACATGTAGACAGCAATTTAGTTATTAGATACACTTGTGTATAACAAGATGTCGTTTACAAGCTATTGGTATCACAGAAAACAAATTAGGAAGCGATTATCAAAACGATGTAGTTTCTTTAAGTAAAACCTTGAAGTTATTAAATTTTCCTAGAGCTCCGGCAGGCGTTCTATGTTTTTAAATTAAGTCCTAAATTTTGGAAATAAAAAATATTTTAAGAAAATACAATATCACAGTGCGCTGGTACATTGCTCTCTAGTAGACGTACAACGTCGAAGCACACAAAACAGAATATTTAACCTGTCACATGCCGCAGGTAATAACCTATAATTATTCTAATTTCGGTAATCAGTAATTTAATGTAGTTGCTGCAGATGTTATATATGGCCAGTTGTACTATATACGTACGTTATTTTAAGCAGAAATATGTACAATTAATGCTTGTAGATAGCAACTTATTGGAAAATGCTGTTAGAGCATAAGAGCCTTACATTTTCTGGTGGCCAAAGAGATTTGATGTCATTATAAGGCTGCTTGAAAAGTGTAAGCGAAAATTCTATTACAAGACCAAGCAATGTATTATATTAATGTTGCATTCTTTATTATATCTGCGATTCCGTCCAATTTTAGACCAAAATGGAGACTTTCGCTGCCAACCGCTTTTGGCAGACAAGCTGCGTTTTCAACACCTAAAATAAAATCTTCGATTATTGTATGTGGTTTTATAACTTTCCTCATTTGTGGAGAAAATTTAAATAATCATTTACAGAAGTTTTGTGGTTACAAATGGAGATCCTTTTTACAATCTTTTTGCTCTGTAGCAATTTTTCGTCAAAAATTAACTGCAAGTGGTATCAAAAAAGTATTGAAAGTTCTTTTTACCCTTCAAGATAGATCGCTGAGTAAATTCAAAACAAAAGGACTCACCGTAGTGTACTATTAAATCTTGTACAAAACAAAATCGAACTTCTTTCAGCTATAATAAAAAATTTCGCAAATGAGTCACTGAAATCATCAAAACTTCAAAAACATCTTGCTACTAAATATAAAGTTCATGCTACAGAGCAAAGAGATTGTAAAAAGGATCAATCAATTGTAACAACAAAACTTCTGTAAGTGTTTATTTAAAGTTTCTCCACTAATGAGGAAATCTATAAAACCATATACAATAATAGAAGACTTTATTTTAGGTGTTGAAAACGCAAATTGTCTGCCAAAAGCGGTTGGTAGCGAAAGTCTCCATTTTGGTCTAAAATTGGATGGAATCACAGATATAATAAAGAATGCAACATTAATATGATACATTGCCTGGTATTGTAATGGAATTTTCGCTTACACTTTTTAAGCAGCCTTATAATGACATCAAATCTCTTTGGCCACCAGAAAATGTAAGGCTATTATGTTCCAACAGCATTTTCCAATAAGTTGCTATCTACAAGCATTAATTGTACATATTTCTGCTTAAAATAACGTACGTATATACTTAACGACACATAAATACTATTAACTTATTTGTCTTTAAAATAATCATGTATAATGCACTTCTAGATAATAATAATAATAATAATATTCTTTATTACCTAACAGTAAGTAGAACAGTAAGCAGTAGGACAAAATTACAAAGTTAAAATAAAAACGAACAGTGATAAATAACTTTATAAGAATAAAAACCAATTGAATAAAACAAAATAGACAGGAATAATAATAAAAATCGAAAAATATATATGTACATATATTATCGAAAAAAGATCATTGGCATTGATTCTCACATGTGTTGTTACAGTTTATTTTCCTTTATTTTAAAGGTTTAACGTGGATACAGTTTTACTGCCATGTAGATATCAAATTTAGTTTACTTTACATTCGTTACTTTCTTTGTAATCCCGCGTCCGCGATCTAGTGAAAATTATAGGTGCTGAATTTGATCTCCCCGCTTTGGGAGTGCGATCTTAAAAGAGTAACTTCTGTTTGTACGATCAGTGAGTAAGGTCGATATATCTTGGTGTGCTCCGATATTCGAAATGTAATTCACGCCCGCACTTCGTCTTTTGGAAATTAAGGCAATTGCGGATTCGTTTTGAGACAAATAGATGAATGTAGGATTCGTGCTTTTCTTTGTCTGTCCATTTGTTGGAAATTTACAATATTTCGTATTCGAGGAGGAAAACCAGATAGACTAGTATTCAACGTGCTAGAAAGTCGAAGCACTTCCTTCTTGCCTGAACACCTGCGTACATCGTTTTTTTTTTGGACCAGACCTGTATAGTCTTGCAGCCGTCGAGGTATTCTGTATCTTTTTTAGGACCTTTTTTTTAATGCAGTATACTTGAAAATCCTCGCTATTCGCTATAATTATGATTCCGAATTTTAATGCTAATCAAAACGCCATTTAATCTTAGTTTAATTCCTATATATATTTATTTTATTATTGTACATTTATTCAAATAGTTAACTCTCATATATTTGTTACTTAAACATTTATAAAATTAATTCACGTTTATAACTTTCGTTATAAAGATTCTAATTCTACAATAATTTCGTAATAAATTAATGATAAAATTTAGCTGAAATCACGTAATAATAATTTTGAATTTGAATTGATGGATAATAAGTTGATTTCACACATTTATGTAGTTCTTTTTTAATTTTTGAGAGATTAATTTTTTGAGATACTAGAATTATATATTTTACAATGTTTTTTTTTTCTGTCTTCGCGAGCAGTAAATTGTAATTTCTATTAAATTTTATTACTATATTTGTAAAATACTATGTGTGTAATAACAAATGCAAGGTTCAACAACAGATCTGCCGTCGGACTACGAATTTTGTTTCTAGGTTAAGGCAAATAGAATTTAATTAAATAACTAATTGTCCAGTTCTTGGTATCTTTTGCAGATTAATTTAATTTGATCTTAGTGTTTTAAGTTGATTCAGTATAAACTTATGTGGATTTTTGTAATATGTTCAATAATTTAATGACCTGAGATACAGGTTGTTCATATCCCATTGTCAATTTATTTCATAACTTACTTTCACTTCACTATTGCGGCATGTGTGCCATTAGTTGATTACTTTTGAATTACTTATTGTTTTTTATGTTTACAATATACGAATGAACTATTTCCGATTTCTTTTTTTATGTATTTAGGTAAACCCTTCCTTCTTTAGTTTAACTCGCCGTTTCGGTACAATTTTAGTAGTCTGTAGGCGCAAACCCTTTTCTTAGTTTTCAGTCTCGAGCCACCTTACGTAAAACTAAGTAGTGCTGCCTATCATCTGTTTCAGTCAATCCACACCCGTCTCAAATGACTAAGGACATATACGATAAATAGAGGCTCCCTTAAATTGTGCGTTACGACTACCGATTTTGACAACTTACCGGCCATCTTTATGAGCCCAGAACTGCGCCTGTGCGCGATAGGTAGCATGTTTTGCGACCTGAACTGACCCTTTGCTTACAAAGTGCGTTATGGTAGTTAAATTGGTAATAGTTCACCTACCGGAAATAAACCCATCTTTATTTTTGGAGAGGTGAAGGTGTATATTGTGATAAATAGCTTAGTAGTTGTTTGTAGTTGTTTGTAGATCTTCATAAAATTCGAAAGAATTGATATTAATCTATTATTCCTATTAACAGGCTTATTTTCCTTTTTAAAAACAAGTATAATACGTGCATTCTTCAACGAAATGCTGAATTGAGAAACATTAATTTTCGATTTTACAACTAAAAAACTGGAAATCGAATCCTCTCCAGCTGCATCTTTGCTAGATAAGCGATGTATCAGTTTGGCCTTACTTACGTGCATAAGGTCACATGTGATGATTAAAGCAGGTAATTATATGCACACGGAAACTGTATTATATGCGCATATATGTTTCCAAAATTCGATGAAAATAAGCAGTACTTTTATTAAAATATGCAAAAATATGTAAAGTTTAAGTGATAGTTACAAAACTAAATTATTGTCAAAATATTAAATAATGTCAATATAAATTTATAGATACGAGGGTGGTTTGACAATTAACTTGGTTCACACACTAATAGAGGGCGCAAATGTAATCTGTATATGTAGTCATAAAGTGTCATTCCTTTGAGTTAATATTCTCTAGTCTTAAGTCATTCTGACAGTAACTCGTTGTTTGACAGTTACTTAAACAGAAGTGTTTCGAGCAATAACGAAAAATGGATAAAGTTGGAATTCGTGGTGTGATTCAATTCTTTTATCTGGAAGGGAAAACAGCGAAGGAGATTCACTAGAGAATTTCACCTACATTGGGTGACTCTTGTCCTTCTTATGAGTGTGTTCGAGTTTCGGTAAATGAGCTTAAGCGTGGCAGAACAAGCATTAAAGATGCACCACGTCCTGGAGCCCCGAAATCAGCTGTGACACCCGAAATCATCGATAAAGTCCATGATTTTATTTTAGCCGATAGACGAGTGAAAGTGCGTGAGTTAGCGGAAGCCACAGGCATCTCAACTGAGCGAGTTAACTTCGTTTTGCATAAAGAATTGCACATGCAAAAACTGTGCGCAAGATGGGTGCCGCGTTTACTCACTCAAGAGCAAAAGCGAATTCGAATGCGAATATCTGCCGACAATTTGCAAGTATTTCAGAAGAATGTGGTTGAGTTTTTTCGCCGTTTTGTGACAATGGACGAAACTTGGATACACTACTATATCCCGGAAACTAAACAGCAGTCGAAACAATGGATTGCCCGTGGCGAATCGGCTCCGAAAAAAGCGAAATGCGTTCCATCCGCTGGAAAGGTCATGGCGTCAGTTTTTTTGGGACGCAAAGGGAATTCTCCTAATTGACTACCTTGAAAAGAGAAGAACCATTACCGGAGAATACTATGCATCACTTCTGGACCGACTAAAGGCGGCAATAACAGAGAAACGCCGGGAATAGCCAAGAAAAAGGTGTTGTTTCACCATGACAATGCCCTCGTGCATTCAAGTCGTGTCGCTCAGTAAAAATTGGCTGAGCTACGATTTCAACTGCTTCCGCATCCTGCGTATTCGCCAGATCTAGCTCCTTCGAACTTCGAACATCTATTCCCGAAACTAGAAATTTTTCTGGAAGGACGAAAGTTTGAGTCTAATGAAGATGTCATACAGAAAGTAAACCAGTATTTTGAAAGCATCGAAGCAATTCATTTCCGTGAAGGAATCGGGAAGCTGGAGAAACGTTGGGGCAAGTGGGTTGAACTTCGAGGGGACTATGTCGAAAAATAAAGTACGTTGCAAAACTCAAATTGTTTTCTTTCATAGCAAACCAAGTTAATTGTTAAACCACCCTCGTACCACAAATATGTATTATATCAATTTTACAAAATATATGTATAATAATAATGAGAATAAGTAAGCTAAACAATGTAACTCTTTGTATTTATATTTGCCTTTGTATAGTATTCTAAACATTTACAATTAAATGCTTTTTTAAATTCTCAACTAAAAATGATCTGCGATCCGTCAATAATAGCTTGTAGGCTGAAAAGCTTCGCTTAATGTTAGCTGATGTAATTGGTTCATACTTACATTTGCTGATAATTGATGAATTCATCTCAATAGTTTTATCGTAGTTTCCTACTAAGCTGATTAAAGCCGTCGTTTTTCTTTATAACTTGTGTTAATTTAATTTTGAACCGCCCTCCTATGGTACCTCTCACATAAATTTTATTCTTGAAACTTTGAATCAATTCTATTGATTCACTGAATTCAATACCTTGAGTTTCAAGTTTCCGTAGTGTTTCACTAATAAAACCATAGTTTGCTCTTATTAAAGCTAACTCTTGGCGCATTTTTCATATAAAATGCCAATCAATTAATCGACAATATAGTCCACAACTGTCTGTTGTCTCATCGACTACGAAATAAATATAATTTCCACCTATTGTTTCGTTAATTTCCATTATAGTTTCCTTGAACAATAGATTAATATACTTTTCTCTTGTAGTTGAGCGACTAGGAACTAATAGTTTCGTATACTTCTCTAAAAAATTTATAAACTTTGAATTATCCAACTTTTAAAGTGAAATGTTTGCACTTAAAAAGGCGTCACACAAGTCCTAATGGAAACTATTGTGTTCTATATTTTCACTTGTTGAAGTAAACGATTGATTCAGAGTCTTGTGATCTTGTCATATTTCTTTTAGGCAAATCAGTTCCTAGATGCCGCGTTAATTAAATTTTTTTTGGCACATCCAATCTACAATAATTAATTGCATGTATTAAAACATGAAATTAAACGTAAACTTACAATTTTACTGCAATACTTACAAAACACTCTGCCATTATCTACACAAAATTCAAGATAATCTTTTATCCAGATCGACACATGTGAATATGATTTCGACATATCAAAAATAACATGGTAAAATTACGTATACAAATACTTCCGAGAACTAACTAACACAACTGGCAATATGACTGACCTATAAGTCAACCTCATTGCTCGTAGATTCTCTGGAACTTCCCCGACTTGATAAACACAAATCTGGGAATTCCCGCTCTACAGAAATGCTTATACGGACTGTGTAATTTTGATATATTGTGAATAAAAGGGTTTATATATTTTTTGCGGTGCACTTAAGAAATAAATTATAAAATATTGACAAATATGCAATTTAATATGAAATATACTCAAAGCAGTATTTATATGCAAGATTTGCAAAGCAAAAGTAGTCGCAAATAAACATATAAATAAAAAATATACATTTACATATAATCCCAACTTTAGTGATGATATTAGTATAATCTAATAGATTTCGTAAAGTTATCACTAAAAATACCAACAGCAAACTAGTTATCTTGAATAGATTGTATACTTTTATGTTATAAATAATAATCTTTAAATAGGATATAATATATCTTGAGATTGTATACCGCATAATAGCCTGATAATGCATAATGTCAGAAGAAGACTGGCATTTCCGTTTGATAAACTCATATTTTATATAAGTTCAACGAGAATCTAGTTTTAATTAGTATTCACTTGTTTAATGGTAATAAGTAGTAGAATTTCAGTTATATACTATGTGCAAAGTAAAAGTAGGTGTGATTGTTTTATCTGGTTTAATAATAACTTCAATTATTGTTAGTTGTGTAGCACAGTGTAACAGGACATTTGAAAATGCTACCATCGATTTTTCATCTGACGGACTGAATTTTGACACAGATCAAACTAATTGCTTGTTAAATATACCTACAGTTGTATTTGCACGTGTTAAATGTTGCTTAAATGCAATTTATCCATATTCAATTTTTGACGCACCGGATTTGAAGATACTACAATTAGACGCCGTTAACTTCTATCGCATATTACCAAATTTTTTGCACAATGTTCCTGATTTGAAAGTCCTTACTATACGGTTTAATCCACTGTCATCAATTGATGAAGATGTTTTTGCTGAATTCAACGTAGAGAACATATCGATTTCTTCAAATATGATAAAAAAGCTGAAGGATAATTCGTTCGCAAAAGTATACGTTACATACTTAGATTTAAGCAATAACCAACTGACTTATTTGAATCCCAGAGCATTCAAATCATCGCACATCACCTACTTAATTTTAACAAACAATCGGATAATGTCATTAAGAAAAGGCACTTTTAAAGGTATAAAATATTTATCCAGTCTTTATTTGAATTATAACCAGCTGTACTACATAGAAGATATGACTTTTAAAAAGTTTTATGGAATAAGAATCTATCTTCAGGGAAATATGCTTACAAATGTAAATTCTTTAAATGAAACTCGATTATTTCAACTAGACGTTGGTTTAAATAAAATAAGTTACATAAATTTAACTAACTCAACAAAATTGAATATTATAGACATTTATCCAAATCCCTGGCACTGTGAATGTTTGCGCAAATTCTGGAAAGTTGCCGAAATTCAAAGAATTAAAGTTCTCCAGCATCGCCTCAGAGGAAACGCGAATTTGATGTGTATTGGACAAACTCCTGTTTGCTCAGAAAACTCTAACTATGATGAAGTGCGTATAAAGTATTTTGAACGTGTAAATTATGAACAATACCTAGACGATAGTCCAAGTTCTTTATGAAAAATTGCATTCGATCTAATGTCAAGATTTTCATTGAATTGGTAATATATAACTTTTTTGATAATATAGCATTTTAATTAGCCCATTATTTCTTTGAAAACTGAGATATATAGTAAATAAAAAACAAACTAATATTGATAAGTAAGGATGCACATTTGGGAGTAGACGCAGCGTCGGAGTGGAAGATCTTGAGTTGCACGAGCAACGTATTATATCAGATGTAATTTATTTCAAAATAATACAATCGTGCTTAAAAATAATAATTCGTATAAAAAAAGCAATGCTTCATTGAATTTACGAGGCGATAGTATTCTAACATCTGAATAAACAAATATATATATATATATATATATATATATAAATTGAGGCATTACAAGAAGGGCTTTTTCTCTGGAAGAAATAAAGAATACATGTAACCGTAATGTATATATCTACTATGTACTTTAATACCAAGAAGGGGAAAGATTGATTCAAAGTATAAATACTTTATTTTGACGACAAATTTGCCTTGAAATAATTAACTTATTTTTCTATTTTTTTATTGTAATGTTTATATTCATTTTTATTTCAAATTAATATTTAACGCGTTTTTATTCAAACAAATGTAACGTATTTATATTCAAATGTATTTGAACGATTAAGCCCCGCCCACAATTTTAACGGTGCAATAACCCGAAAAGAAACCGATATTGACAGAGTGATTGTAAACACATCAACATATGTTACCTAACTAAAGTTATTTTATAAATCAAATTGTAATTTTTTTAACTGTTTTACACTGTAAAAATGTCTAATTTAATAATATTCAAAAAGATAATGCAAGTAAAGAATGGAGCGATTTGCGGGAAGTTATGCAATTAGAAACAAGTGAAAAAATTGGCGTCGGTAATTAGTAGTTGCAGTGAGAGGTCACGTTTTTTGTGCTCTGAAGTAATTAAAATAAATTGGCGAAATTATTAAGTGCTCGAGATTTTTAAGTCTACCAAACGTTACACCTACCTACGAACTACCTGTAGACCAAATTTAACATCTTCCGACCAAACAGTTCAAGAGTTACGAATTTTTAAAGTTTGCGATACGAAAACTACCCGCCTAAAAATTTCACCGTACATCGAACAACATCTTTGAACGCTCGAGACCGGCCATCCGCTCCAGCCGCCGTCGGACTTGGAGATTTTAAAAAGTTCAAGTCATCCCGAGGGACCGTAGCAGAAATATTCTCCAGTTTCCCGCTGTGAAGCCTTCTCCAGAACACAGGCGCAGGAATCAACAGAGGTTATATCCGAAGATTCAGGTTTTTTGCTAATTTTACCAATATTATACGCGCCATTTTTACTTGCTCATGAACATTTCTAGAACTTTTCTTTGTTTATTCCATAAATAACTATTTACATTGCTTTCACCGATATTCTACCACTGTAATTTTTATTCAACTTATTTAAATATTAGTATCCACTACTTTTAATTTTAAAACTTGATTCTATTTCACTTTTATAAACTATTTTAATAAAGCAACAATTATTTGCACTTGTCTTACACCATATTTTTTTGTACTGTAAGAATACCAACTGCGGAGTGTGTCTCCCTTATTGTTACATGTGTGTCACGAACCTGTAAATTTAAATTCTCAAACTTTTCTAGATGTTTTAGTATTAATAAAGTTAATTGTCAATAATTTACTTTGGTTTTTTTTGTAAAATACTTGAGATATTGTTCCGTTTCCAATTAAATAAGCTACGTAAATAAATTCAAAGTGGAGAGAAGTGAACCTACCTTAACCCTGAAGAAAAAAAGAAGCTAGGCGATAATAAAAAAACAGATAAGTATTGAATGAGCCCGATTTGAATGAATTTTTATATACATCGAATAACATAATCATTCATTTCTGTAATATAACATTTAGAGCCCAACATTTTGGGGCATTTATAACTAACATTCATTTTACATTTATTTATATATACGTAGCCCACACGAGATATATAACATTTGTCAGCCCAACTTAGTGGGGCAATTCGGACATATAACAATATATATATATTTAGTGTTTATAAGAATTAAAATTTATTTCTTATTTATTTTATTGGCCGTGTGCATAATATTAAAATAATAAGCTTTTTTTGGTTTAGCGACCTTTATTGAAATTCAATTTATTTATCTAACGACGTTTCGACTTTTTTGTATATAATTAAGTCTTTTTCAAGTGATTTAGAACTAAAAAAAAATTACAAACGAAAGGTAAGAATTATATTTACATTATATGAATGAATTAAAATTAAGATAATGATTAGAGTAAAGAAAGTTAAAATTTAGATTTAAAATTTAAATTTTAAATTTTTAAATTTTAAATCTAAATTTTAACTTTCTTTACTCTAATCATTATCTTAATTTTAATTCATTCATATAATGTAAATATAATTCTTACCTTTCGTTTGTAATTTTTTTTAGTTCTAAATCACTTGAAAAATACTTAATTATATACAAAAAAAGTCGAAACGTCCTTAGATAAATAAATTGAATTTCAATAAAGGTCGCTAAACCAAAAAAAAGCTTATTATTTTAATATATATATATATATATATATATATATATATATATATACATATAAAACAATTGATAAATAATTGGAGTTTTTCGGCTTTTATATGAAATATTTACAAATATAAAATTAGAATGTATGTAATTGCAGAGTAAGTGAGGATGTAAACATTGCTGTCTACAAATTACAAAGCAAATCATACGAATTTTTTTTTATTTGAAAAAATAAAATATAATATATTATATTTTATATTTTTAATATCCTTGAGAAAGGCATCATTGCCGAAACATGTAAAGTTAAAAAGTGAAATTCATAAAATTTGTTTTATTTTATCCTAATAGTTATAATGGAATTTCATCAAGTAAAGGCCGAAACAATCATATACATGTAAAGTTGTTTTAAATATATATACTTTGAAGTAATAAACCAGATCTTTAATCGCCGACTTGTTGGGTTTACCATATCATACCAAAAAGTCACGAAAATATTATATATATATAGACTATTAAGTATTATTGACCGTACTGTATAAGTAAAAATTAATTAACGGGTGAGCGGTCTGTCAAGTAAAAAAAAAACTCCTTTATTTCACTTTATATTTCATAACGGATTTGTTACTTCATCAGGAGTGTAATTGAGGGAGTTAAGGAGTTAAAATTCAGCACACAACGACACTAAACATGTTAAAATTAATCAAATTTAAAACATTAAATTAAGATGATGTTGGTGTATCGTCAACCTTTTAAAAACAAATATACATCTGTATATTTGTTTTTAAAAGGTTTGTTTTGCGAGTATTTTTGTTGCATTAGTTTTGAATACGACACAACAGATGTTTTTGGAATACGTCCCTTTCTTTTTATCAAATTTTAATTTTATATTTTACAAAACAAATATGTATCTATTTGCGTGATTGCCTGATGTACTAGTCGAAATAAAATGAAGGATGACAATTTTGAAAGCAAAATTAGATTAATGAGCGAATTTGAAATATGCATACATATTGAATATCAGATTTTAAATAATGGTCATTTAATCGGTCGGGGAATAAACAAAAATAATCTTTTTTTTTAAACGAGAATTTTACGCATTTTATTGATAAAATTTACTACTTTTTGTTCATTCTTCGCCGGTCTCTTGACACTATAATTGAATAATTTGTACTCGCTTTTATTGTCTTTTTTTTTAATTCTGTTATAAGATTATACGTCATGCAAATTAATTCTTTCTTTCTAATATTTTTTTACAAAATTTGATGTTGAACACATTTACGTTTTCTTTCTAACATACTTTTACAAAATTATAGAAATTGTAAAATGTTTCCTCTGCTTTTTTCTTACTACTTATAACTAATACACGCGCGTGCAACCCAAGCCCATTTTACTCCGACGCCGTGTCTGCTCCCGAATGTGCATCTTTATTTATAAGCGTTAGTTAAGTGGCAAAGTTGCTCCGGCTACCGGAAAAGTTAAATTATAAGAAGCTTTTATACAGTAAAATGAATTAAAAATTAATTTGAAGATTTTTATTCTCCATTATTTAAAGCTTCTATTTTTGTTTGTTTGTTTCCGCCACTGGAATGATAACTCCCAATTTTTATCCCAGAGCAAGAACTTTTTTTTAAACTATATAATTAAATATATAATTAAGCTAATTCCGTGTTTCCTCCGATCGTTTAGGTTTTAATGCGAGGGCAAGTTGATTAATTCGTGCGATTGTACAGACGCAAAGGAATAATTTAAATAAACATAGTTTATTTTTCTACATAATCCCCACTTAATTCATGTATTGGGTACATCTGTGTTCAAGCATTTTTAATCCGTCTCGAAAGTGATTTTCTTCTAACACTACAAAATAATCGTCCATTGTTGAAGTTAGCTCTTCAGTTGAACAGAATCTTTTGCCTCCGAGAAAATCTTTTAATTTAGAGAATAGATGATTAGTCAAATGGTGCTAGGCTGGCGAATATGGGGAGTGCGGTACTAATTTGAATTCTTTAATTTTTTTTGCAGCAACCGTACTGGAATGCACAAGTGCATTATCATGGTGAAAGAGAACTTTCTTTCTAGTAATTCCTGGAAGTCTTTCAGTGATAGCTGTCGTCAAACGATCTGGAGGATTTGCGCCAAAATTGGGTAATATTCGCCGTTTACGGTCTTGCCATTTTGAAGATTTATCAACAATATTCATTTTGCATCAAAAAATACCGATGCCATCAACTTTCCGCCGATAAAACGGTCTTGGCCTTCTTTGGAGTTGGTTCTTCATGTTTGTTCCACATCTTCGACTGTTGTTTTGATTCGGTTGTATAATAATATATGTGGAATACCGATTCAGTATGCCTTTGTTTATTCAAAGTATCAATAGCTTTTTTATTTCTGCCACAAATACCAGAAAACACCTTAAAAACATTCCTTGAGCTGTGGATTTTGATGTTAAAATTATATGGTAAATAGGTCGTAGAATTTATTTTTGATTTTTTTTCAACAGAATCGTGATTTTGGGGAACGAAAAGTCGGAAAATTCGTGTATAACTTTGCCAGTTAATTTACCTTTTTCTCCAAGGCGTTTCGTTCTCTTTTTATTTACGAAAAGTTTTGAAGGGGATCATTGAAGTTTTCGTGAGATATATCCACAATAAGTTTAAATGTTTTAGAATTCCCATCTCCAATGTAATTCGCATATTTCAAAGAAAGCAAAGTTGCAGAAGGCTGGAGTTGTTTAGAAAGGGGATTTTAGAAATGGTTTTTCACTATAAAAATTATTGCAGAGTTTTTAAAACCTTAAAGCATCATTTAAATTAAAAATTAAAAATCTAATTCTTTCTAATAGTAGAGGGACTTCGCCTATTCCATTCTGTAATAAATACTAGAAAATAAATTTTGTACAAAATGAATTTTATGCTAAATCATTGAGCATTAAACCATTTAAAATAGTTTTAACCTATTAATTTATTTTAACGTAAATTGAAAGAAATTGTTAGGTGATAATTGTAAAAAATTTAGATAATTGAATGTGACTAAATGTCGTTTCAAATAAAGTAAAAATATAGTTAGGAATAATACATATACAAAAAATGTAGTTACTCATAGAGTTGCAAAATTTCACGGAATAATTTTAATTGCATTGGCAGAGATTTGAAACACACCTGATAAAAAAGAAGAGTCATAGATATAAAGTTATATTAACTGATTTACTGAAAATTGAAACTGTTACGTAGCTAAGTAGATCAATTTACACCTGTGAACGCTTTTGATTCATTTAGTTAAAGACTTGGACATCAATGAACATATTTCATTAATTTGATATTCATATTTACCTTATATAATAACCTTATATTATATTATAAACAAGCCTTACTTTAATATTCACTTATCCAAATTATATGTAATTTAATATAAAAATTCTTTCTTTGGAGACTGTGGTTAAGTAAAAACTTAAAAAAGGTATATAACCCCTTACCACAATTATTAACCGTATCCTAAATACGTATTTCGACAACTAAGTTGTCATCATCAGTAGGTAAAAACCACTAATTAAAAAGTCGCACATGGGGCACAGTAAAGCTAGAAAACCGCTCACGCAACAACTACTTTACACCGCGTCCACGTATAGACTGAGACTGAGTCAGTCTATACGTGGACGCGGTGTAAAGTAGTTGTTGCGTGAGCGGTTTTCTAGCTTTACTGTGCCCCATGTGCGACTTTTTAATTAGTGGTTTTTACCTACTGATGATGACAACTTAGTTGTCGAAATACGTATTTAGGATACGGTTAATAATTGTGGTAAGGGGTTATATACCTTTTTTAAGTAATTTAATATGTTATAATTTTAAGATTTATTATTGTTTCTTAAATATTATGGTTTTAAATAGCATGTTTGTTATAGTATATATAAAATAAAACAAAAATATTTTCTGTCTTTTATTTAAAACCATTCCCAAATAATTGTTAATTGTATCCTACGTTAGACAGTGAAGGACCTAACGAAAATGTATATTTTATATTATTTATAATGAATTTCGTAATCGATAGATTGAAGTATATTAAAAAAGTTTTTAACTTTATTGAAATCCATATTTTTTCTCTCTGATAATATATTTATTTTTTATGTTGTGTGCGCATGATTATTTTAATAATAGAAAATATTGTTCAGCACCTTTGGTCGATATGATCCAAGCACTTGATAGATTGAACTTTGGCACTCTGGGCTATTATATAAAATTTTGAAGAAACTGCTTCCTTATCCAATCTACTCACTACTGAAATCCTATCTAATCAACAGATTCTTTTTCATTAAGTAAAATAATTAATTTTCATACCTGCATCCTATACTATCCGGAGTTTCTAAAAGTAGCATCCATAGACCAGCACTATACCTTTTTTTATAGACGGCTTATCAACTATATCAGCAGTAATAGCTGCAACATTAACAAAAGAGTCTTTACAAAACTCAGTACTGGTTGAAGAAATGGCGTATGGACGTTAATGAGTCCAAATCCACTCATGTCACATTTGCCCATCAGTGCAAATTAGCAACTATAATATTCCTCAAGCCGAAGATGTCAAATACCTAGGCATGTACCTAGACTAGAGGCTTACCTGACGAAAATATATCTTCACAAAACGCAAACATTTAAAAGTAAAGTTGCTTACTCTACTGAGTTATCGGAAGAATCTCAAACATTCCTTGGAAAATAAACTACTAGTATATAAAGCAATTTTAAAACCAATCTGGACGTACGATATTTAATTATGGGGTATATCATCCAATAATATTGAAATACAGCAATCCCTTAACATTCGCGAGGGTTACGCTCCAGAAAAACTTCGCGAATGTTGAGCTCATCTTTCTGTGTAAATGGAGGGGTTACGTTCAATAATGGTAGATAAAGGTACAAAACACATGTGATTTGTTTTACGGTTTAATAATAATATGTATGTATGTATACAAGAAAACCACTGGAAATAGGTATAGGGAATGTTATAGCATATCGATGCAGAATCAAATTCTGCATCCGACCATCCAATAAAATACAGGGTGTCTCATTTGAAAAAAGGAACTTTTTCAACTTTTAAAATTATGTAATTGGTCATTAAATTTTGGATACCCTGTATGCGATAAATCAGTTGTCAATATGGCATTCGAAAGTATCATTCCTGTGCTTCCGTCTATCCCAGAAGCGCTTTCCACCAATCGAAATTGGTTAAAGGGCGCAATGCTCAAAACAGGGCTACATCTGTCATAATTTTCAAAAAAAATTAAAATATCTAAGAAAAAATTGAAAATAAGTATAGGGAAACCTGATGAAAACCCACTATGAAATTTTCTCAGGAATCCAAAAATGAAATATACCGGGTGTTCCATTTAAAATAAGGAAGTTAATGGCGATTTCCGGTATAACCGGAAGTAGTATGATCTTGAAAATATTTTAAAATGAAAGAGAATCTTAAATAACCCTGGAACCCAACATTTCAGAATTCTAAGTTTTTTCTAACCACGAAAACTTCTAACGAACGGCTCTCGTGGAATACCCTGTATATGTTTTTTATTTCATTACACAACGTTTTCAAACTTATATTTTAATCTACATGTGTATGTAATTATAGTTTAGTTAACTATCGCTTCTTGAGGGCAGAAGATAACGAGTACTGGGATTACTTAGCGTATGTAACTTCTCAAGTTCGACGTAAGGGACCATCGCAGCCTCGATTTCCCTTCTAAACTTCGAACAAGGAACGGATCAAATTCAAGAACTTTTCAACAAGTTGTTGTTATAAGATTAAAATTTCTCTTAGGTGTTTCGACGAGAACTTCTTGCCTGGGGTAAAAAACTCATGTTAAAAAAGATAAAGAAATGCAATGCTGTAACGCTTGCCTGAGATTTTATCCTCCTCCTTTTCGTCTTCACCTTCTTCGAAGTTCTGTTGTTTGTCTTCCGCCATCTCCAATAGCTCTTTTTCGGTTAGCTCATTTCCGTGAGATTTCATTAAATCATGAATTTCATCTTGCCTGATATCTTCAAATCCATCACTCCCTATTTGATGAGCAAGTTTCATGATTTCTTCTTCTTGATTTGTTATAGGTGGAAGATTGTTCTCTTTAACAACCACTTCCGGCCAATGATACTTCCAACATGCATTGATAGAGCTTGTCTTCAACTTTCTCAGTGAGGCGTCGATGTCTGCGATGTAATCCGGTATGTTAAATTTTTTCCAACTGGAAGTCACTGCTTCTTCTGAATTAAGCTCAATCGAAACCAAAATTCGTTGAAACATCGCCTGGTGTAATAGGCTTTAAAAGCTGCAATTATTCCCTGATCCAGGAGTTTAATTGAAGACGTATTTAGAGGCAAACATATCACATTAACATTAGGATGAGCTCCTACCAGCGTAGAAGGATGTCCAGGTGCGTTATCGATTAGTAAAAGGACTTTGAAGTCAAGATTTTGAGACGCAAGATAGTTTTTCACCTCAGAGATAAAACAATCATAAATCACTCCTGGAATAAAACACCGGTGACCCATGGCTTTTTATTAGCTCGCCAAAAAACGGGTAACTGATTTTTATTTTTTCCCTTCAATGCTCGCGGATTTAGGGATCGATATATCATCATCGACTTTATCTGAATATCACCTGAAGCATTTGCACACAAGAGAAGAGAAACTCGATCTTTTGTCCCCTGGGGCTAACCGTTCTGTTTGGGAAAGGAAAGTCCTACTCGGCATTCTCTTCCTGTACAGTCCCATCTGATCCGCATTAAGCACATGTTGTGGTAGATATCCTCGTTCTTGAATTATTTTTTTAAGTCCTCCGGGAATTTTTTTTGCTGCTTCATGGTCAACAACCGGCCGATTCGCCAGTCGATTTTATATTGTGCAAATTATGCCTTTTCTTGAAATTTTCAAACTGACCTTTGCTGGCCTGGAAGTCAAACAATGATGTTTATGCGATCAAATATTTTTTTAGCCTTAGCCCTTACCAGAGCAAAACTGATCAGAACATGGTTCTTTCCTCCAACCAAACGCTTAAAGCATTTTCTCTCTCTTCAAAAGATTTATTTCGCACTGGAGAAACAATTTACGCGCTGGCAGGAGCACTAGACGCGACACTCTCTCTGATCGATTTTTTATTTT
Organism: Melolontha melolontha; assembly: GCA_935421215.2. NCBI lineage: Eukaryota > Metazoa > Arthropoda > Insecta > Coleoptera > Scarabaeidae > Melolontha > Melolontha melolontha. The sequence continues at coordinate 118,180,100 of OW285238.1, forward strand.
TTTTATAAAACGCACTGTCGGATCATTGATGCTGAAAAGTAGAATATTTATTATTACTTGGAGTAAAATTGCTGACACATGTAGTCAGCAAAAACAATATTTCTGTTTAGTTGTGAGAGAATTCTGTTTACATATTTTTTATTCTCTTATCTACTAAAGCGGATGGTATGAATATACACCTTATTTTCAGAAGGTTTTTTTACCGGATAGGCTTGTCATTTACTTAACACATTACATATATGTTCGCAAATAATCAAATCCAAAGGTCACGAATGTGGAATTCGTACGCATTTGAATTATCGCGAATGATCAAAAGTCGCGGATGTCAAAACCGCAGATGATCCCTTGGACTCTCCTTACTACGTTTCTAATTATGTCATTCAACAAAGAACTATAAATTTCCTCAGAGCAAGAAATAATTAGCTAAAGCAATATATCATCCCCAAAAGTTTGCTTTCCGAAACAGAAATAGAAATTCGAACCATCTGACTTAGTGACAAGGTTACTTAGAATACAGACTATTAGAATACTATAATATAATTAGCTTTGCGAACTAACAAATGTCATTAATTTAAATTACAATTAATTAATTATCGTTAATGTATATATAAGCAGTAATAATTATAACAAACGTTAATTGTCAGTGAAGACTAGTGTAGCAAAAAGAAAATATATGTAATAAGATTTTCGTTTTTATTTCTGTAACTGTAAAATTTTAAATAATAACATTGTAGTAATTAATTTAAGGTATGTAGTACTTGCAATTTAAACACCTCAGGTGTGATATTATCATTCACTATTTTGACTTATAAAATAGATATGTAAATGCATCGAATTTTAAAAAGCATAACGCTTGTGTTTAATTTCTATTTATCTTAAAAATATATATATTTATCCCTGATTATAATTTGATATTCTCGACCTCATACGGGTGGTACTAACATAATAATAAAAAATATTTACTTTGGTAAGTTAATATTTTTTAATTTCGAGGTCAACATTTGACCATTCCACAACTACAAGCAGGGGCAAACACAAAAAGATAAATACAAAATAAACACAAACATTATGCTTTTTAAGATTCAGTTCGCTTTTATAAGTTAATGCAAACACACCCAGCATATTAATAGCGTATAATATGTGAAATATAATAGATGAAACTATAAAACGGTGAATAACAACATCACAATAAAACGCTCAAATTGTAAGTAGTACATAGCTAAAATTAATTACAATGTTATTATTTAAAATTTTACAGCTACAGAAATTGTTTATCAACTTACAATATAATTAATAATAATCTATTTTGAAGAAGACAATAAAATGTTGAAACGTTAAATAGATTAAATAAATTAAAACCGAATTCCAGAAACAAAGCAATAACCATATATACCATATATGTAAATAGAATATATACAGACAAATGTATGGGGATCCATTCGAATATATTTGATACAGCTACTTAGATTTTAATAAAATTTTTCACATTTAAGTTAATGCAAATTGGGAATTCGAAGAGCATATTTATTTTCCAGGGTTTAGCCAGAAATAATGTTAACTTTTTTTTTAATGAAACAACTTGTATATTTTGACGAATTTCAATAGAGTTCTAAGGTTTAGCACCCTTTTGTTCAACAACCACAGAGATATTTAATTAAATCTAATAATGCAAATTTATTGAGAACAAGGAAAATGAACACAAAATATTTTAAACAAATATCATTATCAGTTAAGAAAGTTTTCGAAATAATGACCACTCACTTCTTGACAATATGAAAGTCTGTGAACAAATTCTTGAATGACATTTGCCAAAGCCTCCTCACGAATTAATTGCACTTCCTCAATTATTCTCCGCTGTAACTCGTCCAGATTATGCTATCGTCTAGTATACACCAGAGGTTTTAAATGACTCTGCTACGGTCGCGCCGTCGTGCCGCTTATTGATGTAGACAAAAGAGAAAAAAAAGAGAGAAGAAAAAAAAACAAGGCTTCGAGCGACTATGATTGCTCCACCCACCCGCTCCGCCAACGTCTAGCGGCCCACCCGGCTACTATGAAGCCTCCGTTAAGAGGTGTGGATACGATACCCAATGGTACAAAAAGAAAGGTGGGAAAGGGAGCCACCGAATATGGCACCGCTAGACGCAGCAAATTCGGAAGTTCTACTAAATAATGGCAGCCTGCACCAAAAGGCGAGTAAATGGCTCAACCAAGCCGTCCGAAAGCGACAACGTAAAGAAAACAAAAGTTCGGACAATAAGCTAAGTAATCAATCTTGACTTCAAATCACTATAGGTAAAGATAAATGAATCCAAGCAAAGCAAGTAAAATAATAAAAAAAGATCAACGTATTAACAAGGCTGAATAATTATTTCACAACAAAAAAATGAAATCGAAAATACGATGTATATAAAAAAAACTGAATGAGCTCTACACAAAACCCCTGTCAAAATACGTATTTGGGTCTTTGGGTATCTGGGTTCACAAGCTGTGAGCGTGAACCTATATACAAAACTATAAGCTGGATCTATTGAGCACACCCTGTATACGTCTAAAGGCTAAATTGCTAAATTGCTAATTGCTAAATAAAACTAAAGTTAAAATTTCCAGACTCTCCGGGAGTGTGAAAATTGACATAAATTGAACAAAACAAAGTTCGACAATGGTTTTATAATATCTTAAAAATGAATTGGTTATTGAAATTAAGCAAAACAAGTAAAAGAGGAAATAAATCCAAATTTAAAGTGCAAAAAGAAAATGAAATTTTATTTTAACTTCTATGTGAAAGAAATACGTGATCACTTGAACACTTGCGCAAATAAAATAAACTCTGCAAAGAACACTTTATATTTTAGAAGCAAATTTCGTTTCCTTTTAAAAACAAAAAAAAAGTTAAATGAATGAAAATTTACGTTGCATTCTTATAAGTGGAATTATTTTAAACCTTGAAATATAGCAAAGGGAAAAAAGTAATGTTGCTTTAAATTAATTTAAAATAAGATTAATAATAATAATAATAATAATAATAAACCGTTTATTAACCCAACAGAATCCATCCAATTATGGGGTTATAAATATAAATACATGTATATAAGCATTAAACATAACGTGCGTATCAATGGAAAAATTATCCTAAACTAAATTAAATCTAAGAAGTAAAACAAAAACATTCTTTCACAGAAACCAAATACCTGCAGTAATTAATACATCTAAATTATAATTACATGAATTATATAAATGGCACATTCTATAAAGTGGGAAGTTTTTATATGAATTAGTTGCAGCCTGTCTATTTAAGAAAGTAATTGAGTTTCTAGTGTTGAAACGAGGAATATAAAACCGAAGCCGTGACAAAAACACCGGATCATCTATAATATTATGAACCAACTTATACAAATGTAGTAACGCAATAATTTTTCTATTATTAGATAAACCATTAAAACCAAATTGTTCCAGCAAATTATCATATGATAAGGCAGAATATACACCATGCCTTCTGAAATACAAATATTTTAAAAATCTCTTCTGTAGTGACTCAAGCAGGTTAACATATTTCAAGTACGCTTGTGACCAAACTACACCACAATACTCAAGCCTGCTACGAACCAAGGAATTATACAAAATAGTAATGGTGTCAACATTTACAAAGTCTTTGCAAGATCGCATTATAAAACCTAGCAATTTGCAGCAGTGAGAATAAATATGAAAGATATGTTTATTAAAGGTTAATCTACTATCAAATACTACTCCCAAATCTGTAACCTCCGTATATCCCTGAAGATTTACACTGTTAATTTCATAGTTGTATTCAACATTGACAGCTTTTCGAGAAAATGTCATTACTTTACATTTTCCAACATTCAGATTTATACAATTTCTTTGACAGCACACAATTGATCCAAATCACTCTGCAGGATGTCACAGTCAGCAGAAGTATTTATTATCCGATAAATTTTTAAATCGTCAGCATAAAGTAAACAGGTAGAATCAAATTTATCACACACATCATTTATAAATAGTATGAACAACAGTGGACCCAGATTCGAACCCTATGCAACTCCACCCCGGGCAAGATAAGTTCGTGACCTGATTCCCTCATATTCAACGTATTGCTGCCTCCCAGTTAAATAACCTCTGAGTAAAAGAAGGTAGTTAAGAATTAAATTACGTAGTATAAAAGAAAAACAAAAGAAATAATTGATTAACGCGTTAACTCTGAATATTTATAATTTATAAATAGAGTAAGCGGTAATTTCTAACTAACAGATCTTACACAAAAAATTACGTAATCTTTTAAAACTGATTAGGAACATAAATTAATATATAACAATTAGCGGAAATTAAGAAATATTCTTAATTTCCGCTAATTGATTGGTTGATGTAGCCGGGAATCGATTGCATAGATTTTTGGCAAGCCGTAAAAACTGTGAGAGCTTCGGTAGCCCATGGGAAAAAAAACACCAGAATGTACTAGCGGTTTTTATGACACAAAACTTAAATGTCGGTAATGGGAAACGAACCTCTATCGCCGCCGTAATCTCTATTAACATGTAAATTTGTACATCCAATAAAATACGTGAAACTTGATTAAATCTCTTAAGTTCAGGAGGACACGGTACAAAAACGATACCTCTTAATAAGCGATCATATAGCCCTAAATTCAATAATCCACATGGTGAGCGAGAGAGGGAATGAATGCCGGATATAAACCGTTGTCGGTCTTCGAACTGAACGACCAAATATACCCCGCGCACGCCAATCAGAGAGGAGAGTCATGGAAAGCGCTAGTATAACAGGAAATCTACAGGATTACCAGAATTAAAAGAACAAAATGGTAAAGAAAGAACTCTAATTTGTGACAACCAATTAAGTCTCTACGAACACGTAACAACTCTAAAGAAAAAATCTCGAGTATTTAAATCTAAAGACCGTGCGGCCATTCAATGAATCCTCTATGACCAATCCACCGATTTGGAAATGTTTCGTTTAAACAACTTCTAACGTTAAGGGCATAGTGAGGGGGTGTTACGTTTTGTTGGAACCAAACACTTACAGGTAATTCTCCATCTTCCTCAATATTAGGAACGATCTGAACACGTATATCTAAATATCTCTGCCCAGGTAGTGTACCTTGAATGAAAAAAGAACAAATAACACGATTTCTGAAAATACCAACTCAAATGTTTAATTTCTGCGGATGAAGTGTATGCGTATCTAGCATATAATGAGGGTTATCTATTGAACAATATCGGCAATTATGGCAATTAACGGTACCATTCAAACAAAACGTATCCTCGTTAGAAAACAACAAATTGTATATAAAATATTGGTCAATTTTGCAAACCTCCATCACTATTTCGCAAAATTTGATTCTACGATCATAATCCCCGTCCAATAATTCTTGCACTAAATGTGGTTTATACGGATGATATTTTTCATGCTTTAATATTCTAGCTACTGATCGGCAACTTATTCCATAATTTAGTGCGAGGGATGCAGTAGAAGTTTGTGGTAATTCTTCTAATGCTATAGCAATATCTTGAGCAATAACTTCATTAGTTGCGACTTTTGGTCGTCAGTTTTTCGGTAAATTTCTAACATTTCCGGTCAAGTTATACCTTCTCAAAGTTTTACCCACGACAGTTCGTGATATTGGATGCCGATCTTGATGCAAATTCTTAAATAAATCGCATACTTTTTCATGAGTTCTGACGCGGTTACTAAAACCATTAGAATTTCAATACGTTCTTTTTCAGTTAATTGAACTATTATTAATATTTGGACGCCTACAAAGTTAATTCTGACAGTTTAAGTCAGTCAAGTACTGAATTTTAATTCCACATAAACGTTATTTTAAAATATCAGTTTGAATTAAATATCTTTCTCGTTGTTGAGCAAAAATGTGCAAAACCTTATTATTGTTGAACTCCCAGAGCAGAGCTCTATTGAAATTTGGAAAAATATACAGAATGTTTCATTTAAAATAAAAAAGTTAACATCGTTTTCGGCTAAACTGGAAATCTACTTCGGATATAATTATATTCATCGAATCCCTGATTTACAATTAATTAATTGTCGAAAGTGTTATTAAAATCTAAGTAGCCATGTCAAAGATATTTGAATAGATCCATATATTTATCTAACCCTGTATATATATTAGGGTGGTCTTTAGATGTATGGAAGAAAATTTTTTTGAAGTTATAGACCGTAACTCCCTCTAGAAATGTTTGCTTTTGTGTAAAAATACGGTATACAAAAAATTATGCATATCTAACAAAGGGAAGGCGTGGCGCACGGCCTCTCAAGGTGATAATTTTTTTATGTATTTATATTTTTTAGTATACAATATACCTATAACTTTATTATTATAACTTAATTAAATTTACGGTAACTGCCACGATTTGTAACAAGAATTTGATTAAAAAAATTTAATTGGAATCAAATTTCAAAAATTGCGGCGGAAACTAAATTATTTACATATCCTGATAATAGTTTACAAGCATAGATGTTTTTTTAAGCCAACGAGTTCTAAATATAGCTTTTTATCCCTTTTCTCGAATATTATTACGCGTTTTTGTTAAGAAAAGTTGGCATCACTGTGGTGTAGCATTTAAGAAAATTAAAAAGGGACTTCCCCTATAAAATGACAATTGATTAAAATTCACTAGGGTGGTAAAATTTTGCTATCGTTAGTAGGAAAAGAATCTATTGATCGGATTCCAGTAGTTATATAATACAATGGCAAGGAACAATTACTTGAAATCCCAGCAATATCATCTGGAACGGGAAAACAACAAGCGGAAGTAGTGTATGACTTATTGCAAGAATAGAACCTAATTGAAAAAGTAAAAGCTTTATGTTGCGATACCACAGCTTCTAACTTAGGCCGACTTCAAGGCTCTTGTGTTCTTTTAGAGCAAGCGATCGGAAAAGATCTTTTATATTTACCATGCCGTCATCATATCTATGAAATAATTTTAAGAAGTGTTTTCGATTAAAAAATGGAAAAATCACCAGGCCCTAACGTACAAATATTTAGCAGATTTAGAGACGCTTGGATCAAAATTGGCAAAATTAACTTTATGAGTGGTGTTGATGATCAGAAAGTCAAGGATGCAGTTGGGAGTGTATCCGAGATTATAAAATTTGCATCTCAAAATCTTGAAGTAAAGCAACCACGTGATGATTATAAAGAGCTTCTTCAATTAAGTATAGTTTTTCTTTGTGGTACAGTTCAGGAATTTACCTTCAAAAAGCCTGGAGCATTTCATCACGCCCGTTGTATGTCGAAAGCTATTTATTGTCTTAAATTATATTTATTTCGAACCGAACTTAAAATGACACAATTGGAGATAACTAGTATTCGTGACATTTGCATCTTTGTTGTAAGGGTGTACTTAAAAAATTGGATACAAGCACCAGTTTCAGCAGAAGCGCCTATGCAGGATTTAAGATTGCTAAAAGATTTACATGCTTATAAAATTGTTGATGAGAATATTAGTCGTGCGTCACTAAGCAAATTAAGTAATCATTTGTGGTATTTAACCCCAGAAACAGCAGCGTTGTCTTTTTATTATCCAAATGTTACATATGAGTCGAAGAATCTTATGGTGCAAGCTCTGGATAACCCTACTGATTGCGAATTAAAAAAATAGATCATACTATAAGCCAATATCTTAATAAGAACATCGAATATTTTATAACCCAAAAATCACGTAATTTTTTTAAAAGGTTTGATATTCCTACGGACTTTTTAACAAGAGATCCAAAGGAGTGGGTAAATGAACCTAGTTTTAACGTTGGCTTTAATATCGTTGGAAATATGAATGTTGTTAATGACTCGTCAGAACGTGCAGTTAATCTAATGGAAGATTTTAACTTACCTGGTGTCATCCAAAGATGAAGAAGAAAAGCAATTGATAGTGCAAATTGTTGCGGATTATCGAAAACTCTACCCCAGTGTGAACAAATATTCTCTTTTGAAATAAAATAACATATAAATAACTAAAAACAAAGCATTTTTATTACAGAGATCTTGTAACGTTATCAAATTTGCGGCCACAAGGAATATTTTATGTTTTTCCTATTTATTAACTCTGTTTTCCAAAAGTAAACCATTCTTCTATCTTTTTATTAATTTTCATTTATTTTCTTAAGAAAATATGTCACCATATATGTATATAAATATATAGATTTTACTTTGTATTCTAGTCCTTAAAAATTTGGTTTTAAATGAAAACCAAAGAAGCTTTAAGACGACATCGTCTCGAGGAAATTTAAAACATTTAAAATTAAAGTCAAATATATATTTTAAATATATTTTTTAGTATAAATATATATATTTTTTTACAACCAAGAAAATTTTATTTTTAATATTTTTGAACAAATTTCAAGAGCGATGCGCCACGTCTTAACCTCGCCTAAACGTGATAATTTTTTGCACATCGTATTTTTATACTATAACAAACATTTTGAAGGGGAGTTACGAAACAACAAAGTTGAAAAATAAGGACCACTCTAATATATATATACATATATATATATATATATATATATATATATATATATATATATATATATAAGGTAAACTTAATAAGTCGGCGATTAAAGGTCTGGTTTACTTCAAAGTATATATATTTAAAACAACCCTACATGTTTCGGCAGTACGCCTTTGTCAAGGGAATACAAAATATAAATTTATATTTTGTATTCCCTTGACAAAGGCGTACTGCCGAAACATGTAGGGTTGTTTTAAATATATATACTTTGAAGTAAACTAGACCTTTTATCGCCGACTTATTAAGTTTACCTTATCATACCAAGGTCACTAAGATATTATATATATATGCTATTTATATTGGCTTGATTTGCAACATTTGCATAATCTTCAACACTAATCTCTAACCTTGCTCTCCGCGGTTTTGAGTATCCGAGATTTCGGCAAGAACATAACCCGAGTGCATAACAAAAGATTACTGTATAATAAAGAAAGTTACTCCTAACGAGTCTCTCCTTAAAAACTGAACATACAGGGTCCGGCAATAGTATGGAATAATGCCATTATTTATTTAAATACTATTCTAAACTAAATTTTCTTCAAATAAAAGTTCTTTTATTATAGTTTGTCGTGTTTTGGTCGGGTTTTCGTGGCGTCATTTTTTACGTGTCGTTGCTATGGCAACAAAGTTTTGTTTTTTAAATATTTACGTATGTTTTCTATATTATTCTCTGAATCAGTATATTTTTCTACGTACAAATAATTACATTTTATAATGACATTTCCGAGAATAATCGAATTCTATTAATAATAATAACGAAATTGTCGTTACCTGTGCCTATTGGCAATTTTCGATTGTTTATCAGGTATTGTTTTTTGAAGATTAGCTGCGCTGTTGAACATTTTTGGTGTGTTAGTTACAATTGAGTGTGCTAGAAATGGTTCACTTAACAGGAAAGGAAAAATTGATATTCTTATCATGGTAGGATATGGTGATCGAACACGAACACAACAAGAAGTATGCATATTTTTCAATAACGTCTATCCTAACCGTGCTTCTATTAGGCAGTCTTGTGTTTCCAAATTAATTAAAAAATAGCCCGACACCGGAAGAGTAAAAGAAAAGCCAAAGACGGGAAGACCAAAAACTGCTACTGGTGGTGATGCTGCATTAAATATTTTGTTGGCGGTGAACGAACAAAGCCACATTTATGTTAAATGGATATGTTAACAGACATAATTATCGATATTGAGCTCAGAAAAACTCTAAGTGGCTAAAAGAAGTTCACACATAATGACCCCAAAAAGTGAATGTTTGGGCAGGAATTATCAATAATAATATTATTGGACCATTTTTTATAGATGGCACGTTAACAATGGAGAAATATTTAAATTTATTGACTCAAAACGTAGTTCCGACATTACAAGCCGCTTACTCTAATAACAATAACCTGTGGTTTCAACAAGACGGAGCTCCTCTACACTTTGGTTTAGAGGTCAGAAATTATTTGAATAATGTTTTCCTGAACTAGTGGATTGGACGAAGAGGGGCAATAGAGTGGCCAGCCAGATCTCCAGACTTAAGCCCTTGTGATTTTTTCCTATGGGCTTACATAAAACATAAATTTTATAGGGAGCGGCAGAACAATTTAGAAGATCTCCAAATTAAAATTATGCGTGAAATTGGGGCAATGGAAAATAATGTGTTTGAAAATGTCAAGCGCTCTATAGGGGAGAGACTAGAAATTTGCATACAGAAAAATGGACGTCACATTGAACACTAAATTAATTTTAATTTATATTCAACTGTTTTTAATTAGAAACGTTGATTTGTATTCATAGTTATGATTGTGTATTATTGCTGTCATTTTGTTAGAAGAAACTACTAATTTTATTAAATTTCTTGTTACAATTTTTATTTGGGCGTATGTATAAGTATGTGTAGATTCCTAAAATAGCATAAAAAACATATTGCTATGAATTGTGATGTTGTATACTGCTTATTCACAATTCACAACCAATGTGTCCAGTTTAGATATTCAATCGGTTTATTTTCAAAAATGAGGCTGCTCTTCCCTCAAGGTTCCAATTGGAAAATGTGGTAGTTCTCTTCTACAAATTTATATAGCGCCAGTACAAGAGTTTAAACAAAGGTAAAAAGAAAATCACAATAAATTTAAATGAAATTTTAATACAATAGTAAAAAAAAGAAAAGAAATGTCTTTATAAAGCATAAAGATCAATATTGCATCATTTAAACAATATTTTTAAGGTAAAATTATTATATGAAAATGACTGGACCATATAATTAAACTTCCTTATTGAATCCTGATCAAAATTACAACTAATAAATTACAAAGAAGTATTTCAATTTCTCCCACAATATTTAACGTAAACAAACTAGATGTGACAGACCGAACTAACCTCTACGCATGTGCAAGCCACATGAAAAAAATGCCCTTGATTCCAACGTACAAAATTTTAAAGTTATAGAAAATTTTTACTTTCATAGAAAATTTTAAAGTTATAGAAAATTTTACTTGTCATCTAATTCATAGAACTAAGACTAAATATAAATCAATACATACAAGCTAATATTAATGATAATAAGAATAAAATATTTACTTACGTAGAATAGTAAAAAAAATATATATTTTTTCGAGACATATTAGTTTAGAAAGTTATTTAAATAAACAATTACGAGTACTACAAACTCGTAAACAACCAACGGTAATGAAAGCACACACCAACACAATTAAATTAAATCACGAAGTTAATTAAATAAAGATACAAAAATTTATCTTCTCATATACGTCTTTCTAAACTTGATGTACAATAATGTCTGATCTCGGATACAGCAAATCCGGCGTGCTACAACTACACAAGTCAAAAATAAATCAAAATAAAATCTGCATTCATAGAAAATAAAAATTATACACTGGCATCGAAAATAAATGTACAATATAAAATAATGTTTTCAAAATGTTTGCGGGGAAAAGTCTATAGCAATATGTTACTATTTAAAAAGAAAAATTGGTTGCCATAGCAACGACACCGTTTAAAATAATGCCACGAAAACTTAACCAAAACATGGCTAATTATAATCTAGAAAACTTTTATTTGACGAAAATTTAGATTAGAATAGTATTTAAATAAGTAATGGCATTATTCCATACTTTTACCGGACCCAGTATGTATCCTTGTTGCCTTCTATCGTGTGTATAAGTTAGGCGTTTTAAAGCGGTTGCCTGCAATCAATGATTCTTGATTAAGTTTCTGTATTTTATTCGTAATTTTCAAGAATTAATTTTGCTTCAAGTTTAATATCGTAAGAATTGTATAAAGCAGTAATTCTTTAATGGCATATCGAACTGTTATAAAAGAATACAATAGCGGGCAACGTGTGTACATAAATGACATTAAGAAAAATCTTTAAACATAAATTTCTATATAATGTTATTATAGATATGGTGATTATCATACATTGCACATATTTGGTGATGGTGACAAAAGCTTCGCTTCCGTTTGATAAGTTTACGTGTTAATTTTTATCCGTACAACCAGCAATATTATTTTAGTATTTACTGACAATGCTAATAGAAAGATTAATTAATTATAAACTATGTCCAAAATAAGTGTAGGTGTAATTATTGTAAACAGTTTTATAACAATATTGTGTATTAAACGTGCAACAGAGTGCAATGGAACTTTTGAAAATGCTGTAGTTCAAGTATCACCCGATGGAATTAATTATTTTTATAAAGAACCAACTGATTGCTTGGTAGACAACCGGGGCATTGTATTGATGCGCATCAAATGCTGTGTAGACACACTTTATTCGAATGCAATAGCCGATGCACCAGATTTGGAAATATTAACACTAGATGCAGTTAACTTGCATCGCATATTGCCAAATTTTATAACAAAACTTCATGAGTTGAAGAGACTTTACATAAGGTTTAATCCACTGTCATCAATCGATCAGAATATTTTTACTGGATTTGATATGGAAGATATAATAATTTCTTCAAATATGATAACGACGCTGAAGAATAATTCATTTGCGAAAGTACGTCTTCAGAGACTAGATTTAAGCAACAATCGACTGACTTATTTGAATCCTAAAGCGTTCAAATCATCGCACATTACTTTCTTCATTTTAACAAGTAACCAAATAATGTCAATAACGAAAAATACATTTAAGGGTATAAAATATTTGTACAGTCTTCATTTAAATCATAATCGTATATACTACATAGAAGACATGGTTTTTAAAAAATATAATAAGAGAACAATACAACTACATCTTCGAGGAAATATGCTTACGGATATCAATTTTTTGAGCGAATCAGGATTATCTCTATTGGATATTGGTTTAAATAAAATTAGCTACATACATTTAGCTAATTCAACGAAACTGAAAGTTATAAATATTTATCCAAATCCTTGGGATTGCAAATGTTTACGAAACTTCTGGAAAGTTGCCGAAATCCGAAAAATCGAAATTCACAACAGTAACCTTGAAGATGGTATAATTTGTATTGCAGAAACTGTTGATTGTCTAACAGACTTCAACTACGATAAAGTCCGTTTAAAATATTTTAGGTATGTAAGGTATGATGATTATTTAGATAATACATAATTTTTAAGCATTGAAATGTATTTGCAAAAAATACAATAATATTCATAATACACACGACGTCAAATTTTTGACAATTAAATACTATTCTAGATATTATTTAGATTATTTCCTTTGTTTAAAACGGTAATGGTGCCGTCACGGTAGCAATGAAATGAGTTGCTTTTCACAAAACAAAGGAATATACGAAAACTTCATTTAAATGTAAATGAAATCATTAATTATCGAGTTTCAAATAATTTTAGTTTATGGTACTATAACTGTTTCATCAAACAATGGCTTCATCAGATGATCAAATACATATTATAGACTATCCATAATTTATACAGTGAGGTTCAAACTCGATAAAGCTGTGTGAACCTGTCTTAATTTCGACAGGTTTAGTGACAGCACCGAAATGTATGGCATTTTAGAAACTAGACTTCAGTAGAATTTTCACCATGTCTCAGTACACACTAACCGAGCGTTCTGATATCGTAGAATTATACATTAAAAATCAGAAGTCAATTATTTTGACTCAACGTAAATTTCGTGTAAAATTTTCTGGAAAAGAAGCACCTAATCCGAATACAATTCGAGCATTATATTCAAAATTCAAGTCCAGTAGTGTGCTAAGTAATGTGTTGCGTAGCACTATACAGCGCAGAGCACGGTCGAACACAAACATCGCCATCGCAGAGGATCTTTTAGCTGAGAGCCGAAATGTGTCGACTTCGCGCCATGCTCAGACTTTGGGCATCAGTAAATCGTCAATGCGACGCATCTTACGGTATGATTTAAAGTTGTTTCCGTACAAAATACAAATGGTGCACGAACGGAAGCCGGGAGACTACCCCAGACGATTGGAATACGCTAAAACGATGCGAAATTTTGAGAGAAGTGAAGATGATTTTTGGAACAAAATCATCATGAGCGACGAAGCACATTTTGACTTGAATGGCAACGTAACCAAACAGAATTGTCGTATTTGGGGCCACAAATGCAGAACAATATCGTGAGCAGCCTCTCCATGACAAACGAGTGACAGTTTGGTGCGGAATGTGCTCGGATTGCATCATTGGGGCGTTCTTTTTCGAAGATGACGATGGCGAAGCAATTTCGGTGAATGGTGTCCGTTATCGGGCTATGGTGAACGATTTGTTGCGTCCAGAGATCGAGAGCAACGGCATGGAAGACCACTGGTTCCAGTAGGATGGTGCTACAGCTCATACATCTCGCCTAACCATCGAATTGTTGAACGAAATGTTCCCAGGTCGTTTAGTGTCAAAAAATGGTGATTTCTTCTGGCCGCCGCGTTCACCTGACCTGACGCCACTGGACTTTTTTTTGCGGGGATATTTGAAGGGAAAGGTGTATGCTGACCAGCCAAAGACTCTCGAAGCGCTCAAACGTAATATTCGACGAGAAATCGCGCCATATTGACCGAAACATTGATAAAAGTCATGGAAAATTCCAAAAAACGAGCCCAAATTTGCATCAAAGAAAAAGGCAAATATTTGCGCGATATCATATTCCACTGATGATGTAAACAAATTGTATTGAGCCCAACTTTATAATAAAACCGGTCATACTTAAATTTATTGCGTATTTTTTTATTTACCGACAAAAAACATTGCTTAATCGAGTTTGAACCTCGCTATATATGAGGGCGGGGTGATAATTAGAGGTAGCCTAACAACGAAACAACGATTCTATGTGTACAAAAATATTTTTATTTTTTAATGTATTCTCCTAAACAATCAATCCGCATTTTCCGAAGATGTCCCAATGCTCTTATCCTGCAAAATAGTCATCTACGGCGGTTTTAACTTAATTGTCCATGGAAAACCTCTGTCCACCTAAAAAAAAATTAAATAGGAAATAGGCAAAACACTGTGGCAGCCAAATCGGGGGAATATGGTGGGTGCGGAAGCAAATCAATTCAATAAAATTCATGAATTTTACTCATTTAAACACTGGTATGGGGCCGAACAGTATTATGGTAAATGATCTTTTTGCGCGCTAACCCAGGTCTTTTTTCTAAAAATGTTTAGTGCAACTTATCTAAAAGATTAGCGTATTATTCCCGGTTTATCTTTCGTCCCTTTGGAAGATAATCAACCATCAAGACTTCTTTTGTGATCCAAAAAAATGTGATACCATTACCTTACCAACTGACTTCGGGACCAAGGTTTTCTTCGGCACTGATCAGCCAGTTTCTCTTCACTGTTTAGACTGAGATTTGTATAAATCATCTCACAAAATCAGGCAGATTTTTCTGAAAACGGTCCAGACATTCTTATGACAGTTGTGCTCTCACACATTTCTGCTCCATTATGGGTAAATGCGCCACCCACCTCGCCGACAGCATTTTCGTCCTTAATACTTGGGTGGCGATATTGCGTTGCCCCTTTTTCCAAATGCTAACAGAATTGGTTTTTTCACTTAATTTGAGCAGTCGATCTTTTATCACCATATCCTGTATTTTAGTCACCATTTTTGGAGTAGTGACTGTTTTAGGACGTCCATATCGGTGTTCATCCTTAACGCTCATTGAACGCCCTGTTTGAATTGGTCCACCAAGTTTCTTTATTATTACGAGCACAATCATCTAAAACAATTTGTCATGTTAATTTAATGACGAAACGTTTCAGAATGCTATTCATTTTAATACAAACTTAAAACACGTTTGATTTGAAAAGCTCCTCCCAACCAAGTATTTGACAGATGTCAAATTTTCAGCGTTCAACTAAAGCACGGAGGTTTAAAAAATATATCCAAATTATTTGACCATCAGCGCCATCTACGTTGAGGCTACCTAATTATAATCCTGTCCTCGTACTACATAGAGAGTGAGAAGGGAATGCTTAAAAGTTACAATGGTAAATTAAGTAGAAAAGGGTTGTTCAAGTCTAACTGATCATTTGATACAGAACTTAATTTTGTATATCTGTTAATTCCTAGGCTTTCTAGTAGTTTAAGTGATTACACGCTTATTTTATATACGTAAAGTTTTTAAATTTACTTTATCACAATGTCCATTTTCTTGTCTTTGTAGCTTCCCCATGCTCTTTCATGTTTATTCCTATATTTTTCCAGTTTTATCCACGTATACTTTATTTATCACATTCTTCCCAAGTTAACCTAGACGCTAGAGTTCAATCTATTATACATATTGCTGTCAACTTTGCTTTCAAATTTAATTTATTTAAATGAATGATTTGTGTAGGCAGTTATATAAGCATATTCTTGTTGAGACTCTGTATAATCTTAGAGTATCTCAGGGCTATCTTTTTGGTTCTATACAACTAGGCCTAGCGTCCAAAGTAAATGAAAAGAAATGAAACAACAAGAAGTAATCGTTTAAAATATTTTTTTGCTCGTTCATATTTTCACATTTCATTTTTGTGATAACTTAAAAGATTTTGTTCTTAACCTATATCTTAACCTATCAATACAATCTTATAATACAAATATTTCTTTATGAGTCATACACATTACGGATAGTATTGGAGTTGTGATATGGATTCAAATGAATCTCGCAAACAAAGACTCTTGAGAATTTCACTCGCAAAAGGGAACATTTGCTCTCCAATTGCTGGGATTTATACTCAAAGTCTATCTCTGTCTAAAATGTGGATCTCTGGTCTCGACTGATGATTTTCTACAAAACGAGTGTGTTATTCAGCGCCTATTTAAGTGGGAAACGAGTCCCTACAGAAGCAGGATGCTTACCCTCACACTGTATAATTATTTTCTTATTTCCGCGCCTATCTCTGAACGTTATGTATCTTAAAATTTCAAATGGCGCAGATATTTCGAGAATATTCAGGGCACACTACTTCCTAGTCATCAAACTCGCATATCTGGCTTAATATACAGTTTAATCGTGGATTTATTACTGATTAATTATTTAAAATAATGATCTACATGCACTTCCACTAATTTAATTACTCTATGTACTCCAAATTTTTATCGTGTATAAGGTTTTACTTACTCGGACCCAATTCCGGCATATAAACTTTAAAAATACTCCTTATACATTATTACTCTTATGCAGTAGTGACAATAAATAATAGTAACAATAGTAAATTGAGAGTAATAAAGGAAAATTCTAATTTAAACTATTATTCACTCTTACATAAATATTTTTACCGACAAGCTTTAAAATGTTTAAATTATATTTTATTATAATTTAGTTATTTCTGTATTTAAATCAGTATCTATTAATACACGTCCAAGTTAAATTTATGAAGTCGAAAATATATCAATGAATGAATGAAGAATCTCTGTGCTGGTCCCATTTATCCCTTTTGCGATTCAGTTTTCTTCGAACTTCTTCCCTACTTTACCCTATTTATTTTTGTTTTATTTAATTTACATATTTATTTAATATTTTCTTCTCTGGGTATTTTTATCCATCGTGGGCAGTTTTAAATTTTCCATCTCTAGGTGTTGTCTCTTGTTTATGTTTTTCTTTTTTTGTTGTAATTTTGATATTTGTAAAATTTATTGTTGAAAAATAAGCTCATTTTTTGTATCGTCTTTCAAAAACAGCGTTTCGTTCGTTGGCATTTTTTTCGAATTCAAGTTGTGTAGGAGCTTCGCTTTCCCGTAGTATTTTCTTTCTCCTTCTTCCTTTGGATTTGTACATATATGGCGTCGTCTTGCCCTTTGCTTTTATTTATTCGTATGCCTGTCACACATCAACGTTGTCGACGTTGAGCATGCGTCTCTGATATGCCTTGTTGTTTTTGTTTATATCGTAATGTTACTACATTAATTGCTTTTATTTACATTTTATGCTGCTTTGTTTTATTAATTTACTTGCATTATAAACATTTAGTAATCTAATTAACCGAAAATTTATTGCCATAACTTTCTTTGTTTACATATAGATTCTTGGAAATATTCATCTAAAATTTTAATACTACATTAATATATGATATACGAGGTGCATTTAAAATACACAACCTGTAATTTCTTTTAATTTTCTTTTCCTTTTTCAGTCATGTTTAATTAATTTCTACGTTATTAATTCTCGTATTTTTAATTTTCATCCCAAAGTTTATTTCACAGCAATATGATGAAGTTAATATTTAGTCAAGATTGCAGTGCCTTAAAATTAAATTATTTGAAACTTAAAATTAGTTATTTAATATTAATTAACTTAAGTCATAATATAGTGTGAGTTTTGTCCTCCGTCTTGAAATAAGTGGGATTATTAATATTTGGAACACCAAGATGGAGGAAATAAAGTTATTATTATTTCATATATGCGCAAAGATATATTGCTTTATTTATCTTTGTATATTATCTTTTTGTATTAGGTAGAATGAAGCATTATTTAGGCGTAATCAGATATTTCATTTATCTATTTATTGTCCTGTTATTAAGTTTTCTGTTGAACAATAAAGTTATATTATTATTATTATTATTATTACATATTATTATTATTATTGTCAGAAGAAAAATATATTTTACGACTAAGAGTAGTAAAATCACACGCAAATTATAATAATATTAATAACTGAGTATTATCTACTTCATTTCTTTAAGAAAACACTCCCCATTTAGATTACGTCGTTGAAATAGTAAGGGGATGTTTTTTTCCCAATATCTTAAAGTTATTTATGGATAAACTTAATTCTTAACATTAAAAGCATAGTGATCCCGAATTCGATACATATTCTTCACCTAAAAACATACATATTTGACTTAAAGAAATTTTGTAGTTATTCTTGATTTAAAATATAATTTCGTGCCGTGTACCCTGCACTAAAATAAAGAAATGAGTTTTGTAATCAACACACGTCCCTTTCAAAACGTCGGATTACATAAATTCTTCAAACGATGTAATTGAGCTATTTACAAAAATTCAAATGAATAATTAAATATTTGGTTAGTTACTGCTTTTCACTACCTTTGCCTGTGGACAACTGAGTTAATCTGTTACGCTATTATGCGATGGCCTATAAGGAATATGGATATCACAACCAATGGTCATTTAGTGAACAAATTAAAACTAAACAATTAGAAATTCCGACTAAAAAAGAAACGTTGCCTCTATCAAGAAAAAGTAAGAAAAGCTATCAAAGGGCTTCTCTAGAGCATTGACCTGAATTCAATCAAGTAGCTGTAGAAAGAAGATAAAAAAACTTGACTAGGAGTTACGCATGGCACTAGTCTATTATAAATTAACCACCAAGACGAATTTACTCGAGTAACTCAAGAAATTTTGATAAAATTTTTAGTTAATGTAATATATGTAATATATAATTGTATATATTTATATATAAATGACAAATATACGTATGTTTTGAATTTTCGTTTGCATTTTTAATTATTTACATTGACTCACATAAATATTCATACTCCATGTATTATTGCAAGATAGATTTTAATTACTTCTTTTGCTTTTGAAGAATTCCGTATACAGGCTGTCCTTGAAATAAAAAGACAACATATGAAATTACGACGCGGACCCCAAAATTAAAAGCTCCCTGAAAATTCTAATCTGCGCCGCCTATGATTTCAAAATATTCAGAATGTAAATATGTAGCTCTATTGAAGTTACTCACCGTATGTTTATATGCATAGGAGCTGTCGATGTTATAAAAGCTGTAATATTATGTATGCTAAGCTCAGTACGTCGTACAAAATCAGCTTTTTATACATTCAAGTAAATAAAATTAAGATTTGTGTTACATTCATTTACATTTTAAAAATCATACTAAAATTTCTTGTGTATTACAAGAATTTCTTTTTTTTTAAGTAAGAAATATCAAATATGAATATCGGATTCAGAATGCCCCCATTGTATTTAAAGGCGGTAGTCTCTATATCTATAAAACCGTTATATTTTGTTGTGGTAAGGGTTCGATGAACTGAGTCAGCCATTAAAAATGTATACTCATAAATTTTTAAAGCTGATATATTAAAAAAACATACAAGATGTGTTACAATCTATTATCTTTAATCCAAAAATTATATCTGTCTCTGTTCATATATATCTGTCCTCTGTTTATTTCAAGGACACTCGGTATAAAAATATGACATTTTTAAGCAAAAACCGAATTTGCATTGCTCAAAAAGCTCATATTCGTACCTCTTATATTTTGACTATTAATGTCAAAGGAGGATAAAAATGACTTTATGTACTTTACATATGCCTCTATTTCATGAGTAGATGTTGAACGGTCGTTTTCAATATACAGACTGTCCCGTAAAAAACGCCAACATTCATAATTCCGTTATTTATTGTCCGGTTTTATTTAAACAAAAAGTAAATTTAATAGCATCAAAAACACTATAAGATAGCAGTGTTTTATTTGTTTTCAGTTGTTTTCATTAATGTCAAACGACAGTCAAGTTTTTTATTTTAAATGGCAACATATATATTTTTGGCTATATTCGGATTGTATTTTTTTTTCTGAATTCAACGATGTATAACATGTTTATTTTTGATAAACGTTTATTGCAAAAAAAAAACTTTATAAATTTCATCTTTGTCTTCCATTATTTATAAATATTCGAATGTGTCATGATACATTTGAAATGTAAGTATTATAAATATTATTATAAGAAAAAACACTTTACAATAAATGTTGAAATTGCCCGCCACCTTGTTTAACACATATCGCACATCTCCTAATAATAAAAAATTAAAAAAAAACTTTATAAATTTCATCTTTCATTATAGTAGACTTGGCCCAGTCCACTAGCATTATGTCAATGTGCCTTAAGTGTCAGTTTGACTTTATTAAGTTTTCTGTATTATCCTGTTTGAACGTTTTGCCGCAACAAAAAGCGTATTTTCGTTAAAAATGAATAACAATGAATTAACGGACATGTTCTTTGAATGTAATAAAAATCGCCTTCATGCAGTTCGTCGGTACAGTGCTCGTTTTCCGGACAGATAAGTTCCAGGTTCGAAAATATTTCAGAGAATTGAAAAGAATTTAAGAAATTATGGATCATTTACCAAACCAAAAACACAAAAACGGAAATTCTCCGAAGATAAGGAATTAGATGTTCTTCTTGCAGTACAGCAAAATTCACGAACTTCGATTCGCGAAATTGCACATAATATTGGGGTATCAAAAACTACAGTTCATGGTATTTTAAGAAAACACAAACTTAAACCGTACATAGCTCGAAAAGTTCATGCATTAGAACAAAATGATCCTGGCCGAAGAATCCAGTTTTATCGTTTTTATTTAAATGCATTAGAACAAGACCCGAATTTTTACAGAAGGATAATTTGGTCTGATGAATGCACTTTTAGCAACAACGGTATTTTTAATAGAAACATACATCGGCAGTGGAGTGCAGACAATCCGAGATTTGTAATTGAAAATAATTTTCAAAGACGTTTCAACGTAAATGTTTGGTGTGGCATTTTAGGTGATCAATTAATTGGGCCATTTTTCATAGATGGTTGCTTAAATCAAGAAAAATACTACACTTTATTACACGAAAATCTCCAAAACTTTTTAGATGAATTACCTTTGGCAAATTTAAATAGAATATTTTTTCAACAAGATGGGGCTCCCGCGCACAACGCCAGAGTAAATACTGATTTGTTGAACACCCAATTTGGAAATAGGTGGATAGGAACATCCGGTCCTATCGAGTGGCCTGCGCGATCTTCCGCCCCTCGATTTTTGGTTGTGGGCTTATCTACAAGATCGAGTTTATTTAACAACTCCAGAAAATGTTGACATTTTAAGACAAAGTATTATTAACACTTGTCAAGAAGTACCTGCCGCTTGTCTTTTAAATGCGACCTTTGGAGTAATTAGGAGATGTGCGATATGTGTTAAACAAGGTGGCGGGCAATTTCAACATTTATTGTAAAGTGTTTTGTTTCTTATATTAATATTTATAATACTTACATTTCCAATGTTTCATGACACATTCGAATATTTATAAATAATGGAAGACAAAGATGAAATTTATAAAGTTTTTTTTTTTGCAATAAACGTTTATCAAAAATAAACATGTTATACATCGTTGAATTCAGAAAAAAAAAAACCAATCCGAATATAGCCAAAAATATATTTGTTGCCATTTAAAATAAAAAACTTGACTGTCGTTTGACATTAATGAAAACAATTGAAATCAAATAAAACACTGCTATCTTATAGTGTTTTTGATGCTATTAAATTTACTTTTTGTTTAAATAAAACCGGACAATAAATAACGGAATTATGAATGTTGGCGTTTTTTACGGGACAGCCTGTATAAATGGATTTACGACGACAAATAATTGAAGGGGTGAGTGCAAGGACCAGACAGCTCCACTTTTTGACGAAATACGTTTTTTTTTGTTGATTCCGATGCACAAAAAATCGCTCCATCGTTTGGTGCAAGAATTACGCAGCTCCTGGTAACGTAGCGGACGCTAGCATTATTTTGGAGCTACCTGGCTGTAATTCACAGCCAGTTTACAGCAAGAACCGGACAGCTCCTGGAGCTACCTGGTTCTTGCACTAACGTGCTTACATCTTACGCTCAGTTATACAAGTTGGTTAAGGTTTCTGTTTTATCATGACAGAATATGTTGTTCTTCCGTAGATAACCGTGTGTAGTGACACAGACGACGTGCCGTGTTTTACGCTACTTTAAAAAATGGCAAGTACAAGTACAGCAAGTGATGGTGAATATTTGGAGCCCTATGAAGATTCATCGTCCGAATACGTTCCCGAATCTGAGGATTCAAGCGATAATTATGAGATATTAGAACAAGAGGAAAGCACTGCAGGTACATCACGAGAGGCACCTTCAGTACCTGGAGTAAACAAAATATCTAAGAAGAGAACTAGAAATCCGGATGCATGGAAGAGAAACGTGAGAAAACTGAAAAGGTCTAAAGGAGAAGAGTACGTCAACATTAAGGGCAATCTGGTTGAAAAGAAACGTAGAGGTGCCCCATGTAACTGTCAATGGAAATGTTGTGACAACTTAAGTGATGAAGTAATGAATAGGGTATTTGAAGCATTTTATCAAATTCAAAATAAAGATGAGCAAGATTGTTATTTAGGTAAGTACAGTTTATGTGAATTTATTGTAGTATATCATTATTGATGCTTCATTGTTTTGCAGGAGGTTCATTAAAAGTGAGAACCATTAAGAGAAGAAGGCCGAAAACTGGTGGAGAAGCTGTCAAAAGTCATACGTTTTCCTATAAAATTCGCGATGGAACCCTTGAAAAGATCATCTGTAAGCAAGCATTTACAAGCATGCATGGAATCACAAACAGCAGAATAGAAAGAATAGGCAATCATTTGACTAATCACGTACTTTCTCCAAAGGATAAGAGAGGTCGTCATAATACCAGACCGAATCAAATTCCAGAAGTTACAATAGAATGCATTAAGGAGCATATCAAAAGCTTTCCAAGAAGGAAGAGCCATTACAGCAGAAGTGACTTTCATAGACGATACCT
This sequence comes from Melolontha melolontha, assembly GCA_935421215.2. Classification (NCBI taxonomy): domain Eukaryota; kingdom Metazoa; phylum Arthropoda; class Insecta; order Coleoptera; family Scarabaeidae; genus Melolontha; species Melolontha melolontha. Next base: position 118,203,665 of record OW285238.1, read on the forward strand.
TTCGCCAGAACTGATTGTAAGACAGATGCACAGATTGTACCTTAAAAAATACGAACCCGAACAATACCTCATAATCGATAAGCAACACTTTAAACCAAAAGTGACATATTCATTTTATCGACGCGTCTTTGTAGTAAATTTCAATTTGAGTTTTGGTTTTCCCAGAACTGATACCTGTAAAGTCTGCGATATGCTAGATAATAAAATAAATTCTGCAAAGGATAATGTTGCCGAAACAAATAAATTAAATGTTGAAAAAAAGGTACACTTGACGAAAGCTGATACTTTTTATAAGGAGTTGAAAGAAAAACATCTTTGGCTAAAGAGGACCCTTCGATCGAAGTCATCTCATTTGATTTCGAACAAGACATGCCCTTGCCACATATCCCCTCTAGTGATGTGTTCTACAAGCGACAAATGTGGTTTTATCCTTTTTGCGTTCATAAAGTGAGTGTTTCAAAGAGTTTCTTTAATGTTTTTGATGAGGTCACAGCTCGAAAATCTCCGAACGAAGTAATAAGTTCCTTACACGATTTTATTAACAACTACATAGCACCAGAAGTAACTACACTGTACGTTTTCAGTGATAACTGTACTGCACAAAACAAGAATGCAGTTCTCGTTCAGTTTTGGCAGACTTTAATATTACAAGGTAGATTTCAAAAAATCAGACATCGCTATCCAGAGCCGGGACATAGCTTTTTACCTTGTGATCGGTCCTTTGCTCTGGTAGAAAAAGAAAAAAGGAAGAAGGAAAGAGTATACTTGCCACAAGAATGGAAACGAATGATAGAAAACACAAGCAAGAAATTTTTTGTTAAAGATCTTACGCAAGAAATGATATTAAACTATAAAGCCAAACTAGCCCCATTTTTTAAAAAACAGAACATCAAAAATTCCAAATCTCAAAGTACAGGATAATGGAATTTAGTGGGGAACATAAGGAAACAATGTTCGGAGACAACAAGTGCCTTTTTAGTGGCAAGGTTCAATCTTTTGACGAAACCTTCGGTCATGCCATTATTTCCCGGACCTGATGAGAAACTATATAATAATGGTCTTTTACCTCTTAAAGAAGACAAGTTAAAAAATGTGATGGAGTTAGCTAGACAGTATGTAGGCCAAACTGATATGTGGTACTATGACCAACTGATTCCTGTGCTAGACCAAGATATTCTGACTTCAGAAACTGATGATGAAGATGATTAATTTTTTGTATTGTACTTTAGTATTAGTTTCATTAGTTTTGTATTTTTCATCAAAGAATTTTCATGTTTGTTACTTTTCGCAATAAAATAGAATACATAACCGCCAGTAAAGAGTTAAAATTACATATTTTTTTAAATTTTAGTCAAGGAACAGGCAGCTCCAACATCTTCGAAAAAAATTTTAAGCCTGCAAGTAATTAAAATTTCAAAAAGAAATGCTGAAATATATCACTTTGTGCATATATTTGTAGCAGAATCGAGTAAAAACCGTATAGCAATACTTCTTATTTTTCTGTAACATTTTTTTCAATTTCCCACAAATTTGCTAAAATGGAGCTGTCTGGTTCTTGCACTCACCCCTTCAATTATTAACACATGAGCATTTGGAACAATTAATATTAGGTAACTAATACTTAGTTCTAACTTATTTTTTCTTTATAATTGCGTTAAAACTTTAATGCTTTACAGCAATAATTTAGTACCTTATAATTTTTATAGTTAAGTTATTCTGTATATTAAATCTTTTTAACTGTATTTTGATTTCAGTCTACAAATTCTCTGTTGGGTTAGTGTCCGAATGTGTAGACGAAGTACAGAGAAAACAAAATGCATGTATTTAATTTATTTTCAGCTTAGGAAGATATGATCACGTGTTTCATTTATTGGATGAATTGGGGGTGTATTAATATGCCTCCAAATTTTTGTTCTATTGTCCATAAAACGTTATTATTAAATACGCCAAGTTACATTGCGATCCTTCTAACCAGAAGGAGTGCAATTCATTTCAGGCAGCTCCGACTGTAATAATTTTACGGTATTGCAACACTGCTCCACACGATTTGAGAGATCTTTTTCGTAGGCAACTCCGACTAATTGTACTGCCCTTAGGGAGGACCTCAAGTCTTGTTCAGTATGAATATTTTCAAAAGCAAACTGAAAAATCAGTTATTGTTAGAACAGAGAGCCTCACATAATACACAGTGATTGATTATATATATTTGTAAAGACTAATATAGATTCTATGAGTTCTTCTTCTTTCTCCTTTCTTCTTCGTTCTTTTTTTTAAGCGTGTGTTATTTTATTTATTATCTGAAATTTAGTACTATTTATTAGATAGCTGATTTATATCAAGTTTATTAACTAGTGGTTGAGTAGGACAGCTCAGCTAGACGCCGCCAAATAAAGTGCTTCTTTATTATTAATTCTGGGGTGGTGTATTAAAATACATATAGATATTTTTTTTATTTTGCGTTCGTAGTGAACTCATTATGACACCCAAAACAGTATCGAAATGAGCTTCATTTCGATACGCTTTTTTTTCATTTTTCAACGTTGGCGTTGTTCGAGCACATATGTAAATATCTTATTGCTGTTATTTGATACATTTGACAGAATGATATATATAGAAGAGAAGAATGCTACACAAATAACGTATATTGAATTATTGCAACAAGATATATTAGTTTCTATGTCACTCATGTTTATATTTTTAAATAAAATATCAAGTAATGTTAACGAAAACTAATAAATAATATTTGCTCGGATACCAATATTTAAATTTGAAAATGTCAAGTGTCAATGTGGCCAACTGCATACATACTCTATATAAAAATAAAACTTCGAACTTTCTGAATCTCTGAATTAAATAATTTCAATTTATTAATGTAAAAAATGCAAAATAGAAGAAATAGTATAAAAAACTCGTTTCATAAGGCCTTTTGTAGCACTCGTTCTTTAGAAAACTCGTGCCATAAAATGGTGCCTTTTGAAACTTGTGTCTTTATATAATATTTCTAAATAGATTAAATTAATGAAAAGTGAGGGATTTTAAAGGTGCTTAACCATGTACGAGTATACCGAATGTTTTGGATCATTGTCTTGGTTGAAATAGAACTTATTTCAAAAACCTAATTTTGTTGCGCTTTTAACTAGATTTGCTTTTAAAATATTAACATATAATTTTATAAAACAAAAAGTCTTTTTAATGATATAAAATATTATTAAAAATCTGGTGTGAAGAACACAATACAAGTTCAGATACGTATTTCATCTTCCTACAGAATCATCGATATGCCCCTGGGAGATATACATTTACAAACACAACAACTTCGCTATCTCACAGAAATTATTAAGACAGAGCGTAGAAGAACATTCAACGCTGCTCATTGGCAAAATGCCGGAACAACTAACACTGTTTCAATAACAAATGCAGAAGTAAGCAAATTGCTTCCATAGACGGTAACAACCATATCTATAAAAACTGTATGAACGTGTCTTCATTATTTATCGGGCGAACCAAATGTGTGTATAACAAAATAATTTGAAACATGTGTGAAGAACGCAATTCAAGTAACTGTATTGTATTCTTAACACCCGATTTTAAATCATATTTTATATTATTAAAAAGATTTTATTTTTCAAGTATTATTTCACTTTGGATACGGTTACCATAAACACGGTCATAACGCCCGTGGGCGTAATAACCCATAACCCCCGGTAATTTATTTACAGTTTTTAATGTTGTGTGAGTATAAATAAGGTTCAAGAAAAAAGGGATGATAATAATAATTAAACGTCTCCACTAGTACTCTAACAAGCCAACGAGGATTTATCTGATGCTGTAACAGAATTTAATATCATGCTGGATACTATATTTTGAGAAGAAATGCTTTCCTCTATCGTTGATTCAAGGAGTGATATTAGATGCGCAACGACTGTCAACGACATGACAGTTGACAGAAATCTCGGAACTTTTCTCATGTAATTTCAATTTTCTGCTTAAGAAATTTATTTTTCGTGAAAAATAAAATCTTTTATGAACCTCAGTCGACATTCCAGAGTGCCAGAGGCCCTAGAGCTGAATTAACGTCGACCTCAAAGCAATATAATATCCATAATGCCCTTGATGCGTAAATAACTATTTTGTCTTATACAAAATTGGTGAGGTTTTACCAACTCAAGTATGTTTCAAATTATTTCGTTACGTAATTGTATCTCTAATAATTATAATAATAATTTAACAAAGACATAATAATGCAGCTAAAATACTACACTAAGCAATACCACAAGGATACAACCTCATTAACGACTACTATAAATGTACAAAAATTCTTGATAGGCAAAGATAAAAACCCTATTTGGATATCACAAAACATATTGACAAACAAATTGCAGCAAATACGATACCAGACTTCGAACTTCAAGATAAAGTAGAACTCAAAACAAAATTGCAAAATACACACCACTGAAAATAGGACTTCAGTATATCTAGAAAGAAAACATACATAATACCCTTCATTATATTAATTAGCGGAATCATCCACCATCAGTTCTAAAATGATCTCAAATCATTAGAATTACCATTCAAAGTCCAGGAATTAATGTAGCCATCAATAATACTCAACACATATCGCAGAATCTACAAATATTTAGAAATTAAATAAATTTGAATCGCTGCGCAAATATTCCGCTCTATAACTTCTATAATCTAAAAAGTCATGGAAAAAACAATAACAATAAATTACATTATAGAACTTTGTAGTAAATACCGTTCTATGATGTATATCAACACCGCAACAACAACCGGCTATCAACGAGCTCATACGAACAGATATGTGGGTTGAGTAAAATGTTTACCGGCTATATGTATGTTAAGGAAGTGCGAAATAATTCAACGCCATAATAATAATAAAGCTCAACAGGTGTTCCCTAATTACATGACATAAATTCCATAATTATAATATAATATAAGACAAGCAAATCAACTTTATAATTACTACAAAAAATAAATAAATACAAAGTAAACAATTTAAAAAAAAATAAAAACTAAATCAGTTACGCAGAGTAATATAAGAAATTAAATAAATTTGTTATAAAAAAAAACGCTAGCATAAATTAACACAAGTAAAAGTCAACAAAATCTAGTATGCAATACTACGTAAAACATGAATACTTACAAGTTACTTGCGAAATGGAATATTTTTAAGATAACGAAATTTTAATTTAATGACAATTGAAACTTCAACATTGTTCAAAGGCTATTTACTTATAACATTAAATGGACAAACATACTTGTAGGTAACTTATTGCACAATTAAAAATATAAATATTCTTACACCGTATTTCAAAATGTGGCAATAGATAGTTGCACACAACGCATTTGTAATCTTTTTCAGGACTTTCACTTAAATTATTTTGTCTTATTTATGTTCTCTATAACTTTAGTATCACATGTTTAAAGTTTTGCCAAGTCTATATGTGATATAATAATTAGAGACAAACAAAAAAATTCTAACATAAAACAAATATTTATTATTAATTCAAATAACTAAATATCTGACACAATTTATTTTCAAAATATATCGTATTTTCTGCTGTAGTCCACGTGCTCGGTGCAATACAGGTCTTATGGAGATACCCATGAATTAGATACTATTATTGATATGGAAGTCCAGTAAATCTAGTAAAATTTACAAAGTGGTTCAGGTAAGATCGCCAAAGGTGTTAGACGTAGTAGAAGATGGTATTTAAATTAACTTTAAACAAATGTTCTTTTTATGGTCAACATCATACAGTTTGTTTTGAATTTATTTATAAAAACTGTGTTCCTTTGGTTAAATATTTTCAATTTTTATATACAACGTGTTTCAAAAAGAATTACAGCTAGTTGTCCATGAAGTTGTCCTATAAATTATGATGTTCTGCATTCTTGAAATGCGGATATAGATTAAATTGTATGAAGGTTATCTACCTGTCACTGTCAAAATTTATCATCGAGAGCTATGGTGATGAAATTAATAACAAGTACAATTATATTATTAATTTATTTTATAAGAAAACTTTAATGATGGATATTAATCAAACAATCAAGGTAAATAACCAATTTGTGGAAATTTTAATTATTATAACTTATTATAAGTGTTCAAAATGATCACCATTCTGTTGAATTCATAATGCAATACGACGTTTCATGTATGTTGTAAAAAATATTTTGCAATACATTTGCAAATATACAATACATTTTTTTCTTCTCAAAAATAGAAAAATTTAATGGAGTAAGATCTCGTGACCTTGCTGGCCAAACACCTCCTCTTATAACTCGATGAGGGAAGTGATATTCTAAAAGCGCTAAATTTTTACGAGTTGTATGTCTAGTAGACCAATCTTGCTAGAAGTTCCCCCATTTAATTCATCTCGTTGCACTTGAGTTAAAAATAGTGTCAACAACTGTTCTCGATATCGTTGGCTATTAATGTTATTGTGAAAAAATATTGGTCCTATTTTTTACGACAAGATACAGCTAACCATACTCCAAGAGGTAAAGGAACTTCGATGTTATTGCTTGGATTGTTTATAGACCATGTTCTGTAATTTTGTTTATTTACAAACCAGCTTAAATGAAACTATGCTTCATCAGTAAAAAAACTTAGATCAAAAATTTTGCTATTATTTCAATTGTTTTGAAAGAAGTTGCAATAATTAAACCTACTAGCGTGATCTCTAAGCAAAATCTGTTGAACAATCGATACTTTGTATGGATACATGATACATGATATATGTAAACGACGCCTCGAAATTCCATGAACGGTACTAGAAGATACGTTCGTTTGAACTGATAAACGACGAACTGTTGTATGAAATTGTGAGAAATTGTGCACATTGGAAATATGCTTCCACAATAAAAATATTTTCTTACAATGTGTACATTATTTAGTAGTATTGTTTATTAAGTAAAAAAAAATATTTATAAGAAAAAATTATATTGCTGGTAACAAAATGACACAATGACAAAATGACAAATGTCAAAATGACATTAGATAAATAAATGGCAAGTGGCTTATAATAATTTGCAAGTACTCTGTTTCTGGAAGTACACAGACAATTTCGGGAATGCGGACTGCGTGATTATCATTTCGACCGAGGAGTAAATTTGCCAGCAGGCGTAGAGGAAGAAGCAGTAACTATTGTTACAAGGGATCCAACTCTCAGTGTACGTCGCATCGCTAGACAACTAGGAGTGGAATTTTAAAACGTGAGGGCTTATATCCATATCACTATCGCAGGGGACACGGTTTGCTTGGTGTTACAAATCTGAGAAACCTAAACAGGTGGTCATCAGAAAATCCCAAAGCTATACGCCCATCTAAATTTCAACATGAATTTTCTATTAACGTTTGGGCGGCCCTAATCGATGACTTTTTGATTGGTCCTGTCGTTCTTTCTGGGATGTTAAATGCGGACAATTACCTTAAATTTCTTATTGACGAAGTGCCAGGTCTTTTAGAGGATGTCTCACTGAATGTTCGACGAGACATGTGGTTTCACATGGATGGGGTACCACCATATTTTGGAATTGCTGTTCGAAATTGGGTTAACGTTAATTTGTGATAACGCAATGTAGTTATGTATATGCAAGATGGATTGGTCGAGGTGGTGCTGTTGCATGGCCCCCAAGATCACCCGATCTTAATCCCCTTGACTTTTATTTATTGGGGTACATGAAAAATTTAGTCTACGCGCAAGTTTCGAGTTATTGGATCGTATTCACCTGGCTGCCGAGCACAAGGCAGCATTCAACAAGTAGGTGGATATTTCGAAAATATTATTAGTTGAACTTTTTTAAATAAAATAAGTTTTTATTTACTTTAGGATTACATTTTTTTCATGATCTGACAATCACATTCATAGATCTGTAACTTTGAAACAAATAAGAATAGACATACAAGTTTTGCGTTTTTGTTACTTGAAATGAACTCTACTTTACACTCCTAAAATTTGAACATAACGATACGGGACAGCTTGTATAATAGCTTTTCTTATAACACCTTTCATTCATGACTAGGTAGATAATATAAAAATCTCGTAGATGAGACTATCTATTGTAACCTATCTAGTGTAAATCTGCGCCATCTAACACGGTCTTCTTTTTGAATTCGAGTCAAATTGTGGATAGTCCAATAGCAACATGCACATTCAAATATTTATGTATGGTGATATTAATTGCCCCCAAATCAATCTTTAAGGTTGCTAGAATTCTTGTCTTGGCGACATTCCGGTACTCTTACATTATATACCGAACAACACCAATATTGCTTTAGGTAACAGCTGTTGTTGTCTTAGGAATTCGAAATGTTAGAAATTGCATGAAAATTACAGCTCGATAGCATTATCGAGCTGTAATTGCTTTAATGTTCAATTTCATGATTTCTTATGTAACTGATTAATACACTCCGCAAACAAATTGTCGCATAATTGAATATTTTTTTAGTGAACTTTTAAAGTAAATATAGGGTAATCTAGTTGTAAATCGAGGTATTTGCGTGTTTATATATTTCTTCTAGTAAAGATAATTACTAAAAAATCCATTCTTTCTAATGATAAAAATAAATAAAAACATTACGGCTCTGTTGTCTAGGGAAAAACATAAGTTGAGATTAGGTATAATTCAGATTGACAAGTCATATTAAGGCAACGGCTTTTGAGTATCGTAATTCTCGATATTTGTCTCAAGATGAAGTTGTTAGAGCCGTGACACTGTCAGATGTTGGTTTAAATCAACAAGAGATAGCGCAATTCATTGGTGTAAAGCAGTCTTCCATATCTCGTGCCCTTAAATGATATAGGGAGACAGGAGCATACGATAGAAGACCAGTACAAGGGCGCAGAAGGTGTACCTCAGATAGAGATGACCGTTTTTTGCGTTTAAGTGAACTGCGAAAACGACACTTAACTTCAAAAATGTTACAAAGCGACCTTTTCCATGTCCGAAACGCAGTAGTTACTAAGCAGACTGTGAGGAATCGTCTTCGGGAACATGTCCCTATGTGCCAGTTAAAGGTCCACCTCTGACCGGAGAACACAAAAGAGCAGGATTGTAATTTGATCATGAACATCCTAAATGGAAGGCAAAAGACTGGCACAGAATGCTCTTCTCACATGAATCCAGATTTGTCTATACGGACCGGCGAATTCCAGTTTATAGACCATCTGGTGAACGCTATTTACAGTGTAACTTCATTCCGAATGTAAATTACGATGGTGATTCGGTAATGATGTGGAGAGGTATTGCTTTTGGGGGCCGTACTGAGTTAGTGACACTACCTGGAACCCAATTGACGGCACATGGGTACATAACAGACGTTATTGAGCCATATGTTGTACCTTTGCATCGTTTGTAGGGCCAGAGTTTCTCTTTATGCATGATAACGCGCACCCAGATATTGCTCATATAGTGAGACATTACTTGCCAGATGTGGAAACACCTACTTTAAACTGGCCAGCACGAAGTGCTGATCTCAATCCAATAGAACAAACATGTTTGGGATCACGTAGGACGTCAATTAAAAACACTAGGAATTCATTTTCGCGATCTTCCGACACTCCAGGGGGCACTGGGATAATATGGATCAGAATTACATAAATAACTTAATTAACAGTATGTCGCATCGCATCGAGGCTGAGATTAGAGCAAGAGGTGAAACACCCGCTATTGACTTAATTATGTAACGTTTTACAAAAAGCGTATTTTTTTATGTTAAAATTTATGAATACTTGAGCTTGATTTGAGAATATCACTTGCTAAACTAGCTGTTATTAAAGTCTATAGACATATTGATAGTCATTGTTTACTACAGTTCACAGCAATATTGGTACCTGAATTTATGCAACATTTTTTTGCGGAGTATACTTTATGGTTTAAAAATACTTAAATATATTTTTCAATTGTCAATATCGTTAATCTTTTAAGTAGCTGAGTTAAAATGTTAAACAAAATATGTAGCAAAATATCATAGACTGCTAGATAGGCCCACCAGGAAGAGAAAAACCTGGGTCTATAATATAGAGTAAATATAATATATTTCAAAATAATTTGAAACATACATGAGTGGGTAAAACCACACCAATTTGTATAATACAAAAGTATTTTTAATAATATAAAATATTATTAAAAATGGGGTGTGAAGAACACAATACCAGTTATATATTTGTGAATGTATCTCCTCTCCAGGGACGCAGATACGTATTTCACCTTTCTACAAGATCGTCGGTACGCCCCTGCTGGAGAAGAGATACATTCAACCAAACATAACTACCTTGCTATCAAACAGAAATTATTAAGACAGAGCGCGAAACAATATTCAGCGCTGTCTACATAATAACTGCCGAACTAAGCAACGTGTTTCTATAGACGGTAACAACCATATCTATAAAAACTGTATTATCGTGTCTTCACTACTTGTCGGGCGAACCGAATGCGTATATAACAAAATAATTTGAAACATACATGAGTGGGTAAAACCACACCAATTTGTATAATACAAAAGTATTTTTAATAATATAAAATATCATTAAAAATGGGGTGTTAAGAACACACTACCAGTTATATATTTGTGAATGTATCTCCTCTCCAGAGGCGCAGATACGTATTTCACCTTTCTACAGGATCGTCGGTACGCCCCTGCTGGAGAAGAGATACATTCAACCAAACATAACTACCTTGCTATCAAACAGAAATTATTAAGACAGAGCGTGAAAGAATATTCAGCGCTGTCTACATAATAACTGCCGAACTAAGCAACGTGTTTCTATAGACGGTAACAACCATATCTATAAAAACTGTATTATCGTGTCTTCACTACTTGTCGGGCGAACCGAATGCGTATATAACAAAATAATTTGAAACATACATGAGTGGGAAAAAGCACACCGATTTGTATAATACAAAAGTATTTTTAATAATATAAAATATTATTAAAAATGGGGTGTGAAGAACACAATACCAGTTATATATTTGTGAATGTATCTCCTCTCCAGAGACGCAGATACGTATTTCACCTTTCTACAGGATCGTCGGTACGCCCCTGCTGGAGAAGAGATACATTCATAATACTTTTGTATTATAATTAGAGAACGGACATTCTTACCACATGACTCGGCGTAATTCAATGAAGTATTTGTTAGACCATCTGGCCATCTGGTCGACAGCGATTACAATGAACAACACACCTATTGTATTCGGGGGATATATTCCATTAAACGCAATCGGCAATTGGAAATGTTTATAAACATCGCTGAGTACATTCCGGCGTAATACAATGAAGTATTTGTGTTTGATTTTCTCGGCCACCTGATTTCGCCAGCGTTAACAATGGACAACGGCTATTGTATTGGGAGAACTTAGTCATGTGGTAAGAATGTCCGTTCTCTAATTATAATATATTTAGCTTTTCGAATGCTATTTTGATTAAATAGTTCTGATCCATCCACTTCATTACATTTAAACACATGTAACTTTGAGAAAACGTTTAAAATTCCGTTTATTCAAGATTTTAACAACAACTGAATTATAATGAAAAGAGAGATTTTGCCAGAAATGTAATTCGTTTCAGAAATGAACCAAAATCAAATCTTCCCTCAACTATTCGCAAACCAGGTAATTGTGATCGTATCCATGTGATTGTCTATTACGCAGATAATACACTTGCAAATACCAACAAGTCCTCAGTACCACCGTGCATTCGCTTCATAAGCGATTAGGGGTATAATAAAATGCTTTCGAAGCCATCAGAGGCTCTGATTATCAAGATTTTATATCGGCGTTCGCGAGCCCGAATTTATTTTCTATTCGTTTTCATTTCCAGTTGTCTATGCTATTTGTTGGTTTATAAAGTATGAGTTCGTTTAGTTCTTGATATTATTTTGGTAATTTTCGCTGGTGTTTATTTTATATGAATTGAGAAATTTTTATAGAGTTCGTGTTTTGAAATTTGGAAAATTTCAAACAATAAAGATGTTAAAATTCAATAATTTAGTTAAAGTTGTTTCAAATAGTTGATTGTACACAAACATACAGTACAATAATGTTTTGCCAAACTTTGGTTTCATCAGGTGATGATAACCGAATGTATAATAAATTTGAAACAACTCTTACTAAATTATTGAATTTTTGTATGGAGTTTCAAAAAGTAACATCCCATACAATTATAGCAAGCGCCAATTAAGTTGGCGCGAGGAGGGGGTGCGCAGAAGCCGTCTTTAAAAACGTCCACCCCCACTACTCAAGTAATTGTCAGAATACATTTGTCATCGACGTTTGACGGAACATAATGTCTTTGCTAGGGGATCATAAAGTGATAAACGCTCAGAGGTTAGAATTATCTGACATTTAATGTAAAACCAAATACAAATCTCCCCACTACTTTTAATTCTGCGCGAACTTACCCCTCCTCGCGCCAACTTAATTGGCGTTTGCTATACTTACAATAAATATATGTTACGGCGAATAACTTTGCTTGTTTTAAATCCCAAAATATTCCAATCTGCTCGAAGACATTTGGCAAATAGTAAGGAAAATTAGTTCAATTGACATTTAGGATAATGTCAAACTGTGAGTCTCCTATAGAGTCCAATCACTATTTATTGTTGCTGAGCATTGGAAAATTTCACTTAATAAAATATACTTAAAATCCGCTTAAGTCTACAATTACTATTTTTACTTCTAAACACTGATTTTGTTAACTTGTTCGTGGGCGTTGGGTCTCCATTAGTACATGGCATTATAATTTCGCACTTCTCGTTTTAACTGATTGCACTCTCAAATCACACCTTATCACTTCACTTGGCACAGACCACGGTGCATCATGGTGCCATCCGAAGCACTTATGACTGGAGTCTATCTAAGATCTCAATGTTTGAATGTAATCTTGAACCCCATGTCTGCACGCCGTAAGTCCAAATATGTTTTAAAATAACTTTATAAACTATAAATTTATTTTCAGTTGACAGTTAAGATCTTTTTCCGATGACACAATACAATTTGCTCAATTTGAGGCCTAGTTGCGTCTTTCATGTTAAATATATGCTTAAGCCAGTGAATCTACGATCTAAATGGATACCTGAATACTTTACGTCTTCAGATTGAGCCAATTGCTGATTATTTAGCTCCCCAGGTAGATACGAGGTATGGCAATTATATATCAGAATTGCCCACCTCATATAGCGCGGTCGTAGTGGGGGAAGTTGGTATTGGAATGTAGTTGACGTTAATCGTTCAGGAGCATCCACCGTTCGTTCCGTCGTTTTATCTTCCTTAGTTTGCTTTTGAGTTTTGGTTGAAGGGGAGGTTGATCCGTAGTAGTGTCGCGATCATGGCGAACTTACAAATCGAGCAGCGCATTAATCATGGGAAATTAAAAAAATTACCAACGGAATGTTGTAAATTGTTAAAGGAGGTGTTTGGTGATAATGCTATGTCACGTTCGCGAGCTTTTGAATGGCACAAACGGTTTTCAGAAGGCCGGGAAGAGGGTGAAGATGATGAACGTCCCGGTCGATCTGTGAGTTCAAGAAGTGAAGGAAACGTGCAGAAAATTAATGAAATTGTGCGGAAAGAGACCGACGTTTGAGAATTCGGATGATCGCAGACATGATAAACATTAATAAAAAGACAATAAGACAAATTTTGAATAATGAATTAAATATCTCAAAGGTTTGTCCAAAAATGGTCCCGAAAAACCTCTCACAGGAACAAAAAACAGTCCGAAGAACATTTGCTCTGACATCATGGAACGCCTCACAGAAGAACCAGACCTGCTCACACGTGTCATCACATATGGTGAAACATGGATCTTCCAGTGCAACCCTGAAACAAAGCTTCAATCGATGCACTGGAAGATCCCCACATGGCCTAGAATGAAAAAACCGCGAATGAGCAAATCAAAATTGAAGGCAATGTTGATCGTTTTCTTCGATATCAGGGGTGATGCGCCCATGACTGAATGGGCGCATGAGGGTCAAACCGTTAATCGGGAATATTACAAACAAGTCCTAATCAAGCTGAGAGAAAGAGTAAGGAAGAAAAGACCAGATTTGTGGATGAACAACGCATGGATTCTGTATCAGGTAAACGCGCCAGCACACAATGCGCTATTGGTGAAGCAGTTTTTAGGGAACAAGCGCATTCCTGTGCTTTATCATCGTCCGTATTCCCCAGATCTGTCTCCCTGTGACTTCTAACTCTTCCTAAAAGTGACAAGTGCATTTTAAGTATGTAGACGAGGTAAAAGCAAAAATGGCAGAACTTCTGAACAGGGTGACATTAGATTATCTATAAAGCATTGCTTTGAACAATGGAAGGCACGAATGCAGCAGTATATATATAGGGGAGGGCAGTGCGTTGAAGAGTATAAAATTTTGTTGTGACTTTTTTTACAATAAATTACATTTCCGACAACAATCCCGTTATTTAATTGCCACACCTCGTACGTGTCTTTTTCCAACGTAAAGGTCTTCACCTGGACAGACATAGCTTGATTGGATTTCATACGCCATGATTGTATGTCGTTTAGACTATTTTGCAGGTAACAAGATGCAGTCGCTGGGTTGTTTTCTACAGTTAGCGCAACTGTGAAAGTAACATTCAGAGTCAGGTAAATCAGCGGTGTAAGCTAGGTAAAGCATTGTTTCTATTATATGCATAAGGTTCTCTATATTTAATTAAGAAGTGCCTCTTTCCAAGGTGTTACTTCAATATAATAAATAAGCAAGAAAATATTTTCTGTCTTTTTATAAGAGTTCTTTATGATTAACCTTATCAAAGACCTGACTAATGTCCTGAAATGTTGGTGTGCAGATTTTTCCTTCCAGTAGAGGAAAGGAGCCTAATATTGGATACATTTTTGTTAAATGTTAACTTTTTATTAAAAAAGAGCTCTACATTTGTGCTAGTTTAGTGAAGTTATAGCATATCCATGTATTATCACTTGAGGTGTGCAGCAAAAGAATAAAAGTCTTATTTGAGAAATTATTAATTTTTTTTTTAATTGTCAATTTTGTCAATTCAGATTAGTATTAACCTAATATTGGATATTATATATATCTATACTAGGAAACCATGTTTTTAAACAAACACTACTCATAATTTTAATATCTATTTTATTGACTAAAATACAAAATGAAAAAGATCAATTAACAGACTAATATAGGAAACGCAAGATCATCCATCCACACAAAAATCGCAGATAAAATTTTTTTGTCTTCAGCACCGGCACATGCTTCATGGGCCCATCTGTAGCATTTACAACACTTTACCCATTTTTCCCCTGCTTTATCTGAACAAAATGATTCTAAGCAGAAGAGGCATTCAACATCTTCTTCTTCGCTATCCATATCATTTTCCGAATTTACATCGGATTCTGACGAATCCGAGGAAACAACTTTTTGTTTTTTCTTTTTAGATGTGTTGTTTTTCTTAATCTTATCGGGTGGTTTTGGTTGAATGTTTAAATTTTTCTTAAACTTTTTTGTTGTTTTTAGATTTTGTGATTCTTCAAGGGCTGTTTTGTAGGGAGAACCACTAACTAAGGCAGCGGCACCAGAATTTTTTCTCTTTACTCCTGAAGAACCAGGTAACACTGGTAATGGATGGATGTCAACTGGTTTTACAATTTGTTTTTGATTTTCTTTATTAATGGCAGGTTTTACAGAGAATTTCACATTAGGTTTTAAAGAAATATTTTGCAAAATAAGAACTTTAGGTCCAGGTGTTGGAGCAAGAGGTTCTGTTTCCATTGTTGCTTTGTCCATAACATTTGCAGGACTTCCTCCTTGGATAATATTTTCAATCTCAAGGGATGTTTCTAATTTATTATGAATTGAAAAATCATGGTCTCGGAATTTATTCCTATCAAGAGGCATAATGCCACATTTCCGAAATCCGTTTATGGATATTTCCAGTGATGCAGTCCTTAAATAAGCTTTTCCCAACAAACCTGCAATCTGTTAGGGTGAAGCTATTCTTCCTGGATTAGCTTTTAACCAGTTCTCAATTTCATGAGAATAATATGTTTTTAAGGGTCCCATTAAAGCTACATCCAATGGTTGAAACTTATGGGTTGAGTGTGGAGGGAGGGATTAAGATTATATGATTTTCTCGAGCTTTGTTAATGACATCCAAATTGCGCGTATGTGTATAATGCCCGTCCAGTATTAAAATAACAGGATCTGCGCGGGATGGCTTGGCATGCATAATGAAGTGATCCATCCATTGCGTAAATAAATATGACTTTATCCAGCCGGAAGGGTGGCATTTCCCAACTGATCCTGGAGGTGCTCCATCCATAAGTTCAGCTTTAAAAATTTTCCGTGGGAAAATCATCATAGGAGGTATAAAATGTCCATTAGCATTCATACATAACACAACAGTGACAAGCAAACCTCGTTCTGATGTTGTCAAAGCCCCTACCTGTTTCTTTCCCTTTAGGCTTATAACTTTAGCGTGCTTGTGTTGAACTGCACTTATCCCAGTCTCGTCTACATTATAAATTTTACTTGGATTAAATTTAATTTTGTCTAGTTCTGGTTCCAAAATATCATAGAATTTTCTAAGATTTTCTTTAGTAAATCCTTTGATTCTAGCTGCCGATACACCTTGAGGAGTTCTAAATGAAATATTTTTGTTTCGTCTTAAGAAATTTCGTAGCCATTTTTTCCCAGCAATAGCCTTCGTTCGTGAAAATGGATGTGGCAAATTATTAGCTAGAGCCAACTGATAAGCTAAACGACGAAGATCTGACGACGTTAAACCATAGAATCTTTTCTATAATTCCAGACAGTGTAGCGCCAACTCCTTTTCTAAAGTTTCAGGTAGCACTGGTTTACGACCAAGCGTCGATTTCTCTACATGTTCTAAGGGATTCTGTAATTTACAATAATACTCCAAAGTAGCTTTCGGAACATTGTACGACTTGGCAGCTTTCAAATATCCCATCTCTTTATTTAATATTGCATGAATAGCACTGGTCATGTCTGCTTTATCCCACTATTTTCTCTTTTTAGTAGCCATGACTGTAAAAAAATATATTATCTCAATTAACCTTAAACTGTGACGTAAAATTGGATATCCAATATTGGGAACCTATAGCTGTCCGATATTAGGTACCTCATAAAAATTTTAGATTAGCAATATTTTAGTAAATAAAAACAAATCTTTGGGTATAAAAAATCTCTGGGATATTTACTTTATAACATGCACTACTCATTACATTCAAAAATATTTCAAATTTTTAACTTGTAACCAATAAATCACCAGTTTAAAGACGGAGCAAAATACACTCGGACGCACACATTTCAGTTAAAAATTATTTATGTCGTCACAGTCAGTTGTAGAACCCTGCAAACTTATTAATGGCGTATTAAGATATAATCCAGTATATGGTTAATAGATGACGCACACATATAGTTTTCCCTTAAAAATACATAGGTATCCAATATTAGGCACTATCCTAATATTAGGCGCCTTTCCTCTACTTCGTTGATTACATTTGCGATACGATGAACTTATTCGATTGTCGCATGCTTCTGTCTAATGTAGTAAAATTTATTTCTGATTTGTGTTGGACATTTTTTAGGTTAATTTAGACATTATAGTTGTGTATAGCAAGCGCCAATTAAGTTGGCGTAATTCTTTTTTTTATTACAAATTAAAACGAGGCGAAATATGAACATGTACTCCATTAGTACATGCGATATGCTACCCAGAAATTCCCGGAATGTGAAAACAAAACACAATAAATTGTTCTTAGAACTTATTTACAACCATCTCCTTAAAAGTACTCTTCTTCCGCATGAATACACCGATCTCACTGATTTGTCCATATCTGGAAGCAGTGCTAGAAGTTTTCGCGTGTTCAATACTGCCTGCGATTTGGTCTGTATCTCCGCAATCGCCTTTGAGCTTCAATTTGAACTTTAGAAACAGGAAGAAGCCACAATGGGCAAGAACTGGGAAGGTAGGGTAGAACTGCGTCTTCGTTGAGGCTAAAAACTGATGCACAATAAGTAACGTGTAGGTTGGTGCATTGTCGTGGTGTAGGATCTACGAATTGTTGCGCCAGTTGGCAAGTCGTTTGTGTCGTACGACAATCCGAAAATGATGGATTGTTCTCCTTCAATGTTCCAGAATAGCACCACGTGCTTTTGCCACGTTGGACGATCGGAGTGCTCATCATCATCAACCGACACACGTCCATTTTTAAAACGGTTGTACCACTCATAAGTTTGCGCCTAGCCAAAAGCATCCTCCTGACGTTTTATCAGGCTTGAAGTAGAATTTGATGCACGTTCTTTGTTCTTTCACATCAGACACTGTAGCGTCGCAGATTAACTTAAATACAACACCACAAATATAAACACAACAATTGCTTGTGTTTATATTTATTGCCTGTTACCTAGCAAAGTACTGTTTGACAACCGATTTAGTATGAACATAGCTCACGCCATCTGGCGCTGTAGACATGTATAACCACCCCTTCGCGAGCCACTTTCATATTCCGAGAATTTCTTTGCAACATCTCGTACATATAAATAAATGGGAGCACTTAATAGATTCGTAATATATTATTTTGTATAATAAATTTTACATATAAATAAAAATATGTAAATATGAAATGTATGAAATACTTATATTTTAGGTATATTTCCTGTCATTTAAATGTATGTATATATTTATAAATTATATTAGCCTTTTTAACCTACCTAAAGTACCTAAAAACTAAGTTTCTATAATAATACAAAAAATAAAATTTAAGCTATGCAGTTCTTTCGAGACCAACACATGGCGCAAATACGATCTCTACTTTTTGTAATGTGGTAATGATTCTATTTGAGGGCTTATCTATGTTATCTATAGATACAAAAGCTTCAACGAATATTTCGTATTCAATAGATATTTTTATAACAAGATAGCAATCTAGAGGAAAATACATATAAAAGCATAAACATATTGAAGAATATATTGTTTATATTTAGTTCTGATTTATTATCTAGCATGTGATAAAGCATCCTTTTATGAATAATTTTGTGTACATTTAAAAACACTTCTACATTTTCGTAACGTTTTTCAATACAAAATGTATTTTTAGAATACATCGCGTTGCTTGTTTAAGACATAAAGGAGGGTGTATTAAAAACAAACTTTTATGAAAACTTGGAGTAAACTCAAGTAGAGGGTATCAAGCTTTAGGCATGTTAATGGAAATTTCTCGAATAAAGTCTATCATCCGCACTTGTACATAAAGGTAAAAAACCTTTCCAAGCGGCTTTTCTTCTCCTCAATAATCATAAATAAAAATATGACTTATTTTTCTATTTATAATATAATGTTGCAATTTAATTCTATATATAAATGGGATTATATAACTCATTTGAAATTTAGCCAATAGCAATTACAAATTTTACATAGTTACCATGTATTGATAAGTGAATATACTCTTGACGACGTGATATAACCGTTTTGGTGTCTCGCTTCCTCCAACAATATGAATTTTGTCATGGTAACAAGTGTTTTGAAGTTTGTTGATAAACGTCAAAAATATATTCAGCAATTTTCATAAGGTTTTTTTAATTTTTTTGACATGGAACGCTTTGGTATAAGCTCGGGGACCGAAATAGATAAAGAAATTGAAGATTTGACACCGCAAAATACCGTTAAAACACATAAATATGTTTGGAAACAGTTCACCGAATTTTGTGAACAGCGAAATTATAAACTTTGTGCTCAAACTTCTGACGAACAATTAGCAAGTATTTTGAAAGATTGGGCATTCAACATGAAACGTGCAGACGGCACCGAATACAAAGAAGGTACCGTGAAAACAATTTGGAATATTTCCGCTAAACTTGAAAAAGTTTTATGAAGGGTTTAATCGAGAAACAAATCCATTCAGAGGCGTAATTTTTGAAGATGCAAGAAAGGCGCGGGCAGCTAAAAGCAAGAAGTTACAAGCAATTCCTGAAAAAAGAAAAACAAGTTCTGTCGCCCTTAAAGCGGAAGAAATTAGCAAAATTGTGTCATTTTTTTTACGAAAATAACCAGACGGTTTACAAAAAAAAATTCTACCATTTTTGTTCTGTGGAACTGGCGTGGCGTGGAAATGAAGCAGTCTTTTGCTTAATTGACTATTTCAAAGCAGAATGCGACAATTATGGTCAACCCACAGGACGTATTGAGTACAATACCATATTTTCGAAGACAGCACAAGGTGGCGAAAAACATACAGCTGAATCTAAATGGTTGACACCGAATAAAAATTGTGAAGATCAGTACGTCTGTTGAAGAAAATGTTAAGCAAAAGAACACCAAACATTAAAACCAATCGTCTATTTTTAACACCTAATCCTGATAGGTAGAAAACTGAAATGTGGTATAAAAACTGCCCTGTAGGCCTTAATCAATTAAGTAAATTGACACGTTCAGCGGCAGAAAGTATAGGACTTGATACAAAGAAGCAAAAAATATCTAATCATTCCAATCGCTCTTCCGCTGTTAACATCTTGACACAATCTGGAGCAAACTTACAAGAAATTATTAAGATAACAGGCCACTCATCATCTGAATCTCTGAAGCCGTATCTAATAATATACATAATACATACAATAATAATACAACAAATATTTATTATAATAATTGTACTTTTAATTTCAACCAATAAAAAAATTTCGTTAGTTAATTCTTTATATAATCGTAACGAATACCACTCGAGCAAACGAAAATAATCCATTATATAACCTCTTCACTCGACGTATATCCTTAAAACACCACTCGAGCTACGCTCTCGTGGTGTTTCGCTGAATACGTCTCGTGACTCGGAAATATAATCGATTATTTTCTATGCTCTTGTGATATTATAACTGAAAATAAAAATTTATAAAAATCTACCTCATTATTTTTATATTTATCCAGGTTTTTAAACAGAATCACAATAAGTCACTGTGTACTATCTGTTTCTAATCTCAGCCTCTCTCAATTTAAAGCATCTTATATTTCTATTTACATTCTCTTTCTTTGTTCTGTACTTTCACTACTATTGTTGTCCCATTTCATAATCAGTAAGAAGTGATCACTGCCTATCTCTGGGTCTCTCATAACTTTTACGTCTTTTATCCTTCTTCTTACCTCCTTTCCAACTATAAAGTAGTCTATTATAGATTTCTCATTTCTACTATTTACCTCTCTCGTAATCTTGTGGATTTTTTTTGTGTTGATAATGAGAATTTGTTACAACTAATTCATTTTCTATACAAAAGTTCAAAATTCTTTCTCAGTTTGTATTTTTTGTCTTTTCTACGTGTTTTGCCAGACACCACTCTATTCTTTCATTTTGATTTCCAACGCTTCTATTTAGGTCTCCTATAATGATTGCCTCGCAATTATTTTCGTCCAATTGTTGCTGTAACTCCTGGAAGAATTTATCTTTCTCCTGTATGTTCGCATCTTTATTTGGTCCGTTTGCCACTATCAGCAGGTACTCAACCCCGTTTTCTCCTTCTTTTATATTCACCGTCATTCTTTCATTCACAAATTTTTCGTTTTTTTATTTATTTACGCCCGATTAGATCATCGAATATCCATTTGATAGTTTCCTGATCTCAGTCTCAGTCTTTTTTGTTTCCGTGATCCCTAGATAATCCACATTTACTTTGTCTATTTCGCTAATTAATTCTTCTTCCTTTCCGGTAATACTTTTTACGTTCCACGTTCCTATTTTACTATATTTCTTCTTTTCCTTATCTGGTTGAATGGGATTTTTGGTATCCTCCTTGTTCGTTTTTATTTCATTTCTTAGTTTTATAACCTTCATGCAATTCTTATCTCGCTCTTTCTCTGTTGCCATCACCTCTTTTCGCAATCTTATATTCTTCTTCGCATCATTTTGTTTGTCCTTTTCCATTGCCTATGTCTTCACCTTTTTCCCGTCCATTCCCCTTCCTATCAATTTTTTCGTTGTCGGTTTTTTACACTTATTTCATTTCTCTTTCATTTCTCCTGCTCTCCGTCCCATTCCCATTCTATTCCTTCAATTGTAAGTAATGTAGTAATGATATTACAATAGTAAAATGCGTATTTTTAAGTGTAAACACAAAAAAAACTTGATTTTATTGCACTTTCAACATCTTAAATTTGAAACTAAAGTTTTAAGTTTGGCGTCGACGCCCGAAAGTATAGCTTGATCAGTTCTATCTAATAAATAATGAACTAAAATAAAACATCTAATTTTTGTTTCTTTTTAGAGCAAAATTATTGTTTGCTGTTTTTTTTTTGTTTGTTATAATCGATTCTGTCACTTTCTTATATTATCACTAGACTGAGGAACCGGCGCTATCCCGTATCGGGTGTGATTCAACGGTGCCGACAATGTACAATCGATCAACTTAACAGTATATATGAATGTCATAGCGCAATGGTACTGATAAAAGTTGTCTCTTTGTACGTCTTTCAATTCAAACAGACGGAGTGTGAAATATATTTCGCCAGAGTCGTAATAAAGCCAATGAAATATATATACGGAAATTTATTTTTAAGAAAATAAATAAAACACTGAAGTTAAATGAATTTAAATTAACTTGAACTAAAATTAATTCAATACAAAATGCATTTAATTTATACAGTGAAAAAATTCAAAATATTGAAAAAGTATAAACTTGAAATTAATTATATCACCTATAATTAAAGTGAATGCTTTGTCACACCACAGTAAACATTTTTTATTCACATTAATTATTACAAAATATTCTAAACTTTGTTCTGTAAAGTGGGTTCTTTTATTAAACAGTATTTCTTTAAATATAGAAAAACTACGCTCAACATCAGAGCTAGTGAGTGGCGAATAGAAATAATAATCAAAAGCCTTTCAGGACATTAAAATCAGGGCTACTAGCGAATATTGCATCAATTTTATTATTAAGCGAAACCGACTCTGTGCCAGCGCCTGCTTGACTCACTAGAGGATAGCATCTGTTCCGTAGTCTAATTATCACAGAAAACGACTAACAGCAAAATGGTAAATATTTTAGGTACTCATTTTTTTTGCATAATCGCTTTTTCTAATCCAATATTTCTATAAACATACAAAAAAAAACAAATCGAAAATTATTTTTTCTCGTTTTTCTTATTGTTATTACCCTGTTCAGTAATAGGTTCAGTAGATGACGCTTTTTTACTTTCGGCATCTCCACATCTAGATAACGACTCTTCTTCAAAACCGCCGCTGCCTGCAAAATTAAATACAACAAATTCTGCATTCGTAAAGTGCAAAAACACAGAATTATCTTAATACCTTTTCACGAGGTCCCTAAAGATTTAATTTTTAAAAAGCATGCCGTGTGTACATTGCGAAGTGGTTTCAAAATGTCAGCATGTTAGAATATTTACACTTGTTCTTTTCGTTTGACTGTTAAATTGTTATTGTAGTCTTGAGTTTTTTAAATTATTCATATAACGTGTGTTCATTTGAAAAGTCAATCTAGGTTACATTGAAATTTTGATAGAATAAGACGAATATATATTAATTAGTATGTGTTTGTTGTTCCGTAAACGTAAATCTAAATGACATTTGATGTCAATCACAAATATCAGTTAGTGCATAAAATAATCGTGCGTCGATTCTGGTTTAAATAAATTGCTTCTCAGTTTTAAAATGGCTTTCACTTTAGAACATAATTTTTTTTTAGTCCAGGCTTATTTTCGAAGTGGTAATAAATTTGATGGTTTATGGGTTTATTCATTTCAAGATTGCATGGTAGAATTTCAAGTTGAGTTTCCACACTTTGTAATATATTATATACAATTTAAGAATACTTTGGATAGAACTTCAAAACTTTTTTCTGAAACTGGTAGTCTCTTAAGAAAATCAGGCAGCGGAGCAGTTAAGAAACGTACACCTCAAGTTGTCAATCGTGTTGAAGAAATAATGGAAAATGAACCACAAACATCTGTTCGACATTTGACTCAACAAATAAACCTTTCTGTTGGTACAACTCACAAGTTATTAAAAAAAGATATGCAACTTTATCTATACCGTGTCACAGCAGTACAAGAATTGTTAGAAATTGATTACCCACGTAGACTACAGTTTTCTAATTGGTTTGTAAATATGAACAATAATGGAGAACTATCGAAAAGAGTCATCTTTACTGATGAAGCATGGTTTTATAAAACTGGATTCCTAAATTCACAAAATACAAGAATTTGGAGTAGTGAAAATCCACATGTAATTAATGAAGAATCGCTACATCCAGAGAAAATTGGTGTTTGGGCAGCGATAAGCCAAAGGCGAATCATTGGACCAATATTTTTTCAGGGAACGTTAACTGCTCAAAGGTACCGTACGGAAATTTTACAACCATTTGTCAATCAGTTGCATGATGATGAACTTCAAAATGCATATTTCCAACAAGACGGAGCACCTTGTTACTGTACTGCAGAATCTTTGGATTATTTAAGAGAATTTTTTGATGAGCGTATAATTATTTGAAATACTGAAATTGCCTGGCCTGCACGTTCATGCGATTTAACACCTTGCGACTTCTTTTTGTGGCCTTATCTAAAAAATAATATATTTTGAACACCTATATTGAATTTGAATGATATGCTACAGAGAATCGAACAGAAATGCATGGAAATTAATAACAATCCAGTAATGTTGCAGAATATCATCAGAAATTTTGAACGGAGGATTTTAAAGTGCATTGATCTTGAAGGATAACATTTTCAACATTTGTTATAGTTTTCAATAAACACCTATTATTTGTTATTTATTTCTATGTATGAAACTGTCAAAATATACGACTTCGTAGGTTAAGTAGTAAATTTTAATTTACGACATACTTCAAAATGTTCTCAGTAAATCACATGCTACTAGATTGACTTTTCAAATAAACACTTGTTATATCAAAAGTGGTAACATTTTGTTGGAAAAATTTCGATATTCTTACGAGTGTTTGTTGTGTAGCAATTTATCGAGCGACATTGTCAAAAAAATCACGAGCCGTCAAAGCGAGTCACTTTCAAACTCGAGTTAATCAATTTAGGGAGTTTGCAGATAAAATTTGTCACGAATGATATTCGGATCACTATTTCACAACTAAACAAATTAAGAAATACTCAAAAAATTCAGTTTATTTTGCATAACTGCATAATGAAATATGTAATAGCGAAAATATAAAAACACATATCTTAAGGTACATACATACTAAAATTAAAACATATCATTTACTTATTATAAATGTTAAATGTACAGTTACTATAATAATTTCCGAATCATGAATCAGAACCAATATTAGTGGGGTCGCTAACAGAAGCAAATGAACTATTTGAAACACAGTAACTGAGACACAAGATACAGTTGTAGGAGTTTCAGTGTTCCTTAAAGTTTGAATTACGTTATAATGATGGTGTTATCTAACTGGACAAGATTTTACGGAGTTAGCGTGCGCGTGGCCCGTTATTTTTATTAATTGTTGTTCGCCAGCGCCGTTTTTAACTAATGATGACACTGCCAAAGGGTTATTTATTTTTAATTGCTTTGTTTCTAATCCAACCTTTTCTGCCGATTCGCGGGTCCATTTTGAAAATGTATTGATTCCTATTGGTGAGTCTTTAAACCATTTTCCATTTATGCAGTTTGGGTTACAGCATAAAAACAATCTATCTTATTAATGGTCAGATCACGTTTTTTCATCAACAGATTAAATAATCGAATAGGGCAAATACTTACATTTTCAACATCTTAAATTAACCACTTGCTATTTATAAGTGATCTTGAACCTCTTTGTTCCGTTTTGAAGAAAACAGGATTGTATCAATTCTTTCAGTCCACTTTCCATCAATACCTATTTCATTTTTTAAGTAATAGGTTTTACTATTTACAGTTCCATTACCTCTCCATGCTAGCTCAAAGGCACATATATCAAGCAATTTTTTTCGAAGACCTTCAGGATTTGCTTCGTCCGAAGCATTTGCCCTCAGTTGTATATCTTTCAAAGAGAGAGAACTTGAGAACTAACTATTCTCTTATCGACAAATTGTTGCAGATTTCTTCGTTCAACATCTCTCGATTTTCTGGCATTTTTAAAGACAATTCAGAAAATGGATCTATTCTGCGGCCGTATTCGTTGAGATATTTTTCCTACATACTTTTGGCTGTGGAGTTCAATAGTAATAATATTTTATATTATTAAAAATACCTTTGTATGGAACTGTTATGGCGTTTAGAATGAAGATTTCCTTAAACGTAAGATGACTCTTATCTAGCAAATACAGAAATCTAGCGGATAACTTAATTATATGACACGCGATAGTGTCAATTGAAGCTTTATTTTTGTAGCGTCCTTTGGTTAGAATCAGTAATTTTTAAGTTAAGCAGTTATTTCGCGTGTTGTTATCCACATCACAGCTAATAATACCAACCATATAAAACATAGTGCGGTAATAAATAGTAAGTAAAATATTGTTTTAGTGTTTCTAAAAAAATTGCTCGTAGTTTTTAAAACGGGAAAGACTGGCTGCATCGTATTTGGATGCGTTCCTTCAAAATAAGATTCTCGTCATTGTTTTCTCAACCGTGCAAAGTAAGGCGAACTGTAGAAAGTGGCTATCAGTTATATGAAACAAACAACTTCTTGAATTTACCGATGAATATGCACTATAGAATTTATAGTAAACATTTCTTGAATACTAATATTGGACCTAATAGAATATTTAAAAAAATTGTTTACTCTAAACTGTTTCTAACAGGTATTGAATATGCTTATGTATGTTGTTACGCCTTTAAATTCCATTCTATATATTATACCGTTGTTATGTTATATTTCATCATTTTTATATTTCTATAGTATGTCGGCCACCCTACCGCCACGATTCTCGTCTAGTTTTAAGGGAACCGTTCACGACCTGTGACTAATAGCAGTTGGGATTGTTGTAAGTACTTTCATTTACGCTTTTGAGGGTGATAAGATTTACGTAATTCTGCGTAGTTTGAAGAGTCGCATATATTGCGGATAAGAACGCAAAGCGTAAACAGTTTGTTTGGAATTGGCGATACCGTCCCATTTGTGAATTAAAAGTGGAAAAAATCCTCATGCGTGAGTTTCTGTTGAACGACACTTCTCGGACGTAAATACGGACCATCTGCAAGCCCTCAGGAAGTCGTCTTCAAGGCCCCAGACACCTTTATCCCAACAACGAGTCAATTACCGGCGAATCGGCAGCAATTACCGTCATCCACTGGCTTATTCGATCCCGATTTAAAATTGCATTTTGATATACATATTTGTAGTTACTGTAATTCATTGTTGATTTGAAAAAAAATTAAATTTTAACGTAATATTATCTAATCTGTTTTTTTACCGCTTATGTATTACTTCTCTTAAAGATATTCTAAAATAATTTATCGTGAGAATTTCTTTTGTAACTGTGAACCTCTGACGGCAGAAAAGAATAAGTTTGTCTGCAAGTCGTGCAGGTGTATTTCTTACTATATGAAATTTTATTGACTTAAAATTTATTTGAGATATACGTTATACAAATTACATTTTATTACTTTAATTAGTATTACTCTGTAAAGCTTTCGTTTGGTACCTCAAGAAAGACTAATTTTTGTCCTTTATAACTGCAATCTAGACTATTGATGTCTTTTGTTTTTTTTTAATTATTAGCGTCATATTCATTATACTTTTGAAATTTATTTTAATATTTTTCTTTATACTCATATTATTTTAGCTTATTTTCATTCACTTCAATATTCATTTTCAACATTTCAGAATTTGCATTTTATCATATATACAGTGTGATCCTTATACAAGGTGTATGTCTTATTTGACTAACTTTAAACTTAATTATGTTTTTTTTTAAATTATGAACAAGAATTAATGTGTTAATATACGAGTTTACTGTTTACTAGTCTTTTCTTTACCTTCATTTATTTTGTTTTATTCTCTCTTTAGCAAGTGGGAGTTAAAACATTTATTTTCAGGTTGCAGGAATTCTGTGCAGCATCTTGGCGTTTCGTTTTGTAATTAGCGTTTGTATTTTTGTAGCTTGTATGCGCATGCGCAATCCCTTTTCTCCGTTTTCAGACATCCGTATGCAAAACGTAGTGGCGCTACCTACAATCTTTTATTTCAGTCACCCACACCCGTCTTCCCCACGATAAATAGAAACTCTCAGACTATTGTGCGATACGGCTACGGATTTCGTTTTGTTTCTGACCAGGCTCCATCGCTGCGTCTGCGCGCCGTAGGTAGCAATGTATGTTAATTAAATTACATATTTTACATGAACTACAAATATACACTAATTATTATGGAAGTGAAATTAATAAGATTTACAAACCTGTTGTTCTTTAATTATGCGAAGGATGCAAATAGAATACTTAAAGGATTGCAGACCTGTATCTACGCAGTAATGTTACCAATTTTTACAAGTAAACTTTTTCCATTAACGATATAAATAAAGTTAGATAAAATACATATTTGCTTTTTATTTTATTTTTACTATTACATTTGTTTTAAATTAATTTCGTTGAAATGACTGTAAACAATACAAACTTTTAAGATTCAAAAATCTTATAGAGTAAACGAGGGTGAGATGGTGAACTGAAATATTTCAAAGATGTACCACTAGATGTCGGCTCCTGTAGTTGTAAAGTAACAGTTGTAGTTACCAGCGTGCTTTAAAATCGTCGAATTTGTTGTTTTGCAAAAACGTGGTTAATAAATCCAGAAATGCTTTTAACATCGACCTAAAAATTTTCGGTAAGCCAGCTTTAACCTCTTAATGCACTCAGCCGAGTTAACTCGGAATGGCTTGTCTGGCTTTCTTCCGCGAGCCCGAGTATATATCGGGCATGTTTATATTTTTCTTATGCAAAAAGATATCACCCGAATATACATGATACAGGACCGTGACGCATTCTCGATCTACCGAGCGTCGCTGCAATTGGTTTCCCACCACTGTTTTGTTATTGGCTACTTTGGTATAGGCACCACACGGTAAAAATCGTGGTCTAGTCTGGCCACAACGTTTAGGCAAGTAAGTTGCTCTTTCGTTTACGAACGTTTTATTTTGACGTTATTCAACAAGTGTTATATTTTGGTATAGTTCCTTTCTACGAAGCGACGATGGATAACGATTCTAGCGATGCACAGTCCGAGAAAGAAAGCTTAGAAATCAGTGAGAGCGATTCCGAACTTGAAAGTATGTCAGATGACGAAACTAGTGACGATAATGGTCTTGCAGCTGCACGACAATGGTTTCCGCTTCCTGTAAATTCTCAACCACCTCCTCAATTTCCATTTACGGAAACTCCTGGTATAGCTGCTAATATTGATCAAAATGGCAATTGTTTGGATTTCTTTGAGTTGTTCTTTGATGATTTTTTGGTTCAACATATAGCAAGTGAGACTAACAGATATGCGGCCAACAAGATACAGGGAAGAGCAAATATTTTGTGACATGAAACAAATCCGAATGAGGTTAGAGTGTTCTTAGCTGTCACTCTTTTGTAAAGTATTGTAAGAAAACCCGAATACCGGCATTATTGGACAAAAAATCCTCTACTGCATACGCCTTTTTTCTAAATTGTATGACTGGAAAACGATTTGAAAATATAAAAGAATACTTACATTTTTCAAATAATAACGACTTTGATCCAGATAACCATCCTTGCCCAAAACTAAACAAAATCTGGGATGTTTATGAAAATATAAACAATAAATTTAAAAACCTAATTACGCCGGAGAAATTAGTGACAATTGAAGAGAGTCTTCTACTTTATAAAGGCCGTTTGGGATGGGTGCAGTACATACCTCTCAAGAGAACCAGATTTGGGATAAAAACATATTTGTTATGCGAATCCAAAAGTGGCTATGTATATAGTTTTATAATTTATACAGGAAAGGTACTGTCTTAGATCGAGAATATGAAGATCTCCCCGTATCCTCCCAAATAGTCATGACGCTAATGAAACCATTATTGAACAAGGGTTACTGTCTCACGATGGACAATTTCTATAATTCTCCCCAACTGGCAGATCGTCTACTTCAAAATAAGACTGATGTATATGGAACGTTGCGACTTGCAAGGAAAGAAGTGCCTGGAGAAGTTAAAAATAAAAAGTTGAAAAAGGGAGAAATAATTGCTTTTCAGAGAGGAAAAGTATGTGTAATGAAGTGGAAGGACAAAAAGGATGTGTCTCTTATTTCTACCATTCATAACAGCTCGATGGTACAAATAGAGACGCGTAAAGGCCTACTAAATAAACCGCAAGCTGTACTAGATTACAACAATACAATGGGGGGTGTTGATCGGATAGATCAACATCTATCTTCCTATGTAGTACCAAGGAAAAGAGGAAAAAAATATTACAAAAAAATATTTATTCACATCCTAGATCTGGCAATGTGGAACGCTTTTTTGTTATATCAAAAATGTGGCGGCCGGATGGACTCTCTTGATTTCCGTCTCAAGGTCATAGAACTAATTATTGAAAAGTATAAAACTACAAATATATCCAGAAGCGGACGTCCATCTTCAGTTCCAACACCGCTAAGATTGTCAGCACGGCATTTCCCAGATTTCATACCACCGACAGAAAAGAAGACAAACCCAACACGTCAGTGTTTTATATGCGCACTAAAAAGAAATGAAGAAAATAAAAGAATCCGTAAAGAAACGAGATATCTGTGTCGTGACTGTGATGTGCCTCTTTGCGTCATACCGTGTTTCAAAATTTATCACACTGTTGCAAATTTGGACTAAAAAAATATTTTTTTTTGCCCGAGTTAACTCGGTTTAGCGAAATGAAGTTAGTTTAGTTATATTTTCTTATGTCAAAATATTAAAAATTTTGGATGTTTACATAGTATTTTTTTTGTATTTTCATATGTAGAACAAAATGTACTAATAAAATAATTGGTGAAGAACGGGTCGTTTTTTTTATTTTAATTGGTGCATTAAGGGGTTAATCCGTATCTAAATAAAAATAGGTGCCGATATTGCAATTTTTTTAAATATATTTTTGTATTCTGGGATATATTTAGATCACCTAACCTAAAAAATATACTATTGGATATTATTTCTCCGATAAAGACTGTGACTAAAATAGAACAAGCTAGAAAGAATGCCAGGACTATAGTCACCATCCTCAACACACAGAATAATATTAAAAACTTGAAAACTAAATTACGTCAAAAGAAGGGGAAAAAACGCAGACCAAAAAGAAAATTAAGAAGTTTTCTGACTCTGACACCGAATCGGAACAATCTCCACAACTGCAGGACGAAGACAGCGATGAAGAAAACGAGTGTTGCTGTGCTGGTTGTGGTGAAGAATACCAATCCACAAAAAAAAAAACAGAGGATTGGATAAAATGCGTAAACTGCAAACGGTGGCTGCACGAAGATTGCACCAAATATGGTGACTTTTGTGACTTATGTGAGAAACTAAGATTTAAAAGCAAGAAGTTGTAGAGATAGTATAGCTTTCCGTAAGATAAGGTTATTTCAGTTTAATTATTAAGTGTTGACGAGTAACATTTCATCTTTTTAAATTTCACCATCTCACCCAAGTGTCGTTCACCAACTCTCCCATGGTGGTATGGGTGAGATGATGAATTAATAGTATTTATTTTTTTTTATAACTTTTTGTGTTGAATATTTTTTGAGTTTTATGAATAGAATATTGATTCTGTTGTTCGTTTCCGAT
Organism: Melolontha melolontha; assembly: GCA_935421215.2. NCBI lineage: Eukaryota > Metazoa > Arthropoda > Insecta > Coleoptera > Scarabaeidae > Melolontha > Melolontha melolontha. The sequence continues at coordinate 118,235,411 of OW285238.1, forward strand.
GTACCTACAAATTTATTTTTTACAAATCCTGAAATTTAAATATATATTGGCATATAAAATTTCTTTCACCATCTCACCCTTGTTTAGGTATTTTTACTACTTTGTAGTGTCTATATTTATTTGATTGTGAAAATATATTGATACTAATTTTATAACTATGTTGTAAAAAAAATGAGTTATGCAAAAATATTTAAAAAAATTTAATAAATTCAGAATTCAAATTTTCCCGGGAAGCGTTCCTAGCCGGTAGATGGCTCTCTTTATGGTTTCACCATTTGTAATGGGAGCTTACATTCTATATTTGTTATAATTATCTATGCATAGTAACAAAATTACGGCAGTCGATAAAATGTGATGTTATTAGGGGAAATAGTCATTCAAAAATAATGCAATAAAAGCTCTTATTCTCCATAATGTTTCGTAGTTTATTTGACTACATTTTGAAGTACCATAAAATTTAATTAGTTTTCTTAATTAACGTGAGCACTATACTTCTCAAATAATTAACTTCGTTTCTCTAAAATTTTGTTAAAATTGCTTTCCTTTTTGTGTGAATAACGCTTGATACTAAATTTTCTGTATATTTCACACTTGCTTTGGCTGGTCGATTGGTCTACGATAGTTCAAACACTACTGGCGCAATTACTATACAACTTTATATTTATACTAATAACGAATCACTGAACACGTTACGACATCAAAAAATTTTCTTACTACTCACTCCGTGAGCTTAAAAATGCTCCCTTGTACTGTTTTAGTTTAAGAAATAGGCATGTGTTCGTTGTAATTTAGATAAACAATATGAGAATGACTCCGTCGGTAATTGAATAATGATGAAAATAATAATTGCTTGATTGCTTGACTTAACCTATAGTTTCCAAAATTTCAAGTTTTTAAATTTTTGTAGATTGTAGTCAGTAATGAATAGAGACCGGACACAAGAGGCCTATGATTCATCGCCCACCGGTGTACTATTGAAAATTTATATTTGTAAAGAGTTTATAATTTTATTTATATAATTGGAAAACAAACGGGGATCTATAACATACGAAATCCATTTTATTTGTTCATTTTGCAGTTCAAGTTGAGTAAAGGAGTATTAATATTAACTAGAAATACTTTCTCAAGGTTCCCTGTAAAATTTGTTCTCTTTGAATGAAATACATCTTCGTGGATAGAAAACGTCCTCTTTACATCGCAACTGGTTATAGGTGCATACTGGAAATATTCTTTTATTTCAGCGTATTTAGCAGTTAGATTTTGAGGCATTGTCCCCATATAAAATTGGGGCAATGTTATTAAATCTGGATTTCTATTAAAATCTGCCTCTAACTTTTGCCGAAGGCCACGTCCGAAGTCACTTGGAATATTTTTCAAATTGTTAATAGCCATCATTTAATCCATCATTTAATTTGAGATTTTGATTTTCAAAATAAGTGATCAGTTTTGGCAAATTTCTAAAGTGATCCTGAAGAAAGTACAACCGATTTTTCAAATTTTGAATTTGTGTTAGTTCCCTGCACTCAGAAATACTTCGAGTATCGTCATTTAAACACGTAACGAAATTTTGTAAACTATCGAAATACTGTGCATAAAAACTAGTTGGTTCCAACCACGTTCCCCATCTAGTTATTAGTGGAGAGGGAGGCAGTGACAAAGATGAATGTTTTTCCCTGTAAATGGCTACTCTCAATGGTGCTTTTCTAAAAACTTTTTTAAAAGCGGATACAAGTCTATCAACTTCCGGAAAGATGTTTCTGATATATTCACAGATTCTGTGGAGAGCATGTGCTACACAAGTAATATGCAGCATATAAGGATTTGTTTCCTTTAATAGTCTGCCTGTTTTTAACATATATGCAGCATTGTCACTTACAAATAAAAGTACTTTTTCTTTGTACCTGTCGTCCGAATGAAGCATATGGTGCATATTCTCGTAAATGGTTTTTGCTACTGTTTCCGCATCAACTGTATTTATAAATTTTGTTACTATTACATATCCGTTATATGGAATAGTTGGATGTAGTACACCAGCTACAACATTTACCATACAGCGTCATAATATATCAACAGTTTCGTCGGCACTTATCCATAGGTACTGATTTGAAAGATGGCTTCTAATGCGTTCTTATTGCTTTCGTGGAGCACTTAGAAACATAATATTTGCGTAAGATGGATTCATCAGAAACATTTCGAGCAGTATATTTTTGAAGAAATGTATTGAAGTTGGGATTGTTAAGTTTATTAAATGAAATATTTGCCGACATTAAAGTTTCACAAAAATTGTCAGATTCCAACGGGCCTAATTCTGTGTATGTGTTTGCGATGCCAAGAGACGTCTTACGTGCGACTTTTTGAAATTTTTAACGATATTTTTCTTAATCCAACTCGACATTGTTTGACGACGCCATTCTCGACGTTGTTCTATGTCATATCTGAAGAAGTAACTAACATAATGTTCTAGATCTAAATAAATGAAAATTAAAAATGTATGCATAAGTTATTGAAGCATAATTAAATTCACTGTAACTAACAGTTAAAATAATGAAAAAAGAGAAACTAACTCACCGTACTTTATTTATCTTACGAAATATAAACTAATAAATAAAACAAATTATAAAAAAAACCCCGCTTCTACCTACGTCCAGGAATAAAGGAATTTCAGTATAATATTGAAGTAAGTGCGTCACAATTCTACGACAAAAGAAAGATGTGCGGTTAACCGAATGAATAGTGCTATTCAATAACTGCGTGTTGTACTTAGCGATGTTATGGATTATTTACATGGTCCATCGTAATTTAGGCCTCTCGTGTCCGGTCCCTAATAATGAATCAAAAAAACAAGTCGTAACAGAACATCTTTATTTGCTAAACGTAGACATTCTAAACCTTATGAAAAAGAATGTACATTGAAAACCGTGAACTATCTACCCTCTGCAATGATTTGGTATTTATCACACGTTGTAACTTCGAAGAACGATCTGTAATGCACTATTCGCAAACTCAATATTGCTGAATGGATGTTAGTAATTTTTCCAACCAGAATTTACCAGAAGATGTGTGTAACATGTTGAAGAATTTTGCCATTAACATAGCTCGGTAAACTTAGAACGTGACGACAGCTTGTGTTAAAGACAGAAAATAAACGCATGGAATGTAAACCGAATCAGTTTCAAGAAAGTGTAGAGGCAATGCGACTACGACCGTCTACAAACGAATAGAAAAATGTATTGCAAAGCATTCTATAATATTTATTACTTCTGCGGGAAGTCATATATAAATTTAAATAAAATGCAGAAGCAAATAAAAAGAGAATAGTTGTCACAAATGCAAAAATGAATCGCATATATCTTTTACTTACTATTTTTTCGTTTTACTATTACTAATACATGCGATGGCTGACGGGGATACTCGTATTTATAGAAACGGTGCTAAAAACATAAAATTTAGTAAACAATTTGATTGTCTTTTTTAAATAATCGGCCTTTGATAATAACTAGAGACCGGACGCATCAGGCCGAAATTGCCATGGACCATATAAATAGTCTATAACATCGCTAAGTACAACAAGCAGTTATTGAATAACACTATTCATTCGGTTAACTCCACATCTTTTACCGTCTTGTATCGTTGAATTGTGACGTAATTATTTCAATTTTACAGTAAAATTCCTTCCTTCATGGGCGTAGATAGAAGCGGGAGAAGTTTTTATAATTTATTTTATTTATTAGTTTATATTTCGTAAGATAAATAAAGAACGGTGAGTTAGTTTCTTTTTTTCATTGTTTTAACTGTTAATGGCATAATTTTTGTTTTCCTGTTTAATATCGTATCATCGAATCTACTTCTCCCAATTATTTTGACGTAAGTGTCACAGTGAATTTCATTAAGTTTCAATAACTTACGCATACATTTTTAATTTTCTTTTATTTAGATCTAGAGTATTGTTTAAGTTACTTTTTCAGATATTATATGGGACAACGTAGAGAATGGCATTGTGCAACAATTGCGAGTTGGATTAAGGGTCATACTGATTGTATTTCTATCGTCAGTGATTCGGAAATTTATTGCTAACTTTGTAAAATATCGTTAAAAAATTCCAAGAAATCGCACGTAGAACGTCACTTAGCTCGCAAACACAGACACAGATATTAGACCCGCTGGAATCAGATAATTTTAACGAAGAACTCTGTGAAACTTTAATGGCGGCAAATATTCCATTAAATAAACTTAACAGCCCCATCTTCAAAACATTTCTCAAAAAATATACTGGTCGAAATGTTCTTGATGAATCCATCTTACGCAAATATTATGTTTCTAAGTGCTACACGAAAGCATTAGAACGCATTAGAAGCTATCTTCCAAATCAGTACTTATGGACAAGTACCGACGAAACTGTCGATATATTAGGACACTGTGCGGTAAATGTTCTAGCTGGCGTTCTACATCCAACTATTCCATATAACGCATATGTAATAGCAACAAAAGGTATAAATACAGTTGATGCGGAAACAGTAGCTAAAACCATTTACGAGAATATGCACCAAATGCTTCATTCGGACGACAGATACAAAGAAAAAATACTTTTATTTGTCAGTACTTTCTTTTATTTGTAGTTTTTATGCAGAGAATTTCGATAGTTTACAAAATTTTGTTACATGTTTAAATGACGATGTTCGAAGTATTTCTGAGTGCAAGGAACTAATACAAATTCCAAATTTAAAAAATCAGTTATACTTTCTTCAGGAACTTTCGAAATTTTGAAAATCAAAATCTCAAATTAAATGATGGATTAACCAGGTTAGATGTGGCTATTAATAATTTGAAAAATATTCCAAGTGACTTCGGACAAAAGTGACTTCGGCAAAAGTTAGAGGCAGATTTTAATAGAAATCCAGATTTAATAACATTGCGGCAATTGTGTATGGGGACAATGCCTCAAAATCTAACTGCTAAATACGCTGACATAAAAGAATATTTCCAGTAATCGTATGCACCTATAACCAGTTATGATGTAGAAAGGATGTTTTCTATCTACAAGTATGTATTTCATTTAAAGAGAACAAATTTTACAGAAGAGAACCTAGAGAAAGTATTGCTAGTTAATATTAATACGCCTTTACTCAACTTGAACTACAAAATGAACAAATAAAAATGTATTTCATATTTTATAGATTACCAGGTGTTTGTTAGTATGCCCGTGGGCGATGATTCATGGGCCTATCGTGTCCGGCCCCTAATTATATTATTTCGATATACTATTTTCTACATGGCATAAAACTACTCCTTTTTAAATGCTATGTCAACAAAATTAAGCCTCTTAAACACGAACTATTAACTGAAATTATTAGTTGTTAGAAATAAAAAATCTTACTAATATGAGGCGGGCACTACTTAAACTACAAGATTCCAGATATTTTCCTAACACCCTTGTAATATCTGCGATCAAAATTAAAAACTTCCTTTGCGATATGATTTTAATGGCTACGGAATGTAATAATTATATCATTTAGAAAATAGATTTAGAATTAATTGTTCATCGATGATACACTAATTTTAATTTATGCGAGAATTGACATTCGTCACGTGATAGTCACAATTTATTATCAGGAAAGCGAAATGCAATTCGTAATTTTAATTTCATTTAACGTCAGGACTACCAATTTCATTAATATTCAGTTAAAGTTATGATCGATAAAAGTGCACAAACAAAAGGAAAGTTGACTTATTAGGCAAGGGAAAAACAAAAGCATTAACATGTACAATATGGAAGTACTTACCTTTCTTCGACGAGCTCGATATTTGCGAATAGCTAACTTCCGAATATTCATGTTGCAATGTCAAATAGATTTCACTTTCGAACTTTATTTAGCAACTTTACTTAAGGTGAATTAAATTATAACTAATATTAAGATGAAAGTGATTACTGATGGAATACCTTTGTTTATATGATATATGCTGACAGTAATGTCATTGATCTTAACGGGAAAGATTATTTTGTAAATATTTAATTCATATTTCTTGGGATGTACGACATACGTACGTAAATTATGTTACGTTATTTATGTCATCAAATATTTTCCAAACGAATATGAAGATATATATTCGTATATACAAGGCGTGTTTAATTTGCATAATATTGTTCTTGCCTAAGTTATTTTGAAATAAAACAAATGTAAACTTGAAATATACGAGGTGATACCTAGAAATTCCCGGAATGTGAAAAAAAAAACAATCCATTGTTCTTACAACTTAGTCATTACAATCCCCCTTCAAAGTACTTTCCTTCCGCATGAATACACTGATCCCAGCAATCTTAGTGACTGGAAGCAGTGCTGGAAGTCTTCGCGTGTTAACATGTCCAACACGCCCGCGATTCAGTCTGGATCTCCTCAACCGTCTCAAAACGGCAACCCGTTGAGTTTCATTTTCAACTTCGTAAACAAGAACAAGGCACAAAAGGCAAGATCAAGGGAATAGGGATGGTACATTTTATTTAAATTAAGTTATTTAATTATGTCCGTCTTCTCTTATATATCGTGTCGCATATCATTTTAAAGCTTCTTTCACAGGGGATATTTGTTTCATCCATATCACTTGTTATCTTGCGCTTTTGATTAATTCAAGACATCGACAACTTCGATCCCTTTCTACTTTGGACAATAAAACGTAAACTTACACGCTTCCAAACGAGTCTTCTCTTCTACACAAATTCCTTCTTCTGTTCAAGACCTTTGTAAGAGAAACATCTTACTCGCCGTACTGCTCAAGTACTGGCCATGATCCATCTACTCATGCATCTTCGCTTCTAAGGTAATCTGTATTGTTCAATATATATTATTCTTTATTCAATTTACAGTAATTTAACTAATTAATTTCTTCGTCCTCCGGCCAAACCTCGCTGTAAATACTTGTCCAGCTACATGATGCAAACCTCGTGGCCGACCAACATACGCTTCCACAGGTAACTCTGTATTAATAATAATAATAATAATAATAATAATAATAATAATAATAATAATAATAATAATAATAATAATAATAATAATAATAATAATAATAATAATAATAGGGGGGTTACCTCTCCAATGTAGGGGGGTTACATTTACTCGGCCTCTGGGCCGAGTAAATGTAACCCCCCTACATTGGAGAGGTATTATTATCTGCTTACTATGAATGAAGCATGCCATATGTAGTAGAGCCGCATAGATAGATTACGGAGGAATACCTGGAAATAAGAAATAAATAATAATAATAATATTATGACAGTTATGCCAGCCATCTTGTTCTCACGAACCGATGGGTTAACACCCTGGCAACCAAGGACAAATTGAATGTTCTTGTGAATGGAGGAAATAATAATAATAATAATAATAATAATAATAATAATAATAATAATAATCTCTACATGGCATATATAGACTATCAGAAAGCGTTTGATAGTGTACCTCACTCGTGGCTGGTAGAGATTCTTAGGTTATATAGGATTGAGGAGCATCATATTAACTTTCTTAGTTACGCCATGACTAAATGGAAGACAAGTTTGTTAATGAAAACCCCTACAGAAAGTATTGATGCAGGTAAGATCAGTATTAAAAGAGGCATATTTCAGGGAGACGCTTTGAGTCCACTGTGGTTTTGTTTAGCCTTGAAACCGTTAACAACTTTGTTAAATTCCCTAAATAAGGGATGTAATTTACAACAACCTGTCGTACAAATTAGTCACCTTTGGTACATGGATGATCTCAAATTGTATGCTAGGAAAAAGAATCATCTTCGCGATCTCCTAAACTGTGTTGGCCGTTATAGTAGAGATATCCAAATGAAATTTGGATTGGAAAAATGCAAAATAAGTTGCATAGAAAAGGGACAATGGGTTGAACATCGTGGGTTCGAAGTGGAAGGCGGACAAGGACTAGTTATTGGAATGGAGAGCAACGACTATTATAAGTATCTTGGTTATTTACAGGCTAGAGGAATAGAACACAATATTGCAAAAGAATCAGCGAAAGATCAGTATTTCTCTAGGCTGCGATCGTTGTTGAAAACCAGATTGTCGGCAAGAAATATGTCCAAGGCAATAAACAGCTTTGCAACTTCCGTACTTACTTATGGATTTGGAATAATTAACTGGACTGATACTGAACTTGAAGCAATAGACATCAAGACAAGAGTAGAAGCCAGAAAATTTAGAATTCATCACCCACGTAGTGCGATCGAAAGGTTCCACCTACCAAGAAGAGAAGGGGGTAGAGGAATACCGAGTGCTTATTGCAGGCATTATACACAGGTAAATAATTTACGAGAGTACTTTCTGCAAAAGTCGAAAGAAAGTAGATTGCATAATGCGATTGCTCAAATGGACAATTTTACGCCACTCAAACTGGCTAACAATGAATTCAATCCATCCACGAGAATCTTAAGTATACCCCAACAGAAAGAGAGATGGAAAAATAAATCTTTGCATGGCAAGTATCCGTTAACAATTGGATCTGAAAATTTTGACACCTCAGCGTCGCAGGCATGGCTGTATACAGGTAACCTGTTTGCAGAAACAGAGGGATTCATAGCCGCCATCCAAGATCAAGTAATTCCAACACGTTCCTATAGGAAAAAAATTCTTAAGGAGAATTTATCTGACATTAAATGTCGTGTATGCGCAGATAAGGAAGAAACAATTGATCATTTGATGGCAGGATGCTCTGTACTTGCCCCCAAACAATATCTCGAGAGGCACAACAGGGTTGCAAAAATATTACACCAACTGCTCAGACAGAAGCACTTGTCGTATTCTGAAAATGTCCCGTATTATGAATATGAAGCACCTTCAGTTTGCGAGGACGAAAATTCTCGATTATATTGGAATCGCCAAATAATCACAGATAAAACAATTCCCAACAATATTCCAGATATAATACTGACACTGAAGAAGGACAAGATAACGTACATCATTGACATTGCTGTTCCGTTGGCAAAAAACACTGCAAGGAACTATAGTGAGAAGGTAAATAAATATTTACCTCTCAGCGACGAAATCAAGAGTATGTGGAAGATGGACAAGGTCCTAATAGTCCCAATTGTGATTGGCGCAACTGGAGAAATTCCACAGAAATTACACAAGTCCATAAATACGTTGGATCTCTACCAAAAACTTTATTTAAAAATGCAAAAAAGTGTCTTGTTAGACACGGCTGCAATAATACGTCGCGTGCTGAACTGAAATTGCAGCGCGCGAACGCGGGCAACGTGGCCGGGAGGCGAAATGACAGAACGGGTGGGGTGCTGATGTGGTCCTCTACTGGGTGGTAGCCTAGCATATGCGCTACCAAACTCTAGGGGGGTCTGCCCGTTGGGCAGGCAGGTGCCATTCCGCCTTTCCAGCAGGGGAGAGAGGAACCAAGCTACGCGGCGCAAAACACGGCGCCGCGCAATGCACACACCACTGGGGTCGGGCCCGGGCGGCAACCTTGCCAGGCTGGCGTGAACAGCACACACACGCTCGACGTGTGTGCAGTGCCCCCGCAATGGCGGAAAACGTTAAGATGGCACAAAGTGTGACCGTCGTCGACCAAAGTAGCCGCTAAGAGTGTTCCTTTGGTTGGCGATGAGCAACCCCGTGCAGGCTGCGCTTCGCGGATCTGGGCCTTGCCTCGATGGGGCGAGGGTCGGGCCGTCGAAGTACTGCATGGAAAAGTAAAGAAGTTGCCGGGAAAGGGTTGGCGGCCCTGCGCAACGGCTGGTTCTCCGATCTCTCAAAATTAGCGCGACCGGACACTAAACACATGCACGAGTGCGCTAAAATACAACACCCCTACACTTGCGCGCTCGCACAAACACAAAACCACACACCCAGAGAGGGAAGCAAGCTGTCAGCAGCGGACAACACGTAAGTTGACACCCTGAAAGTACTGGTAAGTATCTACTATAATCAATATTCATATAAAAATAATGAATGCTAGATAACTATGCCACCCATCTTGTTCGAATGAACCGATGGGGTAAGATAATGGCAACCAAGAGCGAATAGTTCTTGTGAGTGGAAGAGATAATAATAATAATAATAATAATAATAATAATAATAATAATAATAATAATAATAATAATAATAATAATAATAAACCCGCACAGGGTAGCCTAGAGCTAGGTTACTGGGGACTAGCGACCCCACGGTTTCCTGAGCTAATCTTTGGGTTGGGATAGAAGCCCCAATCAGGTACACTTGCTTCAAACACTGATTAACAAGCAAGGACTGAAACAGCGAATTGTTCATGAAACACAAATATGGCATGCTTCAGTAGAAACAATAGACTCAGGCGAAGATGATGTTGAGATACATTCATTTCAACCCACTTCGTCAACATAACAACTAAAGCGCCGGACCCTCTGGGCCGTGAAAATGAACCCCCCATACATGGTGGGAGGTGTTATTATCTGCTTACTAAGAATGAAGCATGCCATATGGAAGAGAGCTGCATAGTTATGTTACGCAAAAATACTTGGAAATAAGAAACAATAAACAACAATAATAATATTATGATACTTATGCCAGCCATCTTGTTCTCACGAACCGATGGGTTAACACACTGGCAACCAAGGACAAATTTAATGTTCTTGTGAGTGGAGGAAATAATAATAATAATAATAATAATAATAATAATAATAATAATAATAATAATAATAATAATAATAATAATAATAATAATAATAATAATAATAATAATAATAATAATAATAATAATAATAATAATAATAATAATAATAATAATAATAATAATAATAATAATAATAATAATAATAATAATAATAATAATAATAATAATAATAATAATAATAATAATAATAATAATAATAATAATAAACCCGCACAGGGTAGCCTAGAGCTAGGTTACTGGGGACTAGCGACCCCACGGTTTCCTGAGCTAATCGTTGGGTTGGGATAGAAGCCCCAATCAGGTACACTTGCTTCAAACACTGATTAACAAGCAAGGACTGAAACAGCGAATTGTTCATGAAACACAAATATGGCATGCTTCAGTAGAAACAATAGACTCAGGCGAGGATGTTGTTGAGATACATTCATTTCAACCCACTTCGTCAACATAACAACTAAGGCGCCGGACCCTCTGGGCCGTGAAAATGAAGCCCCCATACATGGTGGGAGGTGTTATTATTTGCTTACTAAGAATGAAGCATGCCATATGGAAGAGAGCTGCATAGTTATGTTACGGGAAAATACTTGGAAATAAGAAACAATAAACAACAATAATAATATTATGATACTTATGCCAGCCATCTTGTTCTCACGAACCGATGGGTTAACACACTGGCAACCAAGGACAAATTGAATGTTCTTGTGAGTGGAGGAAATAATAATAATAATAATAATAATAATAATAAGACCCGCACAGGGTAGCCTAGAGCTAGGTTACTGGGGACTAGCGACCCCACGGTTTCCTGAGCTAACCGTTGGGTTGGGATAGCAGCCCCAATCAGGTACACTTGCTCCAAACACTGATTAACAAGCAAGGACTAAAACAGCGAATTGGGCATGAAACACAAAAATGGCATGCTTCAGTAGAAACAAAAGACTCAGGCGAGGATGTTGTTGAGATACATTCATTTCAACCCACTTCGTCAACATAACAACTAAAGCGCCGGACCCTCTGGGCCGAGTAAATGTAACCCCCCCTACATGGGAGAAGTGTTATTATCTGCTTACTATGAATGAAGCATGCCATATGTAGTAGAGCCGCATAGATAGATTACGGAAGAATACCTGGAAATAAGAAATAATAAACAATAATAATGATATTATGAAAGTTATGCCAGCCATCTTGTTCTAACGAACCGATGGGTTAACAACCTGGCAACCAAGGACAAATTGAATGTTCTTGTGAATGGAGGAAATAATAATAATAATAATAATAATAATAATAATAATAATAATAATAATAATAGTAATAATAATAATAATAATAATAATAATAATAATAATAATAATAATAATAATAATAATAATAATAATAATAATAATAATAATAATAATAATAATAATAATAATAATAATAATAATAATAATAATAATAATAATAATAATAATAATAATAATAATAATAATAATAATAATAATAATAATAATAATAATAATAATAATAATAATGGGACTAGCGACCCCACGGTTTCCTGAGCTAACCGTTGGTTTGGGATAGCAGCCCCAATCAGGTACACTTGCTCCAAACACTGATTAACAAGCAAGGACTGAAACAGCAAATTGGGCATGAAACACAAATATGGCATGCTTCAGTAGAAACAAAAGACTCAAGCGAGGATGTTGTTGAGATACATTCATTTCAACCCACTTCGTCAACATAACAACTAAAGCGCCGGACCCTCTGGGCCGAGTAAATGTAACCCCCCCTACATTGGAGAGGTATTATTATCTGCTTACTATGAATGAAGCATGCCATATGTAGTAGAGCCGCATAGATAGATTACGGAGAAATACCTGGAAATAAGAAATAAATAATAATAATAATATTATGACAGTTATGCCAGCCATCTTGTTCTCACGAACCGATGGGTTAACACCCTGGCAACCAAGGACAAATTGAATGTTCTTGTGAATGGAGGAAATAATAATAATAATAAACCCGCACAGGGTAGCCTAGAGCTAGGTTACTGGGGACTAGCGACCCCACGGTTTCCTGAGCTAACCGTTGGGTTGGGATAGCAGCCCCAATCAGGTACACTTGCTCCAAACACTGATTAACAAGCAAGGACTAAAACAGCGAATTGGGCATGAAACACAAAAATGGCATGCTTCAGTAGAAACAAAAGACTCAGGCGAGGATGTTGTTGAGATACATTCATTTCAACCCACTTCGTCAACATAACAACTAAAGCGCCGGACCCTCTGGGCCGAGTAAATGTAACCCCCCCTACATGGGAGAAGTGTTATTATCTGCTTACTATGAATGAAGCATGCCATATGTAGTAGAGCCGCATAGATAGATTACGGAAGAATACCTGGAAATAAGAAATAATAAACAATAATAATGATATTATGAAAGTTATGCCAGCCATCTTGTTCTAACGAACCGATGGGTTAACAACCTGGCAACCAAGGACAAATTGAATGTTCTTGTGAATGGAGGAAATAATAATAATAATAATAATAATAATAATAATAATAATAATAATAATAATAATAATAATAATAATAATAATAATAACCCCGCACAGGGTAGCCTAGAGCTAGGTTACTGGGGACTAGCGACCCCACGGTTTCCTGAGCTAATCGTTGGGTTGGGATAGAAGCCCCAATCAGGTACACTTGCTTCAAACACTGATTAACAAGCAAGGACTGAAACAGCGAATTGTTCATGAAACACAAATATGGCATGCTTCAGTAGAAACAATAGACTCAGGCGAGGATGTTGTTGAGATACATTAATTTCAACCCACTTCGTTAACATAACAACTAAAGCGCCGGACCCTCTGGGCCGTGAAAATGAACCCCCCATACATGGTGGGAGGTGTTATTATCTGCTTACTAAGAATGAAGCATGCCATATGGAAGAGAGCTGCATAGTTATGTTACGGGAAAATACTTGGAAATAAGAAACAATAAACAACAATAATAATATTATGATACTTATGCCAGCCATCTTGTTCTCACGAACCGATGGGTTAACACACTGGCAACCAAGGACAAATTGAATGTTCTTGTGAGTGGAGGAAATAATAATAATAATAATGATTTATTTTGCCCAACAGATTAATCCAAAATAGGATAATAAAACTTTGACTATGTGACAATACAACATGCAACAATAAATAAGATAATTCATAATTAACCCATCGGTTCGTGAGAACAAGATGGCTGGCATAACTATCATAATATTATTATTATTGTTGTTTATTATTTCTTATTTCCAGATATTTTTCCGTAACCTAACTATGCAGCTCTCCTCCATATGGCATGCTTCATTCCTAGTAAGCAGATAATAACACCTCCCACCATGTAGGAGGGGGGTTTATTTTCACGGCCCATAGGGTCCGGCGCTTTAGTTATGTTGACGGAGTGGGTTGAGATGAAGGTATCTTAACAACATCCTCGCCTGCGTTCTTTGTTTCTACTGAAGCATGCCATGTTTGTGTTTCATTTCCAATTTGCTGTTTCGGTCTTTGCTGGTTAATGCTACCTGGATCCTGCTCCTCCGACCCACCACAGTATCCTTTTCATCCAGTGTTTGGAGCAAGTGTACCTCATTGGGGCTGCTAACCCAACCCAACGGTTAGCTCAGGAACCCGTGGGGTCGCTAGTCCCCAGTAACCTATCTCTAGGCTACCCTGTGCGGGTTATATAATAATAATGATTTATTTTGCCCAACAGATTAATCCAAAATAGGATAATAAAACTTTGAATATGTGACAATACAACATACAACAATACATAAATAAAATAATTCATTCCATAAGAACATAAAAACATCGTTAAATAAATTATTCGCGTTTTTTGACGAATGCACCAATGACGCACTGCACAATATATTGGCTCTTGGTGTTGAAAGCACAAAAGATGGGGAGTGTCTAGCAGCAATGTAAATTCACTCGCTCTAACAGCGATGCTGAGTCGATGCGGTTATTCAGGAGATTCGCCACCAGCAATGCGCTCTTGCTTAGTCTTCGTACCGCTAGCAATTCCAATCCATGCCCCACAAGCAAATCCTCGTAGTCTATATTGCGTTCTGGATAGACCCCATCCAGCCTGTAACTTAAGTATTTCATAAATTTACGCTGAGCGCGTTCAATTTGATTCACGTGTAGGTCATAGATTGGGTACCGACTAATAGACGCACATTCCACCTTACTGACTACATATGCTAAATATAGAGATTTAATGGTACCAATATTAGTGAAATTTCGGGACATTCTGATAATAAAACCCAGAGACTTAACAGCAGATCCGGTGACGTTTGAGAGATGATCGTTGAAAGTCAACTTACTCCAAGAGCTCTTGTTGTGGAACTACGTATCTCTATAAGAGAATTATCACCGTAATGGAGTTCGTGAAATCTATTTTCATTGTGAAAGTTACAACACAACATTTTAAAATGTTTAAATTAAATGTATTCATGCGACACCAACTGTGGACAGTAGCCAAGTTCTTTAGCAAAAAGTCCACATCAGTTATGTTTGTAATGGTGTGATTTATTTTAAGATCATCTGCATAAGCCAATACATTGCAGTCAAGTGACGCTATTAGGTCATTAATAAATATATTAAACATAAGCGGGCCTAAGTTGGAACCTTGAGGAACTCCAGAAGTCGGGTAAAAAAATTTTGACTTATAGCCGTTGTAACTAATATAGTTGGCTCTATCCATCATAGATGACTTCATAAACCTGAGTAGGGAATCGTTGAACCCAAAAGCTGAGAGTTTTTGTAAGAGTAAAATATGGTCGATGGTATCAAATGCGCGACTGAAGTCCGTATAAATAACATCTAATTGACTACATCGTCTAAAGCTTCGGCTATATCTTGGGTTATGCAGCACAAGTTTGTTAGGGTTGAGCGATTTTTCAAAAATCAATGCTGTGAAGGAGAAATAAAGGGCAGACATTTGAACGAGATGATTTTGTGCAGGACGCATTCAAATGTAATGTTCTATACAGAGATTATTTTATGTTAATCACAATTAATTCATATTTAATTTACTGCCTGATTTAATGTTCTTTTCAGTCTACTTTTTTGTGTTAATTTATATTACTTATTTGCCGCTTCTTGTATATATTGCTTTTATTTAATTAGTTTAAAATATAATAAAATCCATTTCTTATGTAAATATTAAATACAAACTTTAAGGACAACATTGTTGTGTTTTATTTAGTTCACAAGTTGTAACATATTTATTTATGCACACATTATACACGTCCTGGACCTTTGATGCATCTCCATCACCACCAATTATTTATTTTAAATAATTTCCTTTATTGTTAGCACGCCGCCACAACCCAACCAGAGCAGCGTGTTAGTAATACTATTAACACCTATACTATAGGTGTGACCAGGGGTTGGCAACCTTTCTGGTGTTAAGAGCCATTTTTCCCGATTTGGTCAATTATTTTTTAGATCAAATTATATAACTGTTATCTGATGTGAAGCATGTATTTATTGCGATACCAAAACGTCTTATTTTACCTACTAACAGGACATATAATTTAGAATATTAAAGAAAACGGATACACTTTTTATAACTGATTAAACTAAACCTAATAGTAAAAACCTAATTTCATTAGGTTATATATCTTTACTTAAAATACAAATTTAAAGTCAAAAATAATAGATATGCAAATATGTAATATTCGTGAGATTTTTGGGACTGAGTAGAGGCACAAAGTTGTTCCAACTTGGGTGAATATTCCGAAGTATTTTACTTTATGCAACTTTTGAGGCTTTCGTCTATAGGTGTTCTTCTTAATTTGTTTTTAATAATGGTCGTATTTGAAAATAATTTTTCACAATAGTAAGTAGATCCGAAAGTTGTCAAGATGCCAAATGCATAAGAAAAAATACCATTAAACTACTCAAGAGTCCTACACCAAACTGGTGATCACTTATAGCTTTGGAATATTGCAGTAGACCTCAATTGAACTGCACTCACTAAATCGGAGTATTCAGTACCATTTACAAATATCGGTGCCACTACCTAAAAAGCTCGATCGAGAAGTTCCATTTAGCTAAAGACTTAGATAGGAGAGGAATAATTAACATTCACAACCTCCATTATCGATAGATATGTCACCTTTGATCTTTGCGAGAAAGGCCAACTTTTCTTTCTTATTTAGTTCATTCATCTACATTGGGATTTATTATTTAATTCGGTTTAATAGGGATGTAATGTCAAACCATCTGACTAAAGGCAGGATCGCCATGTAATATCAGAAGTGGCTGATCGGATCGCCATATAATGTCAGAAGATGGGATTGCAGGATCGCCACGTAATGCCACCTAGTCCCGGAGGTAACATCGTTGCCGAGGCAGTTCCATTTAGACATCGGTTTTAACAGTAGTATAAATAATATGCATGAGAACGACTAAATAATAACATTTAATTGAATAACGATAATAACAACAATAAATACTACATTGCAATATGATGCACTAGACTGGTAGACTGGCTCTGACTGTGGAGACTTCTTAGTCTCTCGTTTATATATCATCTGTGAGTACTACTAGCTTAGTGACTTGGTCACAAAACGTTAAACAATATGGTGGATGATAACTAGGAAGGTCGTCTTTGAATAAGTAGAACATTGGATGTTTATGAATAAATGAACTGGTTTAGTTATTACAAGGAGTTAACTAGGTCTATAATATTATTTTTATTATTTATTGGTGCAATGACGATATTTATAGCAGGATTAGGAGCTAATTTTGAATTTGAATTTAAAAAAATATTGCTTTGTCTGTTTTAAGTTAATTAAAATAATCTACACACAGTAATGGCAATATTAGATAAGAGCCATATACTCCTAAAATTAGCTGAAGTAACTTATGAAGCAGCCACACAAATCCAATCTATCACAGATACCGGAAGAGCCGACTTAACGTCACAAAATTCTGTTCTTGATATCGATACGAACAAAGAAATCTCTCAAACTGCAATTTTAATTTTACTAGCTAGTAAAAGAAAAATTTGAATATCTTCAGTGGTTCTTCCTACTGAAGAATACACCTGTTTCAAAAAATTAATAAGTATACTAATAAATTCATTAGCTATCGTATTAGTCCCCCTTCATACCCGTTCTACAAGTAGCAGAAGTCTTTTTGGGGTTTTATGTCATAGAACGTGAAATTATGCAAAATAAGTTTTCTTTTATAATAGAGTGATAAGAGTGTTGATTTCTGACTAAGCAAAACCCCTAGCAGATCCATCTTTCTTGAATACATCATTTTATGATTGTTTGTCTACATGTTCCCAATTCTGGTATCATCTTTAAGTTTGATTTGTGTATGATATACATTTTCGATGATATTCACTAATTGAAATGACATGTACGTATCACAAAGATCTTTCTTTGATTTACACAATATTAGTTTAAGTATAGTGACCAAGATATATATGAGTAATGCCTACGTACAAAAAATCGCGGTCAAATGTTCACGTGGTAACAACAAAATATTTTTCTTTATTTGTGTCCGGCCCTGTCGCAAGTAAATATACGGGCGACAATACAGGCCTCCACCTCTTATTCATCAGTAATTCTCTTTACCGATTAATTATATTGTTTTATCGGTATTTGCTAGTACCACCACAAATTTAAAGAAACAAAAATTGTATGTAAATAATTCCATACAAATAATTAAAAAAACAGCTATCTACCCAATTGGACACGCTACATAAAGCTTTTTGTTTTATGATGTTCTTTATTTTATTATATACATAATAATTTTACTTTTACAAGAAGTCTAACGTTCAAACTATTTAGTTTTAATCACATTTTAATTAATGCGACATAGGTTTGTCGACATATTCGACGTAAAGACTATTATCGATATTCACAAAAAGAAAACATCGTAATAAATCGTTTTGATACGAAAATACATTTACTATTTTCATGTATAGGAATTTATGTTAAACGTATCATCTAGCAAATGTTTAGAAATTTCAACGATTTTCTTTTTGCAGGTCAATTAACTTGAATTACAGCTGTATTTAATATATAAATTTGGTAATTTTTGATGAATTACAAAGGAGAAATTTGTTTTTGATTTTCAGTTGGACATTTATACGTATTCTTCAGATTCGCATTGCTTGGACTCTATACGGCAATGACCCTGTATAGAGAAAGTTTACTTTTTTCAAATTCTTTATGAGAAGTTTTATTGATAATTGATAATGCGCCTCCATCTTTGGTAAAGATTTGAAGAATATTCGAAGCAGTTTTAGACTTTTATTGACATCAGCATTCTGTTGCTTTTGCACAGCATTCTCTACGATTCTTGGTCCATTTTTATAACCCATTCCTTTGCCCCTAGTGTATTCAAAAACTTTGTCAGAATTATCAAATGTCAAAAACGTATTATTTTGATTACCCTAGCGCCTTTTATCGAAAGCGTTGCCATCAAACGAACCTCGTGTAATATAAACTGTCTATTATTCATTTTAAATATAAAATAGACAAGAATTTTAATACATATAGCTTGAATCATCTCTTCTATTATGAATATAATTGATAAATGAACGCCTGGATTCGAAAAGTTTTTATTCATGGAATTTTTATTTGTTCATATTTAATTAAATTTGAGTTAATTTATAACATATTTACATATTAAATAAATGTTCTTTTGCTTTATATTTTTATATATATCAAAACGTTAACAAATAATTTTACTTAACTACAGGAGTTCGTTCAGTGTTACAAATACAAACTATCATTTCATTATGGTTCACACCTCGTACAAAGTAAGTTCATCGAAAAGCTGCGGGCAACGTCCTAACAAAGTTTCGAAAATTAGATTTTCTGTGAAAACACCAAACTTCATCCAACAATGTTATCCGGAACACGTTAATTTTGAAAAGCCACTCTTTAAGAAATGCTTTTATATAAATTGGTCGCCATTAGCATATAACAAACTGCATAAATTGTATTCATAATTTTTTCTAACAAATTCATTATATTATACTCTTTTTATTTTACGTTTTAATTACGTTTCGCTTTATATAGATGCAATTTTTATCAGATATTTTTGTTGTTTTCGTTGTAATGTTTATTTCTCTCATTCTACAGACGGAAGCAGTCTTAAATTTACTGCTTCTGGTAGTCTAACTTATCGGAACAGCGGTAATAAAACACTCGTTTGTTACCGGCAGCAGATTTTTCTTAATCTTGTCCGAATCCATTACGTTCTAGCCTGATTTTCGCTTTCTTTTTCTGTTGTATGGAATTAAGATAGATTACTAATAACACGAATACTCTAGTAACGAATACTTTTAATTAATAGTGAACATCATACGTTATGGTTTTGATTAATAGTTATTTATACAACATATTATGTGTAGATAAAACGTTGAAATATGCACAGAAAAAGATAAAAGAAGTATGTATCTATATTTGATACGTGTTTTGAGGTGTCTTGAGGGGTAAGTTTAACGACAAAAGAAACATAAGTCACATACAATGTTAGTTGTGTGTAATAACAGAAAAAAGGGGTAAAACTGAGTAATGAATAGAGTGGACCAATTCGGAGCGAAAGCAGAGGCGTGACTAACGAATTAGTTCCCGCGTGCCCCATCGCACATACGATTACTTAGTATGTTGTTCACGGTCATCGTGTGTACACGTATAATAGCAGCAGGAAAGTGTATTCTGTGTATTTAATAATGTTGAAGAAGCGTACAGTAAAAAAACCGCTATCATCAAAATTAGTCAATAGGTTTATTGAGAACCATCCTAGTTTATCTTACAATGGGGTAAATGTAAAATGTTTAGTGTGCAATATATATATAAACCATTTAACAAAATCAAATTTGCAACGCCACGTGCATAGCGCAAGACATAAAGATAGAGGCACTGGTGCCGATATAAAATACGAAGTGTTCTTATTTGATTTGTGTACAATGATGAGAAATAACTTTGGAGACGCACCTTATGTTAACAATATTTCATCGCGCTTCTCCAGATTTTCAAGACACGGAAAACGCATAAGACGGTAAGTTTTTTTTAATCATCTAATTACATACATTTTAAATTTTGTTTTTTTATACGTATCATCGAGAACGTTTCATAATCTAGAAAAACCGTCTTACATTTTTTTTGTATCTAACATAATAACAGCACCGTTCGTGATAGTATATCTCTAGATATTAATAATGTTTCGCATGCGGGAACCAATTCGTTAGTCACGCCTCTGCTTTCGCTCCGAATTGGTCCACTCTAGTAATGAGTAATGCCTTCAAACAAAAAAAATCCAAGCGGTCCAATGTTCACGTAATAACGAGAAAATGTTTTTTCTTTATTCGAGTCCAGCCCCGTTGTAGGTAAATATACGGGCGGCAATACGGGCTTCCACCTCAAATTCGTCAGTAATTCTCTTTACCGATTAATTATATGTTTTATCGTTATTTGTCAATACCACGCACAAATTTAAAGGCAAAAAATTATAAATAAATAATTCCATATAAATAATTAAAAACCAGCTATCTATCCCATTGAGCACGCTACATGAAGCTTTTTCTTTTATTATAAACATAATAATTTTACTTTTAAAAGAAGTTACTATTTAGTTTTAATTACATTTTAATTAATGCGACATAGGTTTGTAAACATATTTGACGTAAAGGCTATTATTGATATCCACAAAAAAACACTACATGTGCGACCAAATATGTTAGAAAACAACAAAATTCATTATCTATGAATAGGACCTTATTGTTAAAAGTATTATCCGTAATTCTGTCGATTTTTTTTTGCCGGTCAATGAACTTGAATTACTGCTGTATTTCGGTATATATAGACTAAACAGAGACATGTGCCGATTTTAACTACATTTTGGATCTAAAAATTTGGAAATTTTTTTTGAATTACAAATAAATTTCCTTTTTGGTTTTCAGTTAGACTTTATACGTATTCTTCAGATTCGCATAGTTTGGGCAAAATTCAGAGGTATACTACCACGTCTGTTCTTTTTCTGCTCAGCTGGACATACTGGATTGATACATGCGTTAGTAGCGGTTTTGTTGAAATCAAAATTTATTAATTTCTCCAAAAAACAAATTATCTGAACTAATTGAAAATATTTTCCTCCATTATTTATGATTGCCTCTTAACTCATGGAAGCTTTTGCTGGCATGCCTCTCTCTGCCGGCAGATGTCTTTAGATGCTTTCTAATGTCATCTGACGTAGAAGCTGCAATGCAAGCATTTTGTGTGTTTCTTCTCCTCGTACACTGACGAGAACTCGGATGAGTTCGAAACACGTGTCTGTACTATGTCCCATCTATGCGAGATAAGTATGCGTTTTGTATATCATCCATATGTACATGCTGCTGTGTAATTCTCTTTGGTAAGAAAATAAAAATTAGATTTAATAACGTATAAATAAATTAAATATAACTAGAGCAAAAACAAATTAAAAAGAAATCAACTGAGGTTGTGTATTTTAAATGCAGCTCGTATATTATATATTAATGTAGTACTGAAAATTTAGATGTATATTTCCAAGAATTGAGTTAAGTAACGTTATGTCAATAAATTATAGGTTAATTAGATTATTAAACACTTAGAATGTAAGTAAAGTAATAAAACGTGCTATACACACCAGAAATATCATAAAAGGATATTAAATAATCTTTTCTTTGTACAGCAATAACGTTAGTAACCATATTTAATTTCAATTCATTATGTCAAAATGGATGCATTAACATAAGACGTCCAAGGAATTTTAAAATCAGAAAATTAATTATATAAGTCATATAAGTGGGAAATCTGAACCAGTAAAATCTAAAACAACAAAAATATTAGTAACAAGAAGTAAACAAACATTGTAAAATACAGATAAAGCAATTAATGCAGTAATAGTGCCATGTAAACAAAAGCATATTAAAAGACGCATGCTCAATGAATGCATCGGAGGGACGTGTGAATGGAAGTAAAGGACAAGACGACACCATATGAACAAACCCAAGGATGAAAGAGAAAGAAAATACTACGGGAGAATGAAGATACCACGTAGACATGGATTCCGGGTAAAAGTTGCAGGCTTGAGTGCGAAATTTAAGCTGTTCAGGGAAGAACGAGACTAAGAGTTCACTATTCTACAATAAAATTTACAAATAATAAAATTACAACAAAAAGAAAAAATATATAAGCAGGGAAACATGGAAGAGAAGGAAGAGGAGAGATGGAAAAATTAAAAATTACCCACGATCAATAAAAATACATAGGGGTGAAAATATTAAATAACTATAAAAAAGCAGAAATAAATGATTTGGAGTAGGAACAAAATTCTAAGAAGAAAGGAACGCTGGGTATAAAAGCGAAAATCACTGCAAAATGAAGAGATTCACCAATATAAATTCGACGTTCACTAAGATTCACTGATTTATTGCGCTACTTTCATTTCAAATTTTTATTTTTGATATCAATAATCTCTAAAATTTTGAGCTTGTTGGCACTCTATTTAGTTGAGAATAAATAAAAGTTTAATTTCATTTTAATCCTTAATATAGTTATCATTATTATTCTCATCATTATTATCGAAGTTTAATAATATAGGAGGAGTTCAAAAACTTTTAACGATTAAATTTTGAGTAACTAAAACTTTATGCATGAAATGAAAAAATGAAAATGTTTAAGTAAATATTTTGTGAGGATGCTTTAGGCCGGACGCAAACTTAGTGAGTGGTACAACCGTTTTAAAAATGGACGTGTGTCGGTTGATGATGATGAGCGTTCCGGTCGTCCATCGACGGAAACGCGCCACAGAATGTGGCGAAAGAGATTGCTGCCATCCTGCAAGACTGAACGAGAACTTGTCGTACGGCGTTTGTCAGTGTATTCTGTCCAGCGAACTCAGCATGTGGCGTATTGCTGCGAAGTTTAGGGCAAGGCTATTCAGCATTGAATGAAAACGGCATTGTGTTCATGTGACGAATCATGGGTGTACAGGTATGATTCCGAAACAAAGAAGCAGTCATCGCGGTGGACAAAATGGAAGAAAGCACTGGGAGTTAAAGCAATGTCAAGTCAATGTTGATTTACTTCTTTTACGCTGGTACCTTACACATATAATTTCTCCCACCAGGTGAAACAGTTAATGGATTATTTTATTGCAATGTTCTTCGGCGACTAAGAGAAAACATTCGACGAATGTCAATTCGTGGGTCCCACACCACGACAATTCACCAACCCACATATCACTTGTTGTGTGTCAATTTTTTAGCCCCAGCGAAAACAACAGTACTATCCCACCTTCATTACTCCCAAGTCTTACTCCTTGTGACTTCTTCCAGTTTTCGAAGTTGAAACTGAAGCTTAAGGGGCGTTGTTTTGAGACGATGGAGGAGATCCAGACCGGATCGTAGGCAGTGTTGAACACGTTACCGCCCAAAAACTTTCAGCACTGCTTCTAGTCATGGACAAGCAGCTGGGATAGGTGTATTCTTGCAGAAGGTGACTACTTTGATGGGGATGGTAGTGAACAAGTGTAAGAACAATTTATAGTTTTTTTCACATTCCGGAAGTTTCTGGGTAGCACCTCGTATATTGAATTTAATTAAAATGTAATTATATTTTAGAAATTTACTGCATTTCATATATAATATTTTTTATAACGTTTCGATCAATATTTATTTGATTAAAATTTTGATTAAACTTTATTATATAATCCAGGGGTGCCCAAACGGTCGATGGCGAGAGCTTTTGGAGTCGATCGCGAAAAAATAAAAACAAATCAGAAATTCGATTTCTCTCGAAAGTCAACTCTAGGTCGTCTCTGTCTCTCATTGGAATTTGCTAGACTCCCGAGACAATTCAACTGCGCAACGTTCGGCGACCCTTCCCGATTCTTCTCGAATTAGTCGGATTCATGTGAAAATCGGCGACGACGCGACACAATGCCAATCATAACTGAATATCTAAACTACACGTAATATTTGAAAGGCAAAATGAGTAGGCCGAAAAAAGTGAAACGTACTATTTTAATAACGATTGAGAGGAAGTTTTTTTGGTTATTATGGTCAAAGATAAGTGTATTTGCCTCTTTTGTCGATCGTCAGAGGCATTGCCCAAACGTGGGAACTTAAAAAGGCATTCTAAAACTATGCATAAAAACTATAAAACTAAAAAATACAGAGTGTAACATTGTGATAAACATATGATATAAATTAAGAAAAAAAACAATATTAATATAAATATTAATTTTATTCAACATTTACGCTGTCTTCAGAATTAGAATTACTTTCATTGATTATAAATGGCAATATGTCTTGCCCACCATTTTTGAATTTCCGTTTGGCAATTAGGAGTTACTTGGTTTAATGCCTCTTTCCATAATTTAACACATTCTTCTTCTTTCCTACCATATTTTCCTATTTAATTTTTGTAATATATTTTTATTATACCCCATATAAGTTCTATGGGGTTAAATATATATTGGTAGGGTGGAAGTCAAACAACCACATGCCCATATTTTTCTGTTAATTCATCAACTTCAAATATAGTTGATGGTTTATACCTTTACGTAAAGATATAAATGAAATTATTGAATAAAATAATTAAATATATATATGTACTAACCGTTCAACTAAATCCATTAATTGTATTTTTAAGGCTGTTTTGTTATAACCAATATTATTTTTATTGGTCAGCCATTTTTTAATATAATTTTTATTAGAAGATGATGAACTTTTATTTTTAATAGTACTCTGCTAACTGGCATTATCTAAAACAATTGTGGAGAGTTCTTCTAAATTAATATATCGTTAAAACGTTTATAATATAAATAATAGAAAATATGACCTGTCGAACAGCAGAAAGCGGGATTAGTGGCCCATTATTATCGCGTTCTATTTCGAAATACTCTATTAATGATTTCGTTCGCTTGTTTTCCTAACGGTTTAGGCATGATTTAGTTGTGAAAATAACTGATCTTATACAGTGTGGTCATAAAGTTTGCAACCAAGCTTATAACCGCATTATTTTACATTTTTAGGAAAAACGCTCGGACAGGTAAATTTTCTTTTTTAAAACGCCATCTTTTGACATACAATTTTTTTCTATGACGTCATTGGTTTTCGAGTGATGACGTTATCAACACTTTCTTTAAATGGCAACCATATTATTTTTTTCTCGTTTTTGGTAGATCTTTATATCCACCAAATAGTGATATAAAACAATTGGTATGTTGCATCACAATTTTAAATTTTAAAATTATATAAATTTTGAAAAAAATACCAAAAATTTTATTTTTGCACAAAATTAAAATTAAATTAAAAAACATACATCTGAACTTAAATTTATTGTAACAGTTAACGTAAATTTTCAAAATGGACCCCACCAACCAACTGACATTGTCCCAGCCGAGTGTAAATGCTTTGCGATCAATAATAATCTGCGTTATTCGCTCCAGGTCAAAAGAAATTCGTCTTCCCAATCGGCCAATTACTAATTAAAAAATCTTATTTAACATTAAATAGTTTCACAAAAAAGGGCCAAAGAAGTTTAATTTATTTAAAAAATTGACATGATGTGGCAGACCATTTCTTAATTAAAATTATCGCCCAAAAATTGAAGATTTCAAAAACTAATTAAGCTTACAAAATTTACTGAAATATGTAAGTAAGTTTTTTTCACACTTCTGTCTTGTGTGAGGACTTAAATATTCTTCTTGAACAAACCGGATCGTCAAAAGCACATGTACTCATGTTACTATGCAAAAAAATTACAAAAATAAAAACACGCACTTTTTTGCAAGATATTTCTTTATGACATTCTTGCTTCTTTTTATACAATTTATGTACAAAAATTTTAGTTTGAAATTGTTTCTATGGCGACAACATTGTTGAATTATTTACTTCTATTTTTGACGTTAAATTTTTGAGATATTGCGTAAAAATTGTTCATTTTCGGTAATATCAAAAAATGGCACATTTATCTGAGCGAGAAAGAATCGAAATTTTAATTATGGTTGGGTATGGGGACAGACAAAGAACGCATGCAGAAGCATGCGAATTGTTTAACCATGAACACCCTGATAGACCAATTACCAGGTCTACGGTGACAAAACTAGTTGCAAAGTTTACCGAAACTGGATCCGTAAAAGATCGACCACGGCAAGGTAGACCTCAAGTAGGAGAAGATGTGAAATTAAATGCGCTTCTAGAAGCAGAAGAAAGGCATCATTTTTCCACCAGACAACTTGCGTTAGCCAATCAGGTGGCTCACTCATTTGTCGTCAACTTATTTAAAAAAGAACACTATCGTCCTTACAAAGTTCAACTTGTACAGGAATTACATGAGGATGACGAAGATCGTCGACTGCAGTTCTGTGAAGACGTAATGTTACGTTGTAACCAAAATCCAAATTTCTTGGAAAACATCGTCTTCTCAGATGAAGCTACGTTCTGCCTAAATGGATCTGTTTACGGCCATAATTGCAGATATTGGTCGCAGAACAATCCGCATTGGACTCAAGCGTGTCATACTCAGCGCAGAGGAAAAGTTAACGAATGGGTTGGAATGATTGGACGACGCATTTTAGGAGAAAGACTAGGATTATTAGGTTTTATTGTAATTGTTCCCAAGTCACTGTTTATCACGTGTCTCATCTGTTATCGTGAAAGACCTATACAAGTATAATATAGTTTTATAATATATAAATAATTGCAATAAATCATTTTCATAAATCTGTATTTTTTTATTGTAACAAGGCTACTCCTAGTAGTCTGTAGTCATACTAGTCGATCGCTTGTCACCTAAATGTTTTGTGGTAGATCGCAATCCCTAAAAGTCTGAGCACCCCTGATATAATCTGAAAAAAAAACAATAATTGAAAAATAAATAAGTTTATTAATTAATAAAGGTAGTTCAAACAAACTGTAAAGTATAGTTTGTATGCAAATTCCTATTAATTTTTTTTACTTGAAAAGAGAAACCCTGAGTTTTACAATATATTTAATCATAATATTTTTAAGAATTAAGAAATACTGAAAAAACAAGCCTATCAACGCGAGGACACGTACAGACGACCGTTTCGTTCTAATTGGAACTTCTCAATGTACGGCATTCCCTTTCGATGACGACCTTGCTTTTTCATTTCTATACTTTCTGTATATATAGTTAACATTTGGAATTTACTGCAAGTGAGAATTAATGAATATTAAATCACATTCTTACATGTAATACATGTTAAATAAGTCGACATTTACATGTAAGAATGTGATTTAATATTCATTAATTCTCACTTGCAGTAAATTCCAAATGTTAACCATAATATTTTTGACTACCAACGTGGTGCTGCTACTTGATTTCATATTATTTTGGGCACTGCAACATGGGCAAATTAATAATTGAATTTGCTATAAGCGAAATTTATTAATATACAGGGTGTTAATTAATGTCGGGGAGATATTACACAGAGAGATTCCTCGTCTGATTCTAACACGGAAGTCTCCTATAAAGTTATGGTCTAAATTGCTTCCTTTTTAAAATACAGTGTTTTTTTTACCTAACAATTTTAAAATTACAGAATCAAAATTTGACGTAGTGTATAACAACAATTTATTAAATTAAAAATTAAATTGTAGTAGTGCAATAATTAATTATTATTAATAACAATGATAATTAACGAAAATCTTAAATAAAGAAAGATGAAGATGCATACAAAGTTCAAAACAAAAATGATGAAAGATGTTGAAAGATGTTCTCCTCATAGATTGACGAACCCTTAAAATATTCCTGGGGTGTTTTGAATAGTCAGGGATCAAGCTACGATTCTATTTCTTAGCTCTTCTTCTATGTTTATTGGTGTGTTGTAAGCCAAAAACGATCGCTGAATATTCTGTTCAAAAACCGGCGGACTTCGATACTAAAATGTGCAGGTGCCCCGTTGTGCATAAACCAGCCTTCATTTCTCATGTTTAGTGGGATATTGTCAAGGAGATGCTCTTCAAGAAATTCAAGATACAATAGTCCGTTGAGTCTTCTTGGCAGGGAAAATCGCCCTATTAAAACATCTCCCATTATGCCAGCCCACACATTCACAGAAAATTGGTCTTGGTAATTTTGTTCACTTATTGCGTGTGGATTTTCTTCAGCCCACAAATAGTTATTGTGGAAATTCCGGATAGAATCTCTTGAAAAATTTGCTTCGTCAAAAAGTAATACTTGTTGATCGAATAAGGGATTTTCAAGCAACATTTGTAAAAACCACCCACAAAAGTGTAGACGTAATTGAAAATCACGGGGAAGAGGAGCCTGTACCCTTTGAATATTGTACGGATATAATAAATAATCTTTTAAGATTTACCATACAAGAACATGCGTGATTGCCAATACTGACGTTATATTTCTTGTACTCGTACTAAGAGCATTCAACAGCATTCAAAACTGCTTCCCCAATTCCCGGAATCCTGATATCTTCAGGTGCTCCTGCTGGATGGTTCGCTCGGTTCAAAGTTCCAGTTTCACATAGATGATGGTGAACTCGTGAAAATGTCTTACTATTAGGTATTACACTATTGAGATAATGCTGTTGATACAACCTTCTGGCTTCGTAAGTATGTATTGCCATTTGCAAGTCCATACATAAAATGTATGTCTGCATATTCTTCATTTGTAAAATTGACCATAATAACTCCAACTGAAAACCAATTCAAACCAAACGTCAAAACAATATGTTAAATATCATTCAAAGATACAATCAATCAAAACCATTTTGATACTGTAATTTTAAAATTGTTGTGCACTTTATAGGAACTTGTTAGGCAGCGCGTCAAAGTTTGATTCTGTAATTTTAAAATTGTTGGTTACAAAAAGCACTGTATTTCAAGAGGGAAGCATTTTAGGCCATAACTTTATAAGAACTTTTCGTGTTAGAATCAAACGAGGAATCTCTCGGTGTAATATCTCCCCGACATTAATTAACAGCCTGTATATGATATTTCTCATACCGAAACATATTTTACTTTCATGTGCTTAAATATTTATAATAAGAAGAACTTTACATTAAGTAAGAACGAGGCATAAAGAACATTTTTACGATAATGGATGTGTGAGTGCTTGAGAAAACAACATAAGTGTATAATACGAAGTAAAGCATAAACCTATGTAATGCTTACAATTAAGTTTTAATTAAGCTTCGGAGCTTAGAAGACGACCTAAGACAATGGCACTGAAGACAAATACAGTAATTATTGATAGAAATAAAGACATAACGGTTAAGTGTGTAAATACACACATATGTGTTAGTAATACAAGTAGCGCCAAACTTCTGTATGAATTGTACTTACATGTAGGTACTAACAATGAGTAAGTACATTACACTATAAGAATAAATCGATGCATATAAGTACTATATACGTATAGACAACATTCAAAGGTCCCAAATTTAATATTCATGGTGCATTAAATAACATATCGGATTTGGTTAGAATTTCTAATGAAACCTAATGCAATTAGTCACTTTCCCGATGCGTTAGGTAATCGAATTTTAATCGCGTTCAATAATACCGCCGCAACTTGCACACACAATGTCGAAGTCAAAATGGATTCATTACTGGACCGTTTTCTTTGTTTGCACCTATATTAGGAACGTGGTCATTGTATTTATAAAGTATTCGTCGAGCAGCATACATATTTAGAACAAGTTGTTCCGGGAACAACAGCTGTTTAGTAAATAATGTTAGCGTATAACTTTGACATTGTGGAGTTTCTGATTTGGTAATTTCACGGAACAAAGAAAATTTCATGTTTTTTGTTTCTAATAAAAAGAGTGATTTAAGAAAGGATTGGTTTTCCAAGGCTTTGTATAGTTAATAAATTTAGTCGACCTTTAAAATAATCCGTATTGCTATTCTGTTTGGTATTACTGTTTTAATATTTATTATAGAAATACATAAATGAACGTAAGAATTTTAAAATTTTATTTAACTAAAAATAGAATAAGTATACATCGTTCAGGTTTTTTATACGAAACTAAAACTGAATTAACCACTTAAAACACCGCGACATGTCCCACATGTCGGAGCTTTACTAGCAAACTTGAAAATTGATGTGTTAGACATAGCCATTAACAACTTTTATTGTTTTGTTTCTTGTATTGGATGTAATTATACTCTCGTTAAAATCTGTATGCTGTAAAGTATAGCTAGTTAAAGTCTTCTCCGTATGGCAGATGTTTTTGTTTCATAATCGACTTTTTGTAACTTTTCGAAATAGTTACATATTCTGTATTTTATAAAAATATATTCTTATCTCTTCGACAGCAGCACTTATCTCAAGTAGCTCTATTAATTATTAATCATGCCTATTTCTCGCAATATATATAGTTTATTTACAAATTTATGTCTCCATCTATTCTCCAAAAAATAAGCGAAAGACGCAACATGGAAATCTCATGCGAAAAAATAAATTCAATAGCATTTAGAGCCTTTAGATCCGGTTAAGATAAGAATAAAAAATAAGGTGGCGGAGCTAGTGAAATATTTGAAATATTTAAGCTGTATTTAATATAAGATTATAACAGAGACATCAAACAAAAACTAAATTCAGTGCAATATGTGCAACAATAAATTGGCATTTGAAGTAAAAATACTGCCGATTATATACAGGAGCAAAATCTGGACGGCAACGAGGAAAGATGAAAGAAGAATATAAACAGAAGAAATGAAGCTGCTTAGAAGAGTGAAAAGATGTACTAGATTGGACAGAATCATAAACAAAATGGAAGGAATATGTACAACTCATGTACGAAGATAAAATACCTTTAATCTTAAGATGCATAAACCGGGCCTAATATTTGATTGCTTATAATTGGTATTAAATTTTCTTAAATTAACTCAGTGTTCTGGTACGGTCTAAACAGGTATTTAATCAACTATTTCTCAGGTCGAGTGATTTTTATTTATTTTCTTTTAATTAGAAAATGTATCATCAGTATCCCACAAGCAATTTTTTATATTAACGTGTCTCAGCTTGTTATAGCTGGCGCGTGTTTGTCACGAATCTTCATATTTGTAAAGTTGGAACCCGCATTATTACGGGATGTACGAGGCGTGTTTTTAAAGCAAGTCCCGTTTCAAAATATAAAAAAAACTAGGGAACTTTTTATAACAATTTTATTTTTACATTACATTACTCGACACAGTTTTCTTAATGTCTCACAGAAATTTTCAGAATTTATTGTTTCACCACGAGGCAAAAAGTCGACAAGCAACACACCCTTCCAATCCCAAAACACGGTACACATGATTTTCTTGGCTGAAATTGTCTGTTTGAATTTCACTTGGGTGATGTTGAATGTCACCATTCTATGGATTGCTGCTTTGATTCCGGCGTTAAGTAGGCCACCCACGTTTCATCGTCTGTGATAATTTGGTTTAAAAAATCATCACCTTCGGCAGCATAACGCTCAAGGAACGTCAAAGCGCTACCTAAACGCTTGGTTTTGTGCTCCTCCGTCAACATTTTTGGTACCTATCTTTGAGCACAGTTTCCGATAATGTAAGCGTTCGGTCACAATTTCATACAGAACACTTCTTCAAACTTGAGAAAATTTCTGAGATAACGAAGAGATCTTTTCACCGTTTCGTCAACATTTTGTATCAAATCGTCAGTAATAACAGAAGGTCGCCCAGTCCGTCATGAACATCGTTGCGGTCATCTTTAAAAGCTCTAACCCACTTCCTACCATTCCATCACTCATAATGTTTTCTCCATACACTTCACTAATCTGGCGATGAATTTCAGCTGCTTTCACGCCCTTAGCACTAAGAAAGCGGATAACAGCGCGTACTTCACAGTAGGCGGGATTCTCAATCGCCGGAGGCATTTTAAACACGCACAAAACAGTGTAAACACGGTCGATTGTTGCCGTAATGCCGTTTGTGGCTTTTCAATAGATGAAGGATCACAATGCGTATGCGCCAACTGCCGATAGTAGCGCTGCAGCAGCGGAATTTCAAAACGGTACTTATAAATACCCATGCAGTATACTTTGTTACTCCGTTGAAACGCCAGCTGCATTAAGTGACGTTTTAATACAAAATCAATGATGGCATCGAAAAAGTCTGTAAAGTGGTGATCTGAAGTTCGAGGAAACGTTGTTGCAATGAGCAAATGGGGTATTTCCGCAAGGGAACTTTTTTCTGATAAATTTGCTAATCTCATATATCTAGACACGATGTCCACATTTCTAAATACGAAAGTTTATTAGATTCGACGATAAAAGAACTCGAAAAACACATTTAGAAACCGATAAATTAGTACTGGTATCTTACACCTGGAATCTGTTTATTCAACAATGGAAAACATGCATCATTCCAGATTACAATGTAACAATTGATGAACTTATTGGCAGAAACTTTTTGCACAATTTTTTGGATGTGAGAATCTAGATCTGGCTTTGCTCTTAATGGTTTAGTTTATGCTGGTCGCCAACCTGGGAAACCTACACACAATCTGGAATTTAAAATAGCGCAGACTTTAGTAGGTATGTAGTATTCATAATTTTAGTCTGAATCTGACCATTGACAATTCTTTTACGAGTGTTACATTTGCAGAGTATCTTTTGAATAAAATTAATATACACACACTACTTGATATTCTAATTAAGGAGTGCGCAAACGGTAATCATATTGTAACCAGGCTACTCCTAGTAGTCAGTAGTCGTACTATTCGATGGCTTGTCACATAAATATTTTGTGGTGGATCGCAATCCCTAAAACTCTGAGCATCCCTGTTCTAACCTATAAACAATTTTTCTTATATAATAACATTAATAACTACGTTTGCTTTTTGTGAAACGTTCTCTTGAATGTGCCTTTATTTCAATAAATTTAGGTTGTTGCATTTTATTGATGCCCGGTTTATGTTAAAGTAGATATTGCACCAGATATGCATCCTAGGGTTAAAGACCATAAAACACAAATGACTTTGAAAAAGAAGTGTAAGGTATTCAA
Organism: Melolontha melolontha; assembly: GCA_935421215.2. Lineage (NCBI taxonomy): Eukaryota > Metazoa > Arthropoda > Insecta > Coleoptera > Scarabaeidae > Melolontha > Melolontha melolontha. Next base: position 118,269,096 of record OW285238.1, read on the forward strand.
GAAAAATATATGTTTCGTAACAGATGGCGTGCCTAATATGCGAAGTGTAGAGAAAAAATGTTAGTAGACCTAATTACACATTCTTAATACTCGCAGTTCAAGTAACTTTAATATAATTTCCTGCAACTTCTACCTGTGCAAGCGTTGACATTTGAACATGTATTAAGAAGGTAGTAGCAAAGAAAAATATTTCTAGATGGAGTCATTCAAACATTCTTATAACGGGTGCGGCAGTGAATCGGGCGATTATGAAAGCACTGAAAGTAACTTTAAAAAAGGAGATTTATTAATTTAAACAATACCAATTGAAACTTACACAATAACATTTATTTAAAAATAACATTCCGAAGATGTCCTCCATTTTGTTCGACACATTCCAGCAATCTTGGGCGAAGGTTATTCATCACATTTTCAAGTGTGGCTCTAGGAATTCGTGATATTTCTTCGCGAATCCGTTCTTTAAGTTCCCGGAGATTTCGAGGCGTCGGTGATTGAAAAACACGTGATTTCAAGTATCCCCAGAGAAAGTAATCACACACAGAGAGATCTGGTGATCTTGCTGGCCACGGAATAGGAAATAAGCGTCGCAGAACAGCCAGTGAAGCATTGGATGTATGGCAGGTTGCCCCTTCCTTTTGGAAAAACATGTCTTGGTAAGCAGGATTACGAGCTAATTGAGGTTGAAGAAAGTTATCCAACATGTTAATATAGCGCAGAGTATTTACTGTAACTGCTCGTTCATTTTGGTCCTCAAAAAAATATGGTCCTAAAACAGCTCTTGATGAAATTGCACACCATACTGTCACCTTATCACTGTTAAGCGGCTTTTCGTGTATTCTCTGTGGATTTTCTCGTGACCAATACCGAAAATTCTGCTTATTAACGAACCCCGAAAGGTGGAAGTGCACTTCATCACTCATCCAAATATTGTTTACAAGCTCTGCATTGTCATTCATCATGTCCAAAATCCTATTACAAAAAGCAAGACGGGATGCGTGATCACCAATACTCAGAGCGTGCACTACTTGAATTTTATACGGATGGTAGTGGAGATCGTTGTGTAAAATCCTCCTCACACTGCGATCGGAAATGCCGAGAGATATTGCGTGCCGTCGAGCTGAACGGGTGGGACTTCCTTGCATAGCCGTTCGCACCCTGTCAACGTTTTCAGGTGTACGGATATTTTTTACATGGCCAGTTCGTTTCTTAAGTATTGAGCCTGTTTCTTCAAAGTTCGCAACCCATGTTTTTATTGCATGGGCATAAGGTACTGCAACATTACGCGGTATGTTAAAATGATTGCGAAATGCTCGCTTCGCGGACACGTAACTGTCATTATTTTTATAATAAGCTTTGACAGCGTACTCTCGTTGTGCACCGCTCCACGGCTCCATCGTGACTAAATGGTAGGGCATACGCTACAAGATGGCGGTAGTCCGGTTCCCCTACCTCGACCACAACACACTGTTTGCAGTGTTGGTAAATCGCCCGATTCACTGCCGCACCCGTTATATCTATAAATTTTTTGTCTTTGTAATTAGCCACGCTAGTAACTAGTGCACGCTTTTGGATTTCCTATTTAAACTCAAGCCTGTAAAACAAAAATTTCTTGCTATAAATAAGTTTTGTCGCAACACTTCCTCGGAATATGAGACGAGAATTTTAGTAGTTTGTTCCAATTATCTGTAATTAACGCCTCCTATTTCGTAAAACACATTTTGATTTGATCAGTGGTAATTCAATAACCATCTAAGAATGCCGCCACACTCTCAATTATTTCGTTCAACATTTAATTGAACAACATTTCATTAGCGAATCTCCTTTACTTTCGAAAATATCCTGAGTTCGTTGTTCATATGGCTACAGTAACTTTTTAGGTTACTCAAGGTTATTCATCCTTAATGTAAATAGAACGACTCCTAAATTCGGGTTGTAGAAAATACTGCTACTTTGATTTATATATTTGTTGTTTTTGCTAAGTGGATATCTCTATATTTACCACATATATCTTAATGCTGTTTTAAATATTTACATATTTACCAAATCACGTTGTATGCTTGAAATTCGAAATTAATTTTTACATTTTTAAAATTAATAATATTTCAAAGTATCTTTGCTAATATTATTTCACTTTTTCAGTAGATTCGAAAGATTTGTTACGGTAGAATATGAAAAATAGATAAAAGAGTGATAAATATAAAAAGGAGCGATTATAGCTCTGCACGTAGAGGAGAAGGTGCAAATATGGAGTATGTATGTATTATGGAATACTGTCTTTTTTCCTAAAGTAAATACAGACATCTAACAACACGTATGTAAACTAACAGAAAAAAATCGAGTATTAAAATTGCAGAGCGCTGCAAGCAACTGTAATGATGTAATACTAGATTAACGCCTAATGGTGGGTTCATACAGACTTCCTTAACTTAGTATTAGTATTAGTCCTAACTTTAGAATTAATCTTAAGAAATATATGACCGTTCAGACAGAAATTAGTATTAGTAATACGCTTGCGCATTGCATCCAAAGAAAAGCGTTCGCAAATGTGAAATTTACGTAAACATAACCATACTTTGCATATTGTTCGTTGTTACTATATCTATACGAATTCAACATGTCCAAATTAAAAAACGCAGCTTTACTATATTCCTGTGCTACTTTATTGAGCGCATCACTAATACATCTATTTATTAAATTATTACCTGAAACATTTAACACCTCCTTAATTGTTTGCCATTTTTTTTCTTTTGTTTTAGAATGCCACGAAAGTGTGAACGTCGTACCCGTGGAAATAAGAGGAAGCTATATTGTGAAGAAAACATGCGGTCCGCAATTAAAGTAATCAGACAGGCGCGGCTTGTGATGACGTATTTGTGAGTGCAAGTACAATGATGCGAGTGCCTCGTGTGTTTTCGGTGTTTACTAAGAACACGTTACAGTTAGTACACGAGAATACACGAAGCACTCGCATCATTATACTTGCACTCCCAAATACGTCACCACGAGCCGCGCCTGTTAAAATCAGAGAAAAGAAAATGGGATATCTTAAGGCGGCAAAATTTTATACGTTCCCCGTACAACACTCTTTCGTCTGAGTCAGAACACCAACGTACCTCCTGAAAAAACAGCAGAAACTAAATTAGGAAGGAAATGCATACTGGGACCAGAACTGGAAGAGCAGTTGGTAGAATATATTTTGAAAATGGAATCAAAATTTTACGGGCTTACAATGCGTGATTTAAGGCATCTTGCTTACCAGTTAGCTTCTAGAAATAACATTAAACATCCCTTCCCTACATCAGGTTTAGCAGGAAGAGCATGGATTGATCTATTTTTGAAACACCATCCAAATTTATCAGTAAGAAAGCCAACTGGTACATCATTGGCAAGAGCCGAAGAGAGAGTTATGGGTTTCTTTGATCTACTTGAAAAGGAACTCGAGAATGTTTCTTACTCTCCTTCAAATATTTACAATGTGTATGAAACGGGTCTAACAATTGTTCAAATCAAGATTTCATCAGTGATTGGTCTATGAGGTAAACGTCAGATTGCTTCATTAACTTCGGCGGAAAGAGAAGCTTTGATGACAATTATTTGTTGCATGAGCGCTGCCGGATATTTTGTGCCGCCCTTAATAATATTTCCAACAAAAAATATGAACATTCAGCTAATGAAGGGCGCTCCTCCTGGAGCAGTAGGAGTTGCACATCCATCTGGGTGGAAACAGACCCATATTTTTACGCAATGGTTCAACCACTTTATTCAACACGTAAAACCAACAGAACAAAATCCTATTTTATTAATCCTTGATGGTCACTATAGCCACACACACGATATAGAAGTTATAGACCTAGCTAGAAAAAAGCATGTAGTCATTTTGTCTTTGCCACCTCATTCATCCCACAAGCTCCAACCTCTGGACAAGTCATTCATGGGTCCATTAAAAATCTATTATAGCGAAGAAATTAGAATCTGGATCCGTCAAAACAACCGTGCTCTTAGTCCTTTCGATATCACAGGGAGTTATTTGGCAGAGCATATCTAAAGGTTCAAACAGGCGAAGTTGCTGCGAACGGTATTTTACTTATAATACTGGTATTTTTCCTTATAATAGAAATATTTTCACTGAATCTGACTTTTTAGCAGCAAAACAGGAAGCAGCCAAAAGAGGAGTTACAACCGATAGTAGTGTAGCCGAATTTTCGCAAATGTCCTTTAGTGCTGTTACAGAAGAATTGGTTATCCAGTGCCAACCATCATCTTCTAAATCATCAGACACTGTACCTGTAGATACTACAAATGGACATAATGATATCATTGGCTCAAATCAAGCTTCATTTTTAACAACACCTTCAGCAGGTGTCGTTCAAAGGCAGAATCAGAAAAATAATTCCAATCAGGTAGCATATGTTTTACCTGTCGACATTTCTCCAATACCTAATTTAAAGCGCATGAATTCTAATAAAGGGTGGAAGGCGGTTGGACCTTCATTGATTACTTCATCTCCTTACAAAGAAGAGCTTAACGAATCATTAAACAAAAAAGGCGAGAACAATTCAAAAACGTTAATCACAAAAAGAAGATTTCCTCTCGGTAAAATCAAACTTGTTGGTACTGACGTTAGAAACTCTCAAAAACGTGGGAAGTCAAAACTTAAACGGCCGCATTCAAAGAGGGAGTTATCATCTGATGAATCCGAAGTTTCAAACGTTGATGTAAAACTGGATGATTCGGACAGCGATTTGGAAATTATACAAGGCTATTTAAACCTAGACGACACTGATGCAAACTGCATATTTTGTGGATATAAATTTTCAGCTAGTCGAGGGGGTGAACTATGGATACAGTGCTTGATGTGTTCCATGTAGGCACATAACGACTGCGCAGATGCCGAAAAAGGTGAATATGTTTGTGACTGGTGCAAATAATGTATAAATATGATGTAATTTTTAATCGTTGCTTAAACAAATAATACTTAGTTTTTGAAGTTGTCCATGTATTCCATATTTACACCATATTTTTTGAAGTAGTGATTTTGCAGTTTCTGAGGAAAATTATTTTTTGTTAAAAACATGTGAAACTGTCATAAATTGAAGCAACCACTTTTGTTCTTAGTTGTTTCAGTTAATGCTCTGCATGATTTGATTTTAATTATCCTTAACTATTATAAATCTATAAGAATTTAATAAAATGGTATTCCATATTTGCACCTTCTCCTCTAATTATATTTTGGTAAAAGATATATGTAAGATCGCGGAAAAGAAAAAATTATTACATTATGGTACGAAAAGTACGAAAAGCGAAAGACTTTGTTTCGTAGATAAATAACAACCTTTCCGCAAAGAGGTATAAAGTAATAAAGTTATTAGTAGACACAACTATAACCCTAATTATTTCAAACTATGATGAGAATTCTTTGGTAAACTAAGATGATAATCTGGTTTGCAAAACTTACCTGCAAGTACTCACTCTACAGCATGAGTAGAGCTGGGGACAAAAGAAAGTGTAATTACATCTACTAACTCTTTCTTCTTCTATCCTTCACATATTAGAGGTATCTGTTACGAAACCTATCTTTTTCTTCGATACCCTATACTTCTTTTTCCATGGCATTTGTGTTTAATGACCTTGAGAGGTAATTTACTTTCGTTCATTGATTGTACAAGTTTCTTTCATTTTGTTCTGTAATCTTTAATTCTTTCGATATTCAAGGTAGTCCGAAAAAGGAACCTAGCAGCTTCGGATTTGTGTTCTAGCTATTTACCCACAGACAATTACGGGCTTCTACTTTGTGTTTTGAAAATGAATGACAACAATTTCGAACAACGGTAGGCTATCAGCTTTTGCTTCCGACTTGGGCACAGTTTAACGGACATTTCCGCAAAACTTTAACAAGTCTACAACGAGTCAGGCCTTAGGGCGCTTTAGAAAATTTTCAGAAGGCGGAGACTCGGTTGAGAAGGCCTTCAACTGCAAGAAGTGATGAAAATGTCAACACAATTCAGACTCTCGTGCGTTCTGATCGTCGGTTGACGGTTACAATGATCGGAGAAGGGTTGAATTTGACTAATGCAACTGCATATCAGATTTAACTCAATAAATTAGGAATGAAGGAAATCTGCGCGAAAATGGAGGACAACAGAAAGGAAATATATCTTGACTTTTGCGAGAGATTTAAAACGAAGCACCAGAGCTAGGAATAGTAGACCTCATCATGGTTAGGAAAGCCAGAATGAGTAAATCAAATATCAAAAACATGCCAATTTACTTTATGCTTCAAGGCCAAAGTGTAACCCATCATTTTTTGCGAGAAGTTCTGAAAGACTTTTGAAAAATGTCTTTTATGTGAGACCGAAGATGTAGAGCATCTGAGTACTGCATCACGACAATTGAAGTCTGTGACTCCGCAACCTCTTTAATCATTAGACTTGAGTCCTGGCAACTGTTTCCTTTTTCCATGATTGAAAATTAACCTAAAAGCACATCGTTTTGAGACACTACCCAAGCCATAATCGATCAGTTGATGGCAATTTCAGCATCATGTTCCAGCGCGGCTATGATAAGTGAGTAATCCGTTTCCAGAGCTGTGTAGCTTTCCAAAGCAACTACTTTGAAGTAGACGATGTGAAATTATAATTTTAATCGTTTAAAAAATTATTAGGAATCAGTCTTTTTACTTTATTTACACACCTCGTATATTTATATACAGAGTTGATAAGCAAACCAATACACTAAAACAATGTCTATTAAAACCAAATTTTTCGTTATATATATGAACACTTAAGCAAGTTCTTTATAAAGTATGACATCCACATTGCTCATAAAAATTACAACTTTGGATTCACCAAAACAAAAATGAAAGCAGCCATTCCAACTGATAAAATATCATATATAGTTTATAGCATAGCATACTCATGGAATGATTATAGTGGAGTTTATATAGCCCAAACGAAACAACACTTGAAAGCAGGCGCGGCTCGTGATGACGTATTTGGGAGTGCATGTACAATGATGCGAGTGCTTCGTGTATTCTCGTGTACCAACTGTAGCGTTTTCTTAGTAAACACCGAAAACACACGAAGCACTCGCATCATTGTATATGCACTCCCAAATACGTCATCACGAGCCGCGCCTGCTTGAAAGACAGAATTGACATGGAAATAAATAAATTATTATAAATACATATATCATATTAAAGAACAAGATGTAAACGCTGTAAATGATCGTAATGAAATTACAGGATTATAGAAACTATATTTTTTCATAAACATATAAGTCGCTACTTATAATTTGATAATAAATATCTTTTAATTTCAAAGTCAACACCTGATTATTTTAAAAGCACCCGTATGAGGTCGAAAATACCAAATTACAAGTATTTTATTTTATAAGGCAATATGAACACATGTATATTTTATTATAATACATCATAGTATATAATAAATTAAAAGTGTAAAATGGTGAATAATAATATCACACGTAGAGCGTAAATTTGTAAATACCACATGCTTAATTAAATTAACTTACAATTTTATTACTTAGAATTTTATAGCTGCAGAAATAGTTGGCAACCTACAACATAAATAGTTCTTTTCTGGAGAAGACAATAAAATGTCGAAACGTATTTGAAAAATATCATTGATGTTGAAAACGGTCTGCTTTTTCTGGTTCGCTTTTTCCTACCGTTATAAGGATCATTGTTTATTCATTCTGATTAAGTAATTGTAAGGATCCGATAGATAGAAAAATCTTAGATCTACGACATTAACTTAACGCTATAAAGATTCATCGAAAGTCTATGTTAATTTGTTTTATACATCATTTTAGAATATCTAAATTCATATTAATCCAAAAAAACGTAGGTACTATATTAAAATGGCAATATTATAGTAATTATAAACTAATTCAATATAAGAAAGAATAAATAAGACAAAATGTATTATTGAAAACATGAAATAATATAAAATATCAATATAAAATAATTTGTCATAATTTTACAATTACAATAATACAATTTTGTTGGGATTTTAAACTTCCTATTTGCGTACATTAGGCACCATCTATCGATTATAAATATTATAAATATTACTACCCAGAAAAAGTTATATTCTGAAAGATAATACCTGGAACTACTTTACCTTCTATCAATAATATATACGCCCTTGAATATAGATGGCCGATGGAAGTTTCTTGTGTTTGCTAAAGTAATTAGTTTGTTCTTTCGCCGATAGATGTCGAGACAAGTATCAAACTTAATTTTGCGTTTTAGATATAATTTTGCAGATGTCACTAGTTTTAACTTTACTTAAATAATCATTTCAATATAATTAAAAAGAAAATATTATTAATTGTACTCGATATTTATAATTTTAAAACAAAAAAACACCAATTTTTTTCAGAAAGAATAAAACTTCAGATAAAACAGATATTTGAAAATCAATGTTACAATATTTCATTATAACACAAACAAATTTAAGTTTTACAGTTTCGTCTTTAAATAATTTATAGAAATCTAAAACGTACTTTCAATGACAAGTTATAAAAATAACTTTTTTTCTGAAATATATAATCATTTATTAACGCACTTTAATGTATTAAATTAAAGTACTTATGAATTCTTAATTAAATTAATTAATTAAGTTACCTTTTATATTTAATCTACTTTTGCGACCACTAAAACATTGATAATTACAATTTACCATGGGAATTGTAATAAATTCTGTATTCAACATTAGTGGGCGCTTAGAGAAATGTTCAACTTTGAATAACATCAGGTAGGTGCCGTAGCTTGATGTATAAGGTTGCAATTCGTTTATATTTAATGGTACGAAATGGAAGTGATGTATTTTTGAATCGTCTAGTTGGAAAAGCCAAAAGTGGGTTCACTGTAGTAGTTTGGTAAAAAATGTTTCAACAATTGTAAAAGCAAATTTGTATCATAAGAAGAGAATTCCATGAATTTGGCGGGACAAGCAACGTCATTTCTACGATGAATTTTGAAAAATATGACTTCCGAAATAAAAATAAAATTTCCCTGAATTTTAATTTTCCTACCTCTCGAATAAAATAATAATTTACGTGTCTACCGGTAAGTAATATTGTTTTCTATTTAGAAAAGGTTGAAACTTTTGCTTTTGAAACACTATACAGATCTTTCAAAATTACAACACTCCAAGAAATATTTCCCAATGTTTCCCAATTACTTGTTGCATGGAATTTTATAAAATGTCAATGATTTATTTTTTATTAAAGTCCATTATTCTGACGAAACATCATCTCATGTATGTAGACATAATAACTCGGAAATTTCTTAAAATATATTTTAATTTTACAACACAAACGCATTATCGACGAATATTAGGTAAACTTGTGGGCTAGCAACATACCCTGAATGTTATTCTGCTTTCAAATCATATTTCCAAAATTGATAGATAGGCAATTCAGAACTTTTTAAATAGCTATTACAATTTCCTGGCCTAGCCTGGCCTAAATGATTTTTGTTTATCATTTAAAGAAAACACTATTTATGGTTATGAGGGTTAACTTATAATAATAAGTTTAAAGGAATTTCGGGTAGAAATTTTATTTCAGTAACATTATTAGCTGTCGAAACTCTTACAGAAAGTTGGGCTACCCCTCAGTCAAAGAATAAGTTTTATTCGAATGTTTTGTAAAAAACGTGTTAAAGTTAATTTTGTGTTTGAAAATTAATTATTATCTCATTTTCTCTGGTTAGATATTACTCGTATTTTTTGGTTTGGTGTAAGTATTTAGTATTATTATAGAATCGTTTATTATTCATCTTGACCAAAATTGTTATTGACAAGTTCAAAGATATTAAATAATCTAGAATTTAATATAACTACAAAATAGATACTCTTCCTTTCGCTTTAATAACAAAAATTACTGTTAGATTTCAGATAATTAATTTTCTTATTAGTTATTAGTTAGCAGTGAGATTATTAAATGGTTCGAAAATATAAAAAATAATGTTTGGATCACTAAAAAGTTTGAAATTTTGTAAAGGCGAATTTTAGTTTATCGAGACAAAATTAATGAAGCCAGCGTACAGACCACCACATACAATCTGCAAGTTCTTTTGAAGCATAAAACAGTCCACAGAATTTTGACTGCTGTACGCAAATGATTTAGATGTTTATTGACAAGTAAATAGTTTCGTTGAGGAGTCCAACAGAACTCCAAGAGCTTTAAATTGATTTTCTCTGATTAGATGTTTAACATGAAGATAGTGTTACTTGTCAAAACCATTCTGGTACTACAATCGTATATGCTTTGAAAGATGTCTATGAACATACACTTATTTTGGATGCTCAGTTAGACGCTCAGTTCCCATGATTACATTCTTGCATTTGAAAGGCAATACGACTGCGCAAATTAAAACTGGTATGTACTATACGTATAATCATACTGTTGTCAAGCAGTCATCTATTTACGGTTGTTTAGGGAAACTGAGTGGGAAGCACATATAAATCAAACGCATGTCATAGGTCCGCATAGATCACGTTTTATAAGCGGCAACCGTGTCGGTCGAATATATGGAAAGACTGATCATTAGAGAATGGACGTCAGGCCGAAATTACGATAGACCTTATAAATAGTCTATAACATCGCTAAGTACAACACGCAGTTAATGAATGGCACTATTCATTCCGTTAACGGCACATCTGTTTTTTGACGCAATTACTTCAAAATTACAGTTAAATTCCTTTCTTCATGGGCGTAGAGTGAGGAGTTTTTATAATTTATTTTATTTATTAGTTTATATTTCGTAAGATAAATAAAGTACGGTGAGTTAGTTCCTTTTTTTCATTGTTTTAACTCTTAATTACATAATTACATACTTCGTGATTTTGGTAATAGATCCTGTTTAATATCATTTCATCGAATTCACTTCTTCCAATTATTTTGACGTAAGTGTCCAGTGAATTTCATTAAGTTTCAATAACTTACGCATACATTTTTAATTTTCATTTATTTAGATCTAGAACATCGTTTAAGTTACTTTTTCAGATATGATATGGAACAACGTTGAGAATGGCATCGTGAAACAATGGCGAGTTGGGTTAAGGGTGAAACTGATTGTATGTCAATTGACAGTGATTCCGAAATTTATTACAAAGTCTGTAAAATATCGTTAAAAAATTCCAAGAAATTATGGCTGATAATTAATTAAAAACTTAATACAAGTGGTTCAAATTACTTTCAAATAATAGGATAAACTTTAAGCTCGATATATTTTGAATACATTTAAGTCGTAATAATTTATCTTTAATATTAGAAATTTCGGACTAGGAAAAATGTAATTCTATCACAGATTATGGCGTCCGTCGTCTGGGAGATCTACAACCACTCTCCGGAAAAGACGCCGATAAACAAGCAAATAACGTCCCCTTGAAATCTGCTCTACAACATCTCATTGGTTTGTTTAGAATCAACGGAAATGATGCGGAAATTTATAATTTGAATTAATATTCAAGCTATTTAGAAAGTTTGAACCAAGGTTTATCGTTGCTTAAGTGGTAAAGCAATGGTCCGGCAAACCGTAGACTTGGGTTCAAATCCAAACGTAGACAATATTTTTCAATTAAAAATTTTGTATGATTTGCTTTTTAATTTGTAGACAGCAATGTTTACATCCTCACTTACTTTGCAATTACATACTAATTTGATACTTGTAAATATTTCATATAAAAGCCGAAAAACTCGAAGAATTTATTAATTGATATATTTAATGAACGGCTAAGAAATTATCTAAACTCTAAAGTTTAATTTGTGTATATTATTTGATTTTAAATAAAGCAAAACAAAATCCTACACGATTTTTCCATTAGTAAATTATGTGTTAAGAATGAACCTGTGTGCATATTTCATCGCATGTCGAAAAAGGCTCTCATCAATAATGTAGCAAATTGCCCGTGAGTTACCTGTTTTCAATAGTTCATTCACACAGTTCGAGTATAATCACAAGCAGAAGCAGCAAACGTACGGCGTAGGTACAATGCGACGGTCTTGTTCCGTCAGAAATTGAAAAAAATTACAAAACATTCCGTACATATACTCGGTCATTTTTCTGGTCCCTCACTCTTTATGTATTACCGGTAAACTGTCATAGTTCGGAGTTCTCGTTCATTGTAAATTGCTTTGTGAATAGTGTAGGTATATATAGTTTTTCAGATGTGACGGCAATTCATAATATTCAGGTGTCGCGAAATGAATTCATCGCCACTTGTAAAAGGGCGACACCGATTTTTCACGGTTCTTTGTTCGCTGTATTTTATTAACGTACCGCTCTATTTGCGGTGCTCTTTTTTTTTCGTATACGGCCACGCCTATACTGATTGATTTATAGTTTCTGTTTGGAGCAGTGAACAATTGGTTGTTCCAATTTTTTAACAAATATTTCGCATTGTCCCTTTTTTATACGAAATTCAATTACATTTTATGTCAAACATTATTCACTTCTGTCTGTTTAAATCTCACTTCGTCTAATGAAATTTAGAAGAGAAAGAAAGAAATTGTTAGGCATTTGGATCAGTAGAATCTTATGGGGACAGTTGCAACTTTTTTCAGTATATTAAGAAGTAGCAAAAAGGAGTAATATTCATTAACATTAAAGCTTTTGTTCTCTATATCGTCTATAATATCCCCCTCGATGTTCATCCTATTTCTTATTTCTATATTTTTTATTCTTTCAAGTTTCGATATTCGACAGTTTCTTCTTAAAAAATCAATTTTTTTGTGACCAGCTAGGTCACACTAGGTTTTACTCAAATCTCATACTTCTGAACCATATGTCAAAATACTTTTAACGATTGAGTTGTAAATACGAAGTTTAGTGTCTCGTCTAATATTTCTTGTCCCAACTATGGAAATGAGAGCTCCAATAGTGTTCCTAGATCTTGTCTTTGCTGTTTCCTTGCTTATTGAACATTACTCCTAAGTATTTACTTTTGTCAACATTTTCTATTGTTCCGTATTCCAAAGGTAGGTTGTTCTTTTTATGCCCACAGTTAGATATTCACATTTACTCAGATCTATTTAAGACCCAGTAGCTGCTCTATAGTCTTCATTTAGTTTAGTCTAACCATATAACTCAAATCCTGCTCGTCTTTTGCGATTACGACTTGATCATCTGCGAAGAAGAGAGTGTATAGGGCATCATCGCCCACTCGGAAACCCATGTTCTTACATTTTCGTGTCCAGCCTTTTAGGGATTGGTCAAGTTAATTTTAAATAAGATAGAAAACAAGAAATTTCCAAACTGAATTAAATTTGATTAAACAAATAGCGGTTAAATACGAAAACAATTTTGATCTTATAATAGTAGACACTGTGGCGAGGAAAAACCAATTCAAACAGACTGTAAATCTCACTTACCTTACACAAAATGAATGCACATTTATGATTTATCTTGGCCCTAGTTCTAGGAGAATCAGTAAAAATTATGAACAAAAATTAAACAAATACTTAATTTAAAACCAACAAGGTAGGTAAGATTATCAAAAACAATCAATGGAAAATGGAAATAGGGTAAAAGCATATAAGAGTACGCAGCTAATAAGAGTATGCATTGCATTTTACAAAGTATGCAACAACATATCGCCATCTATGAACATATGTGAGAATTCCTCAAACTAACGCCTGTAACAAGGATAAATACATTTTGAAGTATTGCGCATGTAGTAGTTTCATCAAGCAAAACTTGTTTTTGTGTATTGCAGATATATGTTTGGGCCAGTTTAATTTAAGGAATAATTTTGCTATTTGTTGTACTAGAAACCTTCTCAGTGCTTCACAGTGTAATATAAAGTATTAGGTAAGTAATAAAATTTATTACATTAAGTGTTTATGTTGTATTAAGTAGTCGTAACCTATTTTTCATAATTCAAACGAAGTATACAAGAGTACGCACTAAAAAGTTTACAACAGTACGCACTGCGTACTCTTGTAAACTATATTCATAGAAATGTAATAATTCCTTTTTCTTCATTGAGTAGGACCTATCTACATATGTATAATAAAACAACTATATTAGCCTTTTTTTCAGGTAATAAGAAAATGAGTACTTATAAAAGAACGAGCGATAGGAAGCTTGTATTTACTGAAGAGCTTATGGCGGAGATTAGAGATAAAATTAGTAACGGCCAGAGTAAACATAGTATTGCACGGGAACTGAATATTCCAGAACCCACATTACGTAAAAGATTGAAAATTGCCACTGTTCCAGTATCACTTGGACGATACAAATGAATTTTTAGTGAAGAACAAGAAACAGAATTAGCAAAGTATGTGCAAGAAATGGACTGCCGATTTTATGGATTAACAACGAAAGACTTAAGCAGTATTGCTTTTGAATTCGCTAAAGCTAATGGCGTAGAGCATAATTTTAATGATGAGAAAATGGTTGCTGGCAAAACGTGGATACGTGGTTTCTGTCAGAGACAAAGAATCACATTACGGCAACCAGAGAAGTGTTCACTTGGCAGAATGACAGGCTTCAATAGAGCCCAGGTTGATTTGTTTTTTAAAAACTTGCGAGATATTTACGAAAAATATAATTTCGCAAGTAATTTTATATATAACATGGGCGAGACAGGCATATCTACAGTGCCCAATAAGCTGCCCAAGGTGTTTACCAAAAAAGGAAAAAAATGTGTGGGGAAAGTTGCTAGCGGCGAAAGAGGTCAACTGGTTACTGCCGTGTGGTGCATGAGTGCTAGTGGGGTATATGTTCCTCCAGCATTAATTTTTCCTCGTAAAAGAATGAAAGAAGAGCTGTATACTTTACCACTTATTTCTGAAACAGGCTTTATAAATTCCGAATTATTTCTTGAATGGATGAAGCATTTCCAAAAACATGTTAAAGCTTCCAAAGATGCTCCTGTTTTATTAGTATTAGACAATCATTCATCTCACCGAAACCTTAATGTTATCAAATATTGTCGTGAGAATTCAATTCATCTTTTATCGTTGCCACCGCATGCCAGTCATAAAATGCAGCCATTGGATAAAGGATATTTTGGCCCACTAAAAACTGCATACAGCCAAGCAACTGACAATTGGTTAGTTACCAATCCTGGTAAAGCTATTACTCAAAAGAAAGTTTCCGGTTTATTTAAAACGGCATATTATAAAGTATCCAATCTCGACAAAGCAGTACGGGCATTTGAAACTACCGGAATCTGGCCTTACAATCCCGATCATTTTAATGACGAAGATTTTGCTCCTTTCCTTGTAACTGACAAACCTTATAATCTAAGTGAAGAAGTTCCTGAAGCTATAGAGGTTCCTGGAGCTGCTGGCATTTCCATGGAAGTAGATGACATAGCTGACAAGACTGAAGTCTTTGAAATTGAGTTTAATGCTACCACAGGATTGCCTGTAAATCCTGAATATGCAGAACAAATAGTAACTTCAATTTTAAAGGACACGAATGCTCCAGAAACAGAGAATTGGAATAATTTAATATATTTGGATATCAGAATCAACATGGAACCTGGACCTTCCACGACGGAAGACAAAGGAAACAAGCGTGAAAATATTCCAGTTTCTTGTGATATTAACCAAACCACTCAATCAAAGCAAGTTAAAGCTCTTGTAAAACCAGAAGATCTACGACCATATCCAAAATGTAGTCAAACGGAGCAAACCAGAAGACGTCGAAGTCAGAAATCAGAGATATTAACAAGCACACCGTTAAAGGATGAACTGGAAGCAAAGCATTTTGAATTAACAAAAAAGGTTAAAAGAAAAATTGGTTCAGGGAAATCGGAAAAGCCTGTAGCTAAAGCTAAGCAAAGAAAAACACTTAAAGGATCTACCTCAAAAATAAATACAAACGTCAACAAAAGAAACGGCAGGCAGAAGGCATCAAAGCCCGAAGAATGTAAAGGAAGTAAAAATGAAACAGAAGAAATATTATGTCCATTTTGTGATGGATTGTATGCAGATCCGCCATCTGAGGACTGGATACAGTGTGCTAAGTGTAATAAGTGGTGGCACGAGAAATGTACTTCCTATGAAGCAGGAAATTTTACATGCGAACTATGTTAGTCTAGTATCGCGTACTCTTATAATTACTACTGCGTACTCTTATAACCACGCTTTACAAGAGTACGCAATTTTACAAATTTTAAAAACCATTTTTGTTTCAGTTGTAATATCACTAAATTGCCTTAAGTATTAACAAACTGTTCCAAAATTAAAGCAGTCTCACAATGGTTTCAATCATTTTGTTGTTTTCAGTTTAGTAAACGAAATACCGAAGAAAGTTTACTAAGTGCGTACTCTTGTACGTCATTACCCTAGGTGGGCCTATGAGTTTAAATGTGGAAGAACATTTTTCTTGTATGTTAGTCAATTAGGCTGTTTTTAACACAAGAATCAAGGAACACATTAGGCCCTATCATAATAACAAAATAGATTCACATTATGCTAAACGTTAATTTGAACTTAAGCACGATTTCGATCTCAATTTTAAAATCTTGCACATACTAAATAAAAGTGTCGTTTTAAATAATCCAGAAGGTCTAGAAATTAATCAAAACACGGACTTTCAAGTGTTTTTGTGCAGTGCATTTGATTTATTTATGGAAGGTGGGCTCCACGCAGTAGCGGTGCTACACCTAATGTAGACGCCGGCGACATCAGCTTTGCGAGGCCTCTTTCATTTCCCAGTCCGAAAGAAAACGATAAATAGATTGAGACTGATGTATGAGTATATGAGTTTTAACTTTCATAATGTTACCAAACCACTCTCCGAATCTGGATAAATACTACTCGCGCGTACGGAAATATATGCGAATAACTAAACTTTTAATAACATTGTTAAACATTTTTGCGAGGCCTCATCAGGCGCGAGGGCCGACGCCTAGCGCCGCTACTGGCTCCACGAATGCACTAACCAGATTTAATTACCGAGCGGCTCGAAACTTTGGTCCACCACTATGATCCAATTTCGAAACAAGAGTCGGTATAGTGCCATGCCAAGTGCTCCAAGAAGTTTAAAGTCACCCCTTCTGCAGGAAAAAAAAATGACAACTAGTATAACGGTTGATAGCCTAGTAGTAGTGCACTGGCTTATCATGCCAGCAGTCCCGGTTTCGGATCCGGAACTGGGCTGTCCAAGTAAGTTTTTGTGGTTTTCCTTCTCCTTTAAGGCGAATGCCAAAAGCTAAAATCCTATATCGCTCCACGGGTGCGGGCGTAATAATAACACATGCGCCCTGTAATTGCCGTCAAGCTGTTTGGGTACGCTAAGGCGTGAAGTATTACTTTTGGGACTGTCAAGGAATTTTGCTAATCGATTATCTGAATAAGCCTAGTGCGATAAATGGCGAGTATTATACAGGCTTGGTGCGTCGTCTCAGAGATTCTATTAAAGCGAAAGACCTGGAAATCTCACCCAAATTGTCTTGATCCTCCACTACAATGCATCAGTGCACAAGTCAAAACTTTAAAAATCTGCTCATGTTGATTGTGGCTTTGAAGAAATTGAACACCCACGTTATAATCCATACTTGGTATCCACTGACTACTTTTTGTTTCCGCATCCTACCCAAGAAAAATAAACACTTAGGGGCAAAAAATTTAGGGACGATGATGAACATCTAGCAGCTATAGAGAATCATTCTGCAGAGAAACAAAAAGAATATTTTACTATGGATTGGAAACGATGTGATACCTGTATTCAAAAGCAAGGAAACTATATTGAAAAATAGATTTTTATTGATGCTCTAGTTTAATCTTCCGCATGGAAGACATCGTTCTAGATTCTAGAACATTTTGTGAATAATCTTCAGGAGTAAATCCCATTTTTTTTTGCTACGTATAAAGAAGTTGTTGCTACTATATTGGGGCCGGAAGCAGTTGAACAGATTTAGAAAGTACCTCTGTCAAATAATACAGTTCATCGACGCATTAAGGATATATCGCTTACAAAGTAATGTTGTAGAAAACTTAAGAAACACGCAATTTGCTCTACACTTAGATTAAAGCACTGACATTTTCGCAAAAGCTCAATTATTATCTTTTGTGAGATTTGTTTGCGGATCAGAAATTATTGAACAATACCTATTTGTCGAAAACTAGAAACAACAGCAGCTAATATTTTTGCTGCTTTAGATAGCTTCTTTCACGATAACGGACTGAAGTGGACTGATTGCATTGCTACAAATACTAATGGCGCTGCTACAATGACAGGAAATGTAAAGGGGTTTCCAACTTTTGTACGGAATTAAAAAGCCATCAGTAATAACTACTTTTTACATAGACAGGCTTTAATGGTGAAGACTATCGACGAAAATCGTTTGGGTGGCGTCATTAAAAATGGTTGTTTCAATGATCAACTACGAAAAAACTCGTCATGTAAAATTATGAGTGTTTGAGAAACTCTGTGAAGGAATGTGTGCAGATCATAAAGTGTTCTTATTGCACAGCAAAATCCGTTGCCTTTCCAAAGGAAAAATACTTATCGGAGTTCTAGAACTTAAAGACGAACTACTTGCATTTTCTGAAACAAATGATAATAATAAGTTTGATTACTGTGAATGACTTAAAAACCTCGTTTTGAGTGCTGAGCTGGCGTACTTTTCCGATATTTTCAACAAACTTATTGCTTTGAATTCAAGTATGCAGGGACGGCGTGAAACGATTATATCGTAAACTGAAACAATCAGCGCATTTTCGAAAAAAATAGGAGACAACGATCTAACTGCTTTTACAGCTACGGCTTCCGCATGAAGTGAGTTAAATACAGAGGAAAAAATCAGATAAAGGAACACATAATAGGGCACCTATTAGGGATATCCAAATACTTTCCATCAATCTCGACTACTGGCTGGGAGTGGTAGAATGCACCTGACGAGGAAAATTTATCCAGAAACAGAATTAAACTGTTTCGAAAAAGAGCAATTTATCGAAATATTATCGGATACAGTCCTGAGATCGAAATTTAAAGAAAATTCTCCCGATGTTTTTTGGATCTCAATCAGAAGTGAATTTTTGAATTCTGAATTTTACTGCTCTTGTCAACGTCCTACTTTTGCGAGTCTAGATTACCTATACTTAAGAATATAAAATATGACTATAGCTCTCGCCTCTAGATGTGGACGGCGAGATGAGAGTACGTCTGTCAAGAGTTCGTCCGCGCATAGGTATACTTTGCAAAAATCGCCAGGGACAAGTATCTCTCTAGTTTTAAGTTTTTTGTCTTTTTATATTTCTGATGTTAATGGTTATTTTGTATGTTCCTGCCTAAGAGTCATAAGTTTCTTTTGTGTTCATGTTTTTCTATTTAAGAGAGTTTAAATTTTAAAATTTGTATCTCATAGTCGATCCATAATAAAAAAAACTATTGTATGTACTTTATGTGTTTGCTTTTTTTGAATCTAGGTAAAAAATCACGTGTAGGGGTGTCGCAAAACTTTGGAACGTGCTTTGGTGTGCCCCAAAGGAAAAAAGGTTAAGAACCGCTGCTCTAGTCTCTTCTTTTCATGCTTAGTCCGAAAAGATAAAAATGTCCCCTCGTATGTAGGTTAGTGTAGTCTAATGTAGCTAGTAATTTGCATCCTGACGTTATATGATTAATTATCTCAGGGTATAGGCTGCATATTCTGCACTTATCGTTTAAGAGTGTACTATCGTTTATGATGTATTTCCTGAAGTTTTTTTGTTTGTTTTGACCTGATCCTGTATAACAGTTGCAAAGGCTTCTTTTTTCGAATATATAGCACCTACATTCAGTTATTTATAGCTCATTTAGATATTTATTCTTTTGTTTTTTACTATGTCTATTATTGTTATTTTTATCGTTATTATTGTTACTACTATTATTAGCAATAATCTAAATCTTTAATAATTTTTAGATTGCTTTTTTTAAATTTTAAAACAAACAAACGAATGCTCAACACTATTCGAAAATATGTTTTAATCGTTTTCAATTTTCAAGTATGTACTTGAACGCCAATTAGTAAAACTTTACACAAAGGACTTTTTCGACTCTTTGTGAAGTATCGCTCAACGTTAAGCCGCCCGTCAAAAAGAACTACAGGTGTGCCAACTGATTCGAGAAAACTCAAATAATTATGACAAATTTCTACTTAATATACGAACAGACAAACAAACAAACAGTTCTATACATTTTTATTAATTAATCCCAGTAAGTAATAATAAGAAAAGGAACTGGTGCTCTCGTTCGAATTCTGGGATCAATATCTAAGCTCCTTAATATATGAATGAAATTCGTGATCGTCGAAATAAATATAATTGATTGATACAAAATAAATTGAAATCATTTCGGCTTTTATGTTCAATTGAATTAGTTTCGATTATTGCCGAATAAGATTTCCATTTAAAAAGAGATTAACTGTTTCCACATATCTTTTCTAAGTGATAAGACAATTATGTATATGTTTATATCGCAATTCATATCTTAAGAGTTTAAAAACCTTGAAAATACATGTAACATTCTAGTAGTTTATATATGGAGTCTCGAAATTATCATTAAAGTACCAAGTAGCTCATGTCTTTAGCGCATAAGATTCCTAAAACTAAAATTTTTTTATAGTGCATACAAAAGAAAAAAAAGAAAAATTAATTTGGCAAAATTGTTGGGCTTTGATTAAAGATCTGCGACTGTGTATGGATAATGGCTAACAATTTCGATTCGATTCCATTAAGATTTAAATTTTAACATTATTAATTAATTGTTTCATATTCTTCTGTCTAAATAATCTACTATCACTTATTATTATTATTTTACATTTATTTAGTCAAGCTGAACATATTAACAAGGAAAAAATGTATTTTTTAAAAAGAAGCAGCGAAATGATTTGATCAAACTAAAAATAAGTCAAAAACATTTTTAATAACATCTAAATATTAATAAAAGTCGGGTATGGAGAAACACAACACAAGCTCATATATTTGTGAAAATTGCTATCCAGATATGCACACACGTGTTTTGTCTTGCTATAGACTCGCCAGTGTATGATGCTGGGATAGACAAAATTCACCACAACAACTCCCTTACGGTATACGGTCAAGTCATAAAAGACAGTATGGAAGAAAATTCATTGAGTAATATCAACATCATGAACGCTAAGCCAACCTTCCTCATGACAAGCGTAAGACTTAGCAAGTGGCATCGATCGCTGTCGTCATTCATCTTACACGAGAAGGAAAGGAGATAAGAAGGAGTCTCCCATTCGATGCTGGGACACCCAGCACAACTTATCACTGCGCTATCTGCCGGCTTGTAACACATTTCAACAACATAACAATATCACTATTACTTTTTATTAATATCTGCTTTTCATTTGAAAATTCTGTTTTTCGCAATATATCCAAATTAAAATCTAACCTTAAATTTTCAAATATTTCCATCTTTCGTAATCCTACTCCTATGCAAATTCAATTGCTTAAGGATATAAAATCTGAACTATCCCAACGTTTAGATAATGATGAAACAAATATTAAGATTAAATTCAAAAGAGGAATACATTCCGTCTACTCAACTTGAAACTAAATAAGTCCAACAGTTGTCAGTCCACTTAGAGCGAAAATATGCTCCAAAAAATAGAAGAACCGTTTTTTCGATTAATAAGATTATGGCTACTATTTTTTGGAATTCCAAAGGCATAATCTTTATTGACTATTTACGTAGGGAAAATACAATAATTGGACAATATTTGACACGTTTCGATCCCGTATTGAAAAAAATCTGCATTTATACAGGAAAGAGTTTTGTTCTATCAGAGTAACAGGCCCTCTCATCCATTTATTCTGGCAACTGGTAAATTTATCGAATTAGGATAAGAGTTACTACCTCGTTCACCATGTTTACTAGATCGGGTTCCTAGTGATTTTTTCTCATTTCCAGGCAGCAAATGTCAATTTTGACGAGTTTCCCAATTATTGCTTTTGAAACGGCTTTAAAAAAATGGAAAGCCGCTAAGTTAAGTGTATAGAATTAGATAGGAATTATGTTCAAATATAAAATATACTTTTTACCTAAAATAAGTATTTCATTGAAAAGTTATTCTTTTGTCAAATAACATTCGTACTTACGCTTTAACGTGGAGAATATGTAAATGCTCTAGAATATTGAAAATGGCATTTAGCAATCGACAAATGCTTCCATTTATTTATTAATTTGTAAAAGTTTCCTATAGAAGAATTAGGTTTCATTTAAGGATTCAAATTAATATATTAAAGCAAAAGAAGCTACCCTGTTCATAATGTTAGTTTGTTTGTCTATTTGAGGAAATATTTTTTTCCAATATTCTCTATTTATCTCTGCTGTGTTTGAATCCGCAATTCTATTTTTCAATAACTTATTACGAAAATAGTTTTTCAGGACGCCTTAAGCTACATTGCTAATATTCTTTGCTTGTAGTCGGCACTTGTTGCAAATTAATTACATTTTCGCGAAGTAATGTGAATGTAAATATTGCTTTCTACATTTTACGACGCTAATTATTCGAATTTTTTTATTAGAAAAAATTCGCACGAATTGATTAGTTCTTTGACGAGACATGGTTCTCTTGCTTTGAAGTTAAATTCCCTGGGAATATCAGAAGTGTCAAATTGTGTATGTGGATGGTTTCATGTTGTGTTTCAGTTTGAAATAAGACTATCCCGTGCGACCGACGGTGTTGAGGTCACTTGGAGCTTTCTACGGGATAATAATGCGCATTTGACAATTCTTGCTAAGCTAATTTATGCCAGAAAGAAGGAAATATTGACACCGGTTGACCTCGGTTAGATTGGATTAATGTTTGCCTAGTTGGATACTAGTTGCCTAGTTGGATCCAGAATTGAACAAGCAAGGCAAAACTTCTTCAAACTCAAAAACATACTGTGCGATAAACAGCTAAATGTAAATTTACGCGTACGGTTTACAAAGTGTTACGTCTGGTCAACGCTATTATATGGAGTGAAAACATGGACCTTGAAAACTGTCAGTATGAACCGTATAGAAGCATTTGAAGTGTGGACATACCGAAGAATGCTAAGAATTCCATGGACATCACATACAACTAATAAGGAAACTTTGAAAGGGGTACACAAAGATCGAGAACTGCTCCACATAGTAAAGATGCGAAAGACGGCTTACCTTGGTCACGTTTTGAGAAATGAAAAATATTACCTACTGCAGCTCATAATTGAAGGAAAGATAGAGGGTAAACGTCGGCTTGGCAGAAAGAAACTATCGTGGATGCGGAATATTAGGAACTGGACCGGATTAAACTTTGAACAACTCATTAGAGCTGCTGCAAATCGAGAGACCTTTGCTGATGTGATCGCTAACCTCCGATGATGGAGAGGGCACAAAAAGAAGAAGAAGAAGTTGGTTACTGAGTTGGGATGGTATTGGATGTACTCGACGGAAATAGAAGATAATAAGAAAATAAGAGGCAAGAAAACGAGAAAAATAAAAGAATAAATAGAAAAAATAAGAAGAGAAAACGAAAATAAGCGAAATAGAAATAAAATTAAGATTGAAAAAAATTAAAAAAAGAGGCGGTGTAGAAGTGATCTGGAATAAAATCTAAAAATGAAAATAAAGTTTGATAAGCCCCCGCTTATCAGACTTTATTTTTATTTATTTTTATTCTTCTTCTTCTTTCGTATATATAAGAATGTTTTAATTTCATTTTAAATTATATTTTTTCAAATATTTAGAATTTGAAAATATTAATTCAAACGAAGCCATTTTTCTGTAATTCGTAAAAAAGAGAAAGCCTTTTGTTATCGTACTAGCCGACCAACCCTTCGAACAACTACCTGATTGAACGGTCAATTCACATTTAAAGTTTGCTTACAAATATTATACATTACATTTTTAACTTAAGTTATTTAATTTGATTAGGTATACTTCTTCATAATTATGCCATGTCGCATATCATTTTAAAGTTTTCTTCACATGGAATATTTTAATGATTTTTGTTTCATCGATATCGCAACTCTTAGCTCGCTCTTTTAATTAGTTCTTAATTCTAAGACATCGACAATTTCGATCCTTCTCTCCTTCTCCAACTGAGCCATAAAAATCTTTTTCAACAAAGAGTGTTCTCTTACAACACCAAGCTCATCCTTCTTCTATGCCGTAACCACGCGTCCTGGACCTTTGAAGCTCATCATCACTACCATTTATTATTTAAACATTTACAGTATTGCTAGGGCGCTCCAGCTAGCCCGGAAAGAATCAACACGTGCCACAAGGGTTCATCTTGTAAGAATTTGACACTCCCATATGCTCAAATACAGTACAATATGCACTCCAAATAGCGTTCTAGTAACAATATCAAATAAATAGGCTGTACCCATATGACTATTTTTAAAGGCAGCGATCCATTCACAAATCAGTCCATGAGAAAAAAACATATTCACCATAATTCTTTCAGCTTCTTAACACGTAATAAATAATAGTTAATTAGGACAATAAATTCCATTAACACAAAAAGAGCAAATAGAGTAAGAACTCATCCATTCCAGAGATTTGGCGAAATATTTGACAATCGGCTTCTGGTTGAAATCAACAAGATACTCATCATGGAAAAAGTATTATCGATTTAAAAAAAAACACTCTCTCGTCAAATAATCCTCTTATAAGTTTGGTAGTTTCACTAAAAAAAAAAAATTGAAAATACATGCTGTCATCTTTGGAAATTTATATTCTTAAATATTATTATGTATTGAATTATCTTAAAATTTCATTTAGAATAAAATGCAAATAATACAAATTAATACAAATATGTTACATATTTATATCCATAAACATGGACATGTACAACGTATTTAACCAATGGTCACTTCGACTGCAAATGCATGCGCTTAGATCTAGGGATGCCACCAGTGCAGATTAACGAAGCGACGTTTCAAGATTCGCTACCACAAAAATCTCCCATTACCGGACAAGCGATACCGCCTGACACCTGACGGACAAGCGATGACGCTTTCTCTCGGTACAGGGAAGAAAGAAAGATATGCTCACACATCGATATTCTATTTTTTTTGTATATTGAGCCATCTGGCTAAGAGTTTATGGACTACTGTAATGGATAGCCATTCGAGAGAAAGCGCTGATATTAACGAGTCTCTCTTGTCCATCAAATGTCACGAGATATTTCTCGTCACATGATGAGATAAGTGATTTTCTTGCGGCAGTGAATCTTAAGACGTCACATCGTTAATCTGCACTGATGACATCGCTAGATAGAAACTCATTGGTCTACGGCAAGTGACCACGTGTATAAATGGAGACATGTTTTTACATATTTGTATTAATTTGTAAATGCTTCAATTGTAACAAAAATACAGGGTAAATCAGATAATGTTTATGGTATGTTTGATGCTATCACAGTATATACGTTTCCATTGCCTACGTTATTTGCTTTGTTTGAACACGCGATATTCTATCCAAAACAAAAAGGGGAATGTACAAAACATGCTTATTCAATTTAATAATGTAGAAGATCCGTTACGGTGTTGTGATATAGATATACATACAATTAATTATTCGACAGATCAAGTACAAATTAACACATAATATATTGAATAAAACATACACTAAAGTTATTATGTTCTTTTAAAAATATATAATATAATCGGATACTCAGAAATTATCTCGGTAAGAAATCCAATTATTAATTCGTAGAAAGAAGTTTTAACACATTGCTACTGCAACAATGTCGCGGCAAATCGAAAAAATGAAAGAGACAAAAAGATCAACAACAAACTTGAAAAATCTCGGATTCAAAGAGCCGTCGGCATCTCTTCCGAAAGGGGGATAAAGTTAGTGCGAGTCATAGTCGGGATTTTCCCCTTCTTCTATACGCTCCTATACACTACAAATATAACAAGTAACCTGCCTAACAAATATCACTATTCATTCGGTGGCTTATTATATTTACCTATGTCGGTTTGTTATTGCCTCATGGTCTGTAATGACCAGCTACTGAGTTTACTTCACTTTATAGTACCTAAACAGGGACGGCTTCTGATTTGAAAAAAAGTGTTAGGCACAATGTAGTTACTTATGTCCTAAAAGTTTTAGCACAAAATATATTTTTTTAACTATCAAATTTATTCACCCACATATTAGTTATCATAAATTACAACTTAATACTTAAGTAAACTACATTATTAAATTATGCGATGTGGCTTACTCTCTTCTGACAGACGCAAATTTCTGCGGAGGTCTCAACAGGCACTGCAATCAAATCAATTTTGTTTTTTGTTTTTTTTAGTGTTTGTTAGTTCATCCTCAGTTTGGACTTCCCCGTAAATGATAAACCTTTCGCGACAGTAAAGCCTTAAAAGCCTGAACCTGAGATAAGTTTGTAGGGTTATCGTTCTTAGGAAGAAAAGACATATGGTGTTGTCGAAGATAGTTTTAGGTGTCTTTAGAGTAATGGCACGATGCCAAGTCTGGTCGGAACATGATATTGTGATCAGCATGATGTTCATTGATGAATTGAAGAAATTTAGAGAAGAAGAAATTTAGAGTTATTAATATAGCTCTGATCGATCAAAGCTTCGCCTCTTACTCTTACCACAAAGGATCAGGATATGCCCTTCGTAGAAATTGCGCACCAGACAAGCACTTTATAGGCGAATTTCGCTTTATGTTTGTACTTAACATTGTCAGGGCATTCCACTATATTGTCCGTATAAAATCTATATTTTTAGTTAGGTACCTACAACAATATTTTTTTAACCGCTAAAATCCACTCGCCTTAGTTGACGGCGGCATCGTTGGCGGCACGTAGTTGGCCTTGGGTGTATTTGGGGCACTTACATCTTTTTCGATATTTTAGATCATTTCTTTTCAATCCCAACGATATCGTACTCTTCGAATTATCATATCGACGAGCCAGTCTTCTCACTGACATCCCAACTTGTTTTTTTGCACTTCTCAACAGCCTCTCTGACCTTTGTGCGGTAAATACCCCCGCTCTTTCGCTTTTTTTTGAGGCTAAGACACGGAATTTTCTGCTCGTATTCCGCTATTGTGTGATAAATCGTTCTACGTGAAATATTTTCATTCTCTAGATTCGGAATATTTCAGCATTGGACACCTGCCCAACCAAGTTGTACGTACCTTCGAATTTCTAATTTATACGACACTGTAAACAACAACTTTAAATTAGGTAACTGTGAACTTACAGTAAGTAATGCAAACAAACTTTTGTTGCCAAAGGCAATTTAATATTATTTAATTTTTATTAAATTTTAATTTCATTAAATTCTGTGCCAAAACTTTCAGGACATACATTACTTAAATTTTTTGGAATACCAAAAGTATACAGAATGCACTTATCTGTCACCGGAGAAATGCAGCTCTTTTAATGAGACATGTAACTTTTGCTTCAAGTCTACGGACTTGAACACGTGGTCAAGATCTCAGACAGTTAGTCTAATCTCAACAGCGTAGCCTCGCAGAGTTTTACACCCTAATTAAATAGGAGTATTCTTGACATCCTATAGAAAAGATACCACGAATCTTAGCAACAACAGGAATAAGAACGAGAGCGTAAGTTACCAAGTTGATATCTTACGATTCCGCAGCTGCCGTCAAATTAATCAACCAAAACGGAAACTTAAGTAAATAATTAGCAGGACGTCACTTCCACCTTAAGGGTGTTCTTTTTCCCAAAAATATCAAAACGATAACGGTAAAATTCACAGCCAAAAAAGACGTCGACTAATTTAAACTATATATGCAGCTAGCAATAGTGTTACCAGCAGAGTGGTAGGGTCACGCGTAATCTTTTATCCCCTACGCCAAGAATTCCGCCACACATTGCCGGTAAAGCAGCAATACGATATTGCCGTCAGGAATATACGGGGACTAATCAAAATATCGTAATGGAAGAGTACATACAGGTCAACGGAAGGTCAACTCCGCACCAAGGCACTACTAGAGGAGCGAGATGCTAGACTTTCAGTTAACCTAGTTCATAGTAATAAAAAAGAAATTAAAATTATTACATAACCGAACATTGTCCTTTAAAGAGGCAAACTTTTGTTACCAAATGCAACTTGATATTATTTCATTTTTATTTAATTTTAATTTCATTGAATTTTCTGCCAAAACTTTTAAGACATACGTTACTTAAAAAAATACGTATCTTCATAATTATCTTCGTCTGTTCTTACAATATGGCAATCTTATTTACATAAATGTTTTTTAATTCAAGTTGATTGCAGCAGTTTTTCGAAAGAGTCTGAATGTTTGTTTGAGGAAATGTTAGAAATATTCGCTTAATCCAAAAATATTTTATCAAAGTCAATGGTCAACAATGGGAATCTTTAAAAGAAAAATATCGTAAGAACGAAGAGGATGAGGTCGTCGGAGCATGTATCAAGATTGTCAGGAAAGGAAACCAACAAGACAAGTTTGTTTAGGTGATGCAACAGGAAGAACGCGAAAATACAGATCACAAGCAAATTAAATAGAGATGATAGACGGTTATTTGAAATAAACGGTTAAAGGCTAGCAGCAATTGATGCAGAACAGATTTGGTCTCTTCCTAATGCATCAAAGCTCTTCTTATGGGAACATCCAAAAGTAAAGTATGTCGTAGATTCAGATTATTGGATATTTGAACATAACATTCACGAGTTATTATTAAAATATCGCTACAGATTTGATAAGTTTGATACCGAATGGGGAGTAATCTCATTGAATGGGTATATACATTTTTCACTTTGGTATTTGTTCTAAAGTGAAAAATTACTGCTTGGATGGCTTGCTGTATTCTTAATTGCTTTTGTCTATCTAATTCTTTGGGTTGGACGCCAGTAAGTCCAGACACTTTGCCCAATAGATCTATCATTTCCACTCTGTTAGTCTGGTGTCCTCGATAAAAGACTCTATCTTCCACAGGGGATTTGAGTACCCTCGTAGAAGCCAATCTTTTTTTTTACTGCGAATTAGGTTGGATGAAACCCTAGCGTCAAGCTTCTCTATTAGTATCTTAGTATGAAGATAACCTTTGGTTAGCTTTCATTTCATTTCATGCTCTCTTTCTAGACATAACCAGTCCTCCCTTCTAGCGGAATTCTTGGCAATTCTACATACAGATTCTGGGCCTATGTCGTTCCTCTTAGAAACCTTACTTGACCAGTTCGTCGGGTCCAGACACTTTGCCCAATAGATCTATCATTTCCACTCTGTTAGTCTGGTGTCCTCGATAAAAGACTATATTTTCCACAGGGGATTTGAGTACCCTCGTAGAAGCCAATCTTTTTTATTACTGCGAATTAGGTTGGATGAAACCCTAGCGTCAAGCTTCTCTATTAGTATCTTAGTATGAAGATAACCTTTGGTTAGCTTTCATTTCCTTTCATGCTCTCTTTCTAGACATAACCAGTCCTCCCTTCTAGCGGAATTCTTGGCAATTCTTCATACAGATTCTGGGCCTATGTCGTTCCTCTTAGAAACCTTTCTTGACCAGTTCGTCGGATTCAGACACTTTACCCAATAGATCTATCATTTCCACTCTGTTAGTCTGGTGTCCTCGATGAAAGACTCTATCTTCCTCAGGGGATTTGAGTACCCTCGTAGAAGCCAATCTTTTTTATTACTGCGAATTAGGTTGGATGAAACCCTAGCGTCAAGCTTCTCTTTTAGTATCTTAGTATGAAGGTAACCTTTGGTTAGCTTTCATTTCCTTTCACGCTCTCTTTCTAGACATAACCAGTTTTCCCTTCTAGCGGAATTCTTGGCAATTCTAGATACAGATTCTGGGCCTATGTCGTTCCTCTTAGAAACCTTTCTTGACCAGTTCGTCGGGTATCTTATTGTCCTTAATCTCCTCATGTCCTAGCACCCATATCAATGACACTGTATTGTCTTGCGCCAGGTTATTGAGAATCTGTTTACAATGTTTCACCAGTTTAGACCTGGCAAATGGATTCATAATGGCTTTAGTAGCCGCCTGACCATCAGCCCTTATGTTATTTTTTTTGTTTGCGCAGCCAGCTTCTCGAATTTCCTAAGTGAAGGTTACGACTTCAAACAATTCAGCTTGGAAAACCGTTGTATGTTTCTCCAGACTTAATGATATTTTCCTTCTAGGGCACATTTCACATATACCTGCATCTGTCCCCGATTGGATTATGATTCATCCGTATACCAGGTGGCGGCACCCCAATCGCTCGAGCGACTTTTTGCCTGTTCCTTGGTCGATATAGATACTTTCAGTCGACATTTGTAATATCGGTTCTTCCAGTATAGTTCCTGTGGTATTTCTGTGCCCTCCCCTACGACCTTATTAGGGCACCATAAGCCATTCGCCTTAATCGCTTAATTTAGAAAATGCGTTTATGAAAGTAAAAGTAGAAACGGGTGACCCATAAATGTCGGATTTTCCAGAACTGCCGTTAGGCGTAGGT
The DNA here is from genome assembly GCA_935421215.2 of Melolontha melolontha. Classification (NCBI taxonomy): domain Eukaryota; kingdom Metazoa; phylum Arthropoda; class Insecta; order Coleoptera; family Scarabaeidae; genus Melolontha; species Melolontha melolontha. The sequence goes on from OW285238.1 coordinate 118,299,522, forward strand.
AGGCGTTAGAGAGGTGGGAGGACATGCCTTGGTAAAAGTTCGTTGGTCCCGTTTCAGTAACTAATTCTTCGTAATCAGGTTATGCCCGATTGGGAAACTATTTCGCGGTGAGTTGCAGATCTTAGGGGTACAGCACCGAAAATCTTGAGGACGACCTCCGAGTGTCAGGCAGCCTGCTTTGTATTCTTCAAGTCATTCTGTTCCCAAACACGCTGGTTGTTGTGCAACAGGAAACACGATTGGACAAATCGTCGCATTTTATATGAAACAATTCTTCAAACTGTACCGGAAGGCGAAGTTTTGAGTAGCGATGAGGGTCATTTTGATCTGAGTGGTTGTGTTAATAAATAAAATTTTAGATATTGGTCGGTACAGAATCCAAGTGGATTTCATGAAAGACCAAAGTATGGTAATAGGCTAACTATACGGTGTGCGATTACGATTTCCGGCATTATGGGCTCTTTATTTTTCTAGGAAGAAGAGGTTACAATTACTGTGAATTCCAAACGTTGTTGACACAGTCTTCAAGATTTTTTGCATCAACAAATGTATAATTTTGGCATAAGAAATGTTTGGTTTCAACGGGATGGAGCGATGGTCCATACCGCTAGAAGATCCTTAGAGATTCTGCGAAAGATGTTTCCAGGTCGCTTACTCTGACCGTAAAGGAATGTTGAGTAACCAGCACGGTAATCAGATTTGGCGCTGCGTGATTATTTTTTATTCAGGTATTGCAAGTCAAAAGTTTACCTGAATCGGCCCCAAAGCCTTAGGGTAAAAGTTTGACATTCGAAATGAAATCGTCGCAATTTCTTCGATCTATTAGATTGAATAGTTGAGTAACCACCCATTACAAGATATTGTGTTTAAAATGTTATGGTAAAAAATTGTCTTCATTATACACTCATATACAAAAAAAAATCAATCACTATATGCAATATGTGATTTCCTATTGACCTCTAAAATACGACCACCTTTTTTTGTCGCCCTGAATATGTTATTGCATTTAACGTATGCAACATATGCAACAATACAACACTTGTTCAGATATATCAATGTTTAAAGACTCAATCTTAAAGGGTGATCGTAAAACTCCTTTCTTAAAAGATTCTCAATTTGATACATGGCCTTCAATGTCACCAAGTCGGAAAGTTGCGGTAATATTTAAGTCATAAATGACAGTAGACAGTATTTACATTAATTTACAAATTTGGCTTTAAATAGGTATATGTTCGCTATATGCCAAGAATGTTAATGGCTGGTTAAAAACGTATGAGACAAATCACTACTGTGACAAATTTAGTGATAATTATGATAGATCTGGAAAAGTTTGTGAGAGTGGATGAAGCTTGAGTCCATTAATTTGATCTAGAATTAAAAGCACAAAACATGAAGTTTTGATACAAGGAACCAGCGCCTCCACCAAAACTTCGGGTCTGCTTCTATGGACAGCTTCATAGCCAATTTTTGGCGATTCGAATAGGTTCCTTCTGTTAATTATTTACTACGTAGCCATTCTGTGCCGATATTATATGAGTCTTATGTAGAGAACAACAAAAGAAAAAACATTGAACAGATTTGGTTGAGGTAATGTGTTTTATCAAGATAACCTCGCAAGATCAATGACTACCTTCTACAGCTCTGGTTACGAGATTTTTGAGCAGTTTCTATACATACAGCCCCCGGTGATTATTTTATTATTCCGTAAGTTGTAAGAAGATTTATCGACGAAAATGTAATCGCTGGTGTGAATAAGTGGCAGGCGTGACGAGAAAAGAAGTTTTTTTTAAATGTTAAAGCCCTTCGTCATTTATATACCAAATGCATTAATATTTGAGGAGAATATTACTCAATGCATCCCAATTACTTTTTTATGTGTTGAAAACAATACCTTCTTCCTAATAGAAATTTTCTATTGAAGAATAGAAATAAAACTACTGTTTTAATCTTCACTTTTAATCATTACTCGTAAAACGACAATTGTTTCGCCAACACAGTGGCTTCCTCAGGTGTTTACATCTAAACAGTACGATACAAACAAGTTTGCCGTAGTTTTATTTCTATTCTTAATTATGGATCTTCATCAAGTAAATGCCGAATCAATTCAATTTTCTATTGTATTTCATGTACATTATAACTCTTAATATTGCAACTGTAAATGTAAAATATAGTTTTAAATTAAAAAACACAATTAAAGAAATTTGTTAACCCGGTCCTGTACACGTGATCTTCTATATGCAAGTTTATATAATGCTTTTATCTCTGACTATATATTTATGTCTATCTATTCTCTACAGCCAGTTGGATATTACTTCTATTCTCCTTATTTTGTTTCTTGTATATGCAGACATTTAATTTCATATTCTAATATCAACATAAAAATAAATGTAGATACATGAATATAAAGCTGATTGCCAGTAATGTTCCTTGAGGTATATAGCATTTTTGTAAGAGGAAGATGGTAAATCTCCGATCTTACGGTTACTATGAGTTGCCGAATGGAGGAGAGCAGTTTACAAAGACCGGCAGCAATTCTTCTCATCGTAAATCATTTGACTTGTTGAATGCCTATTGAGAAATTCGTTTTGCTCATTAAGGACGAGCATTTTGATTAATTGTTTCGAGATACTGTTACTACACATGTTTCTTAAATGTAGTTCTTTATGTTATTAGCCATTTTATGTAAAGGTATGTGATACACAGATTTTATAATCATTGAAATAATTATTATACGTTGGTAACTACTAAATTACTCAATAATTTTATATTAAAACATGAAAGGAAATGTAAGAACTAATAATAATAACATTTACTATTTAACAGGTAACCTATTTACAGACTAATAACACAAGTCTACAAATTTAAATTTGTTTTTTGTTCTTGTAAAAAAAATATTTTTTTTGTCATTACTACTTTCAATGTATTTCGAAACATTTAATTTATAACTTCATAGCCTAGCAGATATAAACTCAATATCTTGAAATACACAAACTCTTACTACTCCCTAACTCTATCCATCTTTACAAGATGAATCATTTATTATAGTAAGATTTAAATAGAAAATGGATATAGAGATCAGTGTCATGGTGTTATAAGGAAAAGACTTCGAGGAAACCGTTAGTACTTGTTATTAAAATTATCCTTGTCTGTTAAGAAACCGCACTTGCCTCTTACACAACAACTTGTTTAGCGTCGACTTGTTAATTGTTAAATTTAGGGATTTAGTCTCTATGACAGTGGCATTATTTAATCGGCTTACAATTGTTCGTTTCGTTTGAGTTTCATGAAACTCTGGTGATTATTATAGGTAGCAATATATGCACATATTTTAGAGGGTAATATTTTACGTAATGTAATCCTTTTTTATTAAGGATTTTTTTTTAAATATTTACAATAACTAAAATTTTATCAAAAATTAATTAATAAGTAATTTAAACGAAAAAATGTATTTGCAGGTCGATATTTTGTTTTGATATTGTAGCTGTCCAAATACGAAACTTAGAATGATGCTTTTAACACCATGAAAGAATAACCATCAAATATTATTTCTTTGCTTATATTTTATGAGATATTTTAAATTTAATTTAAATTTGAATTATTTATACAGTACATTTGATAAAAAAAAGTCTCAAAACTCCGATATTTATTATCTAATATAAAGAAAATTTGAAAAGAACGAAATAGTTTCCAAACACTAAAAGATGGTGCTAATCTTGATTTTTTCAGTATCAACTCGATGTAACGAAAGCCAACTTTCTTTTGTAGACGGACACCTGTAATTAGTTCTTCCTTCAATCCGGTAAATTTTTTTTTCTGAATTTAGTGATGCTCACACAGTTATCATATGGTGGATAATTAATTTAAAAAATATATAATATATAATATATAATATATATATATATATATATATATATATATATATATATATATATATATATAAGTGTTTAGATAATTTCTCAGCCGTTTATTAAATATAACAATTGATAAATTATTGGAGTTTTTCGGCTTTTATATGAAATATTTACAAATATCAAATTAGAATGTATGTAATTGCAGAGAAAGTGGGGAGGTAAATATTGCTGTCTACAAATTACAAAGCAAATCATACGAAATTTTCTTTTTTTTAAATTGAAAAATATAGTCTACGTTGGGACTCGAACCCAAGTCTACAGCTATCAGGGCTGTCGCTCTTACCAATAATAAGCTTTCAATAACTCACATCTACTTTCAAAATAGGCATCTGCTTTCTAATATGACGTTTGCTTTCATAACTGACACCTGCTTTCAACTTGACATCTACATTCAATAACTGACATCTGACTCATTAACAGTGTTACTTTATAATGCATTTCTAAATAGCTTGAACCTGGGTCTATTGTGGCTTAGTGGTAAGAGCGACAGCCCGGATAGCTGTAGACTTAGGTTCGAGTCCCAACGTAGACAATATTTTTCAATTACAAAAAAAAAATTTCGTATGATTTGCTTTGTAATTTGTAGACAGCAATGTTTACATCCCCACTTACTCTGCAATTACATACATTCTAATTTGATATTTGTAAATATTTCATATAAAAGCCGAAAAACTCCAATAATTTATCAATTGTTATATTTAATAAACGGCTGAGAAATTATCTAAACACTCATATAGCTATGGAGTAATATTAGCATTTCCAACATTCAAATCTGACATCTGCTCTCAAAATACTGACATCTGCTTTCAATAACTCACATCTACTTTCAAAATAGGCATCTGCTTTCTAATCTGACGTTTGCTTTCATAACTGACATCTGCTTTCAAATCAGACATCTGCATTCATTAACTGACATTTGCTTTCACTAACTGACATCTGCTATCAAAACTGAGATGAGCTTTCAAAACTGACTTCTGCTTTCAACTTGACATCTACATTCGATAACTGACATCTGATTCATTAACACTGTTACTTTATAATGCATTTCTAAATAGCTTGAGCCTAGGTCTATTGTGGCTTAGTGGTAAGAGCGACAGCCCGGATAGCTGTAGACTTGGGTTCGAGTCCCAACGTAGACTATATTTTTCAATAAAAAAAAAAAAAATTTCGTATGATTTGCTTTTTAATTTGTAGACAGCAATGTTTACATCCCCACTTACTCTGCAATTACATACATTCTAATTTTATATTTGTAAATATTTCATATAAAAGCCGAAAAACTCCAATAATTTATCAATTGTTATATATATATATATATATATAATATATATATATATATATATATATATATATATATATATATATATATAAGATAAACTTAATAAGTCGGCGATTAAAGGTCTGGTTCATTACTTCAAAGTATATATATTTAAAACAACCCTACATGTTTCGGCAATGATGCTTTTGTCAAGGGAATACAAAATATAAATGACATAATATAAAATATTTTATATTCTGTCATTTATATTTTTTATTCCCTTGACAAAGGCATCATTGCCGAAACATGTAGGGTTGTTTTAAATATATATACTGTGAAGTAATGAACCAGACCTTTAATCGCCGACTTATTAAGTTTACCTTATATATATATATATATATATATATATATATATCCAAATATTCTTTGCCAACTGTAAGTCTCCTTGATATTGCTCACCCGGTATATAAACAATTATTTGTACAACAAATAATGAGAAATCATACCATTTAGTGATTACCTATTCGATATGCTTTTAATAAAATTGTTTGATATGAGCAGTTATTCTTTTTTTAGAATTGTATAGTCCCCAGCGTACACAAGAGTAGGTAGCGTCGTAGTTGCAACAAATATACGTATGCAATACACATAATATACTCCAGGGTAAAATTAACGCAATAAAGGAAAACTAATCATTATTACTTCTAATTTTCTAAATAGCTAAAAACGAAAATCCAGATACTAGAACAGGTTGACTTATTTGCACGATTGCAGAGAGTAGGCCGTGAAATAAAAAATACGCATCACATTTTGATAGCCGATGCCTTGTCAGTTTATTGTTAGTGTTTGATAAATTTATGACAAAACGTGTTTCGTAAGCCTATTTTTTTAGTTTTACCATGTTACTAATTAAGTGTAATTGGATCATTTTGAACATCGCGCAGTTATTAAGTATTTTTTAAAGAAAGGCATGTTCTTTACCGAAATCCACGATTGCATGCGAGATGTACTGGGTGAGGGTTGTCCTTCGTATACAACCGTCAGGAAATTGGGAAATGAATTTAAGCGTAGCAGGAGCAGCTTAGAAGATGATGCCTGCAGAGGACGGCCGAAAACGGCTACAAGCCCAGAAATTATGGATAAAGTTCATGATTTGTTGCTACGTGACCGACGATTGAGAGCGTTATAAATAGCATTTCAAAGGAACGGGTTTTTTATACTTTACACGAAGAACTTAATATTAGAAAGCTTTCGGCAAGATCGGTATTTTGTCAAGCAAAAGGAATATTGTTGATAGACTATCTTCAAAAGGACAAGTTCCGTAAATGGCGAATTTATGCAAGTCTTCTAGATCGTTTGAAAAAAGCTATCGCAGTAAAGCGTTTAGGACTTACTAAGAGGAAAGATCTCTTTGTCTATGATGATGCACCTGTGTATTTCAGTACGGCTGCTCCAAAAAAATTGAAGAATTAAGGTTCAAATTAATACTGCACCCATTATATTTGCCAGACCTAGCAACATCTGACTTTTATCTGTTCCCTAAATTAAAAGATTTTCTCGGAGGCAAAAAAAGTTGCACAAATGAAGAGCTAACTTTAACAGTGGACGATTATTTTGCAGGGTTAGAAGAAAATAGCGTTCGAGACGGAATACAGCTTGAACACAGATGGACCATATATATCGAATTAGGAGGAGATTATATATAAAAATAAAGTTTAGTTATTTATTTACTTACTCCTTTGTTTCTATACGATTACGTACTGTACGATTAGTTAACCCGCCCTTGCATATAACTACCAAGCCACAACTTGCTAATATCTCTCCATCTCTTTCAATCTTGAGCTTCGCTTTTCCAATTTTAGAGTTTCTTTTCTGCTAGAACTTTCGGACCATGACATACCACCTCTTCTTTGGGTCTTCCTTTTTTTCGTGTTCCCTAAATTTATATCTATTAGTTTACTTGGTGCTCTGTCATCAGACGTTCTTAACCCTCTCAATCTCGCTTCTTTTACCTGTGAACATATCTCTGGTCCTCATTATAGATTTTTTAATTCTTGATTTTTCTCATCGTCCTAATTTGTCCTTTCTTTTTCCCTCCAAAGACTCGCTTTGGAAATTTTTTTTCCAACATATCCATTATGTCTTATTATTCCTTGATGGCGATTCACACTTTGCTACCAAATTTGCAGTTGGCCTGATTACGACTTTATATAGATGGAACTTTGTCAGTCTAAAGACTTTCGATCTTATCATTTTATTTAAACCATGACCTATTCCAAACATCTTTTATTAAGGACACTAGAAAGAAATTAAAAGGAGATATTGACTGATATTCTAATATCAAAATCCAACTACGGTACTACGTATAATTGACCTCATATTAATTTCATATTTTGCACATCTAAAACTCGATTTCGTTCCTCCTTTTCTTATTTCCATAATATGCAATTGAAGCGTAAATCCTCTTTATGTGCCGCCGCACGAAAGACGTACATTATACATACTTGAAATCAACATTGTTAATGTCGGTTTCATCTAATATTATGCATATTACATATCTTCTGAGTTGTTCGAAAGAGAAGCTGTCAAAATGAGACGAAGTGTGACGCAAGGATCACTGCAGCAGCAAGCAACTCATGAATAAATTCCGAGTCGTTAGCGGTCCGGCAGAAACGGTAGCAAATGGCAGCAGTCCAACTTTTGTACTATTTGGTATAACAATCATATGCGTGAATGGTTACCGCTATCACTAGTTCTCTTTCGGAGACCCATGGTTACTCCGCGGGGCGTCCAGTTTTTGTATACCAGGTATGTATACATACATATAACGCCAAGTCTTTCTTCTTTCTCTAACGCTGCAACGTTCTAAGTATACGTATAATCTTTGCTATCGTTTTAAAGTGGAGCCGTGGGAGGTCCTGTTTTAATTATCCTACCGTGATTTCCGACAAAAACCGCTTACTGTCTAATTGTTATTCCTAGGTATGCGATACTTTTAAGATTCTTTTTGTGGCTTATTGTCAGAAGGTGGTGTACTTAAAAATATAAATACTTCCCTTTGTATGTGAATGATTTGTGATGGAGGATTTATGTATTGTTGGAAATTGTTTGATTAAAATTAGTATTTTGTAACTGCTTTTGTGTTGTTTTGAGGAATTTTATATTTTAAACTATCAACTAGATTTGATTACATTTTTCTTATATGAAAAATTAAAGTATGAGAACAACTTTGTTGTTACAAAATATAAATTATATATTTGTCTTTGTATAATTATAATTAAGCTAAGCTTTTAATAACTAAATATTTAGTTTCAAGGAACAGATTGCAACTGTTTCGCCGTACTAAGGGTTCATCAAATAGATAATGCCGTACTTCACCCACTTGTTTTACAATAAAGTTTTTGAAATTAAAATGTTAGTTATTTATTTTATTTAGTTATTTAGTATAAAATAAAGTTTCTATCGACAGCTAACGACCTAATTAAGCGAATATGTCACTAATAATAATCTTTATTATCCAACAGATATATAAATCCACTTAAAGAAAAATATAGAAATAGAAATATATATACAGGGTTCGTCGGTGAAGCGGGAAAATTGAAAACTACTGTATCTACAGAAGTATTTATTTTAACATTAATATTTTTACAGTTTTCTGTTAAGTTAGACTTGCCATTTTATTTTTTAAAAACAATACTTAACAGGTGGGCATTATTACGATCTACGCATTTTTATAGATTTTCTCGAAAATTTTCCATTGCTCGCCGTAACATTTTCGGTGTAATACGAACAACTTCTTCTTGAATTTTTAGTTTTAGTTCCTTTAACGTTTGCGGTCGCTCAACGTACACCTTGTTCTTGAGCTAACCTCAAAGAAAGAAGTCGCATGTGGACAAATAAGGCGATCTAGCCGGCCAAATATTGGCTTCATTTTTTGATATGACATGGTTCGGAAAGAGTTCCCTTAAAACAACAATAGACATACGCAGCATGACTGGTAGCGCCGTCTTGCTGGACCCACGTAATCTCTCGAAATCGAACTAGCTCGTGCCTCAAAAATGTTGTGACCATGTTTGTCTAACGAACTGCAGTAATAGTTGTAGCGTTTCCTTGATCGTCTTCAAAAAAGAATGGTGCAATAATGCAAGATGATGAAAGAGCGCACCATATTCTCATCTTAGGACTATGTAAGGGTTTCGTATGTAACTGAAGCGGGTTTTTAATGCTCCAATATCGGCTGTTCTGTTTATTTACATAGCCGTTAAGATAAAAATGGGCTTCATCTGACATAAACATATGGTGGATTAAGTTTTCATCCCTATCCAAACGCTGCAACATTTCTTGAGTACAATACATGCGATTAACCAAATCAGCTTCTTTTAATTCTTGGACAACTTGAATTTTATGGGGGTGAAAAATTAAGTCCTTATGTATCGCATCGACGGTTCACTGATATATATTCAATGCTAATGCATGTTTAATCGCTGAACGTTTTGGACTACGGGTTATAGCAGTTCGAACTCTTTCGAGAACATTTTCGGGCGTTCTAACATTTTTAGCTGCTCCTTTATGTTTTAAAATTAAAGTAGATCCAGTTTCTTTAAACAAATTAAGTGCGTGAATAGACGCGATCCGCTCATGGCGCAGAATATTGAACTGATTGCGAAATAACCTTTTCACAATTGTCGCGGAGTCACCATTTTTATAAAACGATTTAACACAGTAAGCACGATGAGTACCAGACCACTGTTCCATGTTTACTAAATGGCGTTAAATGATTGACAATTCATCATTAACTTCAGCGCCCTCACCCAAACGTCAAATGAATAAGAGAGTTTTTAAAATTTCCAGCTTCACTGACGAACCCTGTACAACAGTGTTAATTTTATACACTATACCTTATTATTAATTTATCAAAAGTATCCACATAATACTTAGGATAATGAAAAATTCGTGAAAAGTCACATCTATTCTGAAATGTGTGGTTGCCTTTCGTTCTTATTGGAGCTTGTCAATACACAGTATACCAGACAGAAATGACTCTTCACTGATATAGTTCGCGTATATATAGTTAGTATAATGAACTTATTGTAAGCGTGTAACGTTTCTGCATACTGGTACATATTTAGTTTGTCAAAATCTTGACATTAACGCAGCACATTAGGCGACATAATAGGCGAATATAATATGAATTTTAATACTCATTAGTTGGCACTTATGGTAAGTTCATTATATCACATAATACTTGTTTGTGTATTTTTGTCATATAGGCTTTTGAAACTGTAGCTAAGGCATTAGATAGCGAAAATGTAGTCGTAGATTGTGTGCCGTAATGGGATACCAGAAATTGTATTTCAATATTGCATAATGATGAATTCATAAAATAAGTATTGTAGAGCTAGTGTTTCGAAACACTGCCTCAACAATACTGATTTTATGTACAATAACCAACGATACAAACAAATAGAAGGTTAACCAATGGGTTCATTATCTCCAATCATCGCAAACATATTTATAGAAAACTTTAAACGAAAAGCGCTTGACACCTTCTATTCGGTCAATATAATTTTAATTTGCATTTTTAGTTTTATTAAATAACGGGTGGGGCAAAACTCCCGCTACCAGTTTGATTGCGCGCCATCTTGGTTATGTGACGTTTAGTTCGGTTTAGCTTTAACCATTGTGTTGTGTAGACGTCCAAATTTTATTATGGATAAATATACGCCACAAGAACGAGCAGAAATAGTGACAATATTTATTGAAAATAATCGTTCCATTATTGCCACTCAGCGGAAATTGCGTCAAAAATATCCTAATCGTCCAGTGCCCGACAAAACCACAATTTATCGTTTACATGCGAATTTTCGACAGTACGGTACGACAGCAGACAGGCCTCGTTCTGGAAGACAACGGACGTCTCGTAACGCTGAAAATGTGGCTCTGGTGCGCGATAGTGTTGCAGAGTCTCCAGAAACATCAATTCGGAGACGTGGTTCCCAGTTACACATGTCTGCACGCAGTTTAAGGCGAATTTTGAAAACTGATTTGAAAATGTTCGCATACCAAATTCAATTAGTCCATAAATTGCTACCCAGAGATCATGATTAACGAGTTGAGTACAGTAATGCAATCCTAAGGCTGTCTGATGAAATTGAAGATTTTTCGTCTAAATTGATAATGAGCGATGAAGCCCATTTTATTCTCAGTGGCCACGTCAATAAACAGAACAGTCGGTTTTGGGGGACACAGAATCCTCAATTAATTCACGAAACGTCATTGCATCCACAAAAAACAACTGTATGGTGTGGTATTCATGCTGGAAACATCATTGGTCCCTATTTTTTTAAAACTGACGAAGGTGTTGGAGTTACTGTTACTGCTGAACGGTACCAAGACATGATTCGAAATTTTCTTGTGCCTGAAATGGAAGAAGAGCAAGGACTAGAGGAAATGTGGTTTCAGCAGGATGGGGCCACAGCACACACAGCTCGTTCAACAATTCAATTATTGAATGACGTTTTTCCACGAAGACTAATTTCGCGAAATGGCTATTTAGCATGGCCAGGCCAGATCTCCGGATTTAGCTGCACCTGACTTTTTCTTATGGGGTTTTTTAAAATCAAAAGTTTATGTGAATAAGCCCCAAACGATTCAACATCTTAAAGAGAATATTCGTCAAGAAATTGAAGAAATTCAGCCTGAGATGTTGCAGGATGTCATGAAAATAGCCTTAAAGAGAGCAGAAAGTTGTATAGCGAATCGCGGTCACCATTTAGCCGATATAAATTTCCAATCATAACGAAAAAAAATGTAAAGAGCAAATAAACTTTTTATGAAAACCAAACTTACTTATCTTTTCTTTCAACAAAGTTATAGGCAATCAAAATGGTAGCGGGACTTTTGCCCCACCCGTTATAATCAAATAGATGTAGTTGTATTTATTTTATGTATTTAATCATAGGTTTAAATTGTAAATATAAAAGTGTTTAGAAGAGTATATAGAAAGGTCTTGGAATTTCCCATATATTTAATTCTATTAATTACCTGTCTGGTCAGGTATAACCTTCTTTTAAATCCGTGCATTTACTAGTTGCAAATGTTTATAATATCATAAGTTTTATTGGCATATTTCCTGTATTGTACTATATTGTTACGATAGGTTTAGAGAGTATATTACATTCTTCCTGGATTCTTCGAAATATTGTATGTTATATCTAGCTCACTTTTTGTCTGTGGTAATTTACGTATTTGGTAGATTGCTATTCAATATGCCAACAATTGTATTGTGTATTTAGTATTTAATATTTATTTTATTTTCCTATAATTAAGGTTTCAGATGCATATTGTTTGTTTTAATGCATTTAGGACGTTGGTAAACTACAGCATATATTTTTCCTTGAAGAAGGGTAAAATATTTGTATGGAAATTTCTGTATAATCAATTTAGTTGTTTTCTGGCGGGGACAAAACTTTCTTGCCAAAAATAAGATAAAGCAAAAAATAGTTCCAGCTTAGATCTCAGCGATCTCAATACAGTTCCAGCTTAGATCTCAGCGATCTCACTACAGTTCCTACTAAGATGTCAGCGATCTCTTTAGACGAAAATATTATTTATTAGCCAATTTCTAGGTCTTAAGTATTAAGACCAGATTCTTGCATTTTTATTAAGTTTAACGGAACTCCAAGATTAAATTAATTAATTATTTTGTAAATATATTAGTGTTATTCAAAACTATTGCATTATTTCAACTCAAATACTTCGGTCGATACCTACCGAAGACTTCCTTCAAACCAGAAGGAATAAACACCTTCGCCGAACAAGAAAAGCTGTGGCTACTATATAGATGATACATTTGTGACTTACATACACGGTACAGAAATTAACGATATTTGTAGAAAATACGCAAAGTACGCAATATTAGAAATTCTTGTTTATTGTTAGTGAAACATATTCGTTTCAATTTACGATAGTAATATTGTTTTAGATTTATCAACTTTATTATCTCTCGATTGTAGCAAGCAGTAAACCTGAGAGAGAGCAGATAGTTCAGGGCTACTCGTATTTGAAACGATAAATTTATTACTTTTTATTTCTCAACGTTATAATCAAGTTTTAACAAGCACCTCCTTCATCAATCAACGATTCAAAAGTTTAAATAAATAGAATTTGGTAAGGCTGTTTAACGCAATTATAACGTATGATTTTGATTCTCGTCGTCTGCTGTCATAAATAGACAATATCGTCGATATCTTGCATTACTACAATCTGATCATTCGCAAATTGAGATTACAGGATGTCGTTGATTTGCTTCCATTCCTTGAATGCGTTTAGTAAGTCGATATTAAATGGTGTTGAAGATATAAAACATATATGTTTGAACTGTAAATTTTATAGGCTGGCTATGTTTTACATTTGCGTGTTGTGAGGTTACTAGAGAGAGGACACTATGGTATACCTTTCTTAGATCCACATATGCTAGATGTACTTCCTTGCTAGTAGGTGGATAAAGTTGTTTTATTTTTCAGAATTGAGACTCAATATGGAAAAACAAAAATTATAATAATTCGAAAATATCATTCTACATTAGTTGACCTATATAACAAAAGCAGAGTAAATAAGCATGTTTAAGTACTTAATAATAGAAATAATAATTTATTTTTTGTTGAACAAATACATTAATACAAATACATAAGAAAATTTAAATTAGCATGACAATACACTACGAGGTGCATTCAAGTTCTAAGGCCTCCGATTTTTTTTTCTAACTAACTACTCACCCGAAAACTATGAAACTGGTGTTACTTCTCGACGTAATCTCCCTGCAGACGCACACATTTTTCACAACGTCGACGCCATGATTTCATGCCCGCGGCGAAGGCTTCTTTAGGAGTCTGTTTCGACCACTGGAAAATCGCTGAAGCAATAGCAGCACGGCTGGTGAATGTGCGGCCACGGACAGTGTCTTTCATTGTTGGAAACAGCCAAAAGTCATTAGGAGCCAGGTCAGGTGAGTAGGGAGCATAAGAAATCACTTCAAAGTTGTTTTCACGAAGAAACTGTTGCGTAACATTAGCCCGATGTGCGGGTGCGTTGTCTTGGTGAAACAGCACACGCGCAGCATTTCCCGGACGTTTTTGTTGCACTGCAGGAAGGAACTTGTTCTTCAAAACATTTTTGTAGGATGCACCTGTCACCGTAGTGCCCTTTGGAACACAATGGAGAAGGATTACGCCCTCACTGTCCCAGGACATGGACACCATCATTTTTTCAACACTGGCGGTTACCTGAAATTTTTTTGGTGGCGGTGAATCTGTGTGCTTCCATTCAGCTGACTGGCGCTTTGTTTCTGGATTGAAAAATGGCATCCACGTCTCATCCATTGTCACAATCGACGAAAAGAAAGTCCCATTCATGCCTTGGTTGCGCGTCAACATTGCTTGGCAACATGCCACACGAGCAGCATTGTGGTCGTCCGTCAGCATTCGTGGCACCCACCTGGAGGACACTTTTCGCATTTTCAGGTCGTTATGCAGGATTGTGTACACAGAACCCACGGAAATGCTAACACTGGAGGCGATCTGTTCAACTGTCATTCGGCGATCCCCCAAAACAAGTCTCTCCACTTTCTCGATCATGTCGTCAGACCGGCTTGTGCGAGGCCGAAGTTGTTTCGGTTTGTTGTCACACGATGTTCTGCCTTCATTTAACTGTCGCACCCACGAACGCACTTTCGACACATCCATAACACCATCACCACATGTCTCCTTCAACTGTCGATGAATTTCAATTGGTGTCACACCACGCAAATTCAGAAAACGAATGATTGCACGCTGTTCAAGTAAGGAAAACGTAGCCATTTTAAGTATCTAAAACAGTTCTCATTCTCGAAGCTGCCGCTACAATTCCATTTGCCGTACAGCGCTGCCATCTCGTGACGTATTGACAACGAACGCACGCTCATTTTAAAACAATGCACATGCTTCTATCTCTTTCCAGTCTGGAGAAAAAAAATCGGAGGCCTTAGAACTTGAATGAACCTCGTAATATATAAATGACGACATAATTGAATATCACGCCCCGAATACGTTATCAAATCTCCCGGACCTCCTAGAAAGAGCTTCTGGAAGGCCCTCGAATAAGCTATACAAACTATATAAGAGCCGTTCGGAAGGGAGACTATTCATTTCAATGAGTAATCGCTGTCGTGTAACATTATATAAATGTAAATAAACACTCATTGTGAAATAAATGCTCTTATTATTAGTTATTAGTTTTTAAATTGTTATTTAGTGCCTTTTATAGTTTGCTTTTAAATTACCGTTAGTTTTATTTAAAAGAACCCAGAAAGATAAATATTTTACACTACCTTCGCATTGTTTGACGAGTGTATTTATGAAGTGTTGAACAAAATATTAGTTCTTGGTATTAAAAACACAAAACTTGAAGTGTCTAGCAGCAAAACGTGATACCAATAAATTTATTCGCGATAATAACGATTCTGAATCGATCCTGTTATTTAGAAGATTCGCTGCTAGTAATGCGCTCTTTGTTTGTCTTCGTACTTCTAGCACTTCCAATCCATGCCTCACAATCAAATTTCCGTTGGCTATATTTCGTTCTGAATAAGCATCGTTTTATCTGTAATTCAAGTACTACTAAAAATTTATCCTCAACGCTTTCAATTTGATTCATATCTACGTCATAAAGTGGATATCTAACGACATATGCGAAATAAAGAGATTTAAGTGTGTGTCCCAATAGTTGTGAAATTTTTGGACATTCTAGTTATAAAACTCAGAGACATAATAATAGATCTAATAATGTTTAATATTGAACATAGATAACACCAAGTTCTTCTTTCAATAACAGCGTTTTCGATGTAATAAAAATAATTTATATAATTTATTTTCCTTGTGAATGCTACAACACTGCATTTGAAAATATACAAACTAAATTTATTTGTGCGACACAAATTGTAGATAGTATTTAAATTGTTTTGCACAAATTCTAAATGAGTTATATTCGTAATATGTATTCTGATATATCTTAAGGCGCGTTTATACGTGTATGGGTTTACTGGCTCAAGTAAGCTTGCAAGTAGAACTTACGTAACAATGAAGGTATACACATAAAGTGATTGTTTAATGCACCTAGGAGTCGCGATCAACATGTCAAATGAACGTTTACGTACCGCCTGCCAAATAGTTGCAAAAAGGTTGTTGCAAGATATAATAATCGAAAAAAGACTAAAATATAAAAGAGAAGGTCATGTATGGGTTAGAAGATGGGTTCGTAGGGAGAGTTTAGGTGTATCTGGGCACTTGTTAAGAGAACTGTCGACGGAAAATCCGAACGACTCCCACAATCACTTACGTCTATCAGAAGAAAAATTCAATATTCTTCTAGGTTGTGTGGCTCCATATATTAGTAGACAGAATGTGCCAGAATCAAAATCCCTCATGTTCATATGTTCATTACTTCAGACAGATTTACGTAGGCCTTTCCGCTTAACTCTCTGTGGACATTCCACAGACACGTGTCCTCCACATAGGCCTCCAATAACTTAATTGTTATTTCAGGTTTCCACCTTCCTTTACTTTCTTCACGTTTTTTTTGGGCTCATTTTTATTCACAAAACAAACAAACAATCACTTGTTTACAATTTATTATCACACGCGAAAGTACCCGTTTACACGCGACGTTTCAGTTTTTTCTTGCTTGCATCTGCTTACTGGGGTATTAGAATTTGATTGTCGACGAACTTTTCTTGTCTATGCATGCAAATAAATACTTACGCGCAAGTTGTTGTTGAGACGTGCAGGGTTCTAACTACTTGCATGCAAGTCACTACTTGTGCCAGTTAAGCCATGCACGTATCGACACGTTTCTGATGTAATCTGCATAAGTTACTATGTTGCCGTCCTGAGCGGTTATTAAGTCATTGATAAATATAAATGTAAGTGGGCTTAAGTATGAACTTTAAGAAGACGAGTAAAAAAGTCTAGATATACTGTATATATTGGGTGTCCTTGAAAGAAAGAGACAAGTTATGAAAAATAGAAAGATGTAATTATATAGAATTATTTTTCCAAAATTTCCTCTCATAAACGAGAAAAAAAATATTTGTCATGCTATTGTGCGAAAGACTATATCATAAAGAGTATCGAAGACGATATTTAAAGGTAATCGACAATAACAAAAAGAGTAGTTTAGTTATCGTCGGTTTGTTTTAAGTTTCGTCTCCGATTCAGTCAGTTGTCGACCGTTAATAGATGTGTACGTTGGATATGATTTATATTTACGTCTTCGATTAAAGGTAGATTGTTACCAAATTGAACGTGTAAATGTCCCATCTACATCTTCTTTTAATACATCTTTTTTCAAAAATTAACATGCAGGTATAAACAGCTGACAACAGCTGACTTTTCATACCAGGTTATCGAACCCTTGGCATACAATGCCGTCTAAACAATGTTATCTTCTAAAGTTTTTATAAACATAAACATTGCAGCGTGTATTTGTGTGTAAAATCAATAGCAGTTTTTTTATCGACATTCTGAGTCCATGTTAATATTTTATATTTGTTACTTCTCGTAACAAAAAAAAACATTCACGTAATATATATGAAAGAAGCTGATTTAGGTCATTTCTAAAAGTTTTCTTCCACAACATCCACACATCTTATTTTTTAATGTACATAAGTATATTGAGGTGATTGACCTTAGCATACAACAATGTTATAGTTTTTATAACATCGACAGCTATTGCGTATGTAAACATACGCTGTAGTGTATGTATGTGTGTAACTTCAATTGAAGTATTTATTATTTATGTACGTTCTGAATATTTTGAATTAATAGGTGGAACAATAAAATTATCATTGGCTTCTTAATTTTGATGTTCATATTGTAGTTGACTAATTTGAATGGATATTTTGGATTTATATTACATATAATTAGATCTTTAGATTTTTCATACGTTCTCTTTTTCTTTCAAGAACAGTCTGTATAACCGTTGTAGGTAACATACTTTGCTCTACATGTCACATATGGCTTCATAAACTTGTTGAACCTAAAAAATCTTTTGTAAATTGGAAGTAATTTCAAATTAAATTCGATCAAACATGTTCTTATCATAGATTATAATATTTGAAAAGACCATTAGCACAACTATAAAATCAATGTCTGTCACTAGGACTTTGGCCTGATGCACTAAAAACAGCTAAAGTATTGACAGTACACAAAGAAAACGAAGAAGGAAAAATTATAAATTGTAGACCTATATCAATATTGCCGATTATGTGGAAGATATTAGAAACCATCATTAAAAGCAGATTGACTATTTTTTTAAATGACATATACTGTTCGACACGGCTCAGCGTGGTTATTTAAAAAAACAGTCAATAACATCAGCAATGGTGGAAGTGAGTATATAGCGAAAGCTTTAGATGATAATGAGGACGCAGTTTTGGCGAGTCGTGATTTAAGTAAGGCCTTTGAGAGCGTTGACATTACATTAATTAACAAATTCGGCCTATATGGAATTAGAGGAACGGCTAATAAGTTGATTTGTTCGCATCTTGAAAATAGATTTCAACTTGTACAATGGACCAATCACCGTTCAAGACCTGTGCCCATAAAGTTTGGTGTTCCTCAGGGATTGGTTCTTGTTCTTTTCATCATTTATGTAAATGACCTGCCTCGTAGCGTTTCTGTTGGTAAAATAATTCAATTTGTCGATGGCACATCGATATTGGCTAGAGTGAGTCAAGAAGGTGGCGCTGCATTAGTGGAAATGCTAAATGAAGACAAAACATAAACTATTTTAGTAATAACTCTAAAAGTGAGAAGTAACTCAAAATCTACCCCTAAGTTTTTGGGAATGTATGTTGCCAGTGACATCAGCTAGAATTGCCATATCGACGATCTCTGTCGACGACTAGCAACTACAATTTATGCAATTAGAAGAAAGGTAATTTTCAGGGGATTTTACTGTCGGGAAGGGCGGGTTCATGCAAAACCGAAGCAGTGTTTAAAATACAAAAAAATAGTATCAGAGCCTTAAGTGGAGTTTCCGGAAGAATCAACTGCAGAATCCTATTTAAATACCACAACATACTGACTGTACCATCTCTATTCATACTTTCCTACTTTCCTGTCTTGATTATATCCATTAATAGCAAGCAAATTCTACTAAAAATAATGACTTTCACCATTATGACACTAGAAATGGAAGAAACATTATCATCTCTTTTTATAGGATAAATATAACGCAATTAAACACGAACCATTTGGGGATTCAATTATACAACAAGCTGCCAAGTGAAATAAAAGGCTCGTAGATCAGTCCCTGTATACTGATGAAGAATATTTTGCCTGTGATTTTCTGTGTTGCTTTAAGCTGCTCTGTGATATCAGATATGTATTCATGGTCTTTATTATAGATAGTCTGTATTGTTTGCCTATTTTGTTTTTATTATGTTCGTTGTTTTTTTTATATAGACTGTATTGACTTTTGTAAATTTACAACAATAAAGATTATTATTATTATTTTTATTTCTCCAAATTCTTTTTAAATCAATTCAATAGAGTGGAATGATCTTTTATTAGCCACCAACTTAAATGATATTGCTAATTAAGGTTTATAACAAAATTTAATCTAGAGTGAAATATCACTTGACTCTATTACATTCCTTAAAGGATGTCGCTCTTTTTTCGATCCTGACTTCACGGTACATCCTCAGGTAATTCCTCCGTTAGCTGTGAAGTTGCGATGATCACCTTAGATATTTTTTGCGTTTCCCGCGTTATCCAATCATGTTATAAATATATTCTATCGCGTAGCTAAATTACCTGTAAAATAGTGACACATAATTAAAATGGCACACGAGTCTTGGAATATGTTACCTGATCTACTTCACTCACTACTTATCTCGCAAAGTATATTACATACTTAACTCACTTATAGTTTTAATTAGACCGGTATACGGACGGATTGACACGCATTAATTAAAATTTCCCGATTAGCCAGCCAGTCATCTGACACGATGCTAATTAATTGTGATGCAGGCGTTTTCTTATCGCCGATACAGCATCGCTTAAAATTCTTCTATACAACGAACTCTCGCCCACAAACAATGTCTTTTGCAATTAATTCTTACGTGTATTTATTGCGAGATCATTTTGTATTTCTACTATTGTGCCGATGTATAAAAAAATAACAAAAGTCTTGGGATTAGAATCATAAAAATGTATAGGTATTGTTCAGTTCTAAATTATATACTTGTTTAAAATGTAGACTACAAAGATATTGTCCTTAAGAATTAAATTCTTATTAATATGCTGGTCTAATAATTGTGGTAATTAATTGTGTGGCTAAAATTGGAAGTTACCATATAACTTCCAAATTGGGATATAATGAATTAATTAACTACATGTCAATTAATTAATAATTATTTAATATAATATAATAATGTTATTTATTCCTAATAAGAAATTATATACCGCCATAAAACGAAACTTATTAAAAACGAATTAACTAAATATACATATTACTTCTGAATAATGTTTGAAGGAAGACTGGACGAGAATAATTCAAATAAATTGTATAATTAACAGTGTGTTTGTAATATAGCCGTCATTTTGAAAGTTAATTGCACAAGATAATTTACCATTTACAACTATTAAACACATATAATATAGGATGTAAACACTACCTATGTAATAAAAGCATAGTCAATTCTTCATAGTTCATATCTAAAATAATAGAAATATATCCTTGTTTATAAAGAATTTACTATTAATCGACAAAGACATATTATAGTTATCCAGTAACACATTATTAATAGAGAGGTTTATTCGAGTGACATCCTACCGGCTGCTCGTCCTAGCACATACATATATTTTGTCAGTCGCCATCCGAACACCGTTGAATGCACTTCGCTGGTTTACAGTCATAAATAATAATTTTATGTCGCGAATTGCCGGAAAAAGACCGCTCCACGATGTAGCTTATCAATTGATAAAGGGATTTCCGGATTTAAAGAACATTTGCCGTATAATAAAGTGTAAAATGTGTTTCAAGGAAACTTCATTGCGAAAAACACGTAAATAGTGTAATTTCTAATGGTAAAAAGAGTGGCGAGACATTTTTGTTTTATTTATGTGTAACTTTCATATCGTGTAATCTACCGTTTACGTTAGTAGAAAACGAATTATTTCGTTCATTTTGGAAGCACTACGATGAAGGAGCGATATCTACCAAGTCAATCGTCACCTTCAATGTACTCCCAATATAATTCCAGAGTTAATGTTAAATACTGCTACGCAAAATCGTAAATCTATTTAATAAAACGAAACTGGTTCCTAAATTTACAAAACTTAGTAGCGCTCTTGGCACGTATGTTACGGGTGATTTATCTCGTCTATCAGTTTTAGGTCTGCGTTAATATACAGGGTTACTACAAAAGAATCATAGGGTTTGAGAAAACTATATTTCAGAAAGTATTATAGATATAATAGTAAATGATATGTCTATATGCAAAGAAAATAATCAAGTTTGTGAGCATATCATTATAATGTTCAATGTGGGCTCCTCGAGAAATGTCACACGACAAATATCCAAACGATAGTCCAGTTCAGTCAATACACGCTGTAAGGTGTCTCGGTCGATACTGTTAGCAGCAGCAGTAATGCGTGTTCTGAGTTCCTCAAATGTAGTAGGTAATTGTGGTACGTAAGCCCTGTCTTTAATATGCCCCCAAAGGAAATAATCGCACGGGGTGAGACCGGGAGAATTGGGAGGCCACGTGTACAATGCCATATCTGTTTCAGCACAACAGCCTATCCAACGTTGAGGTAGCACCTCGTGTAGATACCGACACACTTCATTATGCCATTGAGGCGGAGCACAATCTTGTTGGAATATAAAGTTGTTTGAGTCATCTGTCAGTTGCGGAAATAACCACAATTGCAACATATCGTGGTAGGATATACCGGTTACAGTTTTTTCACGGAAGAAAACGGTCCGTACACTGTTGTGTTGGATACAGCACAGAAGACATTCAATTTTGGAGAATCCCTTTCATGTTGCACAATGACATGAGGTGGTTCCGTACCCCATATCCGAATGTTATGACGGTTCACCTTGCCACTTAAATGAAATGTAGCTTCGTCGCTAAACCCGAGACGGTTAGCAAATTCGTCGTCCTGCTGTCTGCATGTCACAACAAAACTCGGTTCGCTTGACATAGTCGTCTGGACGTAAACTTTGCAGCATGTGTATACGATACGGCTTGAATCGCAAACGCTTCCGTAAAATTTTCCAAACAGTTTGCTGCGGAATACCGTGGAGGCCAGCGTCACTGGTAGATTGTTGTAGCGAACGCACGAAGCATTGTCTAACCGCATCCACCGTTGCGTCCGGTGCATTTACGTTTATTAAGTGAACCTGTTTGAAGATTCCTTGAAGATTTGAAGGTTTGATAGAGAACGAAATAGATGGAAATCTGACAGAGCGAAATACAGAATAAAGTACATGTGGAAAGCCTTCTCAATCAAATTCCTGAATAACCGCTTTTGTAATCTTGACAGTATCAGGGCGATGTAGAATGATTTGATGATGTCTTTACGGTTTCTTTTCTTCAATTGCGGCCCCAAACCGACGTAGTTGACAGTAAATCTCAGTAGTGATGCTTACACGCCTTGGAGCTACTTCCAATATAGAAAAATCAGTGTAGATGAACGAGTGGAGATAGAAGTTACAGTTGGAGTTCCACAGGGCTCCGTACTAGGACCGATTCTATGGAACGTACTTTATGATGAAGTTCTTACATTAGAATTGATGGAGGGGTCTGCGGCGATAGGTTTTGCGGACGATTTAGCATTCACAGTGTCTGCCGAAGATGATGAAGAACTAATGTATAGGGTGAATGAATCTTTGAGATGTATCGATATGTGGATGCGGAATCATCAACTGAAATTAGCACCACAAAAAACGGAGTCAGTCATTCTAAAAGGGCCAAAAAGGAGGGGTACTGTACGTTTCGTACTAGAAGAGATAGTAATCGAACCCAGCAAGTTCGTCAAATATCTGGGGATATCTATATGTGATTAGGATGACGTTCAGTGAACATCTCAAAGGAGTGACGGCAAAAGCGGAAGGAAAGAGAGCAGCACTGATGGGGCTAATGCCCAATATCGGAGATCCCAGAAGTGGAAACAGGGAGATACTATGCAGTGTCGTGTCGTCAGCGTTGTTATACCGAGCTATAGTATGCAACAGTGCACTTCAGAAGAAGACGTACAGACAATTTCTGAAGATAAATAAAAGAAAGTTCTTGCTTAGGTCTGTGTGCGCATATAGGACGGTGTCGGCAAAGGCGTCACAGGTTATAGCGGGGGTGGTATCCATATGTTTGCTGTCAAAAGAGAGTCACAGAGAAACGACGCCAATAAGATCTGGGCAGCGTCAAAAAGACGGTGAGACAATCTATTATTAACGAGTGACAGGAAGAGTGGGCCAAAACGGAGCCGTAGCTCAGTGGACAAAAATGATTTTTCTAAATGTTAAGACATGACTTGACTACAGACAGAGAAATGTCGATTACTAGATGTGACAAATATTAACAAGGCACGGAGAGTTTTGCACGTACGCAAAGAGAATAGGGAAAATAGAGAGCGACATGTGTGAATACTGTGTAGAACAAGATTTACCGGAGCACATTTCTTTCTCCTGCATTAAATGGAGAGCAGAGAGACGGTAGGCATTCTCAAAACTGGGAGTGGAACTGACAGTGACTAACTTCGCATCGGTTATCACTCAGCACAAAGTGACCTGGGATATTGTGAAGGAACTAGCTAGAAATATCAAAAACAAAGGAAGCGGAAGCTGGAAAGTATTAGTAAACTTAAGAAGACCAGAAGATCAACAGCAAAATTCCCATTACTCGAGAAGTCTGTCTGATTAACGGTGCCAGGGTGATGAAAATAGAGCGATTCAGACGGGACACTTGTTTTCGGTTACGACCGACTACGCCCACATAAAAAAAATCCTTGTTTAGAGTTTTCGCTGCCGTTTTGCCAAGTTTTAAGCAGACTTCGATACACGTTCTTCGCTCTTTTACATCGGATGCAGAATAGTGTCGCAGAATAATTCAAACATAACTCAACAAATATAAACACAAAAACTGTTTGTCACCAACTAGCGAAGTACCGTTTGACAGACTGTAGCTCACACCATCTAACGTCATAGACCTGTACTACCATTCCTTAGCGCGCCACATTCAAATTTCGGGAATATCTGGGTAGCACCCCGTGTACTACTATAACAGATGTGCCATCCACTGTTTTAGTAGTAAACACTGCTACTTACAGAGTTAACTACTAAAATTTTTCGAAAATAGTATGTAATATATGTTTTGAAATTCGACTTATTAATTTTTACGAATCTAAGCTTCATGCACGAGGCTCTTTAAATAGGATTTTACTTATTTGATTTTAAAGATAACAAACCATTGCAATATATTATGGCGCCAAAATTAAATATGCAAATGGGCATTACTAAGAACGATTATGACAAAACAACGCCTTTTAGTAATATTTTCAAATCTATATGCAAGACTTTAGTGTAGGCAGTTTCTCTCTCTCTCTTTCAGTCTCTCTTTCTTACCTTCTTTCTCTGTTCCTCTGTGTATGTTAAATTTCTTAAAAAATATATTAAATATAAAGTCTTTTGAAAAACTTCACACACACCCATAAATTTTCAACATTTCTAAAGCCAAATGCTAGAGGCTAAGTGGACAACCTACACGGGATTTTTAATAAAATGGATATGCTCTATTTCATATGGTCAAGTACTATTTATTGTATCAAATATTGCGTGATACAGCATTACATAGATATATACGTTACAAAGAATTACATAATTTGCATATTCTATGTCGGCAATTACATTAAATACGCAAGTCTAACTAAGAGCTGCTATTAGTAATGTTAAATTATAAAGAGGCAAATTCTACATATTGTCAGTAACTTATGAAATCGTGTTTAAATAAATTTAAATACAATTAGACGTTAAAATCAATGATCATGAAAATATTCATGTGTATCATTATCTCCATCTCTTCTCTATATACGAGGGTAGCACCGAGTATTTCTGCAAACTAATAGAACAAAATGTAGTCAAAAATTATTTTTATTATTTTTTTTCAAAATATTCGCTCTTAAAATCAATGCATTATACATTCGCTAAAATCATTTATCATAGCATAAATTCCACTCTTCTTGAGTGACGTCAGATATAAGGTTTTTGAAGCTCTCCACTACATCTTCTGGGTTTGCAAATCGTACACCACGCATTTTATCTTTTAGTTTTGGAAATCGAAAGAAATCTGAAGCTGCCAGGTCTGGACTATATGGCGGATGATCTATTTATTTTAATCCGGAAGCTTTCAAACATTAATTTTTTTGACGCGCAGTGTGACTGTGTTAAATTATGAGGTATCTAACGACAACAGACTTTCCTCACACACAAATTATTATGTAAAATCTTGTCTATTGCAGCCATACCAATACCCAAGGTGCTCCTAATAATCCTATATGTGACTTGATTGTCGCCTTGAATCATTCTTCGTACGGCGTCTAGATTTGTTTCAGTAACGGTTGAGATTGGCCCTACTTCGTAAAAATCGTCACTAAGTGAAACCCTTTGAAATTTAAATTCGTTATACTAGTTGTAAGCACTCCTCTGAGAAGGAGATTGATCATCAAATGCAGCATGATGTCTTGAAACACTTTCTTTTGGAGTTAAGGAACTCTTAAATTCATAGTAAATCATCGTCCTAAAATTTTGTTTCGTTAAATGCATTTTTACTGGAGACCACTCGGATTGAAATTAACTTGCAAAATAACTGTTATCAAAACTAAATTCGAACTGACAAAATAGAAAACAATAAACATTTGTTTCGTAACATGTTTGATTCCTTTGATTCAATAGATAGAAATAATCGGTGCTACCCTCGTTTAAATCGCATGTTCGTATGTGCGTCCGTTATGAACTAAAAAATTACTGGACCGATTTGTGCCCGGTTTTTTGCAAAATGATCTGCATTGTACTGAGCAGGTTTAAAGCTATCGATATCCTCAATTTGACCAGTAGAAAGAAATATAGGAGCCTTATAAGATAATATCAATAGTAGCAGTACCATTATTTAAATGTAGATGGCGCCACGAGACAGTACCGTCACAATGACATTAGGGAATTACATTACTTAATCGACTAGTTAATGACTAGGGAAACCCAAATATGAAAGTGAAAAACCCAAAAATATACGCATAAATATGTCAAAATATGCACAAAAATGTTGAAAACATGCAAATAAAAAAATACTTATAATACATAAATTTATTATATTATTAATTCACTTAAAAATAAACAGATATTTTAATTTTTCTACATACTGAACTAAACCTAAATATGCATTTATTACACAAAGCAGGTTGTCGTTAGTTGTAAAAACAGTAAAACACTAAATGTTTCCCGAAGTTCTCAATTAAAAAATTTTGTCTCCTGTCTGAATATAAAAATTTATAAATGGAAAAACTCCTTTCCACATCAACCGATGTAGTAAGGGCGTTTTTAAAATGTTTAATATTACTGGATCCAAATGAAAGGATTCAGTAAATTTTCTTTCTAAACTATTAGCTACTTGACTAGGAAACCGAAATCCACAATTTTTTTCAATCACATTTTTGAAAAATTTTGTCCCCATTTTGCCTACGAGACCTTAGTGTTTTAGAAACAAAGCTATAATTGGTTTTTATAAACGAGGTTGTTTTATTTCTTCGTTCTCGAATAATTGCTTAACATCAGTGAGGGATTGGGAAGATTCGTCAGACAATTCTGAAATTAGATCTTTTAGTTTACAGAAATTCTCGCAATAAAAAAAGCGGCTTCCAACCAAGTCCCCATTTTGTAATAACAGCTTGAGATAGAAGAGGAGTGCTTGGTAGTTTTTCTTTATAGAACTGAACCCTTATAGGCGCCTTAAGAAAGATTTTTTTTTATGTTGGAAATTAAACTATTTACAAGAGAAAAATGTTTCCTAATCTCTACAGCAATCCTATTTAAAACATGAGCACGACACGTTTCCTATCTCGGGAAATACATGTGGTTCATAAAACGTAGCACTGGCTAGGCTTCGTACGCCCGTCAACCACATGTGTTGCACTGGACATGTGTAACTTTTTTATATTATAAAATCATTAATGTGTAGTTTCTGTTCTTAATTTTGATATAGGCGTTTGAGGACAACTCTGTATTATGAATAAAAATTAACTATTTCCAGACATGAAAGAAAATGTGTTTTTCTAAGAAAACAAATTAAACAATAGACTTACTACATTCAGTATAAACGAATTTTATTCCCTTATTTTTATAACAGTTTCTGTCTGATTTTCCTAATAACCTGCATAGCGTTTTTTAGCAATTTTTTCACCACCTATTCTGTCGGTATTTTGCAAGAAACGTCTATTTTTCATTAGATGATAATGGTCTTAACGGCAGTATCCAATTTGAGAAATTCACGTGTGCCCCCGTTTTGAGCTTATAACACGGTAAACTTTTTTTTATTTGAAAGGTATAACAGGAGGTGTGAGTGAGGCCAGAAATTGTTTTTATATATTGAAGGGAACGTGTTATAAATAACGTATAGAATTGTTCTACGTAAAAGTTACCATAGTGATATTTAACTTAACTTGTAAATACTTGTGACACAAAATGTTAGAAACATATCTGTATATGTATACATGGATGTACACAACGTACACTTATTTCTTATTGGTGACGTCTACGTGCGGACACGTGTTTCGAACTTTTCCTAGTTCTCATCAGAGAACGCAGGAGAAGCATCAAAAGAGTAGTGCATCGCTGCTAATATATGCACGATCATGTGTGACCCATGTCAAGAGAAAGCGTGCCAAGGCCCATTTTGGCCAAGAGAGGCACGCTGGCAACGGTTTCTGTGAGTAGTTAAGCTACTAGAAGAAAAGCATACATTTGAACGTGTAATCCACTGCTCGGCTACAATATACTATGTAAAAGATAGCATGACATAATTTGAAACATACTTGAGTGTGTAAAACCTCACTACATTTGTATAATATCAAAGTATTTCTAATAATATAAAAATATTATTAAAAATGGGGTGTGAAGAACACAATACAAGTTCATTTATGTATTTTTGAATGTATCTTCTCCAAAGACGTAGATACGTATTTCACATTTCTACATGATTCTTAATACGCCCCTGTTGGAGAAGACACATTCAAACAAACAAAAGATAGCATATCGATATTTAATTTACATCTAATGTAAAATGCTATAATATATAGTAGACACATGGATATACACAACACCTACTTGTTTCGCATTTATGACTCTTTCGGACGGTCACGTGTTTCGAATTTTTCCCAGTTATCATCAACGTGTGATGAAGAAGTACCAAATGCGTAATGCGTCGCTGCTTATATATGCACAATTATGTACTACACAACATTTCAAGACACCTGACGACCAAGAGAGACACGTCAGCAACGGTTTTCACCAGTAGTTAAGCTACTAGAAGGAAACCATACGTGTGTAATGTGCAATCCACAACTCGTAGCCCAGATGGTTCCAATATACTACCTAAAAGACTAACATAAAGTGCGAAATACAATAATACAATTATTATTGTATCGAATTGTTATAAATATAGTTATTTTTATATTAAGTGTGCAAAGCATAGGTTTTTTGAGTTTGAGAATGTTGAGTTGAAAATACACTCAAAAACTCAAAAACTGCTTTGCACACGTAATATAAACAACATTTTTTCTCCAATTGTAGTAATTTAAAATTGTAGATTAATATAAATAAAATAAAATGTCACCTATATAATTACGGCGGCTACGGCAATTGCTCTGAGTTGCCTTAGTTACGAGTGTAAATTGCACATTAAAATTTCACAGAGAAAAAAAATCTTTTTTTAACGGTTAAAAAATGACACACTTTGCGTACTGAGATTAATGAAAAAAACGTCACTTTTTTTGACAATTGGAGAAATAGTTATTTAAGTAATAAAGGAGGTAAGTAACATTTACTAGTCGAGGACTAGTTTGCGTCCGAGGGCTTGCCAGAGGACTTGCAATAGAGTTCGAGACTGGTAAATGTTACCTCCCGAATTGCTTATAACATTTTTCCCACTCCCCAGACAATAAAATCCTCAAAAATTAAATATAATCATGATAAACAGTAACGGTGAACAACCTCGGAATTTAATAAATTAGACACATCTGAAACGTTACTAGGCAGTTCCTACATACAATTGTTTATAAACACAAATAAAACCAAATTTGACAATTCAGTTGTGTTAATTGTGGTTTAAAAATGAGTGTTCCCAATGTAGAAGACGAAGCGAAAGAGGCTTGTTTGGATTTGCTATACAGGTCATTCGTTCAGAAGAACGTCAACAACATTATTAGCGAATACTGGAGTAGAAGTTCTCACACTAAAGAGGCGCGGGGGTTGGAAGTCTAGTAGTATTGCGGAAACCTACGTAGCCGATTCTATCGCTAACAAAAAAGCGATTGCTAATAAGGTTTTATATGATAATCAGGGTACAAATTATACTGAAGCATCTTCGGCGATGATAGTGTCAAATGAAACCACGGAATTAAGTGTTGCTGATAAAGTAGGTGATAATAACATTGAATTATCAAGAAATATAAATAAATATCCCAATTTTGTTAATAATGTTACTAATTGTACAAACTGTAATATTACCATAAATATAAATTAATAAAACACGTGTTTTGATGCACTTTTTTTCCCTAAAGGACGTAAGTAAATTACTTACGCCCCGTTGTCATAACAATCACAGTCATTTCAGTAAAACCAACTTACGTCTATAGAAACAATGTATTAATGGTATGCTTATTATAAGGGGAGTGGGAAAAAATATTTTTTTCGAAAAATTCGTCTCGTTTAAATGAAAGGTTCTTGAATTTGTGACAGAGTACAATTTAAGTGGATTTTTTCTGAAGTGATGAAAGTAACTGAAAAGTAAACTAATTCTGCGAAATCGAAATTTATCCTTTGTACGTCGATCCGTGGAGAAGATGAAATTTGGAATTTCTGTACATACGTTTCTTATTTTGTTAGGAATTTCTTTTGCAATTATCACTTTTTTGTATAAATTATGCACATATTTTTATCTTGAAACAACTTAATTTTTTATTTTTCCTTATATACTATACGAACAAAAATACGAACACCCAGGATGAGTTGATCAATATCAAGAGAAGGTCATAGTAGCAGGGTCACGATACTTTTTTGTAAGAACCGCGTAGTAACCCTCGCTGTATGAGGACGTGCGTTGTCGCATTGGAAAGACGTTGAATTAAACTTCGCAACTATGGTGACAGGGGCAACAGGTGTACCATGCAGCAGTACGTCTCGTATATAATCATTTGCATCCAAATTTCTGTCAATAAAAACTAGAGCTGACCTGCTACCGCATGTTATCGCCCCTATACCATCACCCCCGGTTTGAAGGCCGTATACCGTTCCACAGCAAATTCAAAATTTCTGCTTTCTCAACGAAATCGTCCTACCTTTCTGCGACTATCTTGGACCCACAGACGAAATGGGGACGTCAGAGAACACAAGACGATTCCATTCACCATCGCAATTTGTTCTGACGTTACACGACTTAAACCGAGCAGCACGATGTCGCGGTATAAGTGGGAGACATAAAAATAGTTGAACAAAGCCCAAAAGCGCTTATTCTGCGATATATTCGTACCATTTCCATAGAGACTCTTTGTTGTAAAACCCCCCACCAAGCATTTCCGATCGACCGAGTTGTGGAAACTCTGTCTTGGAAAGCTGCAATCCTCAAATCTTCCCGTGCTGTAGTTGCTCAAGGTCGTCTGGATCCATGACGACGGTTATGGATTCCTTCTTCAGACCACCTGGACCAACACTGTAACACTGTTGTCACACTGCGTCCCATTAGGTCGGAAATTTGTCTTATTGAAAAATCGGCTTCCGTATACCAACAATGAGCCCGCACCAAAATTTTAAGCTGTAGAGAGATTGTTTACGTCGGTTCTCGGATGCCCAATACCGACAGTTCTATACATTAACATAGCCATCCAGATAAAATTGGGTTTTGTCACTCATCATTATTAGGACGCCTGCATCTTCCGTAACAATGGCAAAATTCTGTGTTTACTACAGAATCCCTTTGACATAGCTGCTGGACTATCATTATTTGGTATGGGTGAAATTTGAGCTCATTATGTAAGTTTCGATTAAGCGAACGACGTGACATACCTAGCGCTACAGTTTGTCGTCTAGCGGATTGCTTTGGTCTAGTAAGAACTCTCCTACTCACTCTGTCGACGTTTTCCGAAGTTTGGACTGAACGGGAAAAACCATGTGGTTTTTTTCTTCATCACAGATCCAGTACTTCTAAACGCCTCAAGCCATCGGACTAAGGTGTTTGGATCTGGGACTACACCTCGACGTACGACATTAAAGGTCAACGGAAAGGACGTTGAATCTTGACCACAGAATTATTGTTTCTAAAAAACTGGTCGAAAGCAAACACTCGATGCTCTATGCTTCGACGTTCCATGGCGACTGAAACCACATCGTCTGAGCTGCTCAAGGTCAACACCTCCACTTCTTGCTGAGTACTAGCGTATTAAAGAACATGTGTTTCCTCTGCTCCACACTTTATATAGTTGATGTCTAAATCCGAAGAGATCGAGTTTTCGATCAGGAATGCTGCTGATCAATGTGGCAAGATTTTCTTGAGAAATTTGGTTCAATTCCGCAGTTAAGGCTTCTTCTAACCTGTCCAACGTCGGAAAGTCGGTATGGTTGCGGTGAACATGTCGTCTCAACAACTCCCATGCATGTTTCACGAGATTCAAGTCAGGGCTTCGTGGTGGCTGTGGCAACAATGCAGTGCCAAAATCTTTTCGGTAAGCACGGGTGACCCTTGCAGTGTGTGGATAGGCATTATCTTGAATTAAACGAAAATGTTCGCTAATAAATGGAGCAAAAGGCATTACATGTTCTTCTAAACATTGTTGAATGTAGCTGTAGGCAGAAATTGTTCCACTCCTGATTCTCGCAAGTTCTGTATTAGCAGTCACCGAAATGTCCGCCCACATGATTATACCACTTCCGCTGAATGGTACTTTTAGCGACAAGCATGCTTCTGCAAAACGCTCGCCTGTCCTTCTCCACATCCTATTGCGACCATCTGATTTGTACAGGATGAATCTTGACCCACCAGTAAAGAGCATAGCGGATCATTCTTCAAGACCTCAAGCAGCATATTGCCGTATTAATTGCAAACACTGTGGCCGATGCCCTGCGGTTAAAAGAGGGACCTGGACCTCAACCTACCTTCACTTAAGCGTCTGCGAACTCTATACACTGACATTATGTTGTTATGGACGTCATCCAACCTTTGCAAAAGACCAGATACTGTCAGCGTACGATCACGTAACGTCTGATAAGAAAAGAAAAAAGGTTTTGTAGGCAAAAAGAATGAACACAGAATGTTAAGTATATTTCATGATGAAATTCTTTGTTTAATTATAAGAAATATTGTTTAGTTCATTGTAATAAAATGGTGATTCCTTCATTAGACTTATTTTTTTTTATGCAAACACCTTGTATTTTGCAAAAAAGAACTGCGCGTGATGGAGGGAAACGGAGATCATTTTTGGAAGTTACTAGAAATAGGAAATCCATTTCACGAAAATTAGTTGGAATATTATCGAAAAGGTGAAAGGATTCGTATCTGTGAGAATTAAATAGAATGTTTATGCAGAAACGTGACGAATCTTGAAGAAGTTGATAGTAAAGCTTAAGCTTTATATATGGAGCTTAAGCCCATGGCATATGTAAATTGTTGATTACTACGTCGATCTTGGGGCAAAATTCGGAAAAGGATTGGATCGTTATTAAACATACGAGAGCTGATCCCTTTACTCCGCCCCTGACTCATTTACAAACCAAAACAATTATTTATCTTCACGTCACATTGTAACCTGCTATACATAGATAGACTAACCCTAGAAACTTTACTAGTCTGAATTTGTTAAAGCGTGTTTACATTAAACGCGGTCGAGGGAGTCACATATCAGTATCAAAATGGATCGTATCGAGCAACGAGCGGTGATTAAATATGTAAATATGTAAAGAGATGATCCCAATTCAAAACCAACAAAATTTGGTGGATACATTATGAGAGTCTGCAGTATCATACAACATAGTTAAAAGGTGGTGTTGTGGATTTAAATGTGGTAGACAGTCGTGTACAGACGAACATGCAGGTGTCAACATCCGTCACTATCCAAGAAACTGTTAAAAAGGTCCATGACCTCGTACTGCAAGATCTACGTGTGACTACTAGACAAATAGTTGAAGATCCTGGTCTATTATACCATGTGGTATATAATATAGTTAGAGTTGAATTGAACATGAAAAAATTGCCTGCAAGCTGGGTACCACGAATGTTAACAGATGCACACAAGCGAACTGGAAAATTTGCGGTCGTCTTTTAATGAGGTATAAACACGAAAAAGGAAATTTTCTTGCAAGATTAGTGACAATGGATGAGCCTCGGATCCATCATTATGATGTAGAGACCAAAATACAGAGTAAGGAGTGGACACATCTAGGTTCAGCACCCCCGAAAAAATTCAAGATGCAACCTTCAGCAGGAAACGCCATGCTAACCGTATTTTGGGATGATTGTGCCAATTTAATTCCCAAATTACGTAACTTAAGTTGCGCAAAGGAGTTCTCTTGCATATGGATAACGCACCCAGTCACAGGTTCGTCATTTCAACATTTGCAATAGCTTAAGAAGGCTTCGAATTAGTTGAGTATCCGCCATATTTATCAGATTTGGCCTCCAGCGATTACCGACTGTTTCCAAAACTTAAAGAACACTTGCGTGATAAACGGTTTCCGTTAGATAATGATGTAATATGTGCAGTAAATTAAGGGTTTGCAGAGGTTAAACAATCTTTCTTTCAAGAAGGATTAGAAATGCTAGAACATCGATAGGAAAAGTGTGTTAACCTTAATGGAGACTATGTTGAAAAATAAAAGTAAGATATTTTTTTATTGTGAGTGGGTGAACAAGGAGGAAAACGAACAAATGGGAAATAAATAATGACAAATTCATTTCTTTAAGAGGTAAATGGTGTGTAGAGCTAGTTCACGTCCGTAGTAGAATACTACACGTGCATCCTGGATAACTCTAAATGAACTAGCACGAAAGGCAGCCAGATAATCTAGAATCACCTGGATCTCCTGGCTATAAGCACATCATCAATAAAATTATAGTGCAAGTATAGTAGTTGGGTTTGCTGACCCGGGATGTGACTGCGGGGATTTGAAGAAGAGTTTTGGAAATTTTCGAATGCGAAGGAAAGTTCATAGACTATATTCAATCCTTAGATATTTGTGAACAATTTATCTATGTTGCATACTTTTACTTTTTGTGTTGTGTTACTATGTACCGATGTGTTTAGATGACATATGCTAAATAAATAAATAGGAAAAGTACATAGATAGCTATATTTATCAATTAACTTTGTATTAATTATTCAGATGACACTAATACTTTATGCATGTAAATAGATAGTAAGCAATTTAACGCCCTTGCAAATTAGTTCGAAAATCAATATAAATTAATTCTGAACATATTGGATCAGCTGCATAATTATCGGCTTCACCCTCACGCTAGTTCTAACTCGAAAGTAAGACGTTTTTACTATCTTAATAGAACTCGCCCCGTGTTGTTTAGCGTAATTTTCTTGTATCGGAACAATAAAAATTTAAGACAAATTATAAAAGGCACGGACCACCGGAGTAACGGTGCAAGGCATGATGTTCCTTCATACCGATTCCTTGATAAAAACATGTCATCCATCATCGTTCTGCGCGAAGACATATTCTTTAATGAGCCGACCGCGGCTAGAACCTCCACTCTTGATTATAATAAAAGAAATACGTAGATACAACATACATGAATACTGACTGACAAAAAAAAACGAGCGGGCGGATAAAAAAAGAGGAGAGAAAAAGATAAAAAAAAAGCGCAAACAAACGAAACAATGACAGACAGACAATCGATTATGTGACGCAATTCTGTCAGCAAGGGTTCTGTAGTTACCGGTTTTTCACGAACTCGTTTATAATCGTTGGTATGTATCAATAATCAATAAAATCCTTTTTGTTACAAGTATTTCGTAAAATGCTGCATTGAATCCGTACCATTTAATCTTAATTTTATGTAATTAAAGAAAATGGTTTTAATTTGTAACCTCCACAGTTATGAATCCTGAAAATGAAATAACATTTAGATGTAGTGGTTTCTAATTTGTAAAATATTAAGTCTACAGTGATAATCTTAAGTTCGCTTATACAGGTTGGGGAAAAAGTACTGTATATCGCTTGTAACTTTTGAATGAGTAATTTAATTAAAAAATTTCTTATACAAAAGATGGCTGATATAATATTTGGTATCACTTGGTAGCTTTTGTTTTTTTTTGTTGAGTTCACTATTTTAATGCAAGGCCAACTAATTTTTTTTTTCTTAAATAGCGTAATGTATTTTTTTTTACATATTTAAAAGGCATTTTTTTTGTGAATATAAGGATATGCAATTTATAGGGAGTTGTATAAGAAAATTTTCAAGAAAATGGTCAAAAACCTTCATTATTGTCAAATTGAAGAGTATAACTACTAAAGGGTCTAAGTGCCAAAATGATAAAGTTGAGGAAATTCAAATTAAATGAATAAAAACATAAATATGCACTTTAGGATTAATTTTTTATTTTTTTATACATAATGCCAAACCAGAAGTTTGTAACAACAAAATCAAAATTAAAATAAACACTATTTCTTAGTTAAAAATAACGATCCCCATGATTTTTCTATAAAGGAAGTCAACTGCCGACTGCATGTTACTTTGAAAGGGTCCAAGTACCAACTCTATTTTTTTTTAATTCTGACTTATTGGAGCTGCTTCCCCGTTGTAACCCTATTGTGTTCTCTCAATCAGAGTTTCATAAAAGGC
Organism: Melolontha melolontha; assembly: GCA_935421215.2. Classification (NCBI taxonomy): domain Eukaryota; kingdom Metazoa; phylum Arthropoda; class Insecta; order Coleoptera; family Scarabaeidae; genus Melolontha; species Melolontha melolontha. The sequence continues at coordinate 118,335,844 of OW285238.1, forward strand.
TAGATGTTTCAGAGAGGTATATAGTCAAGCATATCTTGCAAATTCTTCAACTTTTCTTTTGATATTTTGTTTTTGCACACGAGTTGTTCAAGACTCATATCCTTGATGTCTTCTACTTTTCTTCCTTTTTTTATAACGTTGCAAACAGTCCAGTCTTGCACTTCACTAAACGATGTTTTTGTATACACTTTTCCAGGATTGTCTTTTGTGATTCGCATCCAGCACAACGATGATATATTTAGTTTTGTGGTATTTAACATATAGTCACTTGCTTTATCCAGATTTTTGAAGTCATGCTCTTCCATAGAAACCACATTGAAAGGTTTTTCGTGACGAGCTTGTCTTATCATCTTTTCCAAACCAGCAGGTACAAAATTTTTTGTAACTTTTTTCCTCTTTTCGATCTGGTCGCGGTCGCACGGCACATAAGAGTGTCCACTTACCAGGAACTTATGCTCGATTTCCTCAAAAAAACCATTCGCCACAAGATAAATAAACATAAATAAGATCATGCGATTTTTGTTTTGTCCGATGCAGTTGTCGGACCAAACAACAAGTTTGTGTTTTAGAGCTACATTTTCTCTTTTTAGTACTTTTAACAACGCAGAAGCAATTTCGTTGCCTCCTCTGCCTGTAATGAACTCATTGCATAAGCACATAAATGCATCACCAGTGTCTGACAGATGTACACACAGATTGTAACACGACAACTGCCGACTGTAAAACATTTGCGTATGAGTCAACGTCGGTAAAAAAAGGACTTGTTCCAGATCTATGGACAAAACTGTGTTCTTACTCGTTAGCATTTGAGCTTCGTTTTCATCTTTCAGCATTGCAGCCCTTGCTGCTTCTGCTTTCCTATGATGTAATTCTAACTTGATCGCAAAAGACCGTTTACTAGTTGCATCAGCAGTAGATCTTATTTTATTTTCATAGAGGTCACACACAGAGCACGTGTCTGACCTTGGCCTACAAAATCTCAATTTAGGAAAATCTTGATTGAAAACGTCTGAAAAGTACCGATATGTTGCAACGGTGTCTGGGTATTTTTTTTGAAAGCAATATATAAACGGTTTACATTAAGATCTGCACTAAGAAATTGTTTTATTGACCTATTCCGGCTATAATGATTTTCTTCTATTGGAAATGAATTTATATGAACTTTTATTTGCTCCCTTAGCTCAGGAAAGTACTTCCTTGGCTTGTTCGCCTTACCCCTATTATCTTTGTACACTGTTTCACCTTGCTTTTTCTTCTCCACTAAAACTTGTACCCTTTTGTGGGAAAGGGCAAATATGTCTGAAAATGTTTTTCTGCACACTTTTGCATGACTTTCTTTACCATCAGGAACACCATAGTAAGTAGTATATTGCCTCCGACTTTCTGCAGGATCCTAATAATGGCCATGGCGCCTTCTATTTACAGGGACAACGTGAATGAGCCCAAGAAGGTAAGTACTTTGTTTCTTGTGATCATTTATTTTATAATAGTCATCAAACAGAAACCTTCTTTGTTCAATGGAAAGTAATTTTCATTTCTTATTACATTTGCACACCTAGAAAATAATTCAAAGAATGATTATTCCAACAGTCACAAAATGTTAATTTTAGGTTAGCTTACATTATTTTCTGTTGGTTGCTTTCTCCCTTTTACAATTGCACCTTTATAAGTACTATACGGCTTGCCTCACAGTCTTAATCTCCTTCTTTCATTTATAACACTCAGATTTTCTTTTGCGTCTTTTTCTTTCTTCCAACACACCGTTGTTTTCCATGATGTTTCGCGTAAAACAGCTGTTTAAAACAGTGTTTCCATAAATGGCACATAGACACTTTATAACATTTACAGATCGCGTCACTTAGACCCAGTGCCTTCTATAAATGAATGGCATAACTATTATATTGATCTCAGGCACATAGACCCTTTCGATTTGTAATGGGGTATGGACATACTACCGTTTTCAATCAAAATCTCAATTTTCAAGATTTTGACACCTAGACCCTTTAGAAATTATACTCTTCAATTATAAAATTTTAATAAAATAAACAAAAAACCATTGTTAAAATGAAACATTGAAAAACTATAAAAAAGAACTTGGCAAAATTAATTGTTTAAGTGCTCAAAATGAGCATCATTTACTGCCAAACAGTGACCTAGGTGATCTCTAAGCCCCTGCAAAACATTTTTGAGTTCAATTGGTGAAATCCTATTGACTTCAGTCTGAATTTTAAATTGTAAATTATCGAGATTATTGGGTCGATTTCGGAAAACTTCAGTCTTTAAATGACCCCACATAAAAAATAAAGAGGATTCAAAACTGGAGACCTAGCAGGCCATTCGATAGGACCTCTGGTACCAATCCACCTGCCAAGAAACACTTCATTTAAGTACTCTCTTACTACTGCTCCATAATGAAATGGAGCACCAACCTGTTGAAACCATACGTACTCAGGAATGCATTATGTGTAGGAAATAAGGTTGCACAAGCAGGAAGCATTTGATTGTGGAACATATGCAAGTAGTTTTCAGAGATTAAATTTCCTTCTATGAAGAACGAGTCAATAATATTGGTGCCAATTATGCCCAGACAAGTATTTATTTTCTGGAGTCGTTGTGTGTGGACTTCTTCTGTCCAGTGCAGATTTTCGGTGGACAAATATCGACAATTATGTCGATTTATTGAGCCACTTAAATAAAATTTTGCCTCATCAGAAAATAAAATATTCTGAAAAAACTGAAAATTGTTTTCCCTTTCCAACATAGCATCACAGAATTGACTTCTTCCATCGAAATCATCTTCATTTAGTTCATATAGAAGATGTATTTTAAAAGGTTTAAACTTTTCTTTTTTTAGAATCTTTCGAGCGGATTTTTGTCACATATCATTATTTAAAGCTAGAGCTTGGGTATAAATTTTGGAGTTCTCATCAACATCTACTAATACGTTCGCAGCCTTATCTCCGTCGGTTACTGTTCTTTGTTTTTGGTTTTTGGAGCTTATTTAACGGTACCCGTCTCATTAGACCGTTTTACAATACAGCTTATAGTTGTTTGGTTAATCGACATACTTACTATTACATAAATCACATACTTCAGCTTGTGTACGTTTCCTATTACCGTAACCAACCATAATCAAAACTTAAATTCGTTCTTTTGCTGATAATTTTTCCAATTTCTGCATAAATTAACCTTTTACAACTGAATAAATATCAAAATTTAATCGAATGACGCGTGATTGTCACGTTTTTTTCATATTATGTCATGTTGGCATTAAAAAACAGAATAATTTATTAAATCAAGACAACTGAGCTGTTATCATTTGGAATCATAAAGGTTTTCGACCATTTTATTGAAAATTTTCTTATACAACCCTGTATAAATTGCATATTATTGTATTCACGAGAAAAAATGTCTTTTAAATATGTAAAAAAAGTACATGGCGCTATTTAAAAAAAAATAGTTGGTGGCCTGGCATTAAAATAGTGAACTCAAAAAAAAACAAATGCTTCCAAGTGATGCCAAATATTATATGAACCATCTTTTGTATAAGAAATTTTTTAATTAAATTGCTCAATCAAAAGTTGCAAGCGATAAATAATACTTTTTTCCCACCCTCTATAATAAGTCCTATACCAGCCTGGAAAATATTGGAGGCTAGTGTTATTCGATATATATATATATATATATATATATATATATATATATATATATGCGCTGTTGCAATATCCTTCCGCTATAACCTAGATGAATACATAAAACTAAAAGTTGGAGTTGCACGTAGACAAAGCTTTGTAATTCGAGGGAGTATTTATATATAGTTAACCTAGACCGATTCCGTGGATAAAAAAATATTGAGATACCATAGCAACGAAAAATAACATATTGGAAGTGTCAGTGTAAAGTATCACGTCAAAAAGTTAAACCAAAGTTGCGCAAGAAAATTTGAAAAAAAGGATGTCGATCGAAATTATTAAAAATTAGAGTATCGAGCCATCATCAAATATCTGTATTTGAAGGGGTTAAGAAGAAGCAGATTTACGAAGATATGCCCAATACCCTTGGCGATCAATGTCTTTCGAATGCGACCATGAAAAATTGGATTGCAATCTTCAAACGGGGTAAATTTTCCATTGAAGATGAACACCGATCGGGAAGGTCAGTTTCTGTGTCCGTCCCCGAAAATGTTGATGCAGTTCATGACATGATTTTGTCAGACCGTCGAATTGGACTAAAACTATTATCTGAGGCACTGAATATTTCATATGAACGCGTCCATTATATAGTTCATGTCGATTTGGACATAAGAAAAATTTCTACAAAATGGATCCCCAAATGTCGAATGTTGACCAGAAGCCTGCAAGGGTGGAAGCATCGCTTTCAATTTGTGCTCGTATTTGAAAGTGATGCAGACTTTTTAAGCCGTATTGTTACTATAGATGAAACTTGGCGACATTTCTACAACCCAGAAACAAAGCAACAATCGATGGAATGGAGACACTCATAAGAAGTTTCGCGTTCAAAAATCTGGAAAAGTTCTTGCTTCAGTTTTTTTGGGATTAATCATGATTGATTTTCTGGATAAGGGTAGAACAATAACTGGGAATTATTCGACGTTACACACCACTCTACGAGAAGAAATTATGGAGAGAAGACGTGGAAAGTTATCCAAAGGAGTTTTGTTTTTGCTGGACAATGCCCCTGCACACAAATTGCATGTTGCCATCCAAACAATTCGTTGATTTAAGGTTCGAATTACTCGAATACCCACCTTATTCAGCTAATCTGGCTCCATCCGACTGTCATGTCTTTCCTCAACTGAAAAAAAGTTTAAATGGTCGTAACTTTTCTTCCAACGAAGAGGTTATAGTAGCTGTGGAGGCCAGGTTTGCAGAGTAAGATAAAAATTTCTTTTTGAAAGGTCTAGAGGCGATGCAGGATCGCTGTATTAAGTGTATTAATTTAGTAGGAGAGTATGTTGAATAATAAAATATTTTGACTTTCAAATTTTGTTTGCTTCTATAGTAGGCTAAGAATTTTTCTATACATCCTCGTTATTCTATTAATAACTAGTTAGGGTCGATCTTGATATTAGCTGAAGTAAAATATATTGTCTTTTTTCCATTCATTCAAAATTTTAATTGGCTTCTTTGATATTTTTCTTTTACTTCAAAATAGTTCTTTTTTTAACTATTAAAACAGTTTTCCTTTGATTATTTTTAATATATTGTTGTACACTAAGGAAAAGACAGTACAAATCATTAAATGGTACTACGCTAATGGTTGTACTGTAAACGAGGTTGTTAGATGTTTCGCTTTTACATTTGAAAATAGGCGTGTTCCTACAACAAAAGCTGTATCAAAAATACATAAATTTGAAACTACAGAATACATAACATACTATACTAAATGTAAATATTCAAATATCCGACAACTTATAACAAATCGTAGGAATGAGGAAAGGGACCGACGAGATCTTTATGTATGCAGTGTAGTCCAAAAAATAAACCGCGTTCGCTTCGTCAAATATCCGAGGAAGTGGATATCAGTTCACAAGCTGTACGAAATATTTTGAAAAGAAGCGGCTATAAAAGTTGTAAAATATCGACACGGCAAGAATTTTTTCCTGATGACAACATAAATCGCTTAGCATTTTGTGAAGAAATGATGTAGATGGCGATTAAAAATAATAATTTTATAAGTAATATTTTATTTATAGATAAATCCTCATTTTTTTCACATGGGTAGCATAACATCTCTGTCACCTATTATTTGTTAGTCAGCAGTAAATGTATTTTCTTGCCTTTATGCACACAGAGCCCCAGAAAATTGTACATGTTGGTCGATATTTTGGGTGATCGCATGATTGCACTACTTTTCATGCAAATTTAACGGCGCAAAAACATTTGAATATGCTAAATCATTTCATTATTCCTGCTGTTCTTGCTCTTAATATTAATTTCGTAAATGTATGGTTTCAGCAGAACAATTGTCCTGAAGAGACTACGAGAATAGTGAAAACGTTTCTTAACCGCTTCATAAGCTCTGACAGAATTCAATTGCCTCCAAGATCTCCAGATTTGATACCGCAAAAATTTTTCTTGTAGGATTATCTAAAACAGACGTGTCTTCTATGTTTTGCATACTGGGACATATACTACTAATCAAAGGTCAGTATTAAAAATAAACCTCCATCTTTAGTTAGCCTAAATCCAAAGTTTCATTGCGATACTTACACAGTTGCAGCTACTAGGAACTGCCAAAGTTGACAAGTTAGTTGAAAAATGGAATTAAACAATGAAAATTTTCGCGCAATAATTTTTTTATAATTTTCTAAGACAATTATCTCAGCAAGAATGTCTCGCCGAGTTGGTTTCTGTTTTCGGTAATAAAGCACCACATCACTAAACAATTTCTCGTTGGTATGGAAAATTCAAACGTGAACCGATTAGTCTTAGCAACGATCCCAGAGCTGGTGCAGTAAAAACGGCAGTCACCCAGGAAAATATCGATGCTGTACGCAAGCTCATAACGAAGCATATTGCGAAATTGAGGCATCATTGGTGATTTCACAGACCTCATTTCAAAAGATTTTACATGGAGAATTGTGTGTAAAAAATTAGTTTCTCGTTGGATACCACATCTGTTGACCGAAGAACAGAACACAGCTAGGGTGAATTGTCGTGAAAAAAACCTAAACAGCTTCGACGCAGAAAACTCTAAAAACGTGCAAAACATCGTGAGTGGTGATGACTTGCCAGAAAATAGTCGTCAGTCGGCTGTTAGGATGTTCCGAGGTGAAGAAAAGCCGACAAAAGTCATCCGTTCTCGAAGTGTTTCCAAAAAGATGATAGCGACATTTGTCGTTTCGAAAGCAGGTCATGCAGCAACAATTTTTCTATAAAATCAAGGAACTGTTACTGCCGATTGGTATACAATCATTTGTTTGCCGCAAGTCATCGCTGAGCTCCAAGAAATCAACACATAACGATGAATCATTCTCCACCAACACAATGCAGCTCGAAAAACAATTGAATTTTAAACGCAACAAAACGTCGAATTTTTAGACCATCCTCCGTACAGTCCCGACCTAAGTCCCAGTGATTTCTTTACCTTTCCCGAAAATTAAGGACGGACGGCGTGGTCAAAGGTTCCAGTCGTCAGAAGGAGCAGTCGATGCCTTCGAAAACGCAATTTGGACTGTACCAATAAACGATTGGAGTAACTGCTTCCAGAGTTGGTTCGAGCGCATGCAAAAGTGCATAAATCTTCGTGGAGAATACTTCTAAAAACAATAAAGTCTTTAAAAACTATCTACTGTTTTATACCATCTCAATTGCGAAATATCAAAGACAACTCTCGTATCAAGAAAAATCAGGCAAACTGTTAAGATGGCCAGATTAAAGCAGATTTTCAAATTATTCAAAACAATTACTTCGGAATTGTGGAGGAAATAGCAAAATAGAAAATAGTGGATTCTATTGAAATTATGAATGATTTTTACGAATAGTTGTGCACTGTGAAAGGCGAAAAAATGAGTGTATAATAGAAAAATTCGAAAATGTTTTAGACAAAGATTCCGATTTTTTCATATTAAGACGAATTTGTGAAGGTGCGTCTAAAGAACCATTAAGTTGTTTCAAGGATTATTTTAAACATGTAAATATAAGAATAATTGAAACATACATTAGTAGGTAAACCCCACAAGTTTTGTATAATACAAAGGTATTTTTAATAATATAAAATATTATTAAAAATCTGGTGTGAAGAACACAAATACAGGTTCACTATTAATATTTTTGTGAACGTGTCCGAACATATCCCTCCCCAGAGACGGAGATACGTATTTAATAATATTTTATATTATTAAAGATGCCTTTGTATTATACAAAACTGGTGGGGTTTACCTACTCAGGAATGTTTCAATTATTCTGATACATTACACATGCGGTTAGTCCGTAGTATGAGTGAAGACACAAGCAAAATACAGTTTATAGAGAGATGGCTGAAAACGGTCGTTTTCGGCATTAAAACATTTATTCCGCACGTCGTACTAGCTTCGCTGAAACAACTGTCGAAACATAACTAATGACTGAAATATTTAACAGATGTCATTCTGTTTGTGAGTTCACGGAAGACTCATAAAACGCTAAATGTTTGAGCACATTTTATAATTTACTTCTTACTATTTATTTTATGTGTTAACATTTAAGCGCCCGCTTCAGGCGCTTGGCGCATTTTCCCTACTCTAGTCATATACCTAAAAATTAGCTACTACATAAAGTTTTCAAAAAAGATAAGAGAATAAGGCGAAATATTAGCAAAATTAATTATAGGCGTTGCCTTTACTTTTTATTTGATTTCGACAGTTTAGACTATGCTTGAGAATCTTTGTTACAAGTTACAACAAGCGATACCAAAAAGTAATAAAAAGTTTGTTATAATCGATGAGAATTTGTAACATTTAATAAAAAAATCAAATGAAAAAGCTATATTTCATTTACACCCATTTTTTTTGTTTTAGACATATTATAATTCAGGAACGGAAGTACGAAAAAAATTGTTAATATTTGTTAGATATATGTATTATTGAAAACTAGTTAAACTGCCAGTAATGGCTATACTTTACTGATAAATATAGTGAAGTATATAATTGTGTTTATGTCATTTGGCAACCGATATTTGCCTTGTCAAAGGGGCTGGCAATGTTATTAGTTGACAAACAGGAAGAAACTACTTGTGGGGTGATCGATCTCCATCTCGAATAGTTCTAAAGGACAGCACCGTAATCCATAAAGCACAAAATGTTAGGGTCACTTGTGTCATTGATAATCAAGGACTGCAGTTTCAATACAATGGTTTTATTTCCTACTAGTGTAGACTTATGAAAGTGAACGAAGTAGTATGAATATATTTTAAAAAGTTACGAGTGCAAAAAAGTAGGTACCACATGGTGTTTTTGTTCGTTTACTAGTAAAGGAAATAAATTTTCTAAATCTACTAAATTAGTTTTATTACAGCAGTTTTCATTCAGCAACAAATTATATACGAGTATATAGGTACATATATTTATATATACAATAGACATATAAAAAGCTTTGTATATTGTCAACAGAAAGGAAAAATTGGATGATTGGAGAATAGAGAAATCAATAATAAAATGACAGATGAAGATAACTTAAAGTACAGTAAAGAGGGAGGAAGCACATCACCTTTCTAACAGAAAAGGGGTTGAGGACATAAGTTATTTAAGCAAGATACACATTATTAGACAGCAGTTGGACATACTGCGTTTAACGAATTTGCATGCAACTTTAGTTATTGTAAACGGATACTTCTGTCTATAACCTGCGCACAAATTAATAAAAATAAATAGTTATTGTTACTTTAAGTGGGCAAAGCATAGATTTCTTAAATTTGACAATGTTTTTCGTCGAGATAAAAAAATCTTCGAAAACTCAAAAACTGCTTTACCCACATAAGTTCACATAACAAAAAACAACGCTTTTTCTCCAATTGTGGTAATTTAAACCTGTAGATTAATATGAATCAAAAAAAGGCCAAATTACGGCGGCTACGGCAATTGTGCCGAGTTGTCTTAGTTACGAGTGTAAATAAAAAAGTGTCGAAATTTGTGAAAGTCAGTTAAAGTTTGATTGCGAAATTTGGGTCCCATTGGAATCCAGTGATACAAGCGAAAACCTAGAGGTGGATGAAATTTCAAATCAAGCAATTTCTAGCATTTTACCCGTCAAATTGAGACACCAATAAGAAAAAAAATTTCACGATGAAAAAAAATTTTTATTATAACAGTGAAACAAAAACTTTTTTTAACAATTTTTAAATGACACACTGGATACTGAGATTCATGAAAAAAAAACGATACTTTTTTTGACAATTGGAAAAAAATAGATTATTTAATCGAAGACTAGTTTGTTTACGAAAAAATAACAATAAACTATCATAAACCATGGATATGTATGTATAAAGCGGTTCAAATCCAAAAATTAAAAGCTAAGTCTAGTAAAAGACGCATTGGTATTAAGGAAACGTATCAAATATATATCTTAAGTCGTCTAAAGTAGTTAGTAAGAATAGAAAAATAAATATAACTCGTAAGTAGAGTATATTCGCCTATTCTGGCGCCGCCTCCGCCTCCCTTACGTCACAGGACGTGAAGTAGTAGAAACTTTGAACATGAATCTTTGTGGCGGTCATCTTGACTGTATATGACCTTATATGACCTTAGGTCAGCTAAATTTGTCTGCGGCGATAAGATTATTTCTGCTGCGTGTGAAGATAAGAGTTGGAAAAACAAGTGTAATGTGTTTTTTCGTCTGGCTTTGACGTAAGCGAAAGATTTGTCAAAACAAGTGTTGACCGGTGTTTTCGTCTGACTCTGACGTAAGCGGCTTGTTTAGATATGCAGCCATTTTGTTGTTTAAGTTTGGCGGCAAATTGAAAAGCGCAATTTTGGCAAGGAGCATTAGATATGCCGCCATTTAGTTGTTTACGTTTGGCGACAAGTTCAAGCAGAGCTGTCTCAGAAATAGACAGACCTGTCTCTTAAGAACGGGAAGGCACTGCTGTGATCAAGTCTTGACGTTAACAGCGCACATTGAAACAAGTTTAGAGAACGGCCTAAACATCCGCTGCTTTTGTTCGATCTCTCCAGAGTCTGTGACACAGTTTGGAAGAATAAAGTGATTTTGAAATTCCAAAAAATCATCTCATGTGCTAAAGTAAGCAAACCTATCAAGAATATACTGAGCAATCGCTAAATCTCAGCCTGGCTAAATAATCGAACCAGCAATGGCAAAACCCTGAGTAACTTGGGTAATTTCTTGCAATTTTTCCCATTTTTTTAGTGCTTTCTTTATTTTACGCTGCTATGTGTTCCTTGGGCAACCTGTGCTTAAATTTATTATTGGCCGCGTTGTATATACTTTCCGCATTATTCTTTCTTCCTTCATTCTGTTAAAAGGCATAAACCACTTCGGCTGATTCTTTTCAATTACATGTTCTAAGGGCTTTGTTTTCAGTTTTTGTCGATGTGTGTCATTCCTTATCTCATCTTGTCCATTATAGTCTTGTTGTCTATTTTCCTAGGAATTTCCGTTACTTTTATTTTCCTTTTGTGCTTTTTGATCGTCAACCTAATATTCAGCTAGATATATTCGCAGTGCTGCAGAGTAGGGAAACTGCTTTATAGTTTTGACTGTTTTGGCTATCGCCTTTCTTATATATGGCCGTTAGAATACCTGTTTGTCAGTCCCAATAATTATGTTCACTATTTCTCTTAGGCATTCTAATGTTTTTTCTGTTTCTATACTTTAATAATTTCATTACTTATTTTATAATGTCTTAGCAATTTTTCTAGATTGGCTTTTTACAGCTCGTTGTTGGTTATTACATCTGTTTGATCTATTTCTTTTGGAGTAGTCTGCGTTATTTTCTGTTATTGTATCTAAATCTGAAAATTTGTTGTGGCCAATTTTAGTACGCGAATTACGTACATGAAGATATTTCAAATAACATCTAGTAGTACGTACTCACAGTACAACATGTAATTTATTGGTAACGACATTATTATAATAAATTTCAACTAGTTGAAAGTTTTGAATTAAACATAGCTTTAAATTGATGATTTAAAATTGAAATTATTGGTAGCTATCATTCTACAAGTTTTGACGCTAGTTTTTTACAAATTAAATTTATTTTTGCATTAGAATCTGTAATTACACCCAAGTATATTGAAGTATACTTCTCAATTTCATAAATCTACATTTCTGTGTTAAATTTTAATTTATATGAGAAGTGAATCAGTAAATCAACACCGAGACTAGCGCCCAAAAACCGTCAAGGCACAAAAGGACAGGTGAAACCGAAGCCTTTACGTACGGGACATCAGGTAACATCATATGCCGCTATCTGTGTTAGAAATCAACTCGAGACACAGAAATGTCAATAAGTTGGTATCCCGTCTTTGATACGTTGTGGGATGAAATGGCGTTTAGCCCGGAGTTATTAACCCGTCTCATATAACATCCAACGTTTGATAGAAAGGATTGGTTTACAGTGGCAGCACAAAAAATGCACGCAATCCATCTTCAAATTCCTTTTTCTTACAAACAGTCTTATACAACACGTAACGTTTCACTCTTTTTGTTATATTTTAGAGAGAATATATATACATAGATAGATATATGTATATATATATATATATATATATATATATATATATATATATATATATATATATATATAAGGTAAACTTAATTAGTCGGCGATTAATGGTCTGGTTATTACTTCAAAGTGTATATATTTAAAATAATCCTACATGTTTAGGCAATGATGCCTTTGTCATGGATATAAAAAATATCTTATATAATATATTTTTTATATCCTTGACAAAGGCATCATTGCCGAAACATGTAGGATTATTTTAAATATATACACTTTCAAGTAATAACCAGACCTTTAATCGCCGACTAATTAAGTTTACCTTATCATACCAAGGTCACGAAAATACTATATTTATATATATATATATATATATATATATATATATAATAACTTCGTGACCTTGGTATGATATGGTAAACCTAATCAGTAGGCTCTTGAAAAAGGCGTATACAGCCGAAACATGTAGAGTTTTTTAAATACATATATTTTGAAGTAATATACAGACCTTTAATCGCCTACTGATTAGGTTTACCATATATATATATATATATATATATATATATATATATATATATATATATATATATATATATATAGATATATGTATATATATATATATATATACACAAAAAATATTACAAAAAAATCCCATACATTGGTGGTCTTACTCATACAATTGTATCACATTTCGAACAATTTAATAACATTAAAATAGCTAAATACAACACCTATACTTTGAAGAAGTTGTATAGTAAGATCAAAGACACAACACCTTTCTTTTTAAATAGTCATGTTGTCTACAGGATAGCATGTTCGGATTGTTGTGGCGTTTATATAGGTCAGACATCACAGTGGCTAAAACAGCGCATCACATAGCATAAAAGTGATGTCCGTATTGGAAAGAGATCTTGTGCATTGGTGGACCCATGCACTTGATCGTGACCATACATTCAATTTTGTTGACGTTAAGATCTTAGACGTTGAAAATAACCTTAAAAAAAGAACCTTTTTAGAAATGGTCCACATTAACAGAGACACAAATAACGTAAATTATAGATCTGATACTAACGGACTAAGTATAATTTATTTGAATATACTCGGTTTGACGGTTAGTTGACCATCTAAAAATTGTTTTGTTATTTGGTCCATATATTGTTAAATTTATATTGTATTATTATTTTTTTTATATACTTGTGACTTTAGTTTTTTGCTATAGGTCTCGTTTCATATTTTTCATGTTTTAACTTTTACATATACATGTTTTTTAAAGGTTTTAAAGGGTTATATCTATAGTTACTTTAAGTTTTAAATCTAATCAAGTTTATTGTCCTTGTACGTCAATTTTATTATTTTTTCAACTCTACATTTTGTAATTATTTTTACTGCTTTATACTCTTATTTATTTAATGTTATTTCTCATTAATCTTGTAGTATCTCCAGAAGAAGCAACAAAGTTGTTGCGAAATATAGGGATACTTAATAAATGAGTTTTTTAATTGTTAGACCGCTTGCCCGCTTTTAATTTATTTGATTCAATATATTACGGTCGATAATTTCGTTTAAATATTATATATATATATATAGTAAACTTAATAAGTCGGCGATTAAAGGTCTGGTTTATTACTTCAAAGTATACCGATAGGTCCAGCTCGAAACGGGCCATAGTCAGCAATGAGTGGCAACAGCGAATCCCCTCTACGCGCACCAGCTTCAATTGCAGCACATTGCAGTTAAGAATTTAGTAAGACTTAAACCGCGCAAGGATATAGTCGTTTGCATATTCGTTCTGTATACGTAATTTGCCCATTTCTTTCAGGCATAATAAGGTCCAATTTATTATTATTATTATTGTATTCTTAGCTGCTACGGAAAAGTAATTTTAAGTAATAAAAAAACAATAACGTTTTCTAAAAGATAAAAGTAAAAAAATCAATAATTCTGCAAAATAAATTTTAATTTTAAGAAAGTCACTCAATATAGGATTCGAAAATACCGCCCTCTCTTCCCAATCAATAGCCGAGCCTATTGTAAACTCCCGCCTCACTACCTCGAGATCTCTAGGGGTTATTGTCTCGAAAATTCTAAACAATTTAACTTGCAACTGTTGCAAGTTCGGTATTGCTAGAAGACCGTAAAGATTTTCTTTGACATAACCCCACAGAAAAAAATCGCAGGGATTGAGGTCGGGTGATCGAGGTGGCCATATTATCGTTCCCCTCCCGGAAATAACACGATTAGGAAAAGTGTTTTCTAAAAACCCTCTTACTAATCTGCTGTTATGCGCGGGACAACCGTCTTGCATAAACCAAATTGAATCAAAATCGACGTTTAGTTGACGGACAGCAGGAATAATTCGTGTTCGCAGCAAATCTAAATATTTTACTGCATTCAAATTGCCGTCGATAACAAATGGCCCTATAATGTTATCACCCAAGATACCCGCTCAAACATTAAGTTTTTCGGGGTATTGAGTTTCAACATTACGAGCTAGATGTTTATTTTCTCGAGACCAATATCGCACGACTGAGGGATTATGCTTGCCATGACGTGGAAAAGAAGACTCGTCGGTAAACAGAATATTTTTTATAAAATATTCGTCCCTGTTAGCCTTTTCCATCACGGACTCACAAAACTCCATTCTTGCAAAATTGTCCTCGGGAAAAATCTCCTGGCACTTTCGAACTTTGTAACTTTTATATTTGTTGCGTTTTAGAATCCGCTTTACTGTACTTCTACTAACACCGATTTCGTTTGCAATTTGCCGTGTACACTTAAGGTCGCCCATTTCAACTAACGAACAAACCCCCACGTCTCTCTCCTCCCGATCGGCAGGTATTAGAGGGATATGAGGCTGTTTGTCAATTTGTTGGCATTTGCGGCAATTTTCGACTACACAGCCATATTTCCTAAACGCATTTAAGATCCTTTCAATCGTCGAATGCGAAGGAATAGGCCGATTTACGTACTCAACAGCAAATAAATCAGCGGTTGTTCGACAGGAATTGCCGGCAAGATACCACGAAACTATTTGTACCTTCTCTGCGGTTGTATACACTGACATGATAACTACTTTTACGTATGCACAGCTAAATACGAATGGCGGGCAATCTGTTGCGCTCGACCATCGGACTTATGTTGCGCACGCGGAGTGGCATCGTACACACGTTGCCACATCGCATTACGTTCCATACGTATATTGTTGCCTATGGCCCGTAGCGGGCTGGACCTATCGGTATATATTTAAAACAACCCTACATGTTTCGGCAATGATGCCTTTGTCAAAGAAAATAAAAAATATAAATGACAGAATATAAATGTCAAATAATTGAGTTGCTATGGTTTAAATTATTCAAAGATACATTCCAATAATAATAATAAATCATGCCTTATTATTATTGGAATGTATCTTTGAATAATTTAAACCATAGCAACTCAATTATTTGACATTTATATTCTGTCATTTATATTTTTTATTTCCTTGACAAAGGCATCAGTGCCGAAACATGTAGGGTTGTTTTAAATATATATACTTTGAAGTAATAAACCAGACCTTTAATCGCCGACTTATTAAGTTAACCATATCATACCAAGGTCACGAAAATATTATATTTATATATATATATATATATATATTTATATATATATATACATATATCATTTATATTTTTCGCGAAACGTCAAGAGAGCATTTGAAGCAAGATTATTCTATTACTCTAGTCGTGTTTTATTACACAGCTTACAAGTAATGCATTTTTTGCTTACTGAAATGACTAACAATTAGTTGTTCTTGTTACCGACGTACTTTCCTCTGTCCACATAGAAGGGGGAAATACTACATTTTCAATCATATATGTAGGTATCTAACAAATAATCACAATATTTATCCAACAAATCATTACATCATATCGAACACAAAACAATCCTCTACTTCATTTGGATTTAAATAGGTTAATCCCAATGTGTATAATACAAAAGTATTTTTAATAATATAAAATATTATTAAAAATGGGGTGTGAAGAACACAATACAAGTTATATATTTGTGATTGTATCTCCTCTCCAGATTATACAAATTGGTGTGGTTTTTACCCACTCATGTATGTTTCAAATTATTTTGTTATATACGCATTCGGTTCGCCCGACAAGTAGTGAAGACACGATAATACAGTTTTTTATAGATATGGTTGTTACCGTCTATAGAAACACGTTGATTAGTTCGGCAGTTATTATGTAGACAGCGCTGAATATTCTTTCACGCTCTGTCTTAATAATTTCTGGTTGATAGCAAGGTAGTTATGTTTGGTTGAATGTATCTCTTCTCCAGCAGGGGCGTACCGACGATCCTGTAGAAAGGTGAAATACGTATCTGCGTCTCTGGAGAGGAGATACATTCACAAATATATAACTTGTATTGTGTTCTTCACACACCATTTTTAATAATATTTTATATTATTAAAAATACTTTTGTATTATACAAATTGGTGTAGTTTTTACCCACTCATGTATGTTTCAAATTATTTTGTTAATCCCAATGTGTTTTTTAGCCAGTTGCCAATTTCACTTTTTGATTCATATTCTGAGCCTAATCCAATCGACTTTATCTTTCTGTACCATGTTTGGTGTAAGTGAAACCGCCAACGATTAATTTCAACATTAGGTCAAACATTGAGTAATACTACGAGTATGGCCTTTTCAAAATCTCCAAAAACTTTATTTGGATTAAACCTGCGACGATATTTTTCATATATATTGAACTTTAATAATGAAAAACAAGTTTTGTAACATTCAGTAGTCTTACTCGGTAACAAAGAAAAAGCTAAGGGAATATGGTGGTCATTTTGCAGTACATGTATTGTGAAAAATTGAAAGAAATACCTAGGACAAAAGGGAAATGTGTCGTCTATGTAGAGTTGATCTATTTCCCTTAAAATATTAATGTTTGTTTCACATGTAAACACAACAATATTATTTTCTATGTCGTTAATAAACAAAAAATGTTCAGTTTTATTGTTTAATAGCATTTCACTATGTGCACTGAGAGTTCCATGCACAACTTTATTTTTAGACACTGGACCTGGTAGTATCTTTCGGCGACAGTTATAAATGTTTCGTCTAATGCAACCGACACCAATAGTTGTGAGTGATGGTGGTAAATGGGATGCTAGTACTTTGCTAATAATTTTAGAAGGCCTTTCGGATATGCTTCAGCTTTTCTCTGGAAGTATTTGAAACTACTTTTCTTGTTACCTTTTGTTCGTCTGTTTCATGGTTGTGAACATCGTGCTCTCTTGTGACTAGGTTATTAACTGTGTAAATTTTGGCTTTACAATGGAGTCGTTTTTGGCAATTTCACCACTTTTTAACACTTTGTTCTTCGAAAATGTGAAATTTTCGTATAATAGAAAACCCTTTCCACGTTCACTTTTTATCACTGACACGAACATTTTCGTTGCGTATTTCGATATTCCCACTCTTAAAAAGAGAACTAAACTAAGAAAACACAGTAATGTATTCCGATCTTTAGGTTATTAAGAAAAGAAATAAACTAAACTAGGAAAACAGGAAACCAAACTAATGTTGGTTTTGCATATTCGGACCATATATAATCGATTAATGTTAAGTCTCGCGCCTAATTTACCTAGAGACCTAACAGACCCTTTTGGACATACAGGTAAACGGATTATTCTTGCACCTAGTATATCTACATCCAATAATTGTAAATCTTCACGTGCAAATATAACATTGTTATTATTATTATTATTTAATATAACTATTTTATATTTTGTATTTCTTATTTCCTGTAATACTTTGCTCCTTTGCTTATAGGAAATTGACTTTGCATTAGTCTATAGGCTGCTATGATTTATTTTATTGATAGTATTTTATACTTTTATTGTTTTTATAAATTGGAGAAATATTTTCAATAATTACACTTACTTTATCATCATATTAAAATTGATAAAACATATTATGCATATATGTTGTTAAATTATTTTTGGTCCTGTTTTTCCTTAGTTACCTAAAGGCATACTTCGTTTCTTCGTAAAATTATCTTATTTAAATTACCAACGTGAACTGCAAGTGAAAAACGTGATTTGGGATTATTAATAAAAAATTAATTAATTGAAAGTTTCTGCTTATCCCACGAACAATATTTGTAATAAAATATCAGAAAAGCTTTTGTATTATTATCTTTGTAGGCATCAATTATTTCTGGTCTATTTTCATCAATTAAAGGTGCAGTGTTAGTACCATTTCTGCTACCAATATTTTAACAACAACTGACTGTTTATGCTTTATCTAATTGAATTTTATATGCGACTATAATCGTATGAAAGCGGCGGTGTTTCTCTAATACGAACCGAGGAATTCCACAGTCATCCCGCTTTCTTGAATCGTTGGTCGCCTCCTTTGATCTCAATAGTCGCTGCTACTGGCTTCTACACACTCCTTTTTTTCCTTTGCTCTCTTTCTTTTGACCACTCATTATGAATTATCATAGCATCCACACGGTATACTGTTACCGACGGGCTATATGTATTATGTCTATTGAAAATTATACACTATTCATTTTCCGAACGCTACACTCGCACCAAGGTTTCCTTTTTCTAAAAGCACTTGTTTTGTAGATAAAGAGCGCATCACTTTAAGAGATTTATTCGCGGTCTTCTATGTTTTCTCATTTCTATCTTTTTATTTCTCAAGTCTAATTTATTCCTTTCATATGATGTTCAATGTTTTATATTAGTTATCTAAGTTACAGTGTAGTGAATGATAAATATATAGGTACTATGTAACTATAAATGATTGAAGTACATATTTAATTTGTCAACTCTGAGAAATTAGCTACCTTGGTCATTCGTTTTAGATTTATCTTTTTAGGTTAAAATATTTTATATTAATATGAATGACATAAGACTAGAATTACTAGTGAATCAAATAACCGATATCAGAAGTAAGATTTATACAATGATAGTTGAAAGAAATTTACGAACGCATTTGTAAATACATAATACAGGGTGGCGCAGGGGAACGGGGAATTTTGAACGTTACAGTTGTCAGCACTGTAGAGCCGGCAGTTGTTCGTAACGTCGCACAATTGTTGTGAACGCATTGCCATTTAGTAATCATGGATCGTTGGACTGGTGCGGAACGTGCAGTAGCTGTGAGAGCGTTTTATAAAAATGGTGATAGTGCGACTGCCGCGCAGAGAATATTTCGACAGCATTACCAACTTGGACGCCATGGACGTGTCCCATCTGCGCATGCGATTACAACGTGGGTGCGTAATTTTGAAGAAACAGGATCTGCCTTGAAAGAGAAAGCTCCAGGTGGCATTCGAACGGTACGTACCCCAGAGAACATTGAAGCTGTTAGAGCTGCAATCGAGAGAAGTCCTCGCCGCTCCGTTCGACAGCATGCTTCTACGCTAGGGATTAAGCGACGAAGCTTACAAAGAATACTGCACGAATTACATTTCCATCCCTATAAGTTGCAGATTGTGCAACAATTACATGAACGAGACCCAGCGTCACGTATGGAGTTTAGTAGGCAGATATTGGCTAAAATTAACGAGGACGCGAATTTCATTGGTAACATATGGATATCAGACGAAGCACATTTCCACCTAAACGGTATCGTAAACAAACAGAATTTTCGTTATTGGGCCCAGGACAATCCTTGTGAGTTACACCAGCGACCACTACCTAGCGACAAGGTAACAATATGGTGTGCTGTATCATGTCATGGTGTTATCGGCCCTTATTTTTTTACAAGTGAGAATGGTAGCAGCGACAGTAACATCCGCTCGATATGTTGAAATGCTTCAAACATTCTTTACACCGAGACTGTACGAGCTTAATCTTAACATCGAAAACATGTGGTTCCAGCAGGACGGAGCCACGTCACACACTGCTCGACATTCGATGGCAGCAGTTCTTCAATTGTTTGGAAGACGCATTATTTCACGTAACGGTGAGATTGAATGGCCTGCGAGATCCCCTGATCTTAGTGTGTGCGACTTCTTCCTGTGGTGGTATCTTAAAGGCAAGGTGTACCGTACAGGTCCTGCAACAATCCATGAACTGAAGGAGAACATTCAACAAGAAATCACTGCCATTCCCCAAGATTTGCTACACCGCGCATTCCAGAGTTTTCATAACAGGCTGTTAGAGTGTGAACGCCGAATGGAGGACATCTTTCCGATACCATCTTTAAAAAGTAAAGAGACACTTTTGAAAATTTTGATTGTAAAAACATAAATGGCAAGCACTTTCGTTAATAAATTACTAGTTCTATGAATTTATTCGTGGACATGACGTTATTTCAAAATTTCCCGTTCCCCTGCGCCACCCTGTACAATTATATACAAATAAAATGCTTAAATTGGTGACCTCCTACTTGTAAACAACACTCTACTTGTGACAAATTGCTAAATACATTATGGATATTTCAGGTTCCAAATTTTCAATTACATCTTCAGTTGCGTACCGTAGTTTTTGAAAATTATTTATGAGATTCCGATATATTACGTTTTTTAAATAAGGAAATAAAAACAAATCTACTTGCTCATAAATCACTTATCGAAAATTCTGGGCAAAATTGCTGTAAATAATTCATAGCCTGTGTGGTGTCTCAGAATTCTATTGGAAATATCCATTAGTTAATTTTATATTATCGAAATGACTTATAAATTACTAAAGTAATGGTTTTATTATCTTTGGGCATAAGTTGTATCTTCAACGAATATTAGCCCAATAATTGGTGGCCTTGACATTGGCCCCAAAACACAAATTTTAATTGGATGTAATAGTACTTCCATTAAATTGTGTGAATTGTCTGCCGACTAAGTTTTACAATGTGTTTAAAAAAGAACTTCATCCCAATAGGCACTGAGTAACTAGTACTCGCAAATTATTATAAGCCACTTGCCTTTTATTTATAACTGACTATTTATCTAATGTCATTTTGACATTTGTCATTTAGTAGACAGCAATATACCGCCTAATTCTGAGCAAACGCAACGATGAGAATGTATGAATATTTCTCCCGCTTCGAATACAAATCCCCTGAACGCGTTTAGCCAATCACAAAACAGTCTGTCGCGCAACGATTTGACAATTAATGTCACAAATGTCACAAATATCACCACTGTCACCCTATACGGAGTCTCTTAAGCGTTTGAATAGTGATAATGCCGCGTTATACACTAGAAGAGAAAGCCGAAATGATGAAATGGTACCACGCTGATAATTCTTATCAAAGAATGTGACTTATTTGCCGGAGTTCCTAATGATACGTTCATTTTAGTATGCGCTGCAATAGAACTAAATTCAAATTTGACACTTAGCGATATTTCCAATGATTTAGGCATATGCTGCTCTTCCGTTAACCGCATACTAAAATTAAATGGTTTTCGTAATTATAAATATTCCAAACATCGTCAATTATTTTACGGTGATGAGTTTAAACGGACGAATTTCCGTTATTATATAATTAATTTCTCATTATGAACAATTTATTTTATTATCTGTAAGAGTAAATTTTTCTTTACATTACTAGAATTTAATTTAGTTTTTATTTATTTCTGAAGTTTATTTAGTTTACTATGAATAGTTTTTGTTACCTTTATTATTAAAATTTAATTTATTAAATCTCTTGATGCCTTATTTGCAATTTTCTTAACCGCTTATTAATAATTTTATTACGCTTTGTGTGACCATCGTCAGTATAACGTATTGCAATTTATTTATTATAAAATCATTACAATAACACAGGACTAAACAATTTATAGTCCTTTAATAGTAATTTGGTAATCAGATAAATTTTCTTACGCGGCTCCATAATATGTAAGTATGTATGACATATGACATCGATGTTGACACGCTGTCGGGAGAAATATTCATACATTCGCATCGTTGCGTTTGCTCAGAATTAGGCGGTATATTTTCTTACAAATATATTTTTACTTTAAGGTACACATTGCAAGAAAATATTTTTACTCACGATCGGTTGGTAAATTGAACATTTCTAACTTTCAAACCGGTTAGAACCGCTATTATTTACCGAGGTAGGTAATAGCACTTTAACGGCTAGCTTATGTCACTTTTCCTGGGCTAGGTAATGTCAATTCAGTATTTATGAAACGATAGTGCCAATTTAAATAAATAAATCAAATTATAATAAAGCTATTCACAAATATTTATTAAGTAAATAACAGGACAATGTTTTAGTACAAAATTTATTCGCTTTTGGAGTTAATATTAATTGTTACATTAGAATTTCCATGACTGTTTACTGTTAGAGAACGACCATGTTTAAAATCGTAGGATAATAATATCACTATTAATTATTACGTTACCTAGCAACAGTACCTATCAAAAGCATTTATTAAAATGTCATGAAATTTTATATTTTATATTTTTGAAATTTAGTGATTTAATAGGTTACATAATAATTAATTACTAACCGATCGTGAGTATAATAGTATACAAACCTCGGCAGAAAGATACATTCCCATCTCGAGGTTCACCTCGACGCTGCGCGTCTCGGTGAACTTGCTAATCTCTCGACGATACTGAACTACTTTCCGCCTCGGTATGTAATATACTATTATTGGTGAAGCATATTTCTCAAGTGCACAATTTCTTATCGAAGAATGGCAATATTCTTACGTAGAATGACAGGTTCACAGTTTCCTAATAGAGTTGTAGATAATAACGCTTTACATCATCACATTCGTCTAGTCGTGCAGAAATTTCGGGCTACAGGATCTGTGTTAAAAGGCAAAAATTCTGTTAGACCACGTACACAGCAAAATATTGTTGAACACATAGAAAATCTTATTGGAGAAAACCCACATACACCAATTCGTCGTTTATCAGTTCAAACGAACGTATCTTCTAGTACCGTTCATAGAATTTTGAAGCGTCCTTTACATATTGCTATGAATAGTGGTTTGAAGATTTAGCACGCCACCATCCACAACTAGTTTTCCCAACTAGGTTTCTCAGCCGGTGAATTTTCAAATATGAGACTTCTAACTTCTCGGGTTCTAGTTAGGAAACGCGTGACTGCAATGTTATTTGAGCGCCAGTGAAATGTTCACAAAAATTTATATACTTATTTTTAATTACGTAATTAATTAGCAATAATTGTGTGAGTGCAAAAAATCAAACTCAGGATTAAATTAAAATGAATATTTAATTACAAAATATAAAGATACTGTATTATACAAAAATACATGAGGTAAAAACATTCATTGTAAATTGACAGCTAAATGAATGGAAAACTTCCTCTTAATGACTCCGAACAAACTTATCTGAAAATAATCAAGTTTACTATTAATTTCTTCCACAGAGAACCACACTGTATAATCAGATTCTGATACACGAACAAAATTAACACGTGTTCAATCGACATGCACAAAAAAACCCTTTAATCCTCTCGAACAAACTTCTCAATTGTAATATTAACATAGAAATGTTAACAATAAACTTTATTATCTATATTTCTAATAATTAAATCTCTTAATTACAAGCTTCAATAATGGAAATATAATTTAAATATTTATGACATCATAAAAATTTAATACTTACAAAACTAAAATGGAGACGAAGAACAAAGAAGGTGCATAATCAATTTAAACATCAAATATCATACGAGAATTTAACTCTACAACTCTCTAATACATCAATAAATCACTTATCAATCAATTAACCCAATAAATTAAATATATTTAATTATATCACACAAAGCAACCTCCTAGTTCAAGCTATCATTTTGGCCTCCCTTAATTCACCTCGACCTCCCAATCAGAGCGACCTCGGATATACCAGTTTTTCTCACACGTTAAGTTTAAAACATTTTCAAAATATACAACTCATCCCACAAAATATGTACATTTTTAAATTAAATTATTTTTAATTAAAAATCCATAACAATATGTATCCATACAAAGTATTGATTGTTCTTGAGATCTTGCCTAGAGATACCGCTAGTAGGCTTAATTATTGCAACTTCTTTCAAGAAAATTTAAATAATGACGAAATTCGTGATTTAAGTTTTTTTACTGATGAAGCATGGTTTCATTTAAGCGTGTTTGTAAATAAACAAAATCACAGAACATAGTCTATAAACAATCCAAACAATCACATCGAAGTTCCTTTACATATTGTCAAAGTTAGAGTATGGTTAGCTGTATTTTTCCAATAACATTAATAGCCAACGATACAGAGAACCGTTATTAACACTATTTTTAACTCAAGTGCAACAAGATGAATTCAATCGGGGTTCAATATGGGGCTACTGCACATACAACTCTTGAAAATTTAGCGCTTTTAGAAGTTTACTTCCCGCACAGAGGTGTTTGGCTAGCGCGGTCACCAGATCTTACTCCGTTAAATATTTCTATTTTCGGATTGCTAAAAAATGAAGGATATAGGACAAGCATGAATAGCTTAAATGGCTTGATGAATACAATTACAATTAAATGCAATCAAATAACACCAAATTTATTGCAGAATATTTTTGACAACATTAAACGTCGTATTGCATTATGCATTCAACGAAATTGACAATTTTGAACACTTGTTATAAATTATAATAATTAAAAATTCAAGAAATTAGTTATTTGCCTTGGTTGTGTGCTTAATATCTTTAAAGATTTCTTCTTAAATAAATTAATAATCTAATTTTACTTGTTATTAATTTCATCACCATATCTCTCGATGATAAATTTTGGCAGTGACAGATATATAATCTTCATGCCATTTAATCTATATCCGCATTTCAAGAATGTAGAACATCCTAATTTATAGGAGAAATCTATGGACAACTAGATGTAATTCTTTTTGGAACGCGTTGTATAATTCTGCGATCAACATAACCGTGCTTCATAAGTAGAAGGTAATATTTTGCTGGTTAGTATTATTGTGCAGATCATCATTATACTACTGACAAAACTGGATTCATTGCAAAAAATCAGGTGGGTGAATTTGATGGAATGGATGAAAATTTATGACATTATTTGACATTAGTCAATGAGCGGTGCAGTTCCTCTATGCTGTCTTTTGTAACTTGATTGTATTTAGTAAGGGAGCTATTATTGTAAATTTTGTCTATCCCAGCATCATGCAGTGACAAGTATATAGCAGTGGCGTGTTAAGAACCTTACAAAAAGAGAAGTTGTAGAGTAAAATAACGCCTAAGAATTATTTTTTTTGGTGGAGGCGCGAAAAAGATAAAATTTGTTACAAACTACAATAGAATCCTACCTTACTTAACATGAAGTGCCAGTCTACTTTCCTTTGAAAACTCATCTATCACATCATCATCGAGAATATTTTTGCGCTATTTCTTTTTCAAGTGATATTAATCCCAAAGCAGAGAGTTCTTTTTGTCCTGTAGAATTTCTAACAAAATTGTTTATTCGTTTAAGCCCAAAAAAGGAACGTTTTGCAGACATACTTGCGGTGGGGATAGTGAGTGTCCATTTACATAGGACAAGCACGAACTTGTAGTCCGTAGTCTTTAAGAGATTTACATAAGTCACTAGCACTCGTTTTATTTAAGCCTTCTGAGGTGCTGTAAATCGCTGTGAGTTCGAAACGTAATGCATGAAAGTCAAAATATTGTGGATGATTTTGTTTAAGAGATTAAGGCTTTTTCAGAAACTGTGGGTTCATTGCAAAAATTAACTAATCCTAGAAATTTAAGGTTGTTAAAGTTCCTAGATCTGGTGTATATGTGAACGGAAATATTGTCAATTATTTCAAAGAACCACTTACGGAATTGTGATCTTCCGTATGTATTGTATTCTTTGGAAATATCAGTGCGTATTCTGTTTCTTTGTGGCTGAATATTTAAACGCCCAAATTTATTCCACAAAATTGTTCTCTTTTAGAAAAAACATTGGATTTGAACTCCTGGATTTATATAAAAATTAATGTCGCTAGTTTTATTTTGTAAAACAGAAAATAAATGGTTAAAAAATGGAAATATCTGGAAAAAAATAAGATTTAGAGCAAACTCGAGCCTCGTTGTCTCATTCTTCCTGGTTATCCATAATATTTTGAAAAAAAAATAAAAAGTGGTTGTCGATATTCAAATGCAGTTTTACCTACCCCGTTTTAATTCAATCGAGCACTGGTTCTTTTTGAAGATTTGGAAGAAATGCTGCCAAACCGCTCAAAGTTTGAAAAAAATCTTGCATTCCTTTATTATATTAAGAGACTGTTTTAAAACCAAATTTAGGCGATGTGTTATATGATGAACAAAAAGCGCGGTTGGATGGGTTTCTTTTACTTTAATCTGGGGGTTACAGGTTAAAGTAAAAGAAACCCATCTAATTCACCTGCCATTACTGCTGCTTCAGCATAACTTTGAGCTACTAATTTTGAACCACAATTATAATCATCCACTATAGTCTGAACAATACAATATAAAGCAGAAGCTGTTCTTTGGGTGGAAAGATTTAAAAAGCCTATAAAGCTTTCCTTAATTTCGCCTTTTTTTTTGTTACATAACGTAAGATTTTTGATAACTGATTAATACTTGTCACATCTGTAGTTTCGTCCAGAATAATGCAACGGAAGCGGCTTGTTCTACTTCAAATTTTATTTTCCTCAATATTACGTTTTCTGTGCATAGAATAAGATTGTTTTGGATTAAATTAGAAGTTCCTTTAAACCTTGTAGAATTATTCAAATGAGATTGTAAAATTTTGTGCTATAAATTTACTAAATCTACGTAGCATCCCTTGTTCATTGTTCAATTTCCCGATGACCGCGAATGGAAGTTCATATTCTCACAGGAAACAAACCACATCTACGAATCTCTTAAGTATTTCACGTTTTTTTCGTTCTCCTTGATTCTCCTATACATAATATATATCCCTCCCGCTACGTCTCCCACCGATCTTGAAAGTTTCTTGAACGTTATTGAGACCCGTATCCAATCAGAATCCGCTAAAACTCTTATTGTTGGCGATTTCAACATACCACGCTATGTAGATGCACATTCGAACGACGCTAAGTCAGGGCTAATCAACTCTTTCATGTTATTCAATAATCTTCAACAAATTAACTCGATAATGAACTCGGACAATCAATTACTAGACTTGATATTTACCGACCTGGACTTTGTAACAGCTGAAAAAGAAGATATACCTTTAGTCAATGTAGACTTACACCATCCACCGCTTACTCTAAACTACCGTTATTACAACAATCGCACAACATCAATACCTACCAATCCTGAAGCAAGGATATACAATTATAGAAGGGCAAATTACTTTGATTTGTATGGAGCACTGTTGGCTGTTGACTGGTCATTTCTGAATGCCTACAACACTGTCCGTGATGTTTGTGAGCACTTTTATGCAAAAATTTATGAATATTTAGATGCCTTCGTCCCATTAAAGAAAGAAACTAAAACTCATTCCTACCCAGTCTGGTTTACCTATGAACATATCAAGACCTTAAGGCTCAAACATACCTACCGATTGAAATATAAAAAGTATGGGAATCCCGATGATCTCCAACAGTTCAAACATTTACGTAATAAAGTTAGAACGAACACTTCTATACTATACAAAAACTATCTAGCCAAAATCCAATCGCAGTTGAAGGAAAATCCAAAAGAATTTTGGAGCTTCATCTCCTCCAAAAAGGCAGGATCAGGAATTCCCGAAACGCTTAGCGACGTCAATAATATATCGTACTCCACACCAGAGGTCATCGTTCAGGCCTTTCAGGACTTCTTCCAGGGCCACATACGGAGCTTCTTCGTCTGCTGTCAAACCAACGTTGCGTCAAATAGACAGTAATTTGGTGGGCAGGCCAGTACTCCAACAGTCGGATGTATTATTAGCAGTGAAGAAGCTGAAAAATAAATTCATAACGGGCAACAATAATATACCAAGTTTCTTAATTAAAGATTGTGCTTACATTTTTGCGAATCCATTAACTTATCTTTTCAATCTGTCGTTAGAAACCAATACCTTCCCGGATTGCTGGAAGGTGGCTAGAATCACTCCTGTTCATAAGAAAGGCGACACAGGCCGGGTAGAGAACTATAGACCCATAGCAATTATTAATAACGAAAAGTATTCGAAATCTGTCTGTATACCTATATCTTTCCCAGTGTTCGATGCCATTGTCTGAAGATCAACATGGCTTTATCAATAGGAGATCAACAGTTACTAATTTAACAATTATGTCGCAAACGCTGGCTGAATCCATTGACAACAATGGACAAATTGACGTCGTGTACACGGATCTCACCAAGGCTTTTGATCGAATAGATCATGACATCCTATTACAGAAGCTTGACGCTATAGGATTCTCTCCATCCATGACTTGCTTTATGAGGTCTTACATCTGCG
This sequence comes from Melolontha melolontha, assembly GCA_935421215.2. Classification (NCBI taxonomy): domain Eukaryota; kingdom Metazoa; phylum Arthropoda; class Insecta; order Coleoptera; family Scarabaeidae; genus Melolontha; species Melolontha melolontha. Next base: position 118,364,410 of record OW285238.1, read on the forward strand.
ACAGACGGCAGTTGGTCACATATCGTGGACATTCCTCTAAAATATTCTGTCCAACATCGGGAATACCACAGGGCAGTAACTTGGGGCCACTTTTATTTTTAATTTATATTAACGATCTTTGTGGCGCGATTGCCTGCGAGAAGCTGCTATTTGCAGACGATCTGAAACTCTACAAGGAAATTAACTCAATAGAGGATTGCATTGAGTTGCAAGGGGATATTGACCAACTTCTTGCCTGGTGTCATGACAATAAGCTGGCGATGAATGTGCCAAAATGTAATATACTTATCTATACTCGTAAGTCTCAACCAATAGTGTATGACTACCAATGGGGCGGTACATGTATGAATCGGGGTTCGACTGTGAAAGATCTGGAAGTTGTGTTCGATTCCAAATTGTCCTTCTCGGAACACATATCTTACGTGACGTCTACATCTCTCAAGACCTTGGGGTTTGTTATACGCAACTCGAAAAGCTTCACGTCTACTGATACCATTATTCAGTTATACAACTGTTACGTGAGATCTAAATTAGAATACGCCTCACTGGTATGGTCACCTATATATACAACTCATATGGAGTCACTTGAAAAAGTGCAACGTAGATTTTTAAAATATCTACATTTTAAAGAATATGGCGAATACCCACGGCAGGGATACGATCATACTACTTTACTACAATTACTTCATTTCGATTCACTGGAACACCGTTGCAAATTAACCAGCATTACATTCTTTTGCAACTTACTACACAATAACATTGATGCCCCCAAACTACTAAGTAAGCTGCCTTTCGCGACACCACAGCGCTCCGCGCGTACGTACACCGCATTATACTGCCAAACTCCTAAAACTAATACTTTGCGGAAATCACCAATCTATTCAATGTGTACCATTTGCAATGAAATTCTCACAGCCAACAAAAGTATTGATCTATTTTCCACCCCCCTACCCATCCTATTAACTAATATACACGCTCCCAATAGTTTTATCGTATAGCATTGTATCAACCACCTCACACCACTTGTTATTTACTTCTGCCTTCTTTAAGTATATGTAACACACGAACTGTATTATCAAATTCTTATATTGTCCTGTAATTGGATGTATATCTGTTGGGCAAATATATCTATTATTATTATTATTATTATTATTATGTTTTTCTGTAACAATTTTCAACTCATTGTCTAATGTGTATTCAATTCTGATTTTCCAAAGAGTTTTTTTCTTTAATTTTCGCATGTAAGTATGGCTGACTTAACCCATGTCCTTTTATTAATTTATGTAAATTATTTAGATCTGCAAACCTATTTTTATTCCACAAATCTTTTTCGCTTGAAAATAAAATACATGACCAGCAAAACAAAAGAAAGTTATTGTCACAGCCAGTCAACCATTGTGTAATTTTGTAATTTTCTTTTTTAAAATGGCTTATATAGAATTTAGTTTGTTTTGTTAAATCAGTCAAAGCTGGAGTTGGCCGATCTTTGGCAATAATTTGTTTTTTTTTCTTCGAAATTATAACGTGAAAATCCTTTTGCCACTATATTGCATACAACACATTCACAATCAGACAAACTTCCACCCGAATTTGGTTTCAACACTTCCGAACGTTCTCTCCATGTTTATAATCTACACGAAAACAGCTTACACAATGAACTATTTTAATTCGATTTCCAAACGAAATAATCCATAAAACACAACGGAACATACTATTTGTATTGTCTATAAATATTATAAATTAATAACTAACTAATTTCGTGTGCATGATTTCACAATAAAATTAATAAAATGGTATGTATTTTATTTCCTAATATTCTATTCAGTAGTACCGCTGCCGTAATTTCATCTTCTCTTACTCTTTCTGCCGTAATCGTTTTTTTTAAGCTACCGTAATTTCTTAGATTTGCACAAAGACTTATAAATGTTTTATGATCTGGTAATGGTCTGTTTGGAAAGCGTAGAATTTATGACAATTGGTAATCAAGCAAATGTCACTAACGTCAAAATATTTCATATATTATCAACAAAGAATTATAAAAAATAATAACGGGTGTTCAGAAACATTCGAAGTCAAGTGGGCTCTGAACAAAAAATCGTATATCTTTACTTGTATCGTAATCGTATATCTTTACTTGTATTAAATTGTATTAAGTAAATGTATCAATCTATATCAGACATGACTTCATATTTTCAAAGACTACTTTGACTTCGAATGTTTCTGAACACCCGTTACAAAATTGAAATTACTCTTACTTTCTTTAAACACGAATATCTATGAAACCATTAAATTTTTCAAACTAACATAAATAATATAATTTGCATTAATTTTAATACTCTTTCAAATAAAAAACAAATAAAGACTCTGTCGATCAAAAAAATTATTTTGATCGCAGCGCCATCTTTATTTTCACGAAATAAAACACAATTGTGATAGCAAACTACAGTCAATCACATTCTCCAGCAACTGCTTTTTACAATATTCAAATATCTTTATCCGTTTCCGAGATATTTGAGCTGGTAGTTTTAGGTGGCACACTCTGTATAAAAATTTTGTATTTTCACATACATAAAATGTATGCATATATGTTTTAATTTACTGGTATTTTATCTCATAAAATATTGGATTTTTTTTAAATTATGGCGGACGTTTGCCCTGAAAGTTTTTAGGTATCTCTGGATTAAAGAACAAAGCAAACTGCGAGTGTGTATTTATAATGACCAGTATCCATCGATTATAACCGTACAACGATGTACAACTGAGATTAAACATGGCCGAACTACCATATTAGTTGAAAAATGCAGTGACGCCTAAAAGACGCTGAACTCCTGATATGATTAAAAAAGTTCATGATCTGCTGCTAGATGACGGTTGAATAAAATTATTCGAAATAGACATGTTCTCAGGATCAGTGGTTTTGATTTTGCATAATAAGTTAAATGTGAAACAATTATGTGCAGAACGAGTAGCATCTGTTGACTATGGACCATAAACGTGAACTAGAACGCATTTTAGCCCTCAATCTAGGAAAGACATAATCTGAAAGACTTTTGGCGCTGAATAATAACGGTAGATGAAACCTGGACACACCATTAGACACCCAAAATGAAGTGCAATTCCAACAACGAACTGAAGCTGGTATAAGTGCTTCAAAGAAGACAAGAACAGTACATTCAACCGAAAAGGTAATAGCTACTGTTTTTTGGCATGGAAGATTTCCTCTTATCGATTATCCTCAAAAAGATAAAACGGTAACAGGCGATTACTATGCTCCTTTTAGATCAACTGCACGATACAATATAACGTAAAGGCCCCACTTAAAGCAGAAGTGACTGCTCTTCCTTTAGGACACGCTTTCACACTTCGACTTTTTCAATAAGAAACATTCTTGAATTACAAGTGGTTATTTATTAGATTTACGACCCCCTCCCGACCTTTCCTCTTCCACAACTTTAAAATAAGGCTTTAATTACTGAAATTAATACATATTTCGAATAGTTGATAAAGCTTATTTTTCTGAAGGAATGAAACATATTGAATATCGGTGGACTAAATGTAACGAGTTACAAGGAGAATGCGTTGAAGTACAAAGATTTTAAAAAATCGAAAAAAAACATTTAAAAATGGAAATAAGAATAATAATACCAAAGAAACCAGAAATATTGGACGTAACTTAACGAAACATTACCTTAGAATTAATTCTTTCTTGAATTGCATCAAAAAGATCTTAGTAAGAAAATTTAAGAAGTTATTTTATAACACTGTGTACTAATAACACAGGCCTGCATAAAATTTGTGATGACGTGATTTTTGTTTGTTAAGCTCAGTTTTTATATATCAATAACTAATTAAAATACAGTTGGTCTCTAGCACCCACAGATTTTTTTTGCACAAAAGAAAAAAAAATATATAAAAAAAATCTTATAATAGGCGTTTTAATACATTTTAAAATGAATGTACTACTTAAAATTCTAGGTATTAACCCAAAAATGATTTTCTGTTGTGGTTTTAAAGAAATTTGTTAAATAGTCTCTCATTACCTGATGTAAATCTTTTATTACATGTATTTATTTTGGACAAGATTTCCGGGAATTTTTACCTGCTAAATTCTATTTATTATGCTTTCACTTTCACACTTTCACAAACAAAATGTATATTTTAATGTCATTTACTTCATTATAGCTCTGAGTGTTGATCAGTAAACAAGTAAAATTAATTTGTCTTTAGTGTTGTGCGTGGTATTTGATAAATAAACATTGCTTAAAAATATGTCTAGCCGGTGTTGCAAAAACAACCCAGATGATTTCTGTTATATTTGTGGATATTTCGTCTTGAAAAAGTTTAAGAGACCAATTGGTGAATTTGTGAAAAATGCATATTATGCTTATTTCAAAATCAAATTAGGAGATCAAGATAAAGATTGGGCACCGCACGTTGTTTGTAAGGTATGTGAAGAAGGTTTCAGACATTGGACCAAAGGGAATAGAAAAAGCTTTCCTTTTGGAATACCGATGGTTTGGAGAGAACCGCAAAATCATCATGAAGATTGCTACTTTTGTCTTTGTGATATTAAGGGGCATAATAGAAAAACTTTGAAACATATTTTGTACCCAAACAATATTAAATCAGCTATCAGACCAGTTCCTCACAGTGATCATGTACCTATATCTATACCCCCCAAAGTACTACAAGAAGATATTGAAACCTCTTCAACTTCCGGCTCCGTACAGATGGATAGTGATTTTGAACCATCAACCTCAGGTCAAAACCAACCTCAGCTATTTTCACAAGCCGAACTGAATGATTTAGTAAGAGATTTGGGACTTTCAAAAGATCTTTCTGAAGTACTGGGGTCTAGGTTGAAACAAAAAAATTTGCTTGCCCCAGAATCTACCTTCAGATCTTCCTTTAGCTGAATATGAAAAACAACCAAACGAAGCTTTTCTGAAAAACGAAAACGTTTTTTTAGGAAGCATAAAGAATAAATAACTATTTCTAATAGTTTAATTTAGTTTAATATAATATAAAACTAGCTTATAAATGAAATAAATCGTGTTTTTTCTATATTTTTTGATTTTACTGGTTTGAAAAATAACCTTACGTGATACAAAAAAATAAAAGCAGATTTGAAATCAGCGCTACCCAATTACTAGAAAACAGTTAAAATTTTTAAATCAACATTCAAAATTTACAATTTCTTGTCAAATTCTACTTTTAAATTTAGTTACATATATTTAAGCTGTTGTAGCAGAAACAGAAACCCAAACCATTTAATTTGCCTTAGTAAAATATTTAATATTCTGAACATACAGTTTACCATTTCATAAACTTAAATATATCATCATTAACTATCCCTAAACTTATACAATAAAACTACAGAATCGTCAGTATGGATCTATTTCATTCTTGTGCCGTGCAGAGGAATCTAATTATCTGAAAGAATAGGTTAACAAGGATCGCCGGCTCGACTGTCGTTGTCAACCTGTCAACTTTTTACACGACAAATATACCCAGATACCGTCGTTGTCTGTCCAAGACACTTATTAGAAAACAAAAAATAAATACATTAATACATTAAAAATGAAGACACCATGACACGAATACTTTGCCTCGATGATTCAATGTTTGAGACAAATAAAGAATAACAGGGACGTGCAATATAATACGAGGCGGATTAATATATATGGTCTCGAACTCTATAAAATAGGACAATAGGTGTTTCAAATGTCTGCATATCAGGAACGGGAAGATCGGTTTGGGAAACCAAGGAACAGGTTTTGAAATTCTTATCCAACAAAATTTCGTTTCGACGATGATTTTTCTTGTATGGATATAATTATTTTTCTTTTTTCATAGATGTAAAATTCAAATAAGTAAATAATATTTACTTATTGGTAAATGGTGTTTTACAATTTCTAATGCGAGACCAAAAGTTTAAGGACGCTATCGAAAAACTTTCTTCGGGACGCTCTCCGTCTTTTGTTCATTTTTCACTGCCTTCGATTCGTGTCATTTATTTCTGAATTTGTATTAATGTAATCTTTCCTAATGTGAATAATTTAATATTACTCATTGTTTTAATATACGTTTAAAATCCTAAATTTATTTTACATATTCATTTGGTTATGTTAAAAATGTTAGTTATTTAATTATACGCATGTGTAAATACACTCATGGATAAAAATTCCGGACACCGGAGTAAATATCTATTAGTATAAGAAGAATTATTTTTTTTGTTACAAGACATGAAAAATGTAATATGTAATCAGCAAAAGGCGACATTTGCATGTAAAAATGAGATTTAATTCTCATTTGCAGGAAGTTTAGAATGTTAACTAAATATACACAAAATATAGAGGTCAAAAGTCATATCTGTCTCCAGAATACCGTACATTAACAAGCTCCAATAAGAGCGAAACGCATCTGTACGCATCTGTAACATGAAACATTATCTACAAAGTAAGAATGAGAAATAAAGAAAGGTACTTAACATTTTATTCAATAAGAAAAAGTTACGGAACACTAAATTGTGCAAAATTAACAAATTCATTTGTCTTATCGGCTAGGTTTTACATCCATGTTTTCACACAATTTAAGCGAGTAATAGAGCGTACTACCTCCACGAACTCTAATTACTTCTGCCATACAGCGTGGTAAACTTTGAATGCAGTTGGCGACCTCTTCTTGTGTAATGTTTTCCCATTCCTCACGAAGTGCTATTGGAAGACCCCCGAATGGTTACCGTTTTAGGCTGTCAGTGCCGAACACGTCGCCCTAATGAATCTCTGATTTTCGATAAGATTCAAGTCCGGGTTTGCATTTTGTCATCCAATAAGCGTCAGTGCTAATAGCTAAATAGTGAAAAATTTAATTTTATGCATGACAACTTCACATATATAAATATGACATTAATATACTGTCATTTATAATTTAAAACTCTTTGAAAAAGGCATTAATTGCCGAAACATGTAAGATATATATATATATATATATATACATATTAAAGTAAAACAGACTAATTAAATCTACTGTATATATATATATATATATATATATATATATATATATATATATATATATATGTATCCCCCGTTAATTAATTTTTACTAATACAGTACGGTCGATAATACTTAACAGTCTATATATATATATATATATATATATATATATATATAAGAATAAATACCGCTGCTTATAGCTTTAAAGTGAAATAGATTTATAAATTGAATAGCTACTTAAGTATCATAAAACATCTATATAGCTTAATTTAACCTCACGTGTACAAATGAAATGAAATCATAGAATATGGTTAATGAACGGCATGTAAGTTGAATTATAATCTTGAATTGCTCTCTAAACTTGACATGTCATATTTTTATACAAAACAAATATTTTACAATGTTGTTGTTAATACAAAGTTTTTATTAATCTAAATGCAGTAATATGATACGTGCTTATTATGCAGATCTGAGGTAGGTTGAAATTATGAAGTTTACTATTAATTTTAACAATGTTTTAAGCTGATCTTGAGAGTTTGATATAAAGAAAATGAAATATTTATCAAAATAAGGCCTTGACCATGAGTATGAATACCTTGTTTATTTATTTCAGGTAATCGTGTACATCAGATGAGTAATTACTGTCGTCGGGCAGGTATTATCCTCTTGCTAGGGACTGCTGTGTTTCGGATGGATTTTTCCCAGCGAATCAACTGTACATAGGATCTTTTTCCTTGGGCCAATGAAAATTCAATATCTAACCTCCCAATTTCGGATGTTTTACAAAAGTTATCTCCACTTGTGCGGTATATTTTTATAAGTGTTTTAAACTAATTTTGGCGAATTTATTATACACTGTATTTCCGCAGATTTTACAATTATAAACGGAGCTTACAAAAAATAGCTGTGTCTACTATCCCCGGTGGTGAAAAAAGATGCGCAGGCTGTTCTTTTGTTTTTAATCTCAAGAAACTTTGGATAATTAGTGAGTTTTTAAATTAATTTTTTAAACAACTATAAATAACTTAAATAATTTCTGCCTCTCAATTGGTAGCATAAAAGTAATATGAATTTTTTATAACGAAATTATAATAAAATGAGCGATGATTAGCAATTAATTAAGTACTTTTCTTTGGTGAATTTCGAACCGTTAATATTTAAAATACAACTATCCAAAAGTAAAATAGGTTCGAAATACCCCAATTTTGTAACGGTAAATGTCGAATCGGACAGGTGTAATGCTGTGTTATTATTTCAAAAATGTCAATTACGGATTTTTCTTGAATTAATTAATAAATTTAGTAATCATACAAAGGCAAAATAAATATCTCAGGAAAATTGTCCCGTAACGTGAATTACACGATTGTCAAATTCGATTTTTAAGCTACGATTCTTGTTTAATTTCTACATCTTTAATTATTGTTTCTTCCCCAGGTGTCCCTACTTACTGTCAGGGTGCATGCTGTATCACTACAATATATATATATATATATATATATATATATATATATATATATATATATATATATAATATATATATATATATATATATATATATATAATATATATATATATATATATATATATATATATATATATATATACCGCCTCATTCTGAGCAAACGCAACGATCCGAATGTATGAATATTTCTCCCGCTCCGAATAATAATCCCCTGAACGCTTTTAGCCAATCACAAAACAGTCTGTCGCGCAACCATTTGACAATTAATGTCACAAATTAGTGTCACCACTGTCACCCTATACGGAGTCTCTTAAGCGTTTGAATAGTGATCATGCCGCGTTATACACTAGAAGAGAAAGCCGATCACGCTGATAATTCTTATGAAAGAGTATGTGACTTATTTGCCGGAAGGTATGCCGACAGGCCCATCCCGAACAAAGCTACAATTTGTAGACTTAAAAAGAAAATAGACATTACTGGTTCTGTACAAAATTTAAAACCATTATTCTCAAATCGCAGAGTTCCTAATGATACGTCCATTTTAGTATGCGCTGCAATAGAACTAAATTGAAATTTGACACTTAGCGATATTTCCAATGATTTAGGCATATGCTGCTCTTCCGTTAACCGCATACTAAAATTAAATGGTTTTCGTAATTATAAATATTCCAAACATCATCAATTATTTAACGGCGATGAGTTTAAACGAATGAATTTCCGTTATTATATAATTAATTTCTCATTATGAACAATTTATTTTATTATTTGTAAGAGTAAATTTTTCTTTACATTACTAGAATTTAATTTAGTTTTTATTAGTTCTGAAATTTATTTAGTATACTATGAATAGTTTCTGTGACCTTTATTATTAAAATTTAATTTATTAAATCTCTTGATGCCTTATTTGCAATTTTCTTGATCGCTTATTAATAATATCATTACGCTTTGTGTAACCATCGTCAGTATAACGTATTGCAATTTACTCATTACCATAACACAGGACTAAACAATTTATAGTCCCTTAATAGTAATTTGGTAATCATATAATTTTTCTTACGCGGCTCCATAATATGTAAGTATGTATGACATATGACATCGATTGCACATTCGAATCGTTGCGTTTGCTCGGAATGAGACAGACTGTGTTTTGATTGGCTAAACGCGTTCAGGGGATTTGTATTTGGAGCGGGAGAAATATTCATACATTCGGATCGTTGCGTTTGCTCAGAATGAGGCGGTATATATATATATATATATATATATATATATATATATATATATATATATAGGTAAAATTCCTTACTGGATTAAATTTACTCTTATATGTATATAATTTCACTCTTAATGAAAACAGAGTTTGGGTCAATGTATCAAATAAAACAATTTATTTCTACGTAACGTTTTAAAACTTCGGAAATTTGTTTCTTCATCAGACTTATTAAATTGATAACAAATAAGATATACACAATACAATATGCAAATGTACTTACACTAGCAATTAAAAATTCCCTAGCGATGTTATAATCGAACCAAGGAAGATATTAATTAAAATTCATATCTTGTTATATTTTAGATATGCCAAAAACTTATTGTGGAGAGTATAAAACATGTTAACTCTGAAATCTAAAACATTAACAAAAATATATATATAGGACGTTTGTGAGTAAGGCGAAATTTAGTCTATGCGAGACCGGTGAACGCGATAAGGGCGGAGAAAGAACCCAGATGCCGTAAAAAAATTATATATGTAACAGTGAAATTAGTAAAATATACGAGGATCGGAAAAGAAATTCAGGCCAGAAATGTCAAATACTTAAGTTAATTTTATTTTGATATATTTCATGAGACCATTGTAGCATTGGTGTATGTGGATGTACGTTCTTTGGTATTCAGGTTATTGATATTGTTTTAATGGCTAAATTTTATAACGTAATTCTTTTGTAATAGTTACTTATACAATTAAGCAATTTATACTGTTAAAGTTCACGGTATGTTTGAAAGTGCTGATATGGGATCCCAAGGCACATTTTTTGAGATTACCTTCGAATTACTGCGATGTTGGGTGCTGCGTTTACGCCACCTCTGGGCTGTCTAACCTGTATAATATTTAGAGCATTCATTGCATTTGACTACATACCTTATTTGGTTTTGTTGAAGAGAAGGTACAGGGATCTTTAATTTAGATAGAAATCTGCTTCCTGGAATAGCAGACGTAAAAACTATTTTGAACTGATGATTCCGGAAAAAGAGTCTTAATTTTGTCAGTTAACTTCGGTATTATAGAAGAGATTTTTAGATACATTTCTTCATTTTTGCTTTGTTGTTGGTTTTATTACTTATGGATGGTGGAATATTATTTGTGCCAGGTTTGTATTGTTTATAGGTGGAAAATAGTAATCTATTAATGAGTTTTTTTGGATAATCATTATTAATTAGGATGTTGTGTAGATACCGAAGGTCCTCAATAGCGAACTGTTTCTGACTTATTTTGGAAATTCTATATTTATATATTTCATAGGGCAATGAGAGTTGTAGTTAAGTAATGGGTTTGAGTTAGATGGCTTGCAATACCATCTAAGTTTCAGAATATTACTGGCCCTGTATATGTTGGTGGAAATGGCAAGACCCCATCCTTTTTTCAAATGTGAACTTAAGACATCTATTGGAGTTATTTCGTAAAGCAAGAGTGGTGTTGATATATTTTTAGGTAAAGAACATGCAACATCATCAACGTATTCGAAGAGGAAACAAAAGGAGAACTGCAATTTACTACTAATGTTTTTAATGTTATGTGGTTCATAACTATGTCTGCAGTAATGGTGTGTTTTTTTAATATAAATGTCAAATAATTATGATATCTTCATATCTAGATTGCTATTTATTAACTCTGGATTCTGTAAGTATTTTATTGTTATTGCAATACGTCAACTACTTGTGAAGGGCTTATAAAATAAATTTTATTGCCATAACGTTAGAAATATCATTAAGAAATACCGTATTTATGTGTATAGAGTGACACTATACCTTTGACGAACAATAAGTACATTTTATAGTGATCAATTTCAGCATTCACAATTACATCAGATAATAATAGCGAACAATATGAAACCAGAAAAGAAACCGCATTGATGACCGAATGTGGGAAATCTTAATCTGAGATTAATCGGGGTTGAGCGGCTCCTTTAAAGTATAAATAAGCTAGAAAGCACCCTTATTATCGCACAGTCAGTTCATATTCTCACTTCATAGTTCGTCTTAGAAAAAAAAATCAATATAATCTAGCTCTCGGTAAACTAAAAAGGAATAATCGTATACCTTGAAAGATCAAATTAGAAAGAGACACAATAATTTCCACTCCCTTTTAAAAAATACGCACTATATGGTGTGTATGTATTTGTATATATATATAGCTTATGAACTAAATAATCGGTCGGTTTTCCTTTGACGGCGAGCATTTTCGTGTAAAAGGATGAAACTTTTACTAAGCCTAGAAAAAAGGACCAGGGTTTTACATTATAAGGATTACATTGCAGGTATCTGCAGACAACATCAATATTGCGGGCTACGAAGATTGAAAAGATCGGTTTCAGCTTATCATGACTTAAAGAAGCACTTATACTGGATAGACAGAGATAGTTTACGGATTTATTTAGAATTTTTATTCCTTTTTTATATGGAATTGTAAATAAAAATGCTATGAATACATTTTTTCTTGAATATGTATTAAAATATAATAGGATCATGTGTATATATAAAAGAATTGATTTTATTGAATTTCCATAATTCAAATCTCGATAAATCCAACTTTTTTGAATAACTTGTATAACTGAAATATTGATACAAAATAGAAATTCAATCATTGTATAATCAAAACTGTTAAATGAATATTAAAGAAAGAACTGTAATATATTAGAAATAGTATCCTCTGCAAAACGATCGAAAAAATAATAAACTTTCCACTGATTTCGGTGTCATGGCAATTGTTATAACTATAGTCCGGATATATGCAAAATATGCTTTTTTTAATTATCTTATTTCATTCCAAAAAACATTAAATAAACCCAGAAAACTCATAATTTGCTTGATATACCTTTTGAGAACAAAATAATGAGCTTTCTGGGTATATTAAATGTTTTTTGAATGAAATAAGGCAATTAAAAAAGGTATGTTTTGCATATAATACAGACTCATATTTTTACTATTTAGAATGTGCCCTTAATGCCCGGGAATGTTTAGTGATCAAAATTTTATATCATAAAATTTTGATCACATGCCCGTAGTGAGGTTAATTCTTTAATTTAATTTTTGATCATATACAGATTGGCGTATTTAAAAGTAGATATTTCGCTTCAAATTCACACACACACACACACACACACACACACACACACACACATATATATATATATATATATATATATATATATATATATATATATATATATGAAGCGTTGTTCTTCGGGATATTTCGCCGCGTTTGGATGATTTCTTCCTGAGAAAGACAACTTTCTTCCTGACGTTTCGGTGACATCACTTTCACCTTTTTCTAGAGGACCTTCTCGTTGCAATGGTAACTTCAAGAGAGTTACCATTGCAACGAGAAGATCCTCTAGAAAAAGGTGAAAGTGATGTCACCGAAACGTCAGGAAGAAAGTTGTCCTTCCCAGGACGAAATCATCCAAACGCGGCGAAATATCCCGAAGAACAACGCTTCAACAAACGACCGCGAAAACATTCGACGAAATATATATATATATATATATATATATATTCGTATATGTATAACAATTTTCAAGAATACTGGTAGGGATGGCTTTCACTCATGTAGTGGGGAATGTGGAGAGCGAGGATGACATTCGTTGTTCGCTTATCGATGCGTGCGTCTGAGCAAACTCTCGTGAAAAACTAAATTTTGTACATTTCATTTAGAATTTTGTTCCGTTTTTTTATAAGAATTTTATTTAGTTTTCATTAATAATTTTATTTTAGTTACAATTTTTAAAGAGTTTTGTTTTAGTTCAATGTCAACGCATACATATAACACTTATTATAATAGCTACTGCAATTCCTTAAAGCAAATCTGTACATCCACACTTTCATTCTGTCGTACTAAACACATATTAAATACTGATTAATGTATCCCCACTATTGTAACTAAACTACGCCTACGGGCATTAGAGTCACATGTACGGGTAAATATGCGTGTACTAGTGTGTGTAATACGCTTCGTAATTTCCACCGTTACTTCAGTCAATCTGTATACAGTATATATATGTACAGATTGACTGAAGTAACGGTGATAATTGCGAAGCGTATTATTGCGGCTTGTGAGCCATTGTTTAAATACTGAATTGCTTCATTTTTTTGTCGTGTTCTTTCAATATACCTACGAATTCATTTATTTTTTTATTGTACGATTACTTGTTGTTCAGATATATTTGACATGTTATGATATAATAAATCACATTTGTTGTTGTTATCCAACCTTCGGTTATATTTCTTTTGTTATTTTCTGCTTGATTCCTGTGGATTTATATAGCTTACCGTCGACAGCTTCTGTGTTAGCTGCACAGGTTGAGATCACAAACACGGTTTAAAAGAACCTGTCCCTATGTTGCCTCTTAACTAGCAGCTCAACTTGAAATCTCCGGGGTATTCGTGTTTGGTAAGTGGTAAGTTGGTAGGGTATTAACGAAACGTTGGCAATTACGCCTAACTCGACGCGGTTCCAACCCGGAAACCGAGATCTACATATTAAACCATGTTGGAAAGGCGTGTGTAACAATTTTTGGCTTGCCTTTCTTCTCTTATTTTACATATTTGAACTATTTGAGCTGATTTTTCTCAATAGCATCTAAAATCGGCTTGACGTGTAATTCCTCTCGCGCTGTCTTCTTTATAATTCTATCGTGCCAACTTTCACTACCACGTGACATCAACACCTTGCATACTGATTCATAAACTGTTTGCATATCCGTTTATCTTCTCTCTAGAAATACATTTTTCAAGTTGTAAAATGTTTGCGCAGAATTATTAATTTTCTCATTCCGTTCTTTCTTTAATTCCTTCTCTATCAACCACAACTAAGATAGACTTGTTCTATTTCTGGAATTTGAAAATTCCAAAAAAATCGGAGTCTAGATTTTCGGCATTCCGAAACCTTCACTTTATGGATTTTGGCGCGCTAATTACTATAAACAGAACCGCAGTCCTGCATCTTTTTTCGTTCTCAAGATATTTGCAAAATATGTGTCGACACATGAAAAATGTAAAATATAAAATACGAAGCCGTAGGCACCTCGAAAACGCCAAATTTCAGCGCGGCAATGTTTGTATAGTCTTATTTAGCGTTATGGAAAACCCCGGAGTGGTTTTTGAGTCGAAATTCGAGAAAAAGCTCGCAAAAGTGCGTTAAAATTTTAATTTTAGGTCATCAACGTATCTGCAAAATTAAACCATTCAAGACGACCATTGTGACACCCAAGAATTCGGATTAAGAATCGAATTGTCTGCTTAAAACCGGAAGGCCCTGCGACGCCCGGTTTTGAAGTTACGTGTGATTTTACCAGAAAAGTCCGGAAATTTTGCGAAAGTCTGCGCTACAGTATGGGGACGCACGCTTGTTTTAATTGTTTCGACGAATGCTTCAATTCGCAGCAAAGTTCACTTCGATGGGGTAATAAATAAGCGAATTATGGCATTTTGCAAATTTTGCAATTTTTTTTTTAACTTGATGGAATTTGAAAATTCCAAAATCGAGGTGTCGATTTACAGCGTTCAAATACCTTTCACAATATTAATTTTGGCGCCTAATTACGATAAATAGAACCTCAGCACCTTATCTCTATTCGTTCTCGATATATTTGTGAAAAACCATCGACTCGCGAAAAAGGTAAAATGTAAAATGTCGATTTTCTAAATTTAACTTTCTATTCATTTTCTTATTTTGCTCGATTGTAACCACTATTTTTGTTTTCTCAGTGTTAAAGATAATATTTTAATTGAAAATTCTATTGGCTATGAAAAATATTTAACAAAAATAAATTTGGCCGCGTTTCGATAAGGGATTCTAATCCATTGAATAGGTAATGCACATAAGAAATAACTACATAAAATATTAAATTAATAATTGTCAAGAGTCTGAAATTGGTCAACAGTAACTGATGATGCATAGATTCCAAAGCATTGAAGTCCTAAAATCTATAGACTAACAAGGGAAGATCCCGAACTGAAAATTAAAAAAATTATGAAACTTTGGTACATGGTATAGGTATGTACTACCCATTTTTTATTCTGCGATAAAACACTCTGACTGGGTGAAATGGATTTTTGATAATTGGAAATTTTCCATTCTGCCTTTGCGCATAACTCGTTAACGGTAAGAAGGAGAGAAAAAGTTTTAAAACAAAAAATGTTTGTTTGAATGAGTTTTATTAAGCAATCAGGAAAAAACATTTACTGTATTTTTTTATTATATTAGATTGTTTCTTTTCTAAAGATGTAGATTATCGAAGGAAGCTACATTAGACCAGCAAATAGTAATCATGTTTGGTAAAGAAAATACGCTGACAATTAATGAGATAAGCAAGTAGTATATATAATTCATCGAACTTTAAAATAATAATAGTTATTGGTTTGTTATATAGTAGATCTGTAAAGTTGAAAATGGCCGCCATAAGTATTATAAATGTAATTCGTTTACTGATGGTAACATTCGAAGTTGCCAGTAATAATAATAGCCCCTCTGTGAATACCAAAGTAATCGAATTGGACGACATAATAAAAAATATTCTTCTCGATGCTCAAAGAGAAACATCGTTTTCACTGGAAACTGGTACAACTCTAGAATTTTTGACCACATTCTTTAGAATTTGTAGATGAGATATATGCACCCACAAGGGAAGAAGCGGTAGAACCAATAGAATGTGAAGAATAAGAGTGTAAACTAGGAGAAGGAGGTATTGTAACTTCAGAATATAAAACCAACGCTGTTATGTATTGTAAAAATGGTAAGAAACGACGACTTGCGTTGAATACCGTCCAGCAAAAGTTTCGCAAAATTTCATCTATGCAGTAATTGTCCAGCTAAATGGTGAAGTAATATTGTGATATAGCAACGATTTGTTCCTGCTTGTATTATTCTATAGTATTATTAGATGATTTTCTTTCTAGTTGGGAAAAGCAATAAAAAGAGCTGGAACGCGACGAGAAAAGTTGCTAAACATTTCTAATGAATTTATAAGTAGTATTTATTCAGGTATTATTCATGATTTCGACGTTCAGCGATAGGCATTACAATTTTAGCATCACGATATTGGGTTTGGAATTTTAAGAGAGCTTACTAAATAGTATAAAAAATATAAATAAATTTATTACCCGATCAACCTCAACGAAAGTTGAGGCAATTTCCTTCAATTGCTCGAAGTCCGTACCATACTTCGAGCAATTAAAGGGATTTTCCTCAACTTTCGTTAATAGTGCAAAAGATCATATAGGGCTTGTTGGAATAGATAATACGTTCGATGCTGATGAGAGTGGTTTTAATCTTTAGCCGTACAGGGAACAAAAACTGTTACAGCAGTCGCGCAGTCTATATCTGCAACTACACATAGTTATACCATACTCCTAACAATATCAGCTTCCGGAAAACTGTTCTCGCCTTTATTCATTGTTCTCAAAGAGCAAAGTGGAAATTTCGGTCCACGCATATCACAGTGTTTGTTTCGACTTGGAATGTTCATTCAACAGCATCCATATCTGGAAAATTAACGAAAGAACTATTTCAGCAATGGTTTACCAATGTTTATTTGCCAAATGTGGGAGTTCGCAGCATTTTGTTCTTGGACTCTTAGACCGGCCACTGTCCTGCTACATTACAAACCAGTATACCATTCAACAAACATGTGAATATATTAACGATCCCGAAGAAAACTAAATCAGTGATACAACCTCTTGATG
The DNA here is from genome assembly GCA_935421215.2 of Melolontha melolontha. Classification (NCBI taxonomy): domain Eukaryota; kingdom Metazoa; phylum Arthropoda; class Insecta; order Coleoptera; family Scarabaeidae; genus Melolontha; species Melolontha melolontha. The sequence goes on from OW285238.1 coordinate 118,381,828, forward strand.
TATATGGTTTTCGCATATGAGAAAACTTTGTAAAAAATTTTCAGACCTAGTACTACTGTATGGTTACGATATTATGTTATATGAACGCAATAATATTATAAAATTACAACCTCTTATTCATAATCAACTTTCGGCGCCAAAATATGAAGAGGTATTTGTTTACGCTTGGTATAAACGGTGATACATTGAACAAAGACCGAATGCATTTGAAAATCCAGTAACTTTTGCTTTCACATAGCAAGATTTTGTTCATCCTCCTGCCATGTCATCGTCCGCTGTGCTTGGTGTAACAAATTCCTGTGTTTTAAACATTTCTTTGAGGAGTTTCATCACCATATAGAATAATCCATTATATGTCTAAATATAAAAAGATTCTATATTGGTAGGAGTTTTAATGTGTAATAAAATTGACAGGATAATGCTGTTATATTATTATTAACTCTAATCCGAAATAATTTAGTGTTGTCAATACTATTGTTAGTTTTTAAAATTAATTTCAACACTGCAACTACAGGTCTGTTACACAACGTTACCTATTATTAATCGCAAACATATTTACCCATTGAAAAAAATATATATAAAAATGTAGATATATTTAACTTTTTTTCTTAACTACTTAGTAAAACTCATTCAATCTTTTTTTGTGTTAAAACTTTTTTTCTACCGCTTACCGTTAACGAGTTATGCGCAATGGCAGAATGGAAAATTTCCAATTTTCAAAGATCCATTTCATCTAGCCAGAGTGTTTTTCCGCAGAAAAAAGAAATTGCGTAGTACATACATACATATAATGTACATGTGGACAAAGTTTCATTATTTTTTTAATTTCCGGGTTCGGGATCTCCCTTGTAAGTTGAAAGATTATTCCATTGTCATTGTTAAGAGTTAAAACTAAAATAAATAATTTTTTTGGTGGAATTATAATAAATTTTGGATAATTTCATAATTTATTTAATAAACATTCTGTCATCGATCTAGCTAATGGAAAATAATGCAATTAGTAATTGACTGTTTGCTTTATTAATATCTTTTATTGTTGTGATACGTGGGTGGGCCACAGTTTATCGCGTTATGAGTTACGTAATCAAGTAAGCTTGGCCCCGTACAGCAGGGGTCGACACCCCTGCGAATGTGCCCCCTACATTTCAGTTATTTGTAACGAATCATTCGCTATACATATGATGAATGAGGGTGTTTTGATCTTTTGCTCTAAGCTCTATGCATTTTATAAATGTATTTGTGTTACATAAGGGCTGTATCTAATTAGCTTGCGTATTGTACAGCGAATTTTAATCTCTGTTAAGACACTTATGTGAAACATTCAGAATTACAGCTTGATATTTACACATTCAATAAAACCAATATCGCTGCTAGAATACATGTTTATATTAACTAAATTGTGTAACCTTATAATATGATGGCATAAGTAAATTTTGTTATAATATTTTTGTTTCTATATTTACTTTTGAAAGAATTATAATACGTGAAAGTTAGTCAACGAAATTTGAAAAATATTGCGCTTCAGTCTGTAAAGATTTTGAGGAAAGGTGAAGAAAACACAATTTATTATTTTTCAAGATGAAACCACCAATCCTCCCTAAGTACCAACTTACAAAAAAAAAATCATTTTTGTCACTTTCTAAGTATTGGCTCATGTTTAAAGCTTACGTTTAACGATGATCTAATTAAGGAATTTTGATATATGATTTTGAAAAAAAACTGCTTTTCAAATTAAATATGCATGGGATTTTCCTTTGGTAAAAAGTATTTTGAAGAATATTTGGAAGCTATTCCAATGTACAAGTGTAAACTTTTTTTTGGTTGCAAATCCAGTAGCCATAATACAGTAAGTTTTTAGGTGTTTGAGTATGTTTAATTAGAAGGATTTTTGTAAATCCATATTATTGCTAGATCTTCTTATTTATCGTCAATCGTAATATCCAAGATTGATTTTATCTAGATTCAAAATAAACCTCGTAAATATTGTAAATTGTTTGTGATTTATATTTTTCTTTATGAATACATGTACAGGTGTCATTGAAAGAAAAAAAAACAATAAATTAAAAATGGTAAAGTGCAATTATAAGAAAATGATTAAAAAGGATTATGAGTCAATTACGACGCTAATCTCAAATAATCTTGAAAATTGTATTATGTGACGCTTATGTATTCAGAATGTGTATAAATAATAAATACCTCTATTGTACTTATACACGCGCATACGCTACAGCCTATGGGTGTGTGATAATTCGTAACAGCTGTCGATGTTATAAAAACTGTAACATTGTTGTATGCTAAGATTCAACAATATCAATATATTTATGTTCGAAATCAGCTGTGCTTAATTTACAAACCGATTTTAAAAATCATACTAAAAATAATTCGTTGACGAAAAATTTAAAGCAGCCTCATTTCATGTGTATTACGAGAATGCATTTTTGTTACGAGAAGCAACAAATATGAAATATTGAGATCGTGTTGGTCCGTAATCTTTACAAACTATCTGTTTTCAAAGTAATTCAAAGTAAAATCTAAAACCTCACCAAGTTTTATATAAAACAAAAACACTTTCAATAAAATACAACGGCAACAAAACAAAATTATAAAGAACCTTTATAAAATGGACTATAGAACACCAACAGAAACAGTATATCAAGAAATTCAAGAACTAAATATCAAACAACTAATTACATTTAGCAATTTGTTACTACTATATAAAATAAACAAGAACAAAATATAAATTAATATACATTTACACAGAAGCAGAGTGATACACAGATACAGAACACGCAGGATATTCCACATCTGAACCGAAAGATTTATCCACCAAAAACACACACAACTACTAACTACAACAACAATAAACATATACAACAACCTTCCTAAAGTAATAAAAGATCTTCAATATACAAACTTTAGAGCAAAAATAAAACAATTGTTAAAATCTAGTGAAATAATTTGATAAAAGGCACAGACTCTGGTGCCCACTTCTTATTTCACTTTATGAAAAACATGAGGCCCTCAACTCCAGTAGCCCGAGATGGTATCCCGTGGCGAAGAAGAGGGACGCAAGCGTGACATTGGATATGTATATAATATATGTTGTGTATTGTATGTATGTTGTGTCATAAGAACTGAAAATAAACGTAAACGTTTTATTATTAATAATATTAAAATATTATTAAAAATCGGGTGTGGAGAACACATCTTATAAAAGATACTTTCACACAAATTTGAACTTGTATGTGTTCTCCACGCCCGATTTTTAATTATTGAAAATGTTTTTGTTTTCTATCTGTTTCTCTTAATCGGAACACATTAATAATAATACGTATATGTAAATCATATCGAACGTACATATTTACGTATGCAACGATTAAAACTGAATCGGGGAATAATTCTTTCGCTATTTAAACGCTATCCCTACTATTAGCACTTCTTCGAATGTAGTGGCGTGACAAATATTTTATAAATATCTTTGTCATTTCCTGCTCGCGTTTCTGAGGGAATTTAGAGAAAATATTTTGGATTCATATTCTATATTATTACATTTTTCAAACATAGTCTTCTTATTTCAAGGACAGTCTATATATATATATTGTTGTGGGTCGTCCCTTCCCATCTAATTAGGAATCCTAGATAAGATATAATTAATAATATGTTAATATTTTATGGAATATACAACCGAAAAAAAGTCAAGTCTGACAGCTATGTAATGTATGCTATGGTGGATTTTGTGAAATGTTTAATGTACCAAGTTATGACTTCTAAATTAAATCATTCAATAAAAATTCGTTATTTGAATATTTGCATTAAAATTAAGTCATTACAACTATCCAATTCGACATTGAAAGTTCAAAGACCACAATATATATTCATTAATATATTGTGGGTCTTGTTAATCTTGTAACTTCTCCTGAAGAAGTAACCAATGGTTACGAAATATAGAGAGTGAAATAAATGACTTTTATTTGACAGACCGCTTACTCGATTTAAATAATTATTCACTTATATATAACAAGTGTTCATTTGAAAAGTCAATCTAGGTTACTTTGAAATTTTAATAGAATAAGCCGCAAATATATTAATATGTGTTTGTTGTTCCGTAAACGTAAATCCAAATGACATTTGATAATGTCAATCACAAATATCAGTTAGTGCATAAAATAATCGTGCGTCGATTCTGGTTTAAATAAATTGCTTCTCAGTTTTAAAATGGCTTTCACTTTAGAAAATAAAATTTTTTTAGTCCAGGCTTATTTTCGAAGTGGTAATAAAATTGATGGTTTATGGGTTTACTCAGTTCAAGATTGCATGGTAGAATTTCAAGTTGAGTTTCCACATTTTGTAATGGATTATATACAATTTAAGAATACTTTGGATAGAACTTTAAAACTTTTTTCTGAAACTGGTAGTCTCTTAAGAAAATCAGGCAGCGGAGCAGTTAAGAAACGTACACCTCAAGTTGCCAATCGTGTTGAAGAAATAATGGAAAATGAACCACAAACTTCTGTTCGACATTTGAGTCAACAAATAAACCTTTCTGTTGGTACAACTCACAAGTTATTTAAAAAAGTTATGCAACTTTATCCATACCGTGTCACAGCAGTACAAGAATTGTTAGAAATTGATTAACCACGTAGACTACAGTTTTGTAATTGGTTTGTAAATATGAACAATAATGGAGAACTTTCGCAAGGAGTCGTCGTCGTCCAGAAACCAGCACCGGTCTTTACGAGGACCAAATATTGGAAACGCGGAAGAAAACCCGGAATCCAGTTAAAACACATACTACTACCGGCGGAAACCTAAAAGAAAACATATATATATATATATATATATATATATATATATATAAAGGGTGACCCAAAATGACAGAGGGGGTTTGAGTTCATTATAACTTCTTATTTAAGACATAATTATTAATTTTTTTTAATTTTAAATACAGTATATTAATGGAGAATATAGTGGTGGCCATTTTCTGCTTCGCATATTCGTGCTCTTTCCAAAACATTTTCGATAACCTTTCGGAAAACTTCAGGTGTTATGTTGTTGATTTCGTCGCGTATATTATTTCTTAATTGCTGTATTGTTCGAGGCTTATTAATATAGACTTTTCCTTTCAAATAACCCCAGAGGAAACAGTCTGAAGCGGTTAAATCCGGTGAACGCGGAGGCCAATTAAAATCGCTTGTACGGGAAATAATTCGTTCACCAAAGATGTCGCGTAAAAGAGCCATTGTGTCCCTCGCAGTGTGCGCTGTGGCTCCATCATGTTGGAACCATACTTGCGGATGGTTTTCCACGTCTGGCCTTAAAAAAATTTTCCAACATTGTCCGATATCTAATACCAGTGATGGAAACGGCGACACCGTGTTCATTTTCAAATAAATATGGGCCAATTATCCTTTCCGACCGAAATACCGCACCAAACGGTACACTTAAGTGGGTGTAATTCTCGATGTTGAACTACTCTTGGATTTTCCGTAGCCCATATCCTGCAGTTTTGCCTATTAACGAACCCATTTAATTGGAAATGGACTTCGTCTCTCATAATTAAATTATGAATAAAATCATGATTTTCTTCTGCTTTTTGACGAAAATAAAGTGCATAATCAAGTCGTTGCTGGTAATCTGTCGGTTTCAATTGTTGGGCAAGCTGAATTTTGTATGGAAACATTCTTATTGTATGCAAAATTCTCTGCAGCGACCCTCTTGAGAGGCCAACGTCTCCTGGTTGATGTTTCTCCATCTTCCCGAATACTCTCCTGTACCCGTTCAATATTGTCATCCGTGTGCACCGTTCGTCGTCTGCCGGCACCAGGAAGGTTCCTTACTGCCCCTTGTTCTCGAAAATTTGCCACCAGACGGTTTATTGTTAATTCTGAGGGTCCAACCCGCACATTAAAATAACGACGATATGCACGCTTAGTCAAAACAATGGATCGTTGATTTGAGAAATAAAGTTCAACTATTTTGGCACGTTGTTCAATTGTGTACTGTTCCATTTTAAATCCCCAAGTCTTCTTTACAAAATATTGAAAACAAAAAAAAATTATAATAAAAAAGTTATAAGGAATTAAAACCCCTTCGGTCATTTTGGGCCACCCTGTATAATATATATCCATACTGTAAGTTCAAAGGAAAAAGAAAATCTGGAGTCAAGTATACATTCGATCAGATAATGACTCAACGTTATGCTGCTCCAGCAAGAAGAATAATCAATTCTGCTATTCGGATAAATGCCGAAGGTCGTACCAAAAACAAGATCCGTATTCAAGCTTGGCGACGAGAAGATCAACGTTATTAAAAAATTTGATAGATCGGAGACAAAATCCAATGTTTGAACCACTGAGAGGCGCATGTCTTGCAGGTGAAAATTGAAGTTCAAGAGGTGATTAAATACCAATATTGCTGAAAGAACTAACTTTCAGAAGCGCATACCCGTTCATAGAATAAGAGGAACGAATAGGTGTAAATAATCCAATAAAGGGTATAATCATATTCTACAATAAGTGATTGGGACTAGACCAATCAATAGTAAAATTAATATTTTCATGCAAACGCTTCTTGAAATCACTTGACCCTGCATTGAAAATTTTAATATTGTCAGCAGAAAGCATTAAGTTTGCATTAGAAAGCAAACTTGTAAATAAATCTTATAAAAACATTAGGTAAGTGACCATCATAGAAAATATAATAATAATTAGATTTATAATACTAACAATATGATCTTTAATTGCAACAAATTGTTTCTTATTTCTAAATCAAAGAACAAAATCACTGTAAATCTCGGGTTGTGCATACCGTTTCTTATAATAAATTACTTAACGACAAGTATTAATTTCATGCAGGATCGTTCAAATATTAACATGCACTTGACTCTAAATTCTATGCTACTGTTGTATGTAGAGAATCTTTTCTGTTTCAAAAATAAAAATATTATAACCTTTCATGAAGAAAGCTTTATGTAGTTGTGATATGGGCTAATGTGTATGTATGGACAGATACGCATGTGCTTACATGAACATTTTACGGTACAATTACCTCAAATTGAACTTGAGATAATCGAAAACATTTTGCATAGCGTGCGGTTTCTTTTGGACCATTAGTATCCTATTTCATTTTCATTTATCACTGACTCATTAATTTCAACTTTTTCTGTCGGCGTAATGAATGTCTTCGACTTGTAAACCACTGTAGAAATTTAATATGAGGTTATTATAAGATTCTATGAGTATTTCTTTATTTTTATTAAGATTAATATGATTTTTTATAACTAAATTATAATACCCAAATAAAAAAAATACATTTAATATTAGATTGTTCAATTAAAGTACGTTTAGCAATTATTTATGTATTCTAAAATTTACGACAACATGTGTTCTGGTTTCTGTTATGTTCTGTTTCTTCTATATATACATAAACGCAAGTACAGTAATTTTAGGTAAGGTAAACAAAACAAATTTCGAAGAAAAAGGAGAGGTTTATTTGCAAACTCCATGTTAATACGGACGTATCTATATAATACAAATATTTGTGTTTGTTAGAATAGATTCCAATTTGTCTAAAATTGAAGCAGATGAACAAGGCGGTCCTTTTGAAATGGTGGTTTGTCGATCACGGGGTGGTCCTACGTCTGCTGTCAACCGAAGGGACAGTTGAGATGTCATTCGTACCGCACTTCAGCCTTGGGACATTTGCTTAGTTCTCTAGATCATTTTCTTGTCGAAGGGTCCTGAAAAAATAACATAAAATGGTTAAACTGTTTTTTTTAACTTTTATTTAATTAAACCATATAATGCACGTTAAATATCATATAAACATAATATATATTTTATTAGTTTCTTAGTCGCTTATGGATTTGAAGTTCAAATACCAAATAAATAAAACAGCTATTAATTGTAAATTATTTTTACCTGTTATTTTATGTAGAACCGTATTGAGTTTCTACAAAATAGTGTCTTTATGGATAGGAAAATAAGAAATAAACTATTTTCAATTCAAATGGTTGTAATGTTTGTAATTAAACTTCTAGTTTCAAAAATTCTTTTATTGTAAATACCACTACAATATTGTTTCGGCATACAATGGCTTCATCAGGTGGATGAAATACTGAATATGTACAATACAAGTTTGAATATTTATGCGAAAATTATTGGGGAAATGGTGGTGGAAAAATTTTTACAATCTTAAATTTAATAGAGAGGAGTTGTTTAAATCTAGTTGGTCATTTAAAGCTAATCCTAAACTATTGTATCTATTAATTTCTAAGTTTTCTAACAGGTTAAGTTTTTTACTTTTTGTGTAAAATTTTGAAATCTATATTAAATCTATGATTGATATCTATACAATGACATGCGAAAGTTGAATCTGTTTTCTAGAAGTTTAATTACTTATTTCTTAGCGTTATAATGAAGTTTCAACAAGTATCTCCTTCGTTAATTAACTATTGTATTGTTTGTATTAAAGTTATCTTAAAAAATAAATATTTTAATAATGATGTTAATTTTGATTTACTGCAAACGTTAAATATAGCAAAGAAGAATATTGCAAGTCAAAATCATTCATTAATGTTTATTATACGACACTGAACAAATCTAGAATGGCTCATCCCTCTAAAAAAAATTAAAATTGTTTGTATTTGACAGCTACTTTTTTATATGTTCATCCAAAAATGAATTTAACTAGAGATATGATTTTTTACGATTTCCAATCGTCATTAACGCCTAAACAATGTGAAGATCGGCTTATAAATGCATTCGACGAGGAAGCACCATCTAAGGCAACAATTTATAATTGGTACAATGAATAGTCGATGATTCACAGTATTTAAGATTTCAGTGAGGAGGGTAATTTGACATAAGACGGTTCTTTCAGAAGTTGGCAATACTTTTGCCGTGTTAAGTATATTGCTGACTACAATCATATTTTATAAGGTCACTGTCAAAATTTTGCTCAAGTTTGTGAGATAACAATCGGTTAAAGTAAATTTTTCATTGTTTCGTGTTAATATGGAGAAGAAAGAACATTAAAGAAAGAAAGAACATTAAAAAAACTTAGGAAAACATACACACATATCGTGATGAATCTGCTCCTTCCTATGGAATCATTTATAAGTGGCTTACAGTAGCTCCTCCAGAAATGATTACTAAAGTCCATACCATTGAATATAGCGACCACCGAATGAAAGTGTGTGAGATAATTAAAGCCCCAAATATCACAACCGAACGGGTACACAGTATTTTCCATCAACATATTACCATGAAAAAGCTAAGCACAAGATGGTTGTCGTGTTTCTTTACTGTTGAGCAATTGCGAACTCATGTCTCAATTTCAAATGATTGTGGCTAAAGTCAAATGAAATCCAACACAATTTTTTCATCGATATGTCACCACGATGAAACCTGGATATATTCTCCAGAGACAAGAATACAGTCGAAATAATGAATTTCTTCTAATAAACGTGTTCTGAAGAAGGCAAAACTCAATTTTTCCATCGATATGTCATCACGATGAAACCTGCATATATTACTATACTCCAGGGACAAGAACACTGTCAAAACAATGAATTTTTTCTGATGAACGTCTTCCGAAGAAGGCAAAATTCGTTTTTTTTTCTGTCAATAATGTTACGGCCAAGACTTTTTTGGATTACAAAGGCATACTCTTCATTTGCAGAAGGGGAATACAATAATTAACCAATATTATGTTTCGTTTCGATTCTAAGCTGAAGAAAAAACGACCTTATTTATTCAGAAAAAAGTTTCATCAGGATATTGAGTGCTCTCATTCATCCGCTATAGAAACCACTAAATTTCTCCAATTATAATTGCTGCCTCATCCACCATATATACCAGATCTGACTCCAAGTGATTTTTTCTTGTTCCCAAACAAAAAATTGCTTGATGGAAAGAGTCGGATCAAATAAGAAGGTAATAGCCGCAGCGAATACCTATTTTGCCAGCCCTCCACAGATTACTTTTTAGACGGTTTGGAAAAATTGGAAAATCGCCGGCTTAAGTGTATAGAATTGGATAAGAATTATGATTTGAGTTGATTTAGTTAAGAAACTCCAGTAGTGGATTATAGAAAATAATCCACTGCTAGAGGATGACGTATTTGTGTGCGGACGAACCATTCAGTAGCAAACATCAAGCGTTTGTCTTTCGCAAAGTTGAAAAAAGAATGTTAAAGCACTTAGATAGATTAATTAGAGCAGATGGCAAGTTGATAAAAGAAGCTTATTTAGATATAATAAAGGAAAATATTTATCGAATATGTTTAGAACGCAATTGACATTATTTAGAATAATTATATAAGGAATGGCTCGAGTCTACAAAGTGCTAATATAATCAAAAAGCACTTATTTTGATGAAAGCTAATTTTAGTTTTCTCTTTACTTAATTTTCCATTTTTCTGTTTGTAAAATATTTGGAGAAATACAAATGAAATATTTTTAAATAAATTACTTCATAAATATGCTTTATAAATGTTGAACCTGATATTGCAAAAATACAATATATTTCCTGGTTTCAAACAAAGTAGTTTTACAAATCTTAAATACTAAGAGACTATAAAAAATATTGAACATTGAAAAATATAAAAATAGAATTATTGGTGTGAATGGTACATATGAAATTTTAGAACACAAGCAATAATTAACAAAAATTTGGACATAACCCAATAGTCCAATATGAAGTTCGATCGCCCTCTGTACAGGAAAAGCAGGGGTTATCGATAGACTTGAATATAATTATAAAATTTTATATTTGACACTAACGTTAACTATGAGATAAAATTTTGATCATTAAATATACACGTAAAGAGTTCAGTTCGGGTGTCTACAATTCCCAATAGAACGAAAATAAAGCAATCCTACCTTAGTTGTTGATCACATAATGAAATAAACTAAACTTGTCTTCAACATGCAATATCAGGACAGATGTTTCCTTTGGCAAGTCCAGTTGACGACTCCACTCAGTAAAATAGCTATCTACCAAATTAGATTCTTAAAAATTAGTTTTCTCCAACTAGAAACCAGTATGGTATGCATACAACCGTGAAAACTGCAGCCTCCTTACAGAAGAAATACTCGGGGTACAGTTTAATTAACCTTCTACGAAGACCTCTTCAATAGAATGAAGAAAAAAAACAATATTGTAACAATTCTAGCTAGATATGCAATACTAATTAAGATGACACAAAAAGAAAAAGACTTACCAAACAATAGGGGATACGTTCTTGTTCTAAAGTGAAGAAAAAATGAGAGCACATCGTCGACAAGTTTAAATATCCGCGAAAGCGTAAATGACAATACGGATATTATATAACCCAAATTCTGTCACCTATTACAATTAATATGACTTTAATCCGGCCAAAACCGCAATACATAAGCACTTTTAAACCGTCATAAAAATTTAACTATGTCGACGACGTTACCAGCACATCTGTTGTCTCGTTGACCGTTGGACTAAGAAGAACGAACAATCGCAATTTAAAAATGAATTAACCCCTAGAGTCATAGTCCTCAAAACATATGTCAGATAGAGTTGACGAACAAAAGACGAAATGCACACACAGAAATATATTTCGCTAAATTGCAATAAGGCTGACTAATAAAGAAAGATAATTACGAAAAAAAATAATGAATTACATCCCCTTCAATAATTACAAAGTGTCGTTCAAAATTCGATTTACGACCGTAAGACTAGCTGTGATACTAAAAATATGCTATGAATGAAAAGGGAAAGAACATAAAGGAAAATCTATAATTGTACACTAATTAGAAAGTAATAGAAGGAATACACTCAAAGAAAAGATCTAAATTACCAACCTATTGTCTCTAAAACTTAGCCCCACCTCCTAGGAGACTACGCACACATACACGAGCGTATATGTAAATGTAGCTGACAGATTTGTAAACAAAATGGTCTGCTGATCTCGTACGTTGACAAATGTAATGCAGATAATTTATAAATAGCTGTAAAAGCGTTGCACGAGGACGATACAATATCAAGGTAAAAGCTATACCTAATGGTTAAAACCTTAAAGTACCTAATTAATATAACATTTCAGATAATCAAAAAGCGATATCACTAATAGAAGGAGAAGATAGCTTTTACAAAACCAATAATTTAAATTATACAAAGATACAAAAATGTGAATGATCGGGCAAAAGAACTCCTTTTATTTGATGGTAAAAAATATATAATAATAATAATACTAAAATATAAAATATAACGAATCTAAAAAAAAACAACGATGCTCTCGTTGAATATAGTTTCTCTTTACAGAAAGAGCAATAACTACCTATATCCCTCACCAATTAAAAGCCATAACTTAACCAAGTCACAATAAGAATATACAGAAATGTACACGAAGAATGTAATTAAGATTTAGGGAAGAAACAATAATCCACTTACGGAAATTCTATCAAGATATAGAATCATCAGATCGTTTTGACACTGATCTTTAAACCATCTACAAAAAGCTATTCGTCTGATGTTATCACCTTCATGTAAAGTTTGTGATACTGATAATTTGTAGAGACGAAATTTATGCTTCTTCAACACTGACAATAGTGCGTTGAGAGGAGCCCATTTCTGTTGAAATTTGTCGGGTCGATGTACATGGATTCTGAGCGACACTTGCTAATATGTTTATTTCTCTATCTTCATCCATCCCTTTTTTTGATTTTGGTTTAACGAACGAACCATAATCTGCTAAATTATCCCATAATCTCTTAAAAGTAGGTAGCGACGGCTGACGTCGATCAAAATAATTTTCAAAATAAACTTCAGCAGCTCTAGTAGAATTTTTCTGGCACTGAATGTAACATTCAACCATATCACGCTTATCTACGTTAGAAAATTCCATAGCCAATGCAAATTTATGATTAACAGCCGTTTGCACAGCTTATATTTAAGTTACAATTAAATTAATTAATAGTTAATTGTCAATGTTTGCCAATTAACTTGACTTAAAAGTCAAAATTAACAGCTCTCACTTCTGTGACTCAACGTGAAAGCAATGTTAGTATATTTATCTCGACTGCTCCAACGAACACTATTGTAACTCAGATTTTTCGTTTTTTGAATTACAAAACACAAAACTTTTTTTTTTAAGTTTTTATCTTAAAAAGTGAACAATCATAGAAATGTCTATATCCTCTTTATTTTTTAACATAACCATATCAAACCTTATATCATTGTAATCAGCAAAAAATAAGCTTTTCAATGATGTCAAAACAAACTATGGTTTCCATTTAAAAAAACAAAAGTTTGTGTCATAACTCGATAATGGTGAACGAAAAAAAATATTAGCTACACAGTTTTATTTGGCGTAAAATTATCTAAAACTTTTGTCTGAACACTTTTTCTAAAATTACTATTAACGATGCTAAGCATGTTTAAAGAAAATCGTAAAATTTAGTTTTCTTTGAATATCTAATAAGCCATGAAAGTTATCGGAGAAACAAAAGCAGTTTTAAATCAAACTCGTAAAACTGCGCATCTTTCCCCATTTAAGCGTTTTTCTATCTCCAGTAGTTTCTGAGATCCCAATGCTAAACATTCAAAAAAACTCACCCTGTATATATATATATATATATATATATATGGTAAACCTAATCAGTAGGCGATTAAAGGTCTGTATATTACTTCAAAATATATGTATTTAAAAAACTCTACATGTTTCGGCAGTACGCCTTTATCAAGAGAATACAAAATATAAATGACAGGATATAAATGTCAAGTAATGAAGTTGCTATGGTTGAAATTATTCAAAGATACATTCTAGTAATAATAATAAATCATGCCTTAGTTCATACCCAGAAAGAGACACAAATTGCTAGCAGCGAACAACACATATGTTCACACCTTGCTATCTATTTTTTGGAATACTAATCATGCCTTAGTATTCCAAAAAATAGATAAAAATATAAATATTTATATTTTTTATATCCTTGACAAAGGCATCATTGCCGAAACATGTAGGATTATTTTAAATATATACACTTTGAAGTAATAACCAGACCTTTAATCGCCGACTAATTAAGTTTACCTTATCATACCAAGGTCACGAAAATACTATATATATATATATATATATATATATATATATATATATAGTAGATTCAAATAGTCGGCGATTTAAGATACGTTTTACTTTAATATGTCTATATTTAAAATAATCTTACATGTTTCTGCACATAATGCCTTTTTCAAATAAACTTAAAATATTAATGTCATATATATATATATATATATATATATATATATATATATATATATATATCTGTAGTTGTTATGGATAAAATTAAATTATTCAAAGATACATTCAAGTTTAATAATAATAATTCATGCCTTAGCATTCCTCAATAGCTAAACGACAATTATGGGGGATTGGCAAGCCATGAGTTATTATTATGTCTGCGCCCGTGGAGCGACTTAAGATGATAAGCTGTCGGCATTCGCCTGGAACAAGAAGGAAAACCACGAAAACCTACTCGGACAGCCTAGTCAGGGATCTAAACACGGAAGTGTCAGCATAATAAACCACTGTACAAATATTTAAATAAGGTATGATAGATATTTATATAACACAGGTACAGACATGTATGAAGATATAATTTGTTTGATTTAAACAATATCGCTTTCATTTAAAAATATATTTTGGTAACGTGTAGTTTATTTCTTTGTATTTTCTTCGGCAAGATTATTCTTAAGATTTATAACTATAAAAAGGAATCGAAATGGTTAGAATATATTTAATATTTTATCCTTTTTATTTTAAAATATAGAGCACAAATAAAAAAGTCAATCGATTCAAATAGAAGAAAGCGTTAAGTTTAGAAAGGAGTTAAAATCTTCGAATTTCCAGAAACAGCGACAACAAATCATATAAATTTTAATAATATTGTTACTAAAGATGTAGATGATACTTGCAGGTACCAGGAAAAAGACTTACAGTTTAAATAATAAATGTGTCTACATTACGAGTGGAGTGGTTAATGTTTAAGAAGGAAAAATGTTAAATATTAGAGTAATCAGAGAAGTAGATAAACTTTAGGAATTAAAGATAAAATATAAAAGATAGAGAAGGCACATCATCAGGCAAATAAGAAAAATATTTTTTTAATTTTTGAAATTGAGATATTGTATTGTATTTTTTTTAATCATTTGTCAAGTCCTATTATCTTTTTGTCTTTTATTTTATCTTTTTGTCTTTTATATTAAATCCCCACCCTCTTGGAGGGGGGGGGTCATATAAGAAATACATTTCTTCTGTTATTTAATATTTTCAAAAATTAATCATATTATTTTCCTCTTTGATGTAGATATTAGAAACATATTTGCAGAAAAAAATAAAATAGTTGTTGGTAAAATATGTGACAGAGGAATTTCATAAGCTTCAGCTAATATAGTAGCTAGAAGGAAAAATTAAATTACATTTAAATTAATAAGGGCAAATTTGCATTTATTTATTTAAAATTAGCAATATAATTAATAAAAATCGGTTAAAGTCAATACGATTATATTTTCGATAATAAAGAAATCATTAAAAATACATGAAAATATTAACATTTAACGTACTGTGACAGATACTTAATTTAAAATAAATTGATAATTTAGCAATACTTGAAAAGACAAAATTTTGCTATTGTCCATTATTATCAATACACTAAATTTTAAGTAATTTAGACAAAATAAAAAATGCAGGACTTCTCCTTACTGTAACAGTGGTAAATTAAAACCGAACTTAATAATTTACAATAATTTTAAAGTAAAATAATAAATTCTTCAAAATGAAAGCTCATAAATTTGTGAATATTTTTTTATTCGATAAAGAGAACAAAAAATAATTTCAAATATTTTAACTTATCGATCTTATTATTGATTTTTAGAATAAATTATTATTGAAGCAAAAACCTAATTTTGTTGAATAATCTAAAACTTCTTAGCGTTGAAAAATGTAATAAGTAAACATAAAAAAGTATAAAATTACAAAAATTAAACATAAAACGAATTGTGTAATTTGCGAAGTAGTCAGTTAATATATTTAACAGTTGAAATTTAGGAGAAACCTAGCCATTTTTATTGTAATAATGAGCACAGACGTACTTCACATATTCAAAATACATCTGTTTACAATAGAACATAAATGAATATAAAACAAAGAACATAATCTCACCTGTTGACGAAAAATTCTGACGAGAATAATCCAAACAACCTCTCGGGGCAAAAACTTAATGAAAAATCTTAGATGTGTGCACCTGTAATGGCTGGAAGCGTCGTTTAGATGCCAACGTCGCAACAGAAATGTTCTGCGAAGACGCTACGAACAAGCGTCGATTTTAAATGCGCCGTCGCGACGTATTACGTGAACAATGGCGTCTGAACCGTGGCCAATCGCGTCACGTCTAAGCCGTGACCACTCAGGCGAGTTAATACGGGTAACGCCCCACGAAATGCGTTTTCTTAAGAGATGAAAAGAAACGTACGAGATGGAACGACCAAGGTATGAATGCATATGTATGTGGGTGAAATAGTAACTGTTTGTGTATTTTCTTGCGATTGAAATTAGCGAATAGTGGAGTAAAATAAGTCGGTGCCAAGTATGGTACTGTTTAGAAAAGCGAAACGTCTGTCTTATGCAAGTATTACAAAGTTGTTAAAGAGACATGCTTTGGATTTTAATACGCACTTTACAAATACGCTATAGCCGAAGAGGAGGGAGTTTCATCTTATAGCGCTTATAGTGACTACCACTTTAACCGAGATGTTTTCTTTTCTTGAAAGAAAAATTCTAAATGTCGTTCATTAACAGTTTTGAAGAAAAACAAAATCGTTTGAGGCTAAGCTATAACCCTTTCATTAAATTAAATTGAATTGTGCACATAAAATTACAGCGAAATACTCTTTGCATCTTTAAGCCCCCCCCCCCCCCCCCCCCCACTACTGCTAGAAAATTATTATTTTGTTTCTTAACAAAATACACCATTTATTATAATTTGATAATTATATCTTGTTATTACTATTATTACTAATAACATTTTAAGTATCTCGAAAACCTATTATCTTAATTAGTAAAAACTACAGCCATACAGGAAAATATTGAACAGAAATAGATCTTTTTGATTTATTTTCGTCAAATAATTATCGCCTTTGTCGTTGGCTCGTCTTTATACAGCGTGGTTTTGTCTGTTATATACAGACTTTCAAAAAAATCCGAACATCCAGTAGGAGTTGATCAATTTTAATAAAATGTATACATAATGTTTGTTTAATCAAACTTAAAAATGACTACATTTACAAACTTAAATTTAAAAAAATAAAAATGTTATTTAATCATGAGTGCGATCGCCACGGTTTCTTATGCATTCCATAACTTTTCGAGGCATGGTTGAAATTAAATAATTTATGGTATCCTGGAGAATGTCATCCTGGGCTTCTTGAATTCTTAGGTGGTTGGGGTAAATTACCCAGTTGAGTACCAATCATATCCCACACATGTTCGATTGTTGACAAGCCTGGGGAAGCGAGAAAGCCATGGTAGCAGTGTCGCGTTATTTTTTTGCAAAAACCTTAGTAGTAGTAATCCTTGCTGTATGAGACCGTGAGTTGTCTTGTTGGAAAAGGGGTTGAATTAACTTTCGTAGGTGTGGCAGTGCAACAGACTATAGTACGTTTTCTCTGTAAGCATTTGCATTAAAATTTCTGTCAATAAAAACTAGAGGTGATCTGCTACTGTATTTTATTGCACCCCATACCATCACCCTCGGTGTAAGGCACGTATGCCCTTCCACAGAAAATTCTAAATTTTTGCGTTCTTCAAGAAATTGTCTTACTCTTCTGAGACCATCGTGCACGCATAGACAGAAAGGGGACTCGTCGGAGAACACAAAACGATTCCAATCACCACCCCAATTTGATCTGGCGTTACGCCACTCAATCTGAGCAGCACGATGTCGTGGTGTCAGTGGGAGACATAAAAATGATCTATACGAACGAGAGTATTCTGCTATATATCATTGCCATAGGAACTCTTTGTTGTAAGACTCCCAACAAAGCATTTCCAATCGACCGGGTTGTGGAAACTCTGTTTTGTAAATCCGCAATCCTCAAATGATGATCTTCCTGTGCTGTAGTTGCTCAAGGTCGTTCGGATGCATGACGTTTGTTATGAATCCCTTCTTCGGACCACGTAGACCAAAACTGTAACACTGTTGACACACTAAGTCCCATGCGGTCAGAAATTTGTCTTTTGAAAAACCGGCTTCACGTATACCAACAATACGGCCCTTACGAATTCACTTAAATGATTGTAATTGTTCCGAGAACGACGCTTAGGCATAATAACTTAATGCCTTAATAAAATCCAAACAAATCGCTACGAAATATTGCTTCAAACTGAAGGAAACGCGAATTTAAATTCATAATTTTTTGATAAAACAAAATAAAAAATTTTACAACTGCTAAATTTTTGTGTCCATGTTGTTATCATTTTTTATAAGAGACAAAACAGAGTAGTATAAAAAATTGGTCTACTTTTTCTGGATGTATGTATGAAATGTAACAATAATGAAATACCGGTATCTATATATTTCGGAATAGATGTGATTTTCACACATTTTTCATTTATCAGGACAACCTGGACAGTTAACGTCGCGACATGTTGCGTCTGCATTCTTAGGCAAATATGATTTTGTCAGTTGTAGAAATTAATGCAACAAATTATAGCGACAATTTCATGTAAATTGAGAATTTAATAGTTACTAATACTCATGCGCATGAAGTTCTTCAAGGTTCGTATATATAGACGCAGTATAGAAATGAAAGTCATATCTATTTCCGAATATCGTGTACTGATCATTTGTAACAATATTTAAAATAATTAATCTTACATGTTTGGGCAACTATATACGGTCCTTTTCAAAGAATTTGAAATTATGACAGTATATTAATGTCATATTTATATATGTGAAGTTGTCATTGATAAAAAAATACATTATTTAAAAGTATATTCAAGTTTAATAATAATCATTCATGCCTTAGCATTTCCCATGAATTATTATTATGTCTGCTCCCGTGGAGCGACTTAAAAAGTTCAGCTGTCGGCATCCGAGTAGAACGAGAACGAAAACCACAAAAATTCTTTAAATTTTAAATATTCTAGGGTTTCATCGTATTTCATTTTATTGAATCTGGCGTTTCTATTACTATGGTAAAATCTTCAGAACTCAGTTCATGAGTAGGGCGTCTTTAATTACCTGCTAAGTAAACCAATGAAATTGTTCTCGCCTCTGTATCGGTATAGTTCAGTCCTCGTCTCTTTTTGATATTTGAGTATTTGCATATTTCTATTATCACTGGAAAGTATGGCACGAAAGCAGTCCCAAAATGTTCATGATAACAAAACCAGTAATGTAAATTCGTATTATGTTGCCATAAAGTTTGGTATTAATTGTATTGCTGCTACATGTTCACGATTTGCCTAGAGCATTTGAAACTTGATAAGATCGTTAAAACAAAGTATTCCACCGTATAATAATTTTAAGTAATAATTTTTTTCTAAACTACATCGTAACTAGCCAAGCATGTAGAAAAAAATATAATGTAAACTAGTTCTATTTCACAAATTTCTAATGCATTAAAATTAAAAATATAAAATAATGTATTTATATACCTAATTTAAGTTTCCTTGACTAGAAAATGATGAGGATATTTCAGTACGCCCATTGAAGCACTAAAACAAACAGTTTAAAGTCAATGGATAACTTTTAATATAAACGAAATTCTTGTTAAACTTTGCTCATACTTGTGATCCTAATTATAGTTAATACTATAGTTCTACTCGTATATTAAATCATTGTTTTTTCCTGTAGCAATTTAAAGGTTTATATTTTAATTTTGAGATTATCATTAATTAATTTCGAAATTTTATAAAAAAATTATAGTGAAGGTGTTTGTTAATAAAATAAATAATTGAAAAATACTGGGTACTTGTTCACTAACAGTGTCAATATATGCTTTTTCTTTCTTTTTTTGTTATTACTTAACGCTTTTGCGCTGTTGTCGTTTTTCCATATTTATTTTATGTATATAAACGGAAGAAAAGATGGATTAAAAATTCTTCCACAGAAAATGCGTCATGTTAATGATTAGATATGATTGACAGTGAATTGTCGATAACAAGAATAAGAATGGGCTAAAAGATTCAGTAGCAAGTGTAGAATAAACGTTTATGGAACTAGGTTATTATATATTAAAACCTTGGTAGTTACAATAAAAATGATAGTTTGACTGCTCTATCAGTCAGATTATTTATAATAATTTTGTTGAATACTGTAGGTGAATTTGAGTGGTAATTCATATATCGAAAAGAAGCTGTGTGTAGATAATCCAACAGATAGAGTAGTAAAACTATCACATACTCAATACCGAAAAGATAACATCAATAAAATTAAAACGATCTTAACAGACAATAACTATCCACCACAACTTATAGAACAAAGAATTAAAAGAAAAGAATTCATCAAATATGCAACATTGCAGACACCAATAATAATTTAAACAATGAAACAACATATATCACGATTCCATATGTTCCACAATTATCAGAAAAAAATTAAATATACTTTAAAAAAATATGATAAAGCTAAAACATATAAACCTAGCAATACTAACAAACATCTATTTTCAAAACTAAAACCTAAAGTAGAAAAAAATCGAGAAATACATGTCATCTATAAAATACCATGTCGCGATTGCGATAGTTACTATACAGGCCAAACTAAACAATATTCAAAAGAATACAAGCCAACAAATACTCCAAAATAGACACAATTGCTTTATTTACACACAAACTGCAACGCGATTACCATTTCGATTTTGAAAACACACACATAATTAATAAAAACAACACACAATGAAAAAGGAAATTAAAGAAATTATTAATATTAAACAAGGAAAAGAGTCAATTAACAGAAGAGACATAAAAAATCTAAGCAGTATATACTATAACTTAGTAATATAAAATAACGGTCTGCAATTTACCATCATGAATATATACAATTGTTATATATATATCATCTGCTATTTAAATATCTGCACACTGGCTTATCATGCTGGCAGCCTCGAGTTTAGATTCGAGAGTAGGCTATCGGAGTAGGTTTTCATGGTTTTCCTTCTCGTTCTAGGCGAATGTCGACATCTCAAAATCTTAAGTCGCTCCACGGGCGCAGACATAATAGTAACTCATGGCTTGCCAATGCCCCCTATTATTGGCGTCAAGCTGTCGGGGGATGCTAAGGCATGAATGATTATGATTAAACTTGAATATATTTTTAAATAATGTAATTTTTTATCCATGACAACTTTACATATATAAATATGACATTAATATTAATATTAATATAGTGTTATTTATAATTTAAAATTCTTTGAGAAAGGCAGTAGTTGTCGAAACATGTAAGAGATTATTCTAAATATATACTTTAGTTTTTACTTTAATATATACATAGTAAAGTAAAGCAGAACTTATGTATACAAAGGTCAAGAAATAATTATTCAAAGGTTTATATTTTAATTTTCTATATATATAAATATATATATATATATATATATATATATATACATTTTATATTTTATATCCTTGATAAAGGCATCATTGCCGAAACATGTAGGGTTGTTTTAAATATATATACTTTAAAGTAAAGCCAGACCTTAAATCGCCAACTGATTGAATTTACCATATCATACCAAGGTCACGAATTAATTATATATATACATATATATATATATATATATATATATATATATATATATATATATTGCCCTAGTCTACCTCCTCACTATTGGAGGAAGAGAAAAACAAATTGAAAAAGAATGGAAATTTATAAATTCATTAAAAAAAATATGCAGACTCTTTTAATTGTAGTTAAAGAATTTATATAAAGCTTCTCAGGGCTTGGGCGCGTAGGTTTGAATATTATTCAATAGATAAGTACCAAATAGGTGAGACTACCTATCGTGTTAATACCTTGGTTTTCGTGTGCTATATTCTTTTTAAAAAAACACATTCTTGAACAAGTTATAAATATTTATTAACGTAAAATAAAATACTAGGACAACAAGTAATGACAGTAAAAATAATAAGTTTTAATATCCTAAATCTAACCTAAATCAATAGTAGATCGACCTTGATATATATATATATATATATATATATATATATATATATATATATATTACACTGGTCAATTTCGGGACAATGATTTAGTACAGATGCTTATTTTTATTTATTTAAACAATACTCAGGTAAGGTGACTTTGTTTAGCTAAACCCTATGTGATATTTAATTATAGGTTTGTTTTAAGTATGCTACTAAACCAAAGGTATATCTGTTCCAACACGGTAAAAAGAAATATTCTAACCTCCACATCCAGGTATGAGATATATATATTAATAAAAATTGTCTATTTTATTAAAACCAAGTGAGGTCTGCTAACTACAAGCTTCCCAGTGTTACCACGAGCTAACATCCATATTCAAAAGTGGTATACGCTTTACTAATAACTACCCTAATTAATGAGTGTTACAAACAATACGTATATAAATTAGAAACTACCTTAAATTATGCTTTAGGAGTTCTTTACTTGGTTTTGGGCTGGATCTCTGAATAGGAAAGTATGCAGCAAGTCCCAGGTGTAATTCTGGTTTATAATAGGCTCGGGAATAATATGGAACAGGATACTTGTGACCTTTATTTAGCTTCTGGATATGTTCTCTTTGTGGGTGAAAGTTTCCAGGCTTATAAATAGCATTAGAAGCTCGGAAATTTGGTAACTAATTATTCAAAGGTAGTACTAATATTTAATCTATGTAATGTATTGAATTTCAGGTTTCAACTCGCATTAAAAATGCACAAAAAAGAAAAACGCTTTTAACTTCGCAGAGCGCGTCCTTTCTTTTTTAAGAAAATTGTCAACCCCCGGGGAAAAAAAACCGATGATCTTTTTTTTTATTTTTAAACATAGAACATATGATGTTACTAATATATTTTATCGCGTCCCTTGAATGTAAATAATCTACCGTTCCATAATTAAGCGGGATATTTGAATGTGGATAAATACATGCAAAAGGAAATGCAATTGGAACTAAAAGAATAGTTATTGCTATGAGGTTATTAATTATTTGTAGTATTTAAACGCGAAACAAATTAAAATTAAAGATGCAATTTTATCAAATCAACTAATGTCCAAGTGTTGCGTAAATTTGCCTAGAGATGGCGTTAGGAGGGCGTTTCGCTAAAACAGCGGGAATAGTTTTGAGATAAACCGGGATTATACTTTTAAAGTAAACCAAAATCATTTTTAACTAGAAACAGATCTGTACTATAGCAATATATATATATATATATATATATATATATATATATATATATATATATGTATATATAGATAGATAGATAGATAGATAGATATATAGGAAATTAAAATATAAACCTTTAAATTGCTGCGAGGAAAAAACAATGATTTAATTTACTAGTAGAACCATAGTATTAACTATAATTAGAATCACAACTATGAGCAAAGTTTAACAAGAATTTCTCTTTATATTAAAAGTTATCATTGACTTTAAACTGTTTGTTTTAGTGCTTCAATGGGCGTACTGAAATATCCTCACCATCTTGTAGCCAAGTAAATTTAAATTATATACATAAATACATTATTGTATATTTTTAATTTTAATGCAATAGAAATTTATAGAAAAAGAACTCCAAATTAAATGTATATGCGATGTGAATGGTATACATTATATTTTTTTCTACATGCCTGGCTAATTACGATATAGTTTAGAGAAAAAGTATTACTTAAAATTATTATACGGTGGAATAATTTGTTTTAACGATCTTATCAAATTTCGAATTCTCTAGGCAAATCATGAACATGTTAACAGCAATACGATTAATACCAAACTTTATGACAACATAATACGAATTTATGTTCCTGGTTTGGTTATCATGAACCTTTTGGGACTGTCTTCGTGCCATACTTTCTAGTGATAATAGAACTATGTAAACATTCAAATTTCAAAAAAAGACGAGGACTGGACTATACCGATACAGAGGCGAGAACAATTTCAATAGTTCACTTGTCAGGTAATTAACGACTCCCTACACATGAACAGAGCACTGAAGATGTTACCATAGTAATAGAAACGTCAGCTTCAACAAAATGAAACACCATGAAACCCTAGAATATTTAAAATTTTAAGGAAAAACCGCAAATTTGGAATACTGATTTTTTTTTAATCATTTATTTAAAAATTACTTTAAATATACCTAGAGAGTAGGATTTTTTTGGTGCTGAGATGCATATAATATATATGCCGATAAATTTGCTATGTATTTGGCTTAAAACTTGTAAAACTATACTTTCTTGTTTGTAAAAAATTATACTTAGTGAAAAAGTTTTATAATAATTGTAATAATAATAATAGACCGTGCTAGTCTAGTGGGTAGGTCACTAGACTATAGATTTGATGAACCAGGTTTCAGCCTGACTCAGGCTGCCGAAAAAAGGTGAGTTATACCTGGATGCAACTCTGGGATAATATGTATATTATAACCAATCCTGTACAATTTAAATATATATATTCTTCATAGATCACATTTATTTTATTTTAAATTATTTATATAAAGATATCAATATCAACACTTATTTTTAAGTAACGAAGCATTTATTTCATGCTATTCAATCATATTTCCACATTATAATTATGCAGCTTTGCTTGGAATAAAAATAATTCATGTCGAATTAATGGAATAATGTTCATAATAGTATAATAGTTTTATAACAATTATGCAATAAAGCAATAATAATATGCGATCGGTGGTTAGCGTTAGCCACATTACCACAAAGTGTACAGTATGACTTGAGTTTTAACAAGCCTGTCATATTACAACCAAGGCCTTTTACGGAAAACTAATATTAATAATAATAATGTAAATTTTGTTTACTTATAACTAAGGAAGGAATCATTTCATAAATAATGTTTATAAATAAAATAAATACATTTATTGTCTCAACGTAAATATCCCCTTCGCGTCAACTGATTAGGCTCACAAAAAAAAATACAATTTACACAATTATTTTAGGAATAAAGGCAATTATAGTATTTGTATCGTTATATTGCTGGAACCTATAATTAAATTAAAGTATTAAATACAATTTTTAAGACTAATCGCACTTCAATTGAAAAAGTTGACGTAGCTACCGTGACATCTGAATAGCCTCACACGAAAAAAAAAGGACAACTCAGGTCGTGTATATGTACTACAAAATAGAAAGCTGTAGAACTAACGAATTAACGTAACAATAATAATAATGTGTGTGACTTCCCCCTTGCGAATAACTTCAAGTACTCGATTTGGGAACGAATTGAATAAAGTGTTTAAATATTCTTGGGATGGCAATCCAAGCAGCCTCTATGGCATTGCTTATTTGTACCGGGTTATGATACTGTTGACCATAGCCATATAATCGTCTTGTAAGCCATCCCCAGATATTTTCAATAATATTTAAATCCTGTGGTACACTAGACCATTCTAGGACTTCCTTATTTTGGTCTTCAAACCAGGTACTAATATCCGTGCGGCGTGATCATGTTGAAAAATTCATAGTAAATCTCCCATGCTTGTGTTTATATTGGGTTTCACTCTTATTAATAGGTCTCTGTATGTTCGGGCATTTTGAATATCATTTAAAATTTCTAGATGCACCACATCGTTATAAGAAATAACACCCCATACCATTACCCCAGCTTGCCTGTTATTATATCAAGCCGAAAACTTTTCTTCTTTTCACAGGTCATGAAAATAATACAATTATCCGTCGTGACCATCCAAACAGAATCGTTTTTGATCCGTGAAAATAACTGTTCGCCACTGATCAATCCAGCCCATATGGTTTCTCGAAAAGTTTAATCTATTTCCTTTATTTCTTTGCGTTAAAACCTCCTTTTTCTGTAATTTAGGCCGTTTTAGATGTGCACACTCTTTAATTATTCTTTGTACATTCCCCAAATTCGCCACAGATTGCATGGCTTGCTTGATGTTTCTGGCAGTAAAACATAAATTTCTTCTTTTCCTCTCGGTAGTATGCAGTTTGAATGCCGCCACTGTAATTTTTTCCATAGTTTTCCATATTTGGTACAAACTGGCGAACTTCTATTGGTTCTACCAGT
Source organism: Melolontha melolontha (assembly GCA_935421215.2). NCBI lineage: Eukaryota > Metazoa > Arthropoda > Insecta > Coleoptera > Scarabaeidae > Melolontha > Melolontha melolontha. The sequence continues at coordinate 118,408,080 of OW285238.1, forward strand.
AATTTTTCAATTGAAGTAACCTTCTTCGCTTTACTAGAGATATTATTAGAATTAAAATACAACATTGCGGAGGCATGTAAAGAATTGGTCGATTTATTGACTTAATCTTATAGCTACCGCGAAACTCTCAGAATGTGAAAAAAAAAACACAATAAATTGTTCTTACACTTATTCACTACCATCTCCTTCAAAGAATTCCCTTTCCGCATGAATACATTGATCCCAGCGACTTGTCCATGACTGAAAGCAGTGCCGGAAGTTCGTATGTTAACGTTTTCAACACTACCTACGAGTCGGTCTGGGTCTCTTCAATCGTCTCAAAACGGTACTCCTTGAGCTTCAATTTCAACTTCGGAAAATGGAAGAAGTCACAAGGCAAAAGATCTGGAGAGTAGGGAGGGTAAGGTAGTACTGCTGTCTTCGTTGAGGCACCCAGAAAGACACAAAAGCTGCTAGCAGGGGACAACACACAAGTTCACACCCAGAAAGAGATGTAAACAGCCAGCAGCAGGAAAATTACAAGTTAAGTATTTTTTCAAATTTGCATGAAACAATGGCAACATATGAATACAGCACACACACATACACACACACACACACATATATATATATATATATATATACACATAGAGATACACACACACAAAGCATACGGTAAGACCAGGCAGATCAATCCTGCAGAAGCAACCAATTTTGAAGTTTTGATATTAGTGACTGCCGGTTTTTTCTCCTTGTTACAGCTACCACCATTAGTGCGTGGCCGGCGCGAGGACGAATGGATCGGAATCCCGAACGGGACAGGGAAGCCCCTGGGCCAGAAGGGATTAAAAATGTATATAGTAAATGAAATATTTAAGGAGCAGATTACTTCTACAGGTTAGGAGCGCAATTTTAAATAGTTAAGCGGGCGCGGACTAGGTCCGTATTAGCTTAGTTGTAAGATTAGTTAGATTAAGTTATTTAGTTAGATCAGTAAAGCACAGATTGTAAGATCCGGTGTAGCACCACTAGGCGGAGCACCGGAATTTAGGATAATGTCATGTACCATGAACTATCCTAAGTTAAATAAATAAAGTGTCTTCGTTGAGGCTTGAAACTGATCCACGAATTATCGCGCCACTTGCATCGTGCTAAATGTCATGTATTGTTCACCTTCGGTCTTGCAGGATAGTATCAAGCGCTTTTGCTATTTTGTGGTGTGTTTTCCGTCGATGAACGACTGGAACCCTCATCATCAACCGACACATCCATTTTTAAAACGGTTGTACCACTCATTAAGTTTGCGTCTCTCCTAAAGCATCTTCGCCAAACGCTTGCTTAAGCATTTACAGAGTTTCCGCTGCAGTTTTACCAAGTTTGAAGCAGAAATTGATGCATGTTATTTGTTCTTTTGCATCATTGTAGTCTCGCAGAATAACTCAAACACAACTTAACAAATATAAACACAAAAACTATTTGTCACCACCTGGTAAAGTATCCTTTCACATACTGACTTAGTATAGACATAGCTCACACCATCTTGCGCTATAGAGCTGTACTACTATTCCATCGCGCGTCACATTCAAATTCCGGGAATTTCTGAGAGGCGTCTCGTATAGTTATTATTATACAGAAAAAAAGAATACTAATGCAGTGTTTCTATCAACACAAGCCTAGCCACAACCAAATACTTAATTAGATAAATTGATATTTAAGGTTATGAGTAGAGAACGGACACGCTTACCACATGACGCAAAGCCCAGTGCAGTACTGGCGAAAAGCTGTATTTCTAAAATATTTAATTTTATTTATCTATAAAATTCTTATTTATCTATAAAATTACGAAATACATATTTATTTCTTGAAAAGTTGTATTTATAAAGTTTTGAATTTAATTTATATAATTGGAAAACATACGGGTGGTGATCTATCTATCTAAAATTATGAAATACATATTTATTAATTAATTTTATTTGTATAATTGGAAAACAAACGGGTGGTGATCTATAAAATTACGAAATACATATGTATTTGTTGAATAGTTGTATTTTTAAAGTTTTTAATTTTATTTCTTTAATTGGAACATTTTTATTTGTTCATTTTGTCGTTCAAGTTGAGTAAAGGAGTATTCATATTGACTAGCAATAGTTTCGCAAAGTTTTCTTCTGTCAATTTTGTTCTCTTTGAATTAAGTACATCCTTATAAATAGAAAACGTCCTTTCTACATCGCAACTGGTTATATGTGCATACTGGAAATATTCTTTTATTTCTTCATATTTAGCCGTTAGATTTTGTGGAATTGTCTCCATACATAATTGCTGCAATGTAATTAAATCTGGATTTATATTAAGAATTGCTTCAAACTTTTACCGAAGGTCACATCCGAAGTCACTTGGAATACTTTTCAAATTATTAACAGCCACATCTAATGTGGTTAATCCGTCATTTAATTTGAGATTTCGATTTTCAAAATAAGTGATTAGTTTTGGCAATTTTCCAAAGTGTTCGTGAAGAAAATACAACTGATTTGATTTGCACTCACCAATACTTCTAGACTTCTAGCATCCTCCTTTAGCAGTGTTACGAAATGTTTTAGACTATCGAAATTCTCAGCATAATAACTAGTAGCATCCAGCCATGTTGCCCATCTAGTTATTACTGGAGTGGGAGGCAGTGACAGAGATGGAAATTTTTCTCTGAAAAGAGCTACTCTCAATGGTGCTTTTTTGAAAACTTTTTTAAAAGCTGATACAAGTCTATCAACTTCCGGAAAAGTGTCTCTGATATATTCACAGATTCTGTGGAGAGCATGTGCTACACAAGTAATATGCAGCATATTAGGATATGTTTTCTTCAATAGTCTGCCTGTTTTTAACATATACGCAGCACTATCACTGACAAATAAAAGTATTTTTTCTTTGTACTTGGCGTCCGAATGAAGCATTTTTTGCATATTCTCCTTAATGGTTTCAGCAACTGTTTCCGCATCAACTCTATTTATAACACTTGTTGCTATTACATATGAGTTATAGGGATTAGTTGGATGTACTACACCGGCTACAAGATTTACCACACAGCGTCCTAACATTCGCCGTTTCGTCGGCGCTTATCCATATGTATTAATTTAAAAGATGGCTTCTAATGCGTTCTACTGTTCTCGTATAGCACCTAGAAACATAATATTTGCGTAAAGTTGATTCATCAGGAACATTTCGACCAGTATATTTTTTCAGAAATATTTTTAAAGTGGGATTGCTAAGTTTATTTAATGGAATATTAGCCGCCATAAAAGTTTTACAGAGTTCAGATGTGTTTGCGATCCTAAGTGACGAATTTTTGACAATATTTTACGGATTTTGTAATAAATTTCGAAATCACTGACAATGGACATACAATCAGTATGACCGTCAATCCAACTCGCCATTGTTTGACAATGCCGTTCTCGACATTTTTCCATATCATGTCTGAAAAAGTAACTTAAACAATGCTCTAGATCTAAATAAATGAAAACTAAAAATGTGTGCGTAAGTTATTGAAACTGAACGAAATTCAATGCACACTCTTACGTCGAAATAATTGGTAGAAATAGATTCAATCAAACGATATTAAACAGGATCTATCACAAAAATTACGATGTAATTAACAGTTAAAAGTATGAAAACAAGAAACTTACTCACAGCACTTTATTTATCTTACGAAATATAAACTAATAAATAAAATACATTATAAAAACCCCGCTTCTATCTACGCTCATGAAAACACTTTAAAAAACACTATATTCTCCGAATACAATAGCTGAGTTGTCCATTGTTATCGCGGCGAGACCAGGTGGCCGAGTAAGTCAAACAAATACTTCATTGAATTACGCCGGGATGTACTGTGCGACGTTATACACAATTCCAATTGCCGATTGCGTTTTATGGAAATTGCATCCGTTCTCTAGTTATGAGTAGCATAAAATGTTAAAGTAAATAAAACTATTGCATTATGAAAAAGAAAAAATGTAAAAATATGAGATAAATTATTTCGAAAGAAAAAGAAATAAATTTGGAAAAGCTTTTGAAAACCATCAAAGATATCTAAATTAATAAATTAGTACTGGTTATTAAATAATTTACATACCTTGATGATAATATATTCGTACTGGTTTATATAGAAAGTATAAACCTAGTTGTAGTGCAGGGTTGCCCAAACGGTCTATCGCGATCGACCGGTCGATCGCGAAAAAATAAAAAAATAATCACTGCACAAAATCGAGTTTTCTCGAACGTCAACTCTAGGCCCTAGAGTTGACGTTGACGAATAACTAAGAATTGTTATAGAAGTTTAAAAACATCGCAACATAGATACTTTCTGTCTTTTTGCCTGAGTATCAAGAATTCAGTGATTATGTATTGTTAGAATTTGAAGCAGAGATTTTTCTTAAAATATAGAACTTTTACTGGTTTTTTTTTTGTAATTGTTATACAATTTGTATTTTTTCTTCTTTAACGGACACCAAAAAGTTGAAGAAAATTTTAATTTAGTTCGAACAAATCTTTATATGAAGAGCGCTAGGAAAATTTCTAGAATATTGTAGTTTAAGGCGAGCCCCCGTTTTTCAGTTTTCATATCCGCAAAATTTGACATTTCTAGCGAATAATTCAGTAGATACTTCGTTCTTAAATGAAATAGTTTTGTTTACATTGCATTTAAAAGAAAGTAGTTTTGTGTAAAGACGGAACTTTCGCGTGTAAATTTTCGAGCTATAATTTTTTTATGATTTTAAATATAATTTAATATGGATCGACTTTATTTTGGTCTAAGGAATGAAACACCATGTAAGAACACCATGACAAGATAAGTGTATATGGTTGGTTTGCCGAATTTGAGTGCGGACGCATCACACAAATGAACAAATTTAGTGAAGGTTTGCTTTCGGCGTCTGTTATTGCCACTAATGTTGATCTGTATGTGAAATTATTGAACACGATCGGCATGCAACATTCCGTAAGATTGAAGCATCTTTGAGTATTGATTTGATCACAGTACACACAATTGTGCATAAACATTTGAATATACGGAAGCTTTGCAATCTTTTGATTCTACACAATTTGATATAGGTTGAAAGACAAGAACACGTGAAACGAAAAGAAATACCAAAAAAATTTAACCCAGGCCGTTCAAAACTTAAATTTATTCGTACGATCCTGAATGAAAACTATAATTCACATAATAAAATCTTTGGAAATTCTTCGTTCACACAGTGCAGCGAAGCAAATGGTCGCTTGTTGTTTACAATTTTACTGGACTTATGGCAACCGGAGTTTTAGAAATTAGAGAAAGCGTGAATGCTGATTTTGTTTTCCGCAAGTCATTGACGAAATAAAGAAAATCTTATCATTCTTTACCATAACAACGTTAGCTCTCGCTCAGCACGTCGAGCCGTTGAATTTTTAATTAGTAAAAATTTTGAATTAATGACTCTTTAACCATATTTACTATTTCATTATGTTTTCTTCCCGAAAATTAAAAAAAAATGGATCAGCGTGGGTAATTTTACTTGCTTTAGGCAGCCGTTGAAAGATTCCGAACAGTGGTTACCTTCAGAATGGAAAATATATTTCTTAATTTCGTTCGAACATAAGCAGAAATGTATTCATGTCAAAGGCGAGCATTTTAAAAAACAATCAATTCGTCTACTAAATTTTGTGAGGTGCCTTCACTGAGAAGAATGTAGTTGTTCAGATAACAAAATATTTGTAGTGAATGTATTGTAGAAATATGCACTACAATTGAAGTTCGGTAAACAAAAGCGGGTATTAAATCCAACTACACAATACACAACACAATTAGTAATCATAGTAATAGAGAAATGTGAATATAAAATTTGACTATTATAAATGTAACATAAACCATTATATATTGCATGAAGAACAATGTGCATTCGATCCTTGCCTAAGAGGAAATCCACGGCGATATACGTGTAATAATATTATATAAGAGTATAAAGAACATGTTGAAAACCTAGAAAACGTCTCTATATTCAAGTCAGCCGTATGTAATTAACGTAGTCTAACAGATATTACCGCGTCGATGTGTAAGCACATCAAGTACTTGTGAATACAAATATGTTAAAAACATATCTGTATCTGAATACATTGACATACACAAGTTATTTAACCAATGGTCATTTCAACATGCAGATACATGTGTTTCGATCTTACGATTTCTTCAGTGCAGTTATTATTACATACAATCTTATACTATCAGCTGACAAGAGATATCTCGCGACCCCGCCGGTAAAAGCGCTTTCTCACAAACGCCAAAAACGTTTCTAGGAGAGAAAGAAATACGTACAATTGTGTAGTCCATTAACTGGTAGATGTTACCAGATGTAGCATGATTTGTAAAACAAATAAAACAATATTATTTTACACTGGCCATCGATCACGAGGTAAAAGAGATAATATACAGAAGAAAGAAATGAGAAAGGCGGTTATTTAATATACATTAAATAATTCCTACGGCGTGAAGTGTCTTTTTTACCAAAACTTATTGAATTATTTTGCTATAACAGCATTCTACAAGCCACCGTATTTTTTATTAAACTTCGTTAGGTGTCACTATAGTAACTATGGTTTGAATTATGAGATATTATAATTGTAGTAACCTATACTATACTTTTCTCAGTGTTGTAACATCATTTCCAGAAACATTTCTAGCAGTCCTCGTATAATGTAATAACCAATAATTTAAAATGTCCCCTATATTACGATTATGAATTCTAAACTTCTAAATATTCCGTATATTACCTAAAGGCTAACAGATAACGCATGAAAATTATGGAAACGGTCCTTAATTAAGATAAATAAGAACATAATTAACGAATAGAATGATAATAGATGCTGACGATGATTAAATTGATAGAGCCCTTACTTGTCAACACTAAACGAATCATTTTCACCATCCGCTATCCTAATGTTGAAGTTGAGTTACGAGGGATGTCTCCAAAGTTCTGGGAAATAAGCTCTAATTTAATTACGCAGAAAGGCAATGCTATTGGTGATAAGACAAATCTTAATATAACGTCGTGTCTTCCAACAGGGACTTCCGAACTTTGACAGTTGATAACGGTCATCTTGTTGAAGCTACATCTGTCAAATTAGTTGTCATTTATTCAGTCTGTTTTGCCAAATCACCATGGATGGATATAGAATTCAACAACACGTGCAAATAATAAAATTGTTTTATCAAAATGGGTGTTCTGTTCGGGCAACATAAACAACGCAAACAAAATTTTCAAATTTGGGACGATACCAATACACATGAGATCCAAGAGCGTCCAATGCATCCCGAAAAAGTCACTGTTTGGTGTGTATTTTGGGCTGGCGGCGTAATCGGTCCATATTTCTTTGAGAACGAAGTTGGCAAGGCCATGACTCTCAACGGCGAGCGCTATAGGTCGACGATTACCGACATCTTTTGGCCTGAATTGAATGATCTGGACATCAACGACATGTGGTTTCAACAGGACGGCGCTACGTGCCACACAGCTCATGCCACATTGGATATTCTGCACGAGCGATTTGAGGGCATAGTCATCTCACGTGGAGGTGATGTGAACTGGCCACCGAGATCGTGCGATTTGACCCCGTTAGACTTTTTCTCGTGGAGTTTTCTTAAGTCGCAGGTGTATGCGAAGAAGCCGCAAACCACAGCGGTCCTCAAAGCCAACATAACCCATGCCATCGGTCAAATTCAGCCTGATTTATGCGCCAGAGTCCTGGAAAATTGGACATTTTGGATGCACTCCACCCAGAGAAGCCGTGGCGGACATTTTAACGATGTTATATTCCACACATAATGGCATCAATAGGTCTTTCAAACGAATAAAAAATTTCGATGATATCTCACACATACTTTGTTTTATTTAAATTTAAAGATAGGAAGCGCTTAATGAAAGACCCGTTTTATTATTTATACAGCTGTCCGGTGAAATATGGTTCAGCGTGATTCAGGTGTTCAACCGATGTAGACAAATTTTCGTAGCACTATTTGTGTAACCATGGAAGACGCGGTTAAATCAAAAAGAGCAATAATTTTCTTTTTGTCGGTGGATCCATCGTCTTAAAAGTAGTAAAACATCATTAGAATACGATCCACGCAGTGGTCTCCCGAGCACATCGGTAAATGAAAGAAACATTACTGCCACGGAGAACTTACTGAAAGAGGACAGCCAAATGACTTCTATTTCTCAAATTAATGTACGCCTAGGAATAGGTACGCGACTAGTTCATGAGATTTTACATGATTATTTGGGCGTAAGCAAGGTTTCAGCCCGCTGGGTGCAAAGGCTGTTGAGACCGGAACAGAAACTCAATAGGTCTGACACTTGTCAACTTCAAGAGTTGTTAGCCCGTTACGGTGATTAATTTTGGCAACGGATAATAATCACTGGTGGAACATGGATTCCTTATTTCAATTCTGAGACCAAAAGTCAATCCAAAGAATGGCGTAAAGCCGAAGAAGGGCCTCCACTTAAGGCGCGTGCAATTTCGTCTGTCGGAAAGGTAATGATTACTGCATTCTGGGATTGCGAAGGGATTATTTTAATGGATTTTCTGGCGAAAGGTACTACAATTAACGCAGAATATTATTCGGACTTATTATCTGGACCACTGCGGGAGGCACTTATCAGAAAATGGCTTGGGAAGTTGTATAAGCGTTCGTTATTCTAACAGGATAATGCAAGATCGCACACCGCAAGAAAAATGAAGGATGTTTTGAACGATTTACGATGGGAATTGCTTCCGCGTCCACCTTACTCGCTAGATTTCGCGCCGATTGATTTTTACCTGTTCCCAGATCTGAAAAAATCTTCATTTTGAGAGTTTAACTGGTGTAAAAAGTACCATAAATAGGTGGATTGAGGAGACAGCGAAAATTGTTGAAAATTGATAAAAAAAAAATATAGCTAAATTCCCAGAACTTTGGAAACATCCCTCGTATTTTGAATATTTCATTAATGCAGTGTTTTACTATCTTACAGATGTATTTTAAAATAGTTATATACATTGAGAATTTATTGTTATTTCTGTTATGCTTGTAGGCACACAAAAATTTATAAATTAAAAAAAAATATATTTGAAAATATAATCTTAATTATAATTAATAAACATTTCTTTATATTAAATAAATAAACTTTAATTTTGAAGAATGCAAGAATATTCTCATATTAGTTTAACGCTTGTTTACTCATGCAGAAACTCATCATATTTTTAAATCATGGATATATTTTGTGTGTGTGTATTTAAAATAAAAATAACAAAAACTACAAAACCCTTGTGACCGAAAGAGAAGAAGTTATAATAAATAATTTCTAATTAATAGCGTCATCGTACATATTCGTATCAGAGATTTTATTTTGCTTATTTATCTAGATTTAAATTAATAATATATTTTTCGATTCGCCACGACGAAACATAAATTTCTGAAATCGCGAAATCCACCACATTTCTTAAGAGCGTTTCAGCGGTAACGTACACATCCACATACATATCGAAATCTTTTTCGTGGTACAAGCAAAAGTTGTAGCATGAGGATGTAATCCCGTATCTGAAAATTCCCCACTTTAATAATTTCAGGGGTGTTACCGACCCTGGACACGCCTATCGACACTCAGACCAAGTCACCTCTGTACGGCTGACTGACGTGATGCAGAAGCCAGTCTTTGGTCCGCTTCGCATGGTAGCACAGCAGCGGGTCTTCAACACATCGTACTTTTAAGCACGTGCCAAAATTGTCGAAGACCAACGGACCACGAATTCAACGGGTAATTACCGCTAAATCAAGCGGAACCTGTACGCGTCCGTGATTACGACCAAGTATAACGTTACCTCCAAGTGATCAGACTGGAATTCTTTTGAGGATTCCATAAACGTTACACCCTTCCGTTTATTTTTTCTTGATTTTTGCGCGAACTTTGATCGAACTCTTTTTCGTCACTGAATAGACGGCTTACATATTTTATTTTTGAAGTCAATCATTTTGTGCATATGAATTTTTAGATGAGTGTACTTATTGACAGTCTGAAAGAGCGGGACTAAAGTTTCCAGATACTGTGTTTTTTTTTTTTGAATTGTTGGAGGTGAGTTATCTTGGATGATACATTTATTTAATTTAATTGATCGAGGGTATTACGAAATGACGAGGAAATTTATAATTAATTTCATAAAATTTCTCCTAACTGGAAAATTATTGCAAACATATCTATTATTATCTATTGCTGAAAAACTACCAACATGCTTGTATTTTAATGATATCAGCTCCTATAGTAATTTATCTAAGGCAACAATCATAAATATGTTAATGCCATCAAATTATAACAGTATCCAGCTCAAATTTTGTAGAAACTGTTAATCTATACAGACGAATTAAAAAAAAGTAATTTTTGAGTTATATTCAAAATATTATAGATTTTTTAAATGCCAAATACTAAAATTAAAGGCATTGTTAGCAAAGTAGCTTCTGGAGATTAAAAATTTATGGTTATGTTCGACCGGTTGCATAAAAATATTATATTTTGGTTTCTGCATTCCATCATAATTATTTAAATAATCATTAGTTTTTACCAGTAATCGCACAGCAATCAAAATTATATTTTCCTATATTTAATCGGCTATTTAATATTTAAGAATTTACTGAAGTAGGAAATTGTATTATTTTAGTTTTTACTGTAATTTATTTAAATTATATGTGCCATAATGTAGATTTAAAATTTACTCTTCAAAACATTAATTCCTATTTTTCAAGTTACCAAGTATGATTAAATAAAATTTTAAATTAAGAAAATTTTTTTCCTTTTATGAGTTTCACATAAGTAGAAAAAATAATAATATTTAACAAAATTAAATTTAATTTAATATGAAAAATATAAGGTTTTAGTGAATTCGTCTTAGTCAAAATATGTGTATATTGCTTGTAATGATTGTATAATTATATTTTTCCGAGATAGCTTAGGTCAAAATAAGAATTTACTATTAACAGTTCTTGTTGTTGTTACGTCAATTTCGATATAAATTAAACAATGAATTTATTATTTATTTGATAGATTATATTTATTTATTTATTTAAATTTAATATCTTTCGTTAAGTAAGTAGAATATATATTTATATTTATTTTATATATTCATTATACATCAATATAAATGTCAATAATTATAATAAATGTTGTAATTTAATTGAAAACAAAAATTGGATAATAATTAGACTCTAAGAAAAGTGTTTAATAGGTAAAAATTTCTAACACATAATTTAAAGGATATTAAAAATAAGTATATATTGTTTAATGAGGGACAGTATCACAGTATGTCAATATTTTAAATCGTCAACAGTGACTGTAGTTTTTATTATATGCTATAATATGTGTATATTAAGGACAATATTACAAGAAGTTCAGCATTCGATATTAAAAATTACCCTTTAATATTTTTAATAGCACGTATTTAAATACGAGGGCTTGTTCTCTTTCCGCTGAGCCTGGTACAGTAACTTTCCAAAGTATTCTCCTCCACAGTCAATGCATTTTTGCATCCGTGAAAACCAATCTTGAAAACATGTTCCCAATCTTCTGGCCGTAGTTTGTTTATTTCATTTTTAAATACATCAACCACTTCTTCGGCCGATGTAAAACGTAAACCTCATAATTTTTCCTTTACCAGCGGAAATAAGAAGTGCTAGGTCTGTACTATACGGTGAATGACCCATTATTTCTATGTTTTGGGCATTCATATACTCAGTTGTTCGAGCGGCAGTGTGGGCCTGAGCGTTATCTTGATGCAAGGTGATCCTTCCTCTTGGATGTTTTTTCGCGAACAGTTTGGAGAACTTGAGACAAACAAAGTATAGTGTACCATTCTGAATAACAGTACATCTACCCTCCACTGTTACAGTGGAAGCATGCCCAGTAATTCCAAAAAATGTGGCGACTATTTCCTTGTTTCGGCTTTTTTCACGAACAACTTTTGTTGGGGTCGACTCATTCTCAAAGACCCAAACTGATGATTGTTTCTTTTTTTCGGGATCATAGAATACCACTGTTTCATCCCCTGTGGTGACGTTGTACACCAAATGAGATGATCCACGGTCAATACGATCTAGTGTAGTTCTGCACCATCTCACACGGTCTTCTTTTTGAACTGAAGTTAAGATGTGGGGAATCCACCGAGAGCAAAGCTTACGTACCTTCAAATGTTGGTCTAAAATAATGTTAATTTCCAACCAATCTTCAAAGTTGCTTGAATATTTCTGACAGTAGTATATCGGTTCTCTTCAATCATGTTCCGAATAAGACTAATATTTTTTCTGTAACTGCCGTTTTTGGCTTAGGAGCTCGAAAACTGTCATTTAAGGAAAGTCGACCGCGTTGAAATTCATTGTACCACCGCTTTACGGTAGCGATGGAACACAACTCGTCACCAAATACTCGATTGATTGCCTCAAAGCATTCTTTACGGCTTAAACCACGCTTGTAAAAAATCTTAGTTCGATAATGCTACTTTTTCAGTTCCATGACTTATTGGCGAAAGGATTACTTTAAACTATATTTGACAATTGTCACTATAACTAAAACTTGTAAACAACTAGATTGGAATTGTTGAAGAAAATTTGTCGCAATATATTATCACCTACTAGATAGGTTCAGCGGAAAGAGAACAGCTCTCGTGTTTAATAATATTTAATAATAATTTATATAATACGCCGGAAACTAAACTTTAATTTATATACTTCGAAAAATAATATACAGTATGCGAAGAAACTAATTCATACACTTGCGTTCCAAAAAGAGCATGAGCAAAAAAAATAATTTTTGGTTAAGTTTATATGCATACTTGAATACAAATTTAAAAAAACAACTACATTAAATATCTAATAAAATTAAGAAAAAAAATCAAATAATTCTCTGGGTTAAACATAAACCATTGCAAATATTTAGAAATATTAAAAGAAGAAGTGTTAAAATTATTGCTATTGCATATATTACTGTTATTTTTAAATTAATGTTTTTGATATATATATATATATATATATATATATATATATATATATATACATATATATCAAAAACATTTCCTTTGTTATTTATAGACTCACAAACTACATAATCGATTTTGATAAAATTTTGTGTGTGTGTTCCTTATGTTGTGTGAAAGGTTGTTATCATATTTTGTTTTCCAAACTTAATCGGCAAATATTAAGGAAATAACAATATGTGAAATTACATGAATTTCTACAGGAAAAATCGTAATGAAATCATTATATAAAAACCATGATAACGTGACATACAATGAATTTCACTTAAGATGCAATATACAAACATGTATAGGTTTTTTATTTCCATAGAAACTAGGTAATACATTCTTACATTGTCCCACGTAAAATGCAACATATCAATATAATTTGACATTAGTTAAGTCAAAAGTAGCAGTATTTCTATTTCGATATTAGCTTAGTATCAATCTTAAATGATATACACAAAGGAAGGGAGAACTCAGTTAGTGACATGGTATCTTTCGGGATTCAGTTTGCAAAGAACGGCTGACGTGTTTCACGGAAATGTAGTTTTAATCCTAAAACACTACATTGAATTAAATAGGCTTTACTGTCAATAATTTGACAAAACAACCATGAAATATATCATATCGATCATAACTATTACATATTGCATTTTATGTGGGACAGTGTAAGTGCATAGTATTTTCGTATCTATGGTTAATACATTCATATATTGCAAGTTACATGAAATTCTCTGTATAAAATATGACAGTACAAAATATAATAAACTTTCATTTTTTATAATTATATACAATTGAATGTTCACACTTAAAAACAACTATTTGAAAAAGGCCATAAATGGAGAAACATGTAAGAGTTAAAATATTGTGCTCCAATTACCTCCGTCGATGTTGAGCGATCTTTTTCCACGAGCAACAGAAAACTTTAATTTAAAATAGAAGATTAAGAAAAGCATCTAATTGTTAATTTTTTAATAGTGCTTAATTGAATAGAGTATACATCATAACTTAATTCATAAGTAAATAGATATACTTATTGTGAGATATTATTAATTATTAATCTACATATACATATATATATATATATATATATATATATAATAACTTCGTGACCTTGGTATGATATGGTAAACCTAATCAGTAGGCGATTAAAGGTCTGTATATTACTTCAAAATATATGTATTTAAAAAACTCTACATGTTTCGGCTGTATACGCCTTTTTCAAGAGAATACAAAATATTTTGTATTCTCTTGAAAATATATGTATTTAAAAAACTCTACATGTTTCGGCTGTATACGCCTTTTTCAAGAGAATACAAAATATTTTGTATTCTCTTGAAAAAGGCGTATACAGCCGAAACATGTAGAGTTTTTTAAATACATATATTTTGAAGTAATATACAGACCTTTAATCGCCTACTGATTAGGTTTACCATATATATATATATATATATATATATATATATATATATATATATATATTATATATATCTCACAAAAGCAAACACAGCTCTCACGTTTTCATTGTAGTAATTCTTGTTTCTAGTTACCTTACTGTATTGTAGTTTAATTCAAATCTTCAATTCATTTATACAGATGTTATCACTTTAATTTTAATTGTTAATTTAATTGTCAATTCAATCTCACAAAAGCAAACACAGTTCTCATGTATTCATTGTATTAATTCTTGTTTCTAGTTACTTGAAAAAGACTGAATAATAATAAAAGTGGAAACGTCGTAGAATAAAACATCAAAATTCAATAAAAGGTCGCTAAACCAATAAAAAGTCTATTATTTTTAATATTAAGACACGGCCAATAAAATAAATAAGAAAAATAGAATTCTTATAAACACTAAATATATATATATATATATATATATATATATATATATATATATATATATATATATATATATATATATATGGTATCCAAAGGCATTGGAGTGATAGATTGATTATAATATAATGTCATTGTTTCGTCGTCAATGGCAGTTAACACAAAGCAAGTTTTAATTTTACTATACAATGTGGCCGAGCCACACCGGGCTACGGGCAGCTAGTCAGAATATAAAATTTACACTAGAAACAGAGAACAACGGTTCAATTAATTTTCTAGACATTACTATTTCACAGAATGCTAATAAAAAACATGAAATTCCTATTCATCACAAGCCCACACATGCCTCTTCCTTTCATTCGTTAAAACACAAACTAGCCACGTATGAATCTATGATACATATACTAGTGAATACACCACTCATCACTTAATAAAACTAATTTCGATCTAGGATTAAATAGAATATATACTATTGCAACAAATAACGGCTATTCATATAATATTATCAACAATATTCTCCGACACAAACAAAAAGCACATATCCGCTCTTTGATATATCCTAAAATATCAATAGAGGATTCAGTACAGTATTCTTCTTTGACTTATATTGGTAAAACTTCTGACAAAATCAGAAATTTAATCAAAAAAGCTACTAACGGTACCATAGCCTGCAAAAATGATAAAACGATTCAACGATTTTTAAAAAACAATAAGGACAAAACGGACAAAAATCGAACTCGGGTGTCTATAGGTCAACCTACGAGTATCTAATATTGGCCAGATTGGAAGAACTTTTGTCCAGCGTGTGTACCAACATTGAAGAAGTTGCAGAGATAAAAAAATACATTCTACCTTTGCTAATAATTGTATAGAACATAACCAGAATTTCAATAATAACTTTAAAATGCTTCATATTCAGAGATAAAAATAAAAATTTGATGTGTTAGAATCGTTAGAAATTTGTGGATATACAAAATTAGAGTTACCTTTAAACGATCAACCTGAAATGTGTAACTCCCCCACTACTGTCACTGAACTTGTAATCTGTTAGGTTAAGTATATAATAACTTTACTATTGTAAATTTACCATTATTCATCCACCTGATGAAGCCGCAGTGCGGTGAAACAACGGTGTAGTGGAAATCTAAAATAACACTTTGAAACTTTTCAATTTTATCAGTGTATTTTATTTATATATTGCATAGTTATCTATAAAATTCGGATTTTTATGCACAAGAAATGCTTTGAATATGCCTATAAATATGTCACGTTCTTCCCAAAAATATGTCAAATATATCATTTATACCATTTATGCATTTTATGCACTTTATTTTTGGTGTATTTCGCTTACTGGAAATTAAGGAAAGGGTAGTAAACCAACAAAAAGTAGTATAAACAACATTTATACTTAAAAAATAATTATTATATAATATATGATAAGAACATTGCATAATAATATGGTAAAAGATTACAATTAATAGCTATATATATATATATATATAAATATATATATATATATATATATATATATATAATTCTATGGGTGTTACTTAATAACATAATAAGTTATTATGTTTTTTAATAACATCCATAGAATTATATGTATAGTTATAAGATAGAGTCCCGATTATATGCAAAATATGATTTTTGTAATTGCCTTATTTCATTCAAAAATCATTAAATAAACCCAGAAAACTTATTATTTTATTGTTAAAAGGCACATCAACAAAATTATGAGTTTTCCGGGTTTATTTAATGTTATTTGAATGAAATAAAGCAATTAAAAAAGCATATTTTGCATATAATCCGGACTCTATAATAATAACCTTCGCATTGAGATCTACTTAACTAATTATTGTACCAATTAATAAGTAAGTGCTTTTCTAGATTTTTGACACTAAAATTTTGAAATGTTGAAAACGTTCTTTCGACTTCAACTGAAGTGATAGGTGCATATTTTAATGACGCCAGATGTTCGGGGTCTAAATGTAAATTATTATCTTTAACTCTTGAACTTAATGATAATGATAAAATCTTTGATGTTTCTGTTAACTTTCGAAAACCATCATTCTTTGTTGTTACGCTATAAAATTTATCTATTATAATTTTACCAATTCGACCTGGAACATTTTTCAATAAATTTTCACAATGTTCTACAATAGAAATTGACTCTAATAAAGATATTTGGTCAGTCTCTAATTTCTTAATTAATCCACTTAGAAAACTATAATAGGCTTTAATATACGTCAACTGATCTAGAATCTCGTGTTTTTCGAATAAACTTTTGGATTTAATTGATTCAGCTGAATCAGAAAAATCTAATACAATGTTTTTTATATGATTATAGTTATTCGCATGGAATATGGCTGCGTCTAACTGCGTTCCCCATGGCGTAATTACCGGTCCGGGAGGTAGAGGAACATTCGGTAATTTTCTTTATATACTTGGACTCGCAGAGGTGCTTTCTTAAATATCATTTTTACGTTCGAATTTAAAAAGGAAACTGACCTCTGATATCCTGGCAAACTCTATTTATTCCGTGTGCTAGAAAAGTCACGTCGATTAAATTTTGTGCAAAATTTTTAAATTTGCCCTTGCTTTAGTCATATACACTGCCGCATCTGTGACGAAAAGAATAATAATAATAAAGAATAAAAATAATAAAGTCATCGTAGGAATAAAGTTATCACAGTATCGCTAAATATTGTTTCTTTATCTGTGCGAATTTTTTGTCGTTGCCCAGGGTGTACCAACGATTAGGTAATACGCACTTACACTCACTAACAGTGTTAAAAGTTCAGAAAAAAGAAAAAAAATAGAAAGTAATTGTCATGTTGACATTTAATTATAAAATAAAGGTTTTTCGCAAAAAGCAGGTGAAAAAACAACCATCAAACTGATAAATTAATAAATAATAAACTAATATACCAAGTTTAAAGAACTCAGAACGAAAACTCAAGAAAAAATAATGACTACAATAACAATAGGTATAATCTAAAAATATTACTTTGGCAGCTATCTCTAAAATGGAATTTTTTCACTAAAACCTTAGACTACAGTAACATAGGATAAGCCAACAATTTTAAAGAAAGCCTTAATAATGGTCGCAGTAATTCTTACATATTGCTATGAATAGTGGTTCCAATAAAGAAACATGTGGTTGTAAAGTAATTTGGACGCCAGTGAAATGTTCACAAAATTTTTAATTACTTATATTATATAAGTTACTTAGCAATATTGGAGTTATTACACTAAATGAAACGCAGGATAAAATTTAAACTGAATATTTAAAACAAAAAAAAAAAAAAAAAAAAAAACTATCTTTACAAAGTATCAAGATGCTGTACTATACAAAAATACAGGAGGTAAAAACATTCATTGTAAAATGGCAGCTAAATGAATGGAAAAACTTCCTCTTTATTAACTCCGATCAAACTTAACTAAAATAATCAAACTTTATATTAAATTCTTCAAAGAAAACCACACTGTATATAAACATACAGATACTGAACCACGAACAAAAAATTTACACGTGTGCAAAACGACACACAAAAAAAACCGAACTCAATCGAACAAAATATATCTCTATAAAAAAATATAACGAAGACTCTTAATATCAGCTGAATTATCTATATTCTTAATATTTAAAACAATTATCTACAATCTTTAATATAAATTTATATATGACGTCATAATATCTTAATATTATGTACTTACAAAAAGAATGTGGAGACACTTTTACGAGAAACGATTGCTTAATTAAATTTTTTCGAAATACGAGAATAAATATCTCTAAAAATATCGGGAATTAAATATCAAAATACCATCAACTATAGAACACTTTGAAAATCAACCCGAACTAATTTAAATATATATATATATATATATATATATATATATATTTCAAAGAACACAACCATCTCGTTTAATAGCTGATCTAGGTCTCCCTTCTTTTACCTTGGCCTCACAAAGAGAGCGACATCGGATAACTAGTTTTTATCTTCGCACATTTAAATACATTTTGAATATACAATTGATCTCACAAAATATGAACTTTTATAAATTATTCAAATATAAATATATTTTTTTATGTAAAAAATCCATAGCAATATGTAAGAGCGCTAATATAGATATAAAATACTGCTATTTAAGCACAAAAGGAAGGTACATATTAGGATATAAAATTACAACAATAACATTAAATTTAACACTAACTCAATACAAACGTAGTATTAAATATTACAATCATAAAAAAAATTTTAGACTGATTAGTACAGTTTCGAGATTAGTAGATCCCTATTATTGTGTTTAAACCAGGGATGAGTGATATTTCACCACCGGTGATTTTTTCACCGTTACTAAAATGTAACGTTTGGAAACGGCAATGCAAAATAAAACAGAACGATGACCGTGATTTTTCTTATGGTGAAGCTAATGCAGAAATGCAACTGAATTTCTTAAAAAAAAGTATATAACCCCTTACCACAATTATTAGTCGTATCCTAAATACGTATTTCGACAAATAAGTTGTCATCATCAGTAGGTAAAAACTACTAATTAAAAGTCGCACATGGGGCACAGTTAAACAAGAGAAACGCTTCCGCACAACTATTAGTTGCGCGGATTGTAATTTGAAATATATAGGCCAAACTAAACGACCTATATTAACCCGTTTTAAAGAACACATATCACATATCAAATACAATAGACCGGATAAATCAAATGTCGCAAATCACGCTTTGAGCACACTGCACAATGTGTCGATTACAGGTTTGAAGTTGATCAAAGGAATTAATAAACCCCACGAACTAGATGCTTATGAAAGTATATTTATAGCGAAAAATAAAAATAAACATACCTCCTTGAATAGCGATAAATCACCTATACCGTTCAGCTGTTTATTCACATTTTTATTAACATAAAAGGGTGGGTGGGTAACAGCAGAAATTTTAGACATGTGAGAAGCCATACATATGAAAAAACACAAAAATTACCTCCTTAACAATGACATGTCACCTATTTATAATTAACTTTTAAATTATATACCAACAATATCTAATAATTCATAGAACCTTCTCACGTTACTTGATTGTCATTTAATATAAGTCAACACAGTCAGATGTCTTGTTTGTTCATATGTAACGGTTCCTTCAAAATTTTGTCCTTCTTAGAATTTTTATTAGACTTTTAATTAGTAGTTTTTACCTACTGATGATGACAACTTAGTTGTCGAAATACGTATTTAGGATACGACTAATAATTGTGGTAAGGGGTTATATACCTTTTTTTAAATTTTTATTTAACCACAGTCTCCATTGAAAGAATTTTTGAATTTCTTAGATAGATTTCTATCACGTCACGACTAGCGAAAAATAAGTTTTACATTAGCTATAACTACTGTCCGCGCCAAAAGAAAAAACGGGACATGTCTTGTAACGATTTTGACATTAATTTAGTTTTGTAACTATGTCTTTATCAATATTAGTAGCCAAGAATATAAGGTTATGCATCTGTCATTATTAAGTTAGTATGATAGAACGAAGTACCTACTGTCACAATAGGTAAAAAAGTGTTCCTTTTTTATGTAGCGAACCGTAGTTTTGGATCCTAGATTCAAAATTTAGCGTTTTGAAATACATTTGCTACAGATTAGGCAAAAAAATGTAAATGACGGAGTGCCAAAAAAATGTGCACATCAAATGTAAGAAGAAATTGGGCAAATTGCTTCAAACATAAATGCCAACAAACTAAATATCTGGGCTTCATTTCATAAAAGGAACACCTTCTCGATCCATAATAGAGGTACAAACATCCTTAGAAGAGGAAATTTTAGATCATCATAGTGACCCGTTTTTATGGTGGAAAAATCACCATTCTGTTTCCTAATTTGGCTTCAGTTGCTAAAGATAAATTATGTAAACTGACGGACAAAAAAAACTGCCCGACTCATTTTGACGTTTGATAATATTTTAACATCATATGAATCTATTTAGATATTTTGTTTATAACCTATAACAATTCATATTCTATTTTTTAAAGATCGATAACCCATTTTACAATGCAAAAAAATGAGTCGGACAATTTTTTTGTCCGCCAGTTTGCCCTCGCAACTAGTATTCCATGTGACTATTACGGGTATAATATCATTTAATTTTGTAAAAATATTAAAATTTTGCTTTGCATAAATTAATAGTTTGTAAATGTATATCAATGGCAATATCATGCATACTTTACATTTCTTTAAATGAGCTTTACAACTTACTTTGTTCATAGCCGAAAATAATGTAATCAGAAAATCAATTGATCTATTGCGTAACTTTTACTAAACAATATGATCATTAAATGAACAGTTCTTGTCAATACATATACATATTTCAAAAAAATTGTTGAGCCTACTAAGCTGATAGTACCACAATTTACTGTAATTAAGTGCGAAAAGTTTCTTACGGGTAATAAGATTCCATGCAAAGTGCAGAAATTGCAATTATAAGTATTTCTAACACTTATCTATTAAAAAGTGCTTATTTGCCTTTTATAATCTGAAAATATCACTTTGACGGTTACATTGTATTGGTAATATACGAGAAACTCCTTGCTATAATTTAAATTTAGTAGTTGTATATAACGTGTGTTCATTTGAAAAGTCAATCTAGGTTACTTTGAAATTTTGATAGAATGAGACGCAAATATATTAGTATGTGTTTGTTGTTCCGTAAACGTAAATCCAAATGACATTTGATAATGTCAATCACAAATATCAGTTAGTGCATAAAATAATCGTGCGTCGATTCTGGTTTAAATAAATTGCTTCTCAGTTTTAAAATGGCTTTCACTTTAGAACATAATTTTTTTTTAGTCCAGGCTTATTTTCGAAGTGGTAATAAAATTTATGGTTTATGGGTTTATTTAGTTCAAGATTGCATGGTAGAATTTCAAGTTGAGTTTCCACATTTTGTAGCGGAGCAGTTAAGAAACGTACACCTCAAGTTGTCAATCGTGTTGAAGAAATAATGGAAAATGAACCACAAACATCTGTTCGACATTTGAGTCAACAAATAAACCTTTCTGTTGGAACAACTCACAAGTTATAAAAAAAAGATATGCAACTTTATCCATACAGTGTCACAGCAGTACGAGAATTGTTAGAAATTGATTACCCACGTAGACTACAGTTTTGTAATTGGTTTGTAAATATGAACATTAATGGAGAACTTTCGCAAAGAGTCGTCTTTACTGATGAAGCATGGTTTTATAAAATGGGATACCTAAATTCACAAAATACAAGAATTTGGAGTAGTGAAAATCCACATGTAATTAATGAAGAATAGCTACATCCAGAGAAAATTGTAAGGTATTGGTGTTTGGGCAGCGATAAGCCAAAGGCGAATCATTGGACCAATATTTTTTCAGGGAACATTAACTGCTCAAAGGTATCGTACGGAAATTTTACAACCATTTGTCAATCAGTTGCATGATGATGAACTTCAAAATGCATATTTCCAACAAGACGGAGCACCTTGTCACTGTACTGCAGAATCTTTGGATTATTTAAGAGAATTTTTTATGAACGTATAATTAGTCGAAATACTGAAATTGCCTGGCCTGCACGTTCATGCGATTTAACACCTTGCGACTTCTTTTTGTGACCTCATCTAAAAAATAACATATTTCGAACACCTATATCGAATTTGAATGATATGCTACAGAGAATCGAACAGAAATGCATGGAAATTAATAACAATCCAGTAATGTTGCAGAATATCATCAGAAATTTTGAACGGAGGATTTTAAAGTGCATTAATCTTGAAGGACAACATTTTCAACATTTGTTATAGTTTTCAATAAATACCTATTATTTGTTATTTATTTGTATGTATGAAACTGTCAAAATATACGACTTCGTAGGTTAAGTAGTAAATTTTAATTTACGACATACTTCAAAATATTCTCAGTAAATCACATGCTACTAAATTGACTTTTCAAATGAACACTTGTTACAATAGTTATGTATGTACCAAGGGCAAGGGCATAACGAGGATGTTTATATTCGAGGGCAACAGTTTACAAAACCGGTATTGTAAATTGCTCGAGATTTATAAACATCGAGTTATGCCAAAGGTTCATATAACGTTTTGTTTTTCACTTTAAAATCAATTATTAATTGACAAAAAGCGTATTAATACAAACGAAGTCTACCACAAGCCTACTTTGTATTTGTACGTTG
The DNA here is from genome assembly GCA_935421215.2 of Melolontha melolontha. Taxonomy (NCBI): domain Eukaryota; kingdom Metazoa; phylum Arthropoda; class Insecta; order Coleoptera; family Scarabaeidae; genus Melolontha; species Melolontha melolontha. The sequence goes on from OW285238.1 coordinate 118,431,178, forward strand.
ACGTATGACGTATGACGATTGAGTGATTTGTTTATTTCATGAAAAATAAATTGCGAAGTGTGTTACAACGTATGTTATAGAAGAAGAGATTCCGGAAGTAATACACGAACGAGCATTAAAATCTGATTGGGAGTTACTCCCCAAAAAATCACGACCACTTTATGCGAGAGAACTCTACAAATTTGAGGACTGGAGACGCAAAAATTCTGTCAAAACTGTCATGATAAAACAGCTCTAATGTTCAGATTGTTGTATTTTTTAGTTTTTATTAATAATAGCTGGCGTTATGATAACGCCCGCTTATTATGTCTAGGGCGAAATGAATGAAGTTATATATCGCGTATCACAGATATAAACAACCAATTATAGACAAGTAAAAAATAAATGCAGTTATTTAAATTATTCGAGTTTTTCCAGTTCTAGGTAGTATATCATATGGATTTCGTCCAATTATATATAGCTCTTATATCAAATCATACTGGCAAAAAACTAATTAAGCACAATTTATATTAACTCCTTCATATAATGCATACATTAATTTATACGTAGAGGCAATTTTAGCAGACTTACTAAAATGTATTTCTTGGAAAGTACCTACTAAAAAGTTAGCGTAACGACTGAGGTATTCCAATAATATTTCCTAGAAGTTCGCGGAAGGAATTATTCAAAGTATACATTCCATTTTTTATCTTCGATACACGAGTGTAAATAATTCAAATTCTTAACATAAAATAATTTGTTCTAAGAAGTCAACGTATGCATAAATAGCAAATATTTGATATATGTTAACTTCGAAATTAATTAATAGATTCGGAACTTGATTATATCAAAGCGAGAGAGAATTTAAATATTTAATTTTGGAATTACTGTTACTTAATAATTATCTTTCGATAATTTGAATTTATAAATTTGAATAATTTTAAATGATATAATTGTATAAAGTAACTAAAGTAAAAGATTATAATAATCTTCTACAACAAATTTAATATATATATATATATATATATATATATATATATATATATATATATATATATAACTTATATATATATATATATATATATAGCGTGTCCTTGAAATAAAAGGACAACGTATAAAAAATGGAAAGATATATTTATATAGAATATGAATTTAAAATCCAAATTTCAGTCAATTACGACGCTGACCCCAAAGTTAAAAACTCTGAAATCTAATATGTGCTATCAATGAATAATTCAAGATACTCAGAATGTAATTATGAACCTCTATTGAAGTTACACACACCGTATGTTTACATACTAACAGCCGTTGATGTTATAAAAGGTATAATATCGTGTTTGCTAAAGTCAATACCTCGTACAAAATCAGCTTTTTAATACATTCAAGAAAATATGTAATTATAAATTAAGTCGCGTGCTAGATTTATTTACAAACTCATTTTAAAAATCATACTAAAGTTTCTTGTGTATCACGACAATGTTTTTTTTTTTTGTTAGAGAAATGTCAATACGTATGTCCGAATCAGAATACTCTATTATATTCCAAGGTGGCAATGTTAATAAATTCAAGCAATACGTTTTCTTCTGGCGAGGGTTCAGTATCCTAAGTCAGCTGTTTATTTATATAAATTTATACTTGTAAATTTTTAAAGCTGATATATTGAAAAACCATGCAAGATATATGCTTTACGTGCATTTAAGTTCCAATCTATTACCTTTAATCGAAAAATTGTAACAATCACAACAGAACGAACTTGAAGCGCAACTATTCATTCTTGTTATTGTGTACGATTTTTAAGTTTCGTGTACGATTAGCATTATCATATATTCAGTAGTGTAACATACTTTTTTGAAATATCTTTTACCTCAAAATAAAAGATATCCAATTACTCTAGACGACAATCAGAGTTCTTTTAGAATTTTCTCGCTACGCTCCAGTTGAATCCGCAATTGCGGTAATTTCCAAAACACATAGGACGGGCATGAATTATATTTCGAATATCGAAATACACCAAGATATATCAACCTTACACACTGGGCGTACAAACTCAAGTTCCTCTCTCCTACGTCTAACAACAGACCCTATTGAAGTCGCCCTTTCCGAAGTTGGGGTGAGGATCAAATGCAGCAAAAATAATCTCGTTAGATGGCGGGATCGGGACTACAAAGAAAGTAACGAATATCAAAATAAACTAAATTTGATGTCTACAGGACGGTAAAATTTTATCCACGCTAAATTTTAAAAACAAGGAAAATAAACTGTAATAGGATATAACCTGTTATATTGAGCTGTTTCAAAAGCTTTTGAGGAGTTAGAGAGCAATTCTTTAAATAACATTTGAATAAATCCATCAAAAATGAATAAACTATTAGGTTAAAATCACGTTTAGACATGTTAGATAATCATTTTAAGATACCTTTATCTAGAAATTTTTGAAAACAAACTCGTTAAATAACTGTAAACATACGTGTACATGCTCGTTTCATTGGATAAGTGGAAAACGTAATGTATTGTGAAAGTGTATGAAGATTTATTTGGCCGTTTAAATTTAAACTCATTCAATTGATGTAAATTAATTAAAGCGAACTGTGTGTTAATCGCGTGCGCTTTTCATTGTCCTCTCCTTCTCTTTCCGGCGCATACAATTCCAACTTCTAAGCTCTCCGATGTCGGCTTTCTTTAACAGCGCGCGGCTCTCTTTATCGAAAGCTCGCCCCGGAAACATGCAATGTCTCATAATAAGAGCTTTCGACGACTACGACTCCCACTAGTGCGCGAGCTTGCATTCAAAACTTTGTTGCTCCTAACAGAAATGTTCCCTTTTCATAAACGTCAGTACGAGGAAAATATAAAGAGATGGAATATAAAAAAGCAAGTAAAAAGAAACACGCGGGTACAGAGAAGATGGCAGAGTGGAGAAAATGTTCTAAAGCAGTGCTTTTGATGCGAGAATTTTATGTATAAAACTCGTTACAATTTATGGCACTTTACGTTTCGCAGCTGACTTTTTTCCATTAAAAAGTTTTTAACTTCGCTCGTTTTTCAAAGAAATTTTTTTGGAATGCGACTTTACAAGATAAAGATATCAGAAATATAAGTAAAAGGATTTAATATACTAGAATTGAAAGACAAAAAATGTATACGTGCGTCCTCATTATTAATTAAAGAAATGTATGCCAGTTTACCTAGAAATTTTTCTTATTCTGTGCTAAAGCAATTGGATTATTTTTCGTTCCTTTCTTGAACGGTGCTCTACCATAATGGTTCCTAAAACACAGCAGCCTTAAGTTGGTTTTAAATTCTTCCAATATTACCTATAACACCTAATTCAATACTCTTGTCTGCTGTACTAATCTATCTATATCTAGAACCCGTTAGTTGCTGCATCTTGGAGGATTTATTTTAGATTGTCTATAAATGGTTTATCTTTTATAATCTTATGCTTCAAGTTCTTGTAAGATACTAATTTTTGGTGTCTTATTGCACACCGTCAATTAATGTTTCTATTAAAGGCGGAAGACTAGAATCACGACCCTTATGTTCCTTCACCTTGCACAGGTTGTCAAGCTGTATACACTTTACTTTTTAAATCTTCGGTGACTGTTTGTTAAATGAATAAGTGTTCTTTTATCTAAATATATTTATGTACACTATATACATTTATTTTGAATCTACAACGATTTACAAACATAAACCTGATGTTGAGACTGGTGTCTGTGAGACTGGTGGTGTGTGATTGCTATGTTGATGCTGTTTTTGAGTTCATACTTTGAGTGTCTTGATGCTGGTATGAGACTCTGATTGATACTGTATTTGATTTCATACCATTCAGTCTCTTGTTGCTGTTATGAGACTCTGAATGATACTGTATGTCTTATACTGATGTTGAGTTTGTACTATTAAGTCTCTTGTTGCTGGTATGAGACTCTTGATAATGACTATTGGTACTGTAAGGCTGTATGTCTTATACTGATGTTGAGCTTGTACTAATCTGTTCTGTACTGTTTTACAAGTAGGTAAAAATATACTACTACCCATAACTATTACAAATTAAAATGGTATTGGTTGTATGGTATATTGTTTAGCGTCATAACGGGAAATTTTGTGTTATCTATTTCCTGGAAATTATACCTACGGCAACAATAGCCCAGGGTTTACAATAACGTCTTAAAGGTCTAATCTTAACTAATAAATACATAATAAAATATCATTACTAATTATGTATTAGTAGGTATCATAAACCTAAGTATGTATTTCTGGTTAATTCCTTTTTACAGTAATGGATTTTTATTGTACAAACATATTTAGGAATCGTGAGCCTATTATACAAATTTAGTAAACAATGACAGGTATATTAAAAGTCTTCTTCAAATACGTTCACAGATGACCAGAGAGCGGACTTGAGTGATAATTCATAGCCCATAGGGGTCTGACTTCTATTCGCAGTAGGCTTGTTTCTGTAAGCGATCCGTGAGTTTCGAACAATTTGATACGTGTGACTACTGCATAAGTGGCACATACCTACATATGCAGTTAATATGTATCTGTCAATGCACAACAAAGCGAATGTAATAAACTGTTTGGTAACCGGCAGCAATTACTGCTGAAACAAAAGTAATGCTGGCAAGCGAATTGCGCATCGAATTTTAAATAAAAGTAATTTCCACAGAACAAAACTCAAAGCTATGTATAATAAATACTAAGAACAGAAAGAAATAGACTAAAAAGAAGAAACGAAAATTACTCCAAAAATAAGATAGTAAATTAAATTTAATATCTATAAAAAAATATAGTATAAATATACAATAGATTTTTAAAAAAGATTTTTTAAAATACTAAACTTTGTAACCAAATAACACTGAAAGAAACGAAACCAGAAACAATCGCTTATGGAAGAGAATAGAAAATATACTATCTCAAGAACAATAAATACATATATGTATATGCATGTATAACCGCATATAAACACGAGAATACACTTTGTAAATTAGCGAATATATTTTTTAAGCGATTATTTGAACGAAGTCTAACGAAATAATATATAAATGTATATTTCGTTTACAGGCTACTGTAAATTAGAGTTTATGAATGGATAGACACAATGTACTATTCATAAGATGGAAATAACACCACTTGCTTGAGGAATGTAATCGCGCAAGCAAATAGTGGGGCTGTTATAACTAGCATACTATACGTGAGACCGCCACCACGTTTAATCGGGGCAATTGGTCATTCAATCGCTTCAATCCGTTCTCTGCTGATGACCCTATGCAATAAACAGATTTGCAGATGTAGAGATTTCTTAGAACTTAAAGAAAGTTTTTACAACTTCTATGTGTTAGTACAAATATATTATACAGTGGTCCAAACTCCAGAATGAACGTTAAATATTTATAAAATTGGAAATGTTTATGTTTGAATTCTATATCCTAAGTTTACTTATATTTAACAATAAAAAAAATGTTTGAAATAAAAATATTACAAAAGGATATTAAAGGTATCCTCAACAGCCATGTTCGTGATGGAATTATTCCCATAGTACGTTGTATGTTGTGTTTTGATCCATCAGCTTATTAGTTCTCGAATAGTCCACTTAAACAATCCTAGAGCGGGCTCTGGATTAGTAGATAGTGAGACTGGTTCTTTTCTGATAAGTGAACCTTTTCAATTCCTGTTATTCTCTAATGTTCATACCCATAATATATTTATTACAATCTGGGAAGGAGTCATACTCGGCAACTGCGTAATAGGTTCACCAAGTTTCATTCTGGAAGTACATCGTTGAAAGATGAACTAGAGCGCTTCGGTTTTTATGATGAAGCTTTAAAATTGTTCGTGGAATACAGTTTACTGCAAAATATTCGGGAATTATCAAAGAAGTCAAATTCATCACAATTGGTCATTTAGAAAAGATGATGAAAGGCTGGGTGTTTGAGTTCCACATATTCTAAGTGATAAGAGAAAGGCGGATTGTTTTATATAGTAGCAAGTCTTCATTCGCGACAGATAAATTCTCTGTTTCTTAAACATATTGTGATGATTCATCCGACGATGCGTCAGGCCTGGCATCATCTCGAAAGATGTCGATGCTTCGGGAAAAATCTAGACAGAGGTTCCAGAATATGCGAGAAGTTTACCCGTGAATATAAATAACACGCAAGGCGGATTTATGCCATTCAACGGGTAGTCGCCGCATCGATTTGATATTGTAATAAATAAACATTTACATAAATTCTGTGTAAATAAATATTGTTATAGTTAGTTGTAGTTTTACCGTTTTTATTCTTAATATAGTGTGTGTTTAAATTACCGTTAGTTTTATTTAGAACCCGCAGAAAGACAAAAACATTACAATATTCTAATAAGCGTTGAAAAATAAGTCATATACGTAATGCTCAAGGCAATAGGTAGTGAATTGATGAAGATAAATCTGCACAATAGAAGCCCGAAGCTGAAGTCCACGGGAACAAAACTTTGTTGCGCGTATGCTGGGATCATCGTGGTATTAGCTACTTTGAATTTTTATACTGTAATGAAACACTTAAAACAGGAAAATGTTATTCTCTTCGATGACTACTCAAGGACGCACACAGTAGAACCAACCAAGGTAAAAATTTAGAGCCTTACTTATCTGCACTATCTCACCTCATGTTGCACCATCTCATCTTATTATTACCTTTTCCAATGGCTGCTAAATAGTTTCATGGGAAAATATTTCTTAAATCGCAAGCAAGCTCGAGAGCGCGCAAAAACCTTTCGATATAAAAACTAGCTGAATTCTATTGCAAAGTCATAAACAAGCTGCCCAATAAAAGAAATGAAAGGATTGCTAATATGAGTTAGTAATATATCTGTAGTAATTTCATAGTCAGAATATAATTGTTGTGCGTTTTACTGAGAAATAACGTTATTGAAACATAAACTATTTACTTATTTCAAGAAATATATATGCATAATTTTTGTATTAAAAATTATGTTATATTACAATTAACAAACAGTGTGACTAGGGCATCTAAGAGATCGGATTATTTTGTGACATTTCAAAGGCTTTTATTTGAGTATCTCAGTGTATAATTTTAGAAAAACTGGAATATTGCGGGTGCGGGATAATTCACCATCATTAATTAAGACATTTTTATCAAACCGTCAACACCAAATAAGTAGTGATTTTGTATTAAGTGAGTCCGCAATGGTGAATTTTGGAGTGGCACAAGGCTTCATATTGAGACCTCTTTTGTTTATACTGTACATAAACGATTTTCCCTGTTATATATCTCAGCACAAACAATATTATTTGCTAATGACACAACCTAGCCGATAAATTGGAACAGGAAGGCTTTGAGAGGAACTTCATAGGATCAGAACCTGTCTGTGGAATCGCCAAGGATTCTGCCGGAAGGGAGATCTGGTTATGGCTATAAAGAGAAAATAAAAAGAAATGGAAGCTGACGGAAAGTCAAATCCATACTAAGGTACTACTAGGGGAGCTGGACGCTAGACTTTCAGCCAACCTAATTCATAGTAATAAAAAAGATATTTAAATTATTACTGGCTTAATAACCGGACATTGTCCTTTAAGGAAGCATCTGTACAGCATGTGCTTGGCTTGGCAAGCCCTGGTGTAGGAAATGTGAAAAACAGAAGGATCCTACGAGGATACTCAAATTTCTCCTGAGGAGGATAGTGGCTTTTATCAATGACACAAAACTAACAGAGTAGAACTGAGAGGGGGTGGTAAGAAGAGCACTGTGCTCAAGTGCTAGAACTTACTGGTGTCCAACTCAAAAAAACAGAATCAGAAAGCAAGAAGAAAACACAACCTTCTTAACGGTCTGCAGAAATGACGGTAATTTAAATCAGATAATAACTGAGATAGAACAAGTCAATAAACATTGGTTTGTATCAAACCAATTAACATTAAATGCTGATAAAACAAAAAAAAAACTTATGTTAAAAACAGGCAATCGCATAAACAACGGCAAACAATAAAAATTTTAGGTGTTTGGTTGGACGCGGAATTAAAGATTATGGACATAGCCTATGTCCATAATAATACCTTTCAAAGTGCATTTTTGCGGTTAGCAAAATAAGTTATTATCTATGTCTAGAAGTAGCTAAAATAACACGGATTTCACTTTTTCACTCAGTAATATGCTAGGCGGTGGTTGCATGGACGACTTAAGTAGACCCAAATAAAATATTCGCCTTACAGAAAAGAGCAGCAAGAATAATAAATAAACCATTGTATAATGAGAATTTTAAGCCTTACTTCATCAAGGATAATATGTCGTTTCCATATGTTTTTATCTACTTACATTCACACACATTTAGATAAGTACAAAAAACATGAAAATATACACAAGTACAACACATGATTTACCGGTTATTTCGTTCAACCGTTTCGTATGTTAAATACGGATTACAGCTCAACATATATAACAAATCTTTTGTAAAAATTAAAAGACATGTCCAACATGTTCAAACGAACGATTAAGGAGGACATTATTTGAAATAAAGATGTGCTGTCTCTTCTTGAGTATTGTATCTGGACTTGCTCGTAATTATGATTGTAATATCTTTACATATATTTTATTTTATTTTTTGTATTAATTCGTATAACTTCTCCATATATTTGACTAATAAAATATCAAATCAAATCATAAAACACAAAAAGAAAACACAAAACAAAATGACATTTCTTATATATTGTACATAGTTAAAGTGGATTACGAAATCTAGTTCTTACATAACCTTATACAAGTTACATGTATAGGTGCTCTCGGGACATTGGGTTGTATAAACTGAGAGGAATTGAGTACCCGAAGAGACCCTTTCGATACGTAAATCGGTAAACATCAGAGAGGTTTCCGCTCACTCGACATCTGTCGTAATTAGAAACGGCGATTTGAAAAACACATTTTCAAATTTAATGACGTACGTCGGTCGCATAAAAGATGAGATCAAACAGCTAAGGAATAAACATTTTTTTCGCGAATAAAGAGGACTCTTTTCTTTTCTACCGTTGACTGCGGTCTGCGGCCACTTGACGAAATACTTAACGTAACGATTGCAAGGGCACGAAACGGCGCGTGTATTTTTTAAAAGAAAATGCAGCGACAAAGTTCTCATCTATCAGAAACTCCGATGCATGCGGCGCAAATTAATTTTATGAGAATTTATATCTGCGATTTTTCGATAAAATACGAGGACAGGATTTTAAATAAGGTGCAGTAATTAATTATTCGATCGAATCGCGAAGTTGTAGTTGGGGTATGTCATATATAAGATGCTGATAAAAATATGAAAGAGTATTTGGTTTTATATACATTACAATAATTGCAGATACGAGGGTAGTTTTTTATATTTTGCATATACCGATAGGTCCAACCCGCTACGGGACATACGCAACAATATACGTATGGAACGTAATGCGATGTGGCAACGTATGTACGATGCCACTCCGCATGCGCATACATAAGTCCGATGATCGAGAGCAATAGATTGCCCGTCATTCGTATCTATCTATTCGTATCTATCTATCTATCTAGCTGTGCAAACGTTAAGGTAGTTACTAGTTATCATGTCAGTGTATACAACCGCAGAGAAGGTACAAATAGTTTCGTGGTATCTTGCCGGTAATTCCTTTCGAACAGCCGCTGATTTATTTGCTGTAGAGTACTTAAATCGGCCTATTCCTTCGCATTTGACGATTGAAAGGATCGTAAATGCGTTTAGGAAATATGGCTGTGTCGTCGGAAATTGCCGCAAATGCCAACAAATTGACGAACAGCCTCATATCCCTCTAATACCTGCCGATCGGGAGGAGAGAGACGTGAGGGTTTGTTCGTTAGTTGAAATGGGCGACCTTAAGTGTACACGGCAAATTGCAGACGAAATCGGTGTTAGTAGAACTACAGTAAAGCGGATTCTAAAACGCAACAAATATAAAAGTTACAAAGTTCGAAAGTGCTAGGAGATTTTTCCCGAGGACAATTTTGCAAGAATGGAGTTTTGTGAGTCCGTGATGGAAAAGGCTAACGGGGACGAATATTTTATAAAAAATATTCTGTTTACCGACGAGTCTTCTTTTCCACGTCATGGCAAGCATAATCCCTCAGTCGTGCGATATTGGTCTCGAGAAAATAAACATCTAGCTCGTAATGTTAAAACTCAATACCCCGAAAAACTTAACGTTTGGGCGGGTATCTTGGGTGATAACATTATAGGGCCATTTGTTATCGACGGCAATTTGAATGCAGTAAAATATTTAGATTTGCTGCGAACACGAATTATTCCTGCTGTTCGTCAACTAAACGTCGATTTTGATGCAATTTGGTTTATGCAAGACGGTTGTCCCGCGCATAACAGCAGATTAGCAAGAGAGTTTTTACAAAACACTTTTCCTAATCGTGTTATTTCCGGGAGGGGTACGATAATATGGCCACCTCGATCCCCCGACCTCAATCCCTGCGATTTTTTTCTGTGGGGTCATGTCAAAGAAAATCTTTACGGTCTTCTAACAATACCGAACTTGCAACAGTTGCAAGTTCAACTGTTTAGAATTTTCGAGACAATAACCCCTAGAAATCTCGAGGGAGTGAGGTGGGAGTTTTACAATAGGCTCGGCTATTGTTTGGGGAGAGAGGGCGGTATTTTCGAATCCTATATTTAGTGACTTTCTTAGAATTAAAATTTATTTTGCAGAATTATTGATTTTTTTACTTTTATCTTTTAGAAAACGTTTTTTATTACTTAAAATTACTTTTCCGTAGCAGCTAAGAATACAATAATAATAACTTGGAGATATAACGACCTTATTATATCTGAAACAAATGGGCAAATTACGTATACAGAACGAATATGCAAACGACTATATCCTTGCGCGGTTTAAGTCTTACTAAATTCATAACTCTGCAATGTATGGTAATGTAAGCTACCGCGCGTAGAGGGGATACGCTGTTGCCACTTATTGCCGGGTATGGCCTGTTGAGAGCTGGTCTTATGTGTAGAGCTGGAATAAAAGAGTAGATAGCTTTTAAAGACTTTATTGTTTTCTCCACGAAGATTACTGCACTTTTGCATGAGCCCGAATCAACTTTGGAAGAAGTAATTCTACAAGTTTCTTGGTACAGTCAAACTTGCGTTTTTGAATGCATCGACTGCTCCTTCTGACGACTGGAACCTTTGACCACGCAGTCCGTCCTTGATTTTCGAAAAGGTAAAGAAATTGTTTGGACTTAGGTCGGAAATGTACGAAGGGTGGCCTAACAATTTTGTTGCGTTAAAAATTCAATTATCTTGCGAAGTGTGCGCGAACTTGCATTGTCTTGGTGGAGGATGATTCGTCCTTGTGGGTTGGTTTCTCGGAGCTCAGCGATGACTTGCGGCGAACAAATGGTTATATACCAATCGGCAGTAACAGTTCTTTGATCTGGTAGAGAAATTGTTGTGTACACGACCTGCTTTTGAGACAAATGTGGCCATCTTTTTGGAGACACTTCGAGAACGGATGATTTTTCTTCACCTTGGAACATCCGAACAGACAACCGGTGTTTATTTCCTCACTTATACGAGTAAATCCAAGATTCATCACCACTCATGATGTATGCGTTTTTAGTTTTCTGCGTTGAAGCGGTATAGAGTTTTTTGATACCAATTCACCCTAGCTGTTTTCTGTTCGATCAACAGATGCGGTATCCAATGGGAAACTAATTTCTTTACATACAATTCTTCCCGCAATTTTTTTTTAAATTGATGTCTTTGAAATCCCTAATGTTTCCTCAATTTCGTGATATGTCACATGTTGATATTTGATAATGAGCATGCGCACAGCATCGACGTTTTCCTGAGTGACTGCCGTCTTTGGTGCACCTGTTTTTGGATCGTCGCTAAGACTAATCCGTTCACGTTTGAATCCTCCATACCAACGAGAAATTGTTGACTGATGTGGTGCTTCATTACCGAAAACAAAAACCAACTCGGCGAGGCATTCCTGTTGAGATAATTGTCTTCTAAAATTATAAAAAAATTATTGCGCGAAAATTTTCACGGTTTTTCGATTAATTTGTCAACTTTGACAGTTCGTTGTAACTACAAGATTTCACGCACAAATCAGTTATGCAACTTAAACATCTTATGGGTGTTGCATTTAGAAGTTGTTTTGAGTTAGAAATTTCATATGTTAACGAAAAATTTAATGTTGGCTAACTTGGTCGATTAGTATTCGCCGTATTTAAATTTTGTGAACCCGTGCCCGTGTTATATGTTATAATATTTCGTTGGATTTATTGTTCGTTTGTGTAAGTAGCATTTAGGACTATGGATAATAATAGTGTATAGTTTTACAATTGTTTTGATATTATTAGTCGTAGATTTTTTAGATTAATATTAACTGGATAGTGTCATATTCTGAAACGTAAAACTATACAATTTTTGAAAATACAATTGTATTTCTTTAAATTCATCTGGCATAAGAGTTGGTATAGATCTTAAATATATTTTTATATGAAATACGTTTGCAATTTTAATTTGAATTTACATTTTATGATATATTTTGAAGATATTCAATAAGGTGGAGAAGAATTAAATAGCGTATGGAGAAAAATAATTCTTCGTTCGATTAAATTCTGCATTGAATATGTCTCAGAAGTTTATGTAATAGGTTCTAAATTACATATATTTATTTCAATACAGAAGTTAATCGAATGAAATATTATTTTCTCTTCATACATAAAATTCGAATAACCCCAATAGTAATTTAACTACAGCTATGTTGGTTGCATACACAATTATCATCTTTCCCCGCACAGTGACCAGTCCACAAACTATACATAGGGATCTATTTTACTATTAATTACACATCTATATTATTACTGATTTTCGACTTCACGTATCGCACTGAAACTTTGGATTTAGGCTAACTAAAGATGAAAGTTAATTTTTAGTAACGTCATTTGATTAGTGACGCCCTCTATGTTCCAATATTCAAAAGATAAAAGACATCCCTCTTATTACGGAAATTTAAGAACGTAAAAACATAATTCCTGATATTTTTCTCAAAATTCCTCTAAACAAATACAATTAATCATGAAACTATATTAGTCAATCATTACTTCTATAAATAGGGATATAAATAATAAGACAATAAACTAAAAAAATACAAAATGAAGTAATTATTGGGTTTATGCTTAAGGTTGTTGGTTTCTAGAATGAGAGTGCATTGAAGAAAATGCTGTGTATATGTCAAAGTTATTTTAATGTCGTATTATTGTTTAACAGAATAGTTTTTGAAATTGTGCAAAAATTGTAATTATTGACAAAAAAGAAAATGGAGCATCAAGTAGAAAAACTCTAGCATTTCCGATTCGACTTCAACAGAGGTGTTAATGCATTGGAAGCTACTACAACCATTAGTAGCGTTTACTGAGATAACGTACGTGGGCACAATATTGTCCGGAACCGGCTTCTACGATTTGAAGAGGGTCATTTTGACGTCAATTTTACAATTCTCAACGTTGACCATCGGAGTTTAACGAAGTTCATCTGAAGACTTTAATGATGACCCATGTCAATCAATTCTGGAATTGGCCATTACCCTGGACGGTAAACAATTGACTATAATACGATATTTCCATGGGCCAAGTTAAGAAACGAGGTTTGTGGTTCACATTTTTTGAGGTTTTACTGTGAGGTTGTTACAAGAATCTCCAGCGACTCGTCTTAGTGGATAGGCGGTTTCGTCTCTAAAAACATCAATACATCAACAATAACATAATATACAGATATACCAACGAATTTTGTGTTTTTTAAGGTTAATTACAAGAAAATCACATTAATTGAAATTCACTATATTTTAATTTTCTGTACCTTTCGAGATTACTAGAAAGATACAAAATAAATTGATTATAAGGGTTGCCTTTCAAAAATACTAACGTTAAGGTAGTTTACCAAATGGGAACTGTCTAAGTCATTCGGGAATGATAACGCAATCAGACGATGAAAGTGACAACATTCAAAGCTAATGTAGAAATGAATTGCGGTCGGCAATTAACATTTGTAAAATATGCATGTTCGCATAGCTGTATGAAAACCATTAATGCATTGAGAAAATATTAAAAATATGTAACAATTATTTAAATGACTAGTAGAAAAACAATACCCTTCAAGTGATGGTGTAATGTGTCCTACTTCCACAATACATTTCTGAAATGTTTTTGCAAGCCATTAGATTTAATATAGCAAACACAATGTTGTAATACACTATGATAACCTGATAGAAAGGATGTTTTAAATTATGTAAGTTTTCCTTCATGCGAAAGGGAGCTTCTGCTCTTTATTAGATTGCTTTTAGTTTTGTTGTTATGTGATATAAATATGTCTTATAAGAATACGAGGGTAAGGTGAAAAATTCTCGCCCTGACACAGAGATGGCGTTTCAATCAGCGAAAATTAATGATTGCTGCCTTAGTGCATCTGTCATTAGTTCGTATGACGAGTTTCAACTTGTTCTGTCAAGTAATTTGTTTACACGAATTTTCGCAGTAGACGTCTTGCGTGTTTTTCGTTAAAATGGATGAACTTGAATATCGTGCGGCATAAAATTATTTGTTTTGGATGGATTAACACCTAAGTAAATTCATCCGAAGTTGAGACAAGTTTACGGGGACTCTGCTCCTTCAATGTCAACCGTGAAAAAGTGGGCAGCTGATTTTAAATGTGGTCACACGTCCCTAGAATATGACCCAAATGAAGGATGGCCAAAAACCGCAATCACACCGGAAAACATCGAAAAGGTACACGATATCGTGTTGGACGATAGGCGTGCGAAGGTGAGTGAGATAGCTGAAGCGGTGGGGATATCGGAAGAAAGGGTGCGAAACATCTTTCACGAAGAATTAGGGATGCGAAAGCTCTGCGTAAGGTGGGTACTGCATTTGCTGAATGCCGATCAAAAGCAATTGCGCAAACGACTTTCGCAGCAATGTTTGGACCGATTCAATAGAGATCCGACCGATTACGGGCGGTGATTTATTACCATGAATGAGACATGGGTCCACCACTATACACCAAAGCAGCAGTCGAAGCGGTGGGTGGAAGCCGGTAGTTCAGCGCCAAAGAAAGCGATGTCGATGGCATCTGCCGGAAAGGTCATGGCCAGTGTGTTTTGGGATGCGTAAGGGATCCTGTTAATTGATTAACTTGAAAAAGGCAGAACAATTATAGGCGAATATTACTCCAACCTTCTTGACCAGCTGGATGCCAAAGTTCACGAGAGTAGGCCTGGCTTGAAGAAGCAAAAATCATGTTTCACCAGGACAACGCACTTGCTTACAAATGTGCGTTGGCAATGGGAAAACTGCGGGATTTGGGGTATCATTAGCTCGGCTATTCCCCCTATTCTTCTGATTTGGCACTCTCACACTTCCATCTTTACCCAAACTTGAAGAAATTTGTTTCTGGGAAGCGCTTCGCGTCCAATGAAGAAGTAGAGAGGGCCGTAGATGGATATTTTCACAGCCTTCCAGACTCTCACTTCCTGGAAGGAATACTCATGTTTGAGAAACGCTGGACCAAGTGTGCTGAAGTCAAGGGAGATTATGTAGGAAAGTAAAATAATTTTTTAACTGAAAATCGCAGTCCTCCATTGTCAGGCCGAGAATTTTTCACTTTACCCTCGTACAATATAGATTGTACTTTTCAGTATTTCATTAAAATTTATTCTTGTTCGCACTTTAAGTTGCTGTAATCTACTGTTACCTGGACTCTAGTTTGGTTATGTATGTTACAAGGTGGAAACGACAAATTGGTAAACGATGGACACTTGTAGTTCTTGTGTTCTAACAATAATGTAGTGATTTAAAATAATAATGTAATGCAAGGATGCACCAAAGGTCCAGGACGTGTGTGGTATGTGAAGATTTTTCTTGTTTCAATAAGAGTGTGCTGCGGTACTGCCAATAAATGCGCGGTATATTGAAAATAATAGATTAAACTTTCCTAAATAGACAGGAATCTATTCTATCACAGAATAGTGCAATATTTTATAGCATTCATCATATTCATGGGTTATCTTTAAGAGATTTAAAAATCTAGACTTTTTAAAGGCAAAGGAAAGATTTCAATTTTTCTAAAATGGCATTTATGCTCTTGGTGCTTTCGACAACTGTGTATCGTCCAACCCACCTCGACTTTTGGTGATGAAAAACCATCAAAAACCACTGTACCGGTTTAGTCAATTTAATTGTGACCCTCGTTCGCTTAAAAACAAATCTAAAGAAGGCCGTCCAAAATTGGTTGTTGTTTTAGAAAGCATTGATGCTGTGCGCAAACAGATAATGCAACATTGTAATGTGACATACCGTCAGATTGAGGTATCCTTGGTATGACGACAAGCAAACATAAGATATTGTACGAACATTTAGCTGTGAAAGAGACGTGGAAAGAAATGCTAAAATAATACAATCGCAGTTCGTCAAAAATCGGTGACGAATCTTAGATATATGCGTATGAGCATAGATCTCTATGAGAAGGCAAACAGTAGTCGATGGCATGGGTGCTCCAAGATAAGCCACGTCTAACAAAAGTTGTTTGTGCAAGAAGCACTTCGAAGCAAATGGTCGTTTTTCGAGGGAAACTGAATATGTCGCTACAGTACCACTAGAGCATCTCAGAATTGTAAATTCTTAATGGTACACAATCATTTGTTTGCCAGAAGTCTTTGAAGAAGTAAGAAAGAACAATCAGAGACGCAGGATCTATTCTTTATCATGATAATGCGAGCTCTCACACATTGGCACAAACAACTCAATAATTGAGCGGGGAAAACATCGAATTTTGGGTCATCTGTCGTACAGCCCTAATATGGAAATCAATGATTTCTTTTTGCTACCGCGCGTGAAGGATAAACTACGTGGTCAATGATTTTCTCCGCCAGAAGAAGCAGTTGATTAGTCCACCACGTTTTGGAGATACTTTATTCGGAATGGAAAACGTGATGTGAAAAAGTGCACGCAAAATAATGACAAATGAAAAAAAATATGATAAAAGAGATTATGTAACAGAGATATTCACTTATGCGAGCAACACAGGAACATCTCCTAGAGCAAATCTTCGAAGTTACCGCCTCTTGTTTGAATACAAGCTTGTGCTCGCCGTATCCACGAGTTATAACACGCTCGGATATCATTCTTGCTTATTGTGTCTGTAGCATCTTGAAAACGTATGGTCAGTAATTGGATGTTTTCAATTTCATTATCGTTATTGTACACCAAATTTTTCATACATAAAAGTCCATCGGGTTCAAGTAGGGTGATCTAGGTGGCCATGCAATAGGCCCACCTCTACCTATCCATCGGTCACCAAACGTATTATTTAAATGCTCACGCACTTCGTAATTGTTATGAGGTGTAGCACCATCATGGCAAAAATCACATGTGTTGACGCATGTGAACATTACATGTTGTTCCTGTATTGCTCGCATAAGAGTGAATATCTCTGTTACTTTATAACTTTTATCAGAATTTTTTTTCATTTATCATTATTCTATGTGTATTATTTTCCATTAAAAATAAAGCTCCAATTTCTTTATCACCCTGTATTTGTTTTTGTTTGTTATTCTGAATATATAAAAAGGAAGCATTGTAAGTACTTTGTTTTTCTGGAAACAAAAATATAGCTTCAAGTTACCAGTTTTTTTTCTATAATTCGAATTTTTCGCTAATAAGTGTTGACGATATTATTGTAGAAAAAAATTGAATTAAAATCAATTTCTTATTAAATACATATTGGTCATAGAATTAATTCGTATACATACACGTTATCTATAATCTTGTACTACAAAGTGTGGAGGAATCGGAAACTAACCGTTGCAAATATTTAACTCATAAATACCAAAATAGATGTAGATATTCAAATACCGCCAGATAATGAAGGAATTCCGAATCTAATTACGTTCACTAGGCAAATTAAAACAATTAAGAAAAAAAAAGAAACAAAGTGGACCCACCAAAAATAAAGGAGTTCACTTTGAAATGCATAAATGACTGCATAGTCATCATATCGATGGCAAATGTTTAGACAGTCAGATTGTTCGGCGTTGATTCAGTTGTTTCGGCTTGTTCAATCGCAATCAACTGCTTGCGCTGGAAACAATGGGGAAGCCGGTGGACGTTTAAATTTGTCTTCATTTATGTGTGTCGGTTGCCGACCTCCTATCGTGAACAATGGACAAGAAAGTTGTCACAGATTTTGTGCTATTCATGATCATGAGTTATATCGTTATACGTATAGGGACTTCTCGATAAATAATGCTTACGCTTACACATGTATCTGCTCATTGTGAATTTGAGTGATATATAAACTACCTGTGTGTTATATCGACTCAGGCAAAATGACATGAAATAAGATGTTCATCTATTCAATAGGTGACAAATGAATAATTCTATTTCAGTATTGGTGTCAACATAATATATGTGTACGTTTGCACTTGAATAAAGTGAGATGGGTGACATTGACAGTGAAACTACTGAAATGTCCTTGAATATTAACTATAATAATTGAAAACGAATGTATTTGCAAAAATTATATCACGTTATTCATTGCATATTTACTTATTTACTTCCGTACACAATTTGTTTTAAGATGACTATAGGAATTTCAACTTAAAAAAAGTTCTAGTAAAACCGTTCCTTCATTTTACACTCCGTGCAAACAAAACGGGCTACCTATAATTTTTTTGAAAATCGGCTGTTTGTTTGTCATTTTGACTTTTAGTTTACACTTTTGATTTTCTATCGACAACGAACTTCCTCCTGGATTATTTAAAAACAATATGATATTTATTCTAGTCTTAACAAACAATAACAAGGACAAAGACAAAGTATATGTATACTTAGCAAAAGTTATATTAACAATACATTTTAGAGGGACAGAAAACGAAAATTACAACTTAGAAAAGACTTCAATATTTCGTGTTGCCTCCTCGGCGTGGCAT
Source organism: Melolontha melolontha (assembly GCA_935421215.2). Classification (NCBI taxonomy): domain Eukaryota; kingdom Metazoa; phylum Arthropoda; class Insecta; order Coleoptera; family Scarabaeidae; genus Melolontha; species Melolontha melolontha. The sequence goes on from OW285238.1 coordinate 118,450,148, forward strand.
ACCACTAATGAGCTCACGAATTCCATTCTGCGGAATATTCTCCCATTCTTCTTGAAGAGCTACATGAAGCTCATTTATTGTGGTTGGTGCTATTGCACGAGATCTAACATGCCGATGTTCTATAGGATTTGCATCCGGAGAATATGCTGGCCCGTTGAGTTTTCGAATGTCAACTTCTGCCAAGTATTCACTGACGCATCTCGCTGAATGTGGTTTCGTGTAATATTGCATAAGGACACAGTCATCACTAATAAATGCAGCGAATGGAACCACGTGATATGCCAAAACTTTCTCAATATACCGCTGTGCCATCAGTGAGCCTCTATCGATGAACACTAATTATGTACTGGCCTCCATTGATATGCCTGCCCGAACCATTACAGAACCTTCGTTATGACTAAGCCTGGAGTTGAAAATACACTCTGCGAACCGTTCCCCCGTGTGTCTCCATACTGGTTTCCGCCCGTCTGGTGAATGGAGAGAGAACCCAGACTCATCGGTAAACAGTAAATTACTCCTTTGCTCAAGATTCCAGTTGATATGTTCAGGAGCAAATTCTAATCTCGTTACCCGATGACGTGCAAGTAACTTAGGCCCAGCTGCTGGCCTGAAAGCTTTGAATCCAACATCATGTAATCTTCGGCGAACTATTCACTTACTTACATTTGTACCACGAACCTTCAGAAGTCCTTTTTTATCTGTACTGAGGTCAAATGACGATCGCGTTGAGAATTAAAAAAAGGAATCCGTCGTTTTGAGCGGTAGATTCCCGTTTACTACCACTACCTCGCCTTCGTGTGTTTGCATCCGTCTCTCCAAAACGTTGTAGCACTCTTTGTATAGTAGAACGACTAACTTTGAATAAATGAGCCATTTACCATTGGCTTCGACGATCTTCCACGAGAGTTACTCTTTTAGTGCAATCTTCGAACCATAATTAACAACAATTTTTAGCACTTGGAACCAGAGTTAACAATTACCTAGTCCCCGTTATTTTTTGCACCTGAGTGTATAATAATTTAAACTTGTCTTTAGTAATAACTAACTTACTTTTTTTTATAAAATTATTGCATGATTTTACAACGTTTTCGTAAAGATCTTTTGTATGAAAATATACGAAGACGGAGCAGTAAGTAGAGAACCTGATAGACGAAGGCAGCACTAAAACTATCTGACATTGTCTGAACGACTTGTAGCGACAAATAATAATGGTTTATGAAATCTAGATTCTCTATTGTATACTAGAAATGAAGTTGCTATCGAAACCATGATGTTGAGGTTGGTACAAATACTCGGAAGAAGGACGAACGTTGTACACTCATTCGGAAAGGTTTTGGTTATTCTCTTTTGGGACTGCAGTCGGAATCTTCTTATAAATTATCTTCAAACAGTTAAAACTATAACAGGCGAATGCAGTAAATATCTTTTATCTCAAGTACATGGCACTATACAACGAAAAGACTCTATGCAAAGAAGAAATGTTTTTCTTCAGAATAGTGCAGTTAAAACTATAATAGGCGAATGCAGTAAATATCTTTTAGATCAACTACATGACACTATACAACGAAAAAGGCTCTATGCAAAGAAGAAATGTTTTTCTTCAGAATAGGGCCCATTTACAATTCGATTCTTTCCAATACAAAAATTGTTGAACTATATTTTGAATTGCTTCTTCACCCAGCTTATTCATCAGATTTAGCTCCCTGCAATATTTTCCTTTCTCTCAATCGCAAAACTTGTGGCACGAGATTTGTGTCGAATGAGGAGGTAATTATTGAAACCGACACATATTTCGAACAACTAAATAAAGCTTACTTTTCTGAAGAAATAACGAGACTTGAATATCGGTTCATTAACTGAACTGAGTCACAAGGAGATTATGCTGAAAAATAAAATAATTTTTAGAGAAAATGTTGGTTTTTCTTGTCTATATCCATAAGTTATTGAAGTTTCCTATAAATAGCAGATTTGATTGTAACTGTCTGAAGTCCCAGTCCCGCATTGTTTACTTAAGGTACTTCGATCAAGAGGCGTTGATATAGAACGTTGTACACTGACAAAATACCTAGACGCAATCTTGGCTTGCAGACTTCTTTAAAGAACTATTATTCAAATACCAAGGACGAGGGAGGATTGATATATAAGTAGAGACAGGCACTTATGTCGGCCAGCACTCGAGTCACTGCGTGGGATTCACCGAAATAAAACGGAGCGTTATATAGAAAAAAAAAAAGCGTGCGTTTCTACAGTAGTTCTGTTGAGATTTGTCTTTGTTGTGTATATATCTGTTTATACGCAGAAAAAGATCGTTCCGCAGCTAGCGACGTAATATTCACGTAGTTGAAGTGGTCTTTAAATTTGAACAACGGATCATTCGAAACACTTTTGTTAAAAAGTTGTCTTAATCTAGTAAATTCAACGTTTTTACGTAATACAATTTTAAATTTATCTCTGATACGAACACTTTTTTCATCATTTAAAGTATGTAGCACTGTTTCTACGTGGGCATCAATTTCAACCGAATTCGCTAAGGACAACGATGTGCTCTGTAATTTTTTTATTGCGTCCATTACTGGAACATAATTCTCGTAAACAATTTTTAAATCTGCTGCAAGTTGAAGATTTTGAAATTGCATTTGACTAAATCTTGTTACAGCTGCATCTTTAGGGTTTAGTTGTAGAATCACCAACTTTATCTTATCAAAATGTTTATAGTAATAAAATTCTGTCTCTAACCATGTATCTCATCGTGTAAGAATTGGTTACAGCGGTTCCGGGATATTAGGACATTTTGAATGAAAAAGCCGAATACGTTTCGGTGATTTAAGAAAAACCGCTTTCGTCTCTCCTATTAGTTGATCCACATCGGGATAACATTTTCGTATACTGTCTGCTACACGATGTAAAGCATGAAACAGATATGTAACGTGTAGTAAGTTTGGCTGAACTTCTTTGAATAATTGTCCCATGCGATGCATAACTGCGACAGCATCGGTAATCATCATTAAAACTTGCTTTGGTAAAATTTCAAGGTTGTGTAGTGTTCTAACTAATACATTATGAAGTGCTTCCGCAGTACATTCTTGTAGTCTTTTACAGACTAACAAATAGGGGTGTGACGGTCCTTTGGAGGTTATTGTCCGTACAAGGCTCGATACAATAGAATTTTTGTATATATGTAGTTTCATTTATAGTGGGCCACAGTCTTTTATTTTTTACTACGGACTTGGTAGTTTCCACGTAGGATTTGTATTTGTTCCAAAACTGACAAAATATTCTTGATCCAATTTTTTTCAACCGGTAATTACATGCACTTAATATCATACTTAAATCACAAATAAATTCATTATAATGTCTCTCTTTGTTTTTTTCTTTAAATTTGGGTAGCACTATCCACATGTTGCCTACACAAACGTGGGTTTCAACATAATAAACTTTTCTCACAAACCAAGCACCTCCCTACTTTACCATTATATTGTAAGCCTGGGAATGGTCATAAAAATCTGCTTACCCTGTTAGCAAACAGGCGAGTTGATGCATTTCTATGAACTTCCGACATTTTCAGTGCTTTGCGTTCGAACTACAGATACGCATATTCGTAAATACATCAACGCATTATGATAGCTGTTCAAGTACTAAAGTGGAAAACGCGAGACGCACAACTTAAGCCGACAACAGCTCTGAATCACTCAAACCCTTCGCTCTCCTACGCCAATGTAAGCCGCCCGAGAATTTTGAGTTTCACATCTTAGTATGCAAGGTTTCATTTTTCTGTGTATCGTCGTTGAGTTACAGTGTCATATATAATTAGTTCGATTTCTGAGATGTGTACCAAGCAACGGTCCGTGTTTTTTTAATACTGAAAGGTTGCGTGTCCACCGAAATTTAAACGCGTAGGTTCGACGTGTAAAACTTTGTCATAGAGGCGAAATGAAGGCGTTTGACGAAAAGGGATCAGGTCGACCAGTATCAGTGACGAATGAGAAGAACCAAAGACAAGCACTGATTCAAGGAAATCGCCGAAGACAAATTGCTCTATAATTATGTATTAGCCAAGAAGGAGTCCCTTACATTGTTCTGACGTTCAATTCCAAAAAAAATTGCGCCAGATGGGTCCCGCGACAATTAACGGATGTTATAAAAGAACAAAGCAAAACCATTAGTCAAGAACTTCTTAACCAATACCGACGTGAAGGAGATGACTTTCTCATAAACATCACCGCCGGAGATGAATCTTGTGTTCATCGCTATGACCACGAAAACGAACGGCAGTCAATGGAACATTGTCGTCCTGATTGTCCACGTGTACGAAAATTCAAAAGAGTTCCACCATTCCCTGGGATGCAAAGGGAGTTATTCATAGAGAATATCTGCCGAAGGGATCAACGATTAATTCAAGAACATATTGCAAACCTTTACGACCACTAATGAATCGTATCCGTAGAGTGAGGCCGAAAAGAACGAATTTTTCTTGCACCACGACAACGTCAGACCGCATTGCACCGACGAAATGATGAAGACAGTGACGAGTCTGAAATTCACGGTTGTTTCGCACAATGCTGATTTAGCACCTTCAGACATCTGGTTGTTCCTAAAGTTAGTAAAAACAAAGTAAAGATTACCGTGAACTGATGCTCTGTCATATCTTATACTCGTAAAGTTAATAAAGTGGTGTCATCATATAGTATTAATGGCCAACGGTTAGTGGAAAGAGACTCTATCAGAGATTTTGACGTCAAATTCGAATTCGAACTGTCCTTTAACTTACACCTTCCGGACATCATATTATCTGTTTCTAGTATGTCGGGCTTTATTATGAGGTCAACCAGTCAGTTTCAGGATCTAACTGTTATGAAGGCTTTTGTTTTGAGTAGATTGGAGTATTATGCTTGAGTAATATGGTCTCTTTACTACTCGACGTATGACCCCTCACTTGAACGGATTCAGAAAAAATTTCTGAAATATCTTTCCTTCAGGTACGATGGTAGATATCCAGACAGAAATATTGATTACAACCACCTTATAGACAGACGTAACTTCAAGTCCTTAAAACGTCGAGAGGTTAACGCTGCATGGTTTATGTGCAAGTTGAATAACGGTCGAATTGATTCGACTGATATATTAAACTGTTTAATTTCACGACGTCATGATCTAATCCCACTTTTTACCTACAAAGAGCTAGAACTAACGCACTACCAAGAGTTCCAATTAATTTTGTGTATCGTTGTGTGTTAGATCAAGTTTTCGTTTTAGTTTATTAGTGTACTCATGAATTGTCCCTCAACGTGGTACAATGCTCGGAAGATCATACACACATCTTATGACCGCGAAAGTGTCAGAACCAATATATATATATATATATATATATATATATATATATATATATATATATATATAGTGGTAGGTCAAGCCTACACATAAGAATGCCTTAGTTTGTAAGATACAGATCGTTATCGTTGGTATGTAAATATTAGAAAATAAGAAATTATTGGAACTGAATTCTTCTTCTGTCATATCAATAAAGTTGATTTCGCGTTTTTAATTGTTCAAAATTAATTCTCATATTTATTTATTTTTATCTTTTCATTTGCCTTAGTCATTTTATTTCAATATCTAGTATTTCCGAAGACATTTCAACTTAATTGATCAATAATAAATGACACGAATTATTTTAGGGAAAACTGTACTTATTTGAAATAAATACAGCGGGAAATATCCCAATCAAAAATTAGCATAATATAAAATTATTGACATTCACATGACAATTATTTATTTACTAAAATAAAATATGTAATTTTTGTTAAGTATCTATATAATTTGAGTAATTAAATTATCATTTTCATTAAAATTAATTAGCGAGATTATATTAATACATACAAATTAGGCAAATAAGAAGCTAGCATTCGGAACAAACGAGAGTTAGCGTCACTAGGTAGGAAAACTCCAAAAAACACATCGACGTATTTAAGTGCCTCTCTGGAAATAAGAAGAAAAATCATTAAATAAATTAGAAAAACTATACTACGAACCTATAAAAATATCACCTGTTTATCCAGCTCCTTTTTGACGCATTTTGCGTATCCAGACATCAAGTTTCTTCATGGATGCATAGTTTATTAAGCGCTTCTTACTAGTTTTGAAGAGTAGAACCAGATTCCAGATTTTGAGTTTATAAATTTGAATCAATTTTTGAGTAGTGTTTATCTCTTCTTAGATGAATATTAAAGGGATCCTTGTGTTACAGATAATAGAACTTGGAATCATTATAATAATGAAGATCACATCTTTTTCTACGCTAAGTTTTAAATTTAATGGATGCAACGGGTATATTCAAACAAAATCGTGGTTTATTATTAGAAATACTGCTGTTTGTTCGTCCACGAGATATATTCCTTATAAAGCGCAACAGCTTCCTTTGGACAGTAAATTCTTAAGAGGGATATAAGACATCCTACTTCAACAAAAAATATATCAGCAATTGATGTATTTCGCAAGGTTATCAGGCGTAATTGATGATCTTGGTACTTATTCGTTTATTTTTGCATACAAGTGACTCTTGTTCTGCATTTCAATTCCAATCAATTAAGTTTGGTTTACACACTTTACACGATTAACGATATCTTTAAGCGAATGATCTCCTTACCGTGCGAACCTTCCTTCGAATTCGTTGAACTGATAATTAACTAAAACTAATTTAAACCAAGGAATTATAAACAAAAATATTGGTAAACAGAAGCATGCAAGAAAACCGAAGAGGAACCGAATATTTGGTTTTAAAATTTTAATAAATTAATATTTGATATTTAATATCTATTATTTATTTCATAAAACTGCAAAACTCATATTACATCCGTATACTTAAATGTAAGCAGATACATTTTGATTATTTTTAATGATATATTTTGAAGAGCAACTGATTTAATATCGACGACTAAACCGTTAACGTATTTCCATTCATTGTAAGTAAATAAAGTGACCCTAGTTTAAACCGTACGTCGTCGTAATTACCTGCGGCAGTGTTACTTTATTAAATAACTAATGGAGTTGTCTGTTTCAGGTGATAGCTAAGGGGTCAGGCTGGGAGCCACCTCTGGACCTATCCCGTCTCCGGGCGGGTTTTCTCCTGTTCTAACAGCCGCAAAAACGCTTTCGTTAAGGGAAACGTCCTGTGCTGAGGCCTTCTGGAAAATGCCCCATAAAGGTACAATCTAATATTTTATATTACAGTATAGTTATCTTAATTTATCGTTGTTTTGAGTATGTATATATTGCTATATATTTCACTCGCAATATTAATTTATTCATTCATTCACACAGTATTCCAAGTTTTACTTACTTATTTATTTAAAACTTAATGTATTTATAATCTTCGGATGAGTACATTATAAATTACTGTCTGTTATTGCTTGTATTCATTTACGAGATGTAAAATAATAAATTAGGCAAATAGAATTTAAACTAGCTGAAACCGGCAATGCTTTGCTATTGCTAAATTTGAGTATATACATATATATATATATATCTATATATATATATATATATATATATATATATATATATATATATATATATATATACAGTGTGGTCATAAAGTTTGGAACCAAGCTATAACCGCATTATTTTAAGCATTATTTTTACGAAAAACGCTCGGACAGGCAAATTTTCTTTTTTAAAACGCCATCTTTTGACATACAATTTTTTTCTATGACGTCATTGGTTTTCGAGTGATGACGTTAACAACACTTTCTTTAAATGGCTACCATATTATTTTTTTCTCGTTTTTGGTAGATCTTTATATCCACCAAATAGTGATATAAAACAATTGGTATGTTGCATCACAATTTTTTTGAAAAAATGATATAAATTTAGAAAAAAATACAAAAATTTTATTTTTGTACAAAATTAAAATTAAATTAAAAAAAATACATCTGAACTTAAATTTATTGTAACAGTTAACGTAAATTTTCAAAATGCACCCCACCAACCAACTGACACTGTCCCAGCCGAGTGTAAACACTTCGTATACTCGCCTCAATTATGTCTGGGGATATTTGTGTAAGTTCTACGCGAATTCGTTCTTTTAAATCTTCTAAATTGTTCGGTTTGTTAAAATACACTTTCGATTTCAAATAACCCCACAAAAAAAAGTCTTACGGAGTCAGGTCAGGAGAACGAGGTGGCCATTCTATGGCGCCTCTCCGTCCAATATTTATAGGAAATATTTCGTCAAGATAGTGGCGAACCTCTACACCATAATGGGGAGACGCCCCATCTTGTTGAAACCAAATATTTGGATGGGGTACATCACCATCCTCGTGATTTGGGAAAATAATAATAAACACACGGTTGTATACCAATCTGCATTAACCGTTCTTCGATCTTGGAAAAGAATTGTAGGTACATGACCTGATTTTGAGACAAACGTTGCGACCATCTTTTCCACACCACGTTTCGCGAACGGATAACTTTTGTCGAATTCCTTTCATCTTGAAACACCAAAACGGTGGACTAACGTTTATTTTTGGGTTCATAGGAATAAATCCATGATTCAACACCACTCACGATGCTATAGACGTTTTTTGAGTTTCTGCTATTGAACTGGGTCAAAGTTTTTCGGCACAAGTTAACGCGAGCCGACCTTTGCGTTTCGGTGAAAAAATGTGGAATCCAACGAGAAACTACAACGGGAACGATAATGAACTGGGTGTGAGAAAAGTTTCACACCCAGTTTATCATCGTTTGGAATGAGGTTTTTGAAATACCCACGGATGTCTCAATTTCACGATATGTCACATGTTTATCTTCCTTACTCAGGTGGCGCACAGCATCGATGTTTTTATGAGCGACTGCTGTTCTTCGGTGATCGTCGTTGATACTGGTGCGTCCACGTTGGAATTCACAGTACTAACTTGAAATTATCGATTGATGTGGTGCTTCATCTTCAAAACTAGAATCCAACTCAGCAAGACATTGTTGTTGAGTTAATCCTCTCCGAAAGTTGTAAAAAATTATGACTCATTGCAATTTTTCTTTAAAAACTCACTATGACTAAATTACGTGCCACATTCTGATGAGATTAATTCTGACTCATGACGTTTTATTACTTACGCTCGGTATGAGACCATATGCAAAACTAAAAAGACGTCTCTCGTATAGCGTTGGAGTCAAAAGCAGAGATCTGCAAAGTTATAGAAGAGTTTTTGACTTTATTAACGATGAACGATATCTTTCGTCTGTGGAAAATTCGTCTTCAAAAGTACATCGATCCCGGAAGGATTTACTTTGGAAAGCCATAAGGTTTTGCCAATTACTTTAGAGGTTTCCTCGTATATATCCTGTGCTTTTAATATATTCCTTTAAAAGTAAGAAACATATAGTATTTTTTAACCTGGCATCTGACCATTTTAATTTATAATTCCAGATGAGAGTGCTTAGATTTATTTTGAAATTTGATCTCGTATGGGCTGCATATACGACTTGAAAAACATGTTTAAAGTTATTTATTTAAAGTTACCATTAATATTTTACTTTATTTTAGAAAAATAAATGTTTTACATTTTTACTTCAGCAAATAAATCCTGTCGAGACAACTTTTTTCTTTCAAATACTTCTCTTAAAGCTCAGATATATCTGCCATCATCTTCTCGAGACTTACGACCCTAACCCGATTGAGTGGCGATGGATAGATAGACATTTCTATCTAGCGCACGGTCGTCGTACACGGTGCTACAGATTTCCTTAGAATGGAACTGGCTGTGTGAAAATGGCGTCTCTTTGTTGACTCGGTTACCCGTTAGTTCGCGACACTCGCGTTCAAATTGCATTAGCCTTACATTACATGGAGAATTGAGGATGTACCGAGACGTGAAAGTCTGTGTGGAGTGGGACGTTTCGTCTCTCTTTTTGACCCTTTCTCCAACACCGTTCTCTCTCTCTCTCTTTCCTTCTTCTTCGTCCTAGAGCGCTCTTCCGGTGAAGTGGTATACAGACGTACGGGTAAGATGGTGACAGGAACAACTATAGCGAACTCTAGCTACACGGACCAGACGTGAATTAATGGCGGAATGGAAATTAGAGAAAACTAATTCGCCTACAGGAGACTTGAATAATTTAAACTTAAAAGGCTGCTAATGAACATCCAGATTCGTTTTAACTCTTGGCGAATGTTCGCTTCGAAGTCTCTTGACCGATTCCTTTCTTTGTTTTCATACGAATACCGGTTAAAACCGGTATTCTGTTCTAAAGAACAGAGAGACGAGACAGAGAAGGAGAACAGAAACGACAGAACCTGTGATTCTCTTCACTTTGTCAGCTCTCTAATTTAATTCGTATTAGTTTAACATTTAAAGGTCGGGTATAAAAATAAAACCAGATATTCAAATGTCTGCTAATATTACAAGATTGATACTACCATAGCAGTAAATAATTAAATCCTATGATTTAAGTGTTCCTCTTTTCCAGGTAACAGTAACTACTTATACAGGGTCTTCATAAATTAATTATACACAAGTAACATTTAATTGTGAATAAAGTATAAATTTTATTGAATTGAATAATAAAGTAAACAATTCAGCAAAACTTCAAGTTTCATTTAAAAACCTAATCTGTAAGTGAATTCGTCTCAATTTTTGCGTATCACATCACGGTCAATGGTTGCAGCGACTGCTTCTGTTATCCGAACTCACAATTAATTTAGAGTTGTAGGAAGAGGTGGAACATAAAATTTATCTTTGAGATAGCCTCACACACAGAAATCCAATGGCATCAGCTCAGGGGATCTTAGTGGCCAAATTATCGTTCCACTACGTTCAATCGAGGTTACGCTGCGATTGAAGTAAAATCTTCATGATAGAGAAGTGTACTATCCTGTTGATAAATAATACTAAACTGTCTATTCATGTCTTCCTGCAATTGTGGCATGAGATAATTTTTTAATATATCAAGATAAGTATCAGGTTTCTCGATGAAAAAGAATGTGCACTTTAGTAGAACTTAATCCACCAAAGACATTTAACTTAGGCAAATTTCTTACATGTGCGACTATCTCAAATAGTTTTGAAATTCGTACAAATGGTGGTTTACTTTTCTACTTAGATGGAATGTACCGGTATCATTAAACTCAATTTTATTAAGAAAATTGTCATCGTTTTCATTCCATCAAACATTTCAACGCAAAATTCAAGTCGGCTTCCTTTCAATATCATTTAAAGGTTGCAACAATTGTATTCTATATGGTTGTAGATGTGTTCTTAAGATTCTAGGCACTGTTGTTTGGGGAATGTCTAGTTGACTAGCTGACACGTGCAAGTGATTCCTTGGGGCTACAAATGTAGGTGTCGCGCACTTGTTCCATTGTCTCTTCTGCTCGAGGCTCACCCTGGCATTTTGCCATGTGTTCTACACAATCAGTTTCAATAAACTGATTATACCATGCAACAATTGTCGGTCGTTTTATGATATTTGGTCCTGAATTTCCGTTGAACAGAAGTGGGTGATGGAAATTCCTGAAACAACAAACAACAATGAGCGTGCTCTGCACCTGAATACAATTCCATGAGGGCCAAATTTAGTTGAAAATATTTTTTTATTTTATATTGACGTTGCACGGGAGAAGTGCAAAGTACGGAGCATGCTCTATCTTGCATGTTTCCTCAGAAATACTTCAGTTTTCTTTTAAGTGTGAGAGTGGTTTCGATTTTTAATATAAAATTCGGTGTGCTTTTGTATTTTTCAGAAACTTTCATAATTATTATTTCTTGTGTAAATATAGCACATATATAAGAGGGATGTGCGGTTACTAAGATACATTCGTCGCCTTCAAACCTTTTACCCGATGAATGAACTTTCAACGGCCCGAAGAAATAAAAATCAGAAGGAGTCAGGTCTGGACTATGGAGCGGATGGACAATAACTTCCCAATTGTGTTTCTGAAGCCAGACCTTCGTTTGATTTGAGGTGTGCTGTCTTGCATTGTCATGAAACAACCTGATTCCATTCGTCAACCTTCCTCTTCGATTCTGTCGAATGGTTTGTTGTAGTTTTTCGAGAGTTTGACAATAAATATTGCTGCTGATTGTCATTTTCGATGGTAAAAATTCTATGAGCAAAATATCCTAGAACACAGTTGCCATTGTCTTTTTGCAGACTGCTAAACTGGTATAGTGAACTCGGATGCTTCCACGTCATCGAGTCTTTTTTTGATTCGAGGGTATGATGGTATCCCCACGTTTCGTCTCCTGTAACTATAGACTCTAGAAATCCGTTTTCCTGACGATAGCGCGTTAAAAGTTTGCCGCCATTGCCGTCTTTTGTGTTGGTCGGTCAACAGTTTTGGTACCCCCCTTCCCGCGGACACTTTTCGATAGTGTAATTCAGATACAATTCCATGAACAGACCTTTTAGGAATGTCGGTCAGTAGAGTAATTTTCCGTATTTTCAACTGACGATCTTTTAGAATCAGCGTATCAACCTTTAATTGAATCTCATCCGTTTTCGTTGTTGATGGTATTTTCTGCACACCTTCGGGATCATAGTTCAGAGCTGTGCGGTCACTTTTGAATTATTTACAGCAAACACTAACTTATTTTCGACTCTTAACCCCTTCTCCATAAATCTTCGGTATTTTTTTATGAATTTCGGTACATGTTTCATTATTTGCATGCAAAAAACGAATAACCGCTCGCACTTCAAACTTGGAATATGTTTCGATCGGAACTGACTTTGTGCAGCTGTCACTGCACACGTTTTACTAAACCTAAGGCAATAACAATAGCCAACTATGCAGTACATATGCGCATCTAAAATGCGTGCAAGTTTCAACCTGATCGGAGCAACGAGGGCGGTGTGCCCCGCAAACGTACCTTTGGAACTAGACATCCATCGTATTTTAAGTAATGAATAAATGTATACTAGCAAATTTACAATTCTAATAGTTTCTCTTTTCAAATTTTTTTTTAAAGAGCCTAAAAAATATCGTTGTTTCACATCGTGTCCTAATAATACGGAATACAACTCGGTTATAAGTTTTTTCTCTTCCCAAAGATTTAAAGTGGTAAATTTTCTTTAACCTAATAAAATTCTTGTATATGAAGCATTATAAATGATTAAAATTAGTTTTAACGTCAAAATCGAATACGTTTTTCGCCATTATACACTCGTGGACAAACAATTAGGACGCTGAAGTAATTGTCTGTTATCATAATTAAAATTCCTTTTCATTTATTTTTGAGCAAGAGAAGAATCTATGATATTACAATTGGATATTAACGAAAACACAAAACATTTAATTTATCAAAACAGCCAAAAGAAAAACACAAATAATGACTCAAAAAATCCAACCCAACCCAAAAAATCTTGGTTTGCTCCTTTTCAGCTTTTATCTATTGCCTTGATTTGCGGTCATTTGAACTGTCAGTACTGGCACTTATTTGTTAGCAGAATGCAAGCAGAATGCAAGCAGAATGCAAGCAGAATGCAAGCAGAATGCAAGCAGAATGCAAGCAGAATGCAAGCAGAATGCAAGCAGAATGCAAGCAGAATGCAAGCAGAATGCAAGCAGAAAATGTAGTTTTGAACGAAAATGGATACAGTATTCGATACATCGCTACTGTCTTGAATATTCTCAGGTGTACCATGCAAGACGCAATACAGCATCATCATCAAACTGAGGAATACACAAGAAAGCCAAGATCAGACAGACCTTGCACTACAAACCGGCGTGACGACCGTTTTATAGTGTTATCTATGCTACGCTATCGTGGTCATTAACAATTGTGTCTCGCCAAGTCGAAGGCGTTTACGGTACTACAGTTTCTGCACGAACCCTTGGCCAAAGATTGAAGGAATACGGATCGATGTCAAAGAAACCTGCTGTTTGTCCACTTTGCCCTTAGTTCATCATATTCAGCGACTACGATTTGCCCGTGAATATGGATATTGGACAATGGATTAATGGAACTACGTATTGTTCATGGATGGGTCTTGTTTATGTCTGGTTCACTAGATAGACGTGTGTGGAGAAGGCCTGGTGAACTATTTTCAGCGTGTTGTATATCTTCAAGAATGGCATTTGTGGTAGGCGGTATAATGGTTTGGGCTGGCATTTCACTGTACGGGAGAACTGAGCTTGTTCTCATTGAAAATAATACGATAGCGGCCGTTACGTATATCAACAAGTGTTTAGCTGATTATGTCGTACCATTTGCTCCATTCATAGGTAAGAACTTTATTCTAATGCACAATAATGCGCGACCTCACGGCGCACGGGTGGTTGAACAATATTTGAATGCGATTAACTTTCACTGTTTGTAATGGCCAGCTCGAGGCCCGGACTTGAATCCTATCGAAATTCTCTGGGATTCATTAGGGCACCGACTACCCATACGGGTAACCATCTTCAAATAGCCTCTTCGTGAGGAATGGGAAAACATTACACAGGAAGAGGTCGCCAACTGCATTCAAAGTTTACCACGCCGTATGACAGAAGTCATTAGAGTTCGTGGAGGTAGTACAAACTATTAATCGCCTAAATTGTGTGAAAACGTAGATGTCAAACCTAACTGATAAGCCGATAATGAATTTGTTAACTTTGCACAATTTACTGATTCATGAATTTTTCTTATTGAATGGAATGTTAACTAACTTTTTTTGAATTTTTCGTTCTCACTTTGGAGATGTTTTATGTCTTGTCAAAAAAAAAAGAAAAAAATAAATTTTTCTTATACTAACAGATATTTACTTGGGTGTTTGGAATTTTTTGCCCACGAGTTTACTTACATAATGTACATAAATTATATGCTGTGTATTTAAAAGTCAGTATGTTTTTTGGAGTTAGTAAAAATTGTCTCGAAAAGAAAACGCAATGCAACAATTTACTTGGGAAAGTAAAGGTGCAAAACAGCTAAATATATTCGAGGTTGGCAAATCACGATCAAAGCATTTTGTATGCTATGAGTACTGAAGTACTGAAGAAATAATATTAATCAAATTTCCTCGCGTCGTCTGAATGAAGACTGTTTGAAAAACTTTTTTGGTAAAATACAACAAATAGAAAATTGCCTAAATCCCACGATAATACAATTCACAATAGCGTTTAAATAGTTATTCTCTCTAAATTATTTTGAAGAAGCAAATGGTTCGAATTGAATTAGAAGATTTTGATTCAATGTTAGCACCGCTAACACCTGAGCGATTAGAACATTATTTAAGATTGTTTCCTAAAAAAGCTGATTTCCAGAACTTAAAAGTTGATACAACATATTATATTCAGATGGATTTCGCGACAAAAATGGTATTAATGTATATCGGTAACTATTTATTAAACAAATGTTTAACGTACAAATTAATTACGTTTTCGCGAAGTAATGCACTTGTAAAAATTCTTTCTACACTTTACGACGCTATTTTATTCGAATTTTTCATAGAAAAAATTGATGTAACTCAAAGCGTCCCCATAAAAGTTTCTAATTCACGCCTCAACAGCTCAGTGGTCAAGCAATGGTCCGGCAAGCCAGGGGTTGTGGGTTCGATTCTTACTTGAGGGCGAATTTTTTCTATGAAAAATTCGAATAAAATAGCGTCGTAAGTGTAGAAAGAATATTTACAAATGTTTAACGTGATTGTCAGAAATGTATTTCTAACATCTTTTACCAATCCAATTTGTTAATATATTTCAAATCACACGTCGGAAACCAATAGACAATTGGAAAATTGATATTATCAGTTAATGAATTTATTGAATACATTTCTAAGTTCAAGAATGTTTTTGAAAATTTTCCAGAGTATTCCCTTTACCAAATCATACAAAAACAAGTTACCAAGTTTACCATTAACCTATATCTGCATATACAGTGTGTATAAGCCAAATGGAATAAATTCATTATTTCGGTTACTGTACATATTTATAAAAAATTCTGAAACACGTCATATTTAATTTATAAATTAACATTCTTCAACGTGAAAATGCGATCCCTACCTTCAACCCCCTTCGAATGACAGGTACAACCCCCATTTTTTTAAATGGGAAGTATAGGCTTGTGATATATCGTTGTAAAGGTCTCTTTATTCTCTATTCAAAAATCTTATAATTTTCATGTTTGTTGCAACAATTAAGATAGAATAAAATAAAATCATGTTGTTATCGAAATTCGCTACAATATAATCAAAAAATAAAATTTAATGCAAAATGTAAAGAAAAATTTAAAACGCCAAAAAAATATGAATGTCAATGAAGTAGATGTTCAAAATGTTCACCATGAACGTCTTGGCAACATCCTAATCTTAAGTAAAACTATCTTCTAACATTATTTAACATATCAGGCGTGATCGACCTAATCGCAAGCGTTATTCGTTCTCTTAAGTCATTTAAATCCAAAGGTTTAGTTTTGTACACAATGCTCTTCAAATATCCCCATAAAAAAAATCAAGTAAGGTTAGATCAGGTGATCGCGCTGGCCATTCTATCGATCCTCGCCTTCCTATCCACCGATTGGGAAATATTGCATCGAGGTACTGCCGGACATTTCGTTGGTAATGTGGTGGTACTCCATCCTGCTTAAACCATATCGTATTCATTGGAACTTGAGGGTTTCCTGGATCAGGATATAAATTTGCCAAAGTTGGAATGACATCATTTTGAAGTAGTGCCAAATAACGATCGCCATTCAAATTGCCCTCAATGAAAAAGGGACCAATGATATGGTTTCCAACAATACCTGTCCAAACATTAACTTTTACTGGGTATTGTGTGTGTTCTTCCCTCATCCAGTGAGGATTTTCCGTTGACCAGTAGCGGCAATTTTGCCGATTAGCATGACCGCTAAGAGAAAAAGTGCACTCATCAGAAAACATAACGTTTTCTAAATTGATAATATTGTTATCCAGCATGTCCATCATTCGCTCACAAAAATAAGTTCTTCTATCAAAATCGTCTTCCATAAGCTCCTGAGTAGATATCATTTTATAGGGATGCATTTTATTTTCTTTTAATATGTTTACTATCGATGTATGGCTAACATTTAATGTAGTGGATGCATGTCTACTCGATGTATGTGGGTTTTCCATAAACTCAAGCATCACATCTACTTTGATTTCATCACTCAGTGCATTGGCAGCTGGTTTTTTTATCTGCCTTACATGACCAAACTCTCGAAGCTGCTTCTCTATCTTACTTATTGTTCCTTGAGCTATAGGCGGTAAATCAGGAAATTTCTCATGAAATAGGCGGGTTACTTCTTGTTGTGTTCGGATTCTATCTCCGTAACCAATCATTTGTATGACTGTTATTTTATGCATTTCCGTTAATCTAACCATTTCCCAGAATTGTATTTTACGAAATTCAAACTAAAATTATCAAACTGTCAATTTAAATGACAAATTTTAAATACAAAACAATTTACTAAGGCGTTTTAAACAAACTAATGTTGCCACGGAAACTTTTTAAAGTATTTTTAATTGATACCATCTAAAAAGCATATTGGTATGGTTTTTACTCACTTTCTTATTATGAAGACCTAAACGGGAAGTAAGTAATGCAATGATGCCTTTGATGTATGTATTAAATCTTTATAAACGCAAATGAGCATCTACTTCATTGACATTCATATTTTTTTCTGGCGTTTTAAATTTTTCTTTACATTTTGCATTAAATTTTATTTTTTGAGTATATTGTAGTGAATTTCGATAACAACATGATTTTATTTTATTCTATCTTAATTGTTGCAACAAACATGAAAATTATAACATTTTTGAATAGAGAATAAAGAGACCTTTACAACGATATATCACAAGCCTATACTTCCCATTTAAAAAAATGGGGGTTGTACCTGTCATTCGAAGGGGGTTGAAGGTAGGGATCGCATTTTCACGTTGAAGAATGTTAATTTATAAATTAAATATGACATGTTTCGGGATTTTTTATAAATATGTACAGTAACCGAAATAATGAATTTATTCCATTTGGCTTATACACACTGTATGTTCCACATTCGTTTCTTATTTCATTATACATTAGTTAGAATACTGTATTTTTAACATTTTTAAATAAGAACGTGGTAACAACTGTAAAACTCTATAAATTAAGAAATTTAGAACATATTGCTTTGTAGTTTGATTCTAAAATAGGCTCTAATTATATCAAAACGTGAAGCGTTACACAACGCATATATATATATATTGTTAGACTCTTATAGTTTGTACTGCTCTCAGAGTTAATTTTCGGGTACTTTGTAACTAGGCCTAGCACCCAATGTAAAAAGGACAAGAAATAAATCGCAAGATATTGAATTTAATACATTTATTATGCACCCCTTGTAATACACACATGAATACTAGACATAGTCAACATAAATTATGATTATAAATTCATAAGTGAAATTTAATGTTTATGTCATGCATTTTTCTCTACTCTTATACCAGGAAATATCAGAAAATAACGAGACTGGTGCTGTAGTACACAAATGAAACATTTATTTAGAAAACTTCAACAACTATCCTTCAAAGTACTCTAAATTCTGTGCAATACGCTTGTCCCATCGTTTTGTCCACCTCTCATAAACATCTGAGAAACCATTTTCTGAGAGTCTATTTAGTATACCCTAAATTCTACTCAAATTTTCGACCTCTCAATTCTTTTTTGACTTCAGGAAATAAAAGGAAGTCACATGGAGCAAGGTCAGGTGAACCATCATTTCCACCACAAATTCTTCAAGTGTTAGTTGACAAATCTGTGGGCCGGAGCATTGTCGTGATGTAGGATCCAACCGATATCTTGATAAAGCGGCAGTTTTTGCTTTAATTTTGCCTTTAGGGTTCCTCGAAGTACATTAGAATAGTACTCTTCAGTTACTGTATGTTCTGTAGGTATACTGTAACCATAGATAACGCCCCATTTATCAAAAAAGTTAAGTGCGTTACTTACCGTCGCTTTTCATAGTTTTCGCCTTCTGCGATCTTGGACTGCCTTTGTGCTTCCATTTCAAATTTTGAGACTTTAATTCAGGGTCGTAATAATAAAACTAATTCTCGTCACATGTAACCACATTGTGTAGAAACTGTGGATTATGTTGCAGTTGTCTTTTCCGCCGACAAATTGTCATTCGATTTGGTTTTTGCTCATCGGTCATCACTTTTGGAATCCATTTTACTGCGACCTTGCGGTACTCTAAATCTTCATGAATAATTGAGTGGAACCATAAGACAAATTAATAATATCAGGAATTCGATATATGCCACTCCCGACGATCACTTTGGATCAAGTCGTTAATTTCTGCAATTTTTGGATCAATCCGTGCAGTTGGTGGTCGCGTCGATGTTCATCTTCCACTGATTCATCGTCTTTAAATTTCTTATACCACTCAAATGCTCTACATCGCAACAAACTATCATTTGGGTATGTAGTTTTAATAATTTCTATAGTTTCAGTTGAAGTTTTACCCAACCGAACACAAAATTTCATCGCATATCTTTGCTCCATTCTAATTTTTTCGATGGGTACGTCAAACATTGACAATTCAGTAATTAATTTGTAATAAACGTCAAAAGTTAAATCGTAGCCTACTTAAGGTTAAGTACATTAGAGATGGGGGTTTCATGTTCTATTCTTTGTGTTATAAAATTCTAGTTGTGAAAGAAGTTATAGCACCAGTCTCGTTATATTTTGATATAACCTCGTATTGTAGTTATTATTTTGACCAATCCAGTTTACTACTTATATTATTAAGAAAGAACTAATAACTGTTTAAGAATGCTTAACATTAGCATAATAGTTTCCATGTAATTGATTTTACTTTGAAATAGTAGATATATTAAATACATTACATATCTTTCAATTATTTCAGAATAATACGAATATTTTGTATTCGTTTGCTACACTGCTATTACATTGGCTATAACTGTATGTATTCATTTATTATTACTACGTTCACATACAAAAACGATAATTGAAACTGCTTTGTTATATCTTTGCTAAAAATTTAGAACATTTGTAATCATAGTTTGTAAAAATTAATTTAAGGTAGATATTGTAGTATGCAATACATTACATACATTCAACCATCTAGAAAAGAAACTTTAGCCGTACATGACTTATGCCGCCCTTAAACTTACATTAGGGAGTTTTATACGCACTCTGATTACACGGGAAGGTAAACTTCTCCATCGAAATTTCCTTAGTCTCGTATTGAAGCCGCCGAAAGCATCAGAGAGCAGCAGTTATCGGCCCCGGGATATACGAAATAACTTTGGAACTTACTAACTTCTGTATCCACACCACCCTCGCCTTTATGTGTGTAGATATGTACTACATACAAGCTCCGTACACATATACACGTACTGAAAACCTACACATGCACGCTTAGAGAGAGAATATGAAGCCACCTATTCACTAATGTACCATCGGATTATAACGCACTTAAACCCCTTTTATCTACTCACAGATCCTCTTGTGTATAAACCATTTTGGAAAGGCACTCGAATACTATTCCATATATGTGTATGTATATGTGAAAAGGTACTCTAATCTCTCTTCTGTTCGTTACTTTTGTTGTTCTAGTTGTTCTTATGGTGCTATTTCGAGTTTAGGCTTCCCTCCATTGGAAGCTGAAATTGCCTCTTAAGTATAAATTGTTGATTATTTAGGATAATTTCCGTATTCATCTTTACATTTATGTATAGAATAGGTATGATTATGGATATAGTATAAATTAAAACAACATCAAATATTTAATTTAAAATTCTGTATATATATATATATTGTCTTGTGGTTGGAGTAAGTAGTAACTTAGCATTTACTTCAAATTAATAATATTGTTTCAAAAAATCTAAAAGACATGTTTAATTAACAAAATAATTTGAAACATACATGAGTGGGTAAAACCACACCAATTTGTATAATACAAAAGTATTTTTAATAATATAAAATATTATTAAAAATGGGGTGTGAAGAACACAATACCAGTTATATATTTGTGAATGTATCTCCTCTCCAGAGACGCAGATACGTATTTCACCTTTCTACAGGATCGTCGGTACGCCCCTGCTGGAGAAGAGATACATTCAACCAAACATAACTACCTTGCTATCAAACAGAAATTATTAAGACAGAGCGTGAAAGAATATTCAGCGCTGTCTACATAATAACTGCCGAACTAAGCCACGTGTTTCTATAGACGGTATCAACCATATCTATAAAAACTGTATTATCGTGTCTTCACTATTCACAAATATATATTCTGTATATTCTGAATATTCTTTCACACTCTGTCTTAATAATTTCTGTTTGATAGCAAGGTAGTTATGTTTGGTTGAATGTGTCTCTTCTCCAGCAGGGGCGTACCGACAATCCTGTAGAAAGGTGAAATACGTATCTGCGTCTCTGGAGAGGAGATACATTCACAAATATATAACTGGTATTGTGTTTTTCACACCCCATTTTTAATAATATTTTATATTATTAAAAATACTTTTGTATTATACAAATTGGTGTGGTTTTACCCACTCATGTATGTTTCAAATTATTTTGTTATATACGCATTCGGTTCGCTCGTAGTACAAGTAGTGAAGACACGATAATACAGTTTTTATAGATATGGTTGTTACCGTCTATAGAAACACGTTGCTTAGTTCGGCAGTTATTATGTAGACAGCGCTGAATATTCTTTCACGCTCTGTCTTAATAATTTCTGTTTGATAGCAAGGTAGTTATGTTTGGTTGAATGTATCTCTTCTCCAGCAGGGGCGTACCGACGATCCTGTAGAAAGGTGAAATACGTATCTACGTCTCTGGAGAGGAGATACATTCACAAATATATAACTGGTATTGTGTTCTTCACACCCCATTTTTAATAATATTTAAATTATTAAAAATACTTTTGTATTATACAAATTGGTGTGGTTTTACCCACTCATGTATGTTTCAAATTATTTTGTTATATACGCATTCGGTTCGCCCGACAAGTAGTGAAGACACGATAATACAGTTTTTATAGATATTGTTGTTACCGTCTATAGAAACACGTTGCTTAGTTCGGCAGTTATTATGTAGGCAGCGCTGAATATTCTTTCACGCTCTGTCTTAATAATTTCTGTTTGATAGCAAGGTAGTTATGTTTGGTTGAATGTATCTCTTCTCCAGCAGGGGCGTACCGACGATCCTGTAGAAAGGTGAAATACGTATCTGCGTCTCTGGAGAGGAGATACATTCACAAATATATAACTGGTATTGTGTTCTTCACACCCCATTTTTAATAATATTTTATATTATTAAAAATACTTTTGTATTTGTACATGTTTAATTAATGGAAAAAGTATTTCCACAAAAAAATACATCACTTTTAATGCAGCTATTTTACCAAAGATATAAATGGTAAATTAAATAAAAGTGTTTAGTTTAGTAACTATAATGAAAAACTCAACTTGAAGATAAGAAATTATGACAGTCAATTTGTAGGTTATTTCCTAGAGCCAACTAATTTATAATGTTTAGCTGCAATTGCTGCTCATCCGGGCGTATACAGAATTCTAAGAGATAATGTGTTATCTGCAATTGAGGTTTTAATCACTTTGTGGGAGATAAAGGTACAACCGTGTATCATCAGTATAGAAATGATATATACCAGTCGCCATAAGTCAATAAACAGCCAGTAACGGTCGTATATTTTGTGAAATTTTTGGGAAATACATATGTATTTTATTCCTATTAACGAACAGTACAAATTTCAGCAAGATATGATCGTAACAACTCATATGAACGCTAATAGGGTAACTAGCTTATTCCTTACGCTCACAACTAGTCTATTAGGCGTATGAAATTAGCGAATCTATGGTAGCCTGTGTTAAGCCATCTCAAAGATTCTCAAATTCTATGTTCAAGATCATTTCCACTGCTTTGGTACGATTGCAAATTATTAATCATCTGTCCTACCATTTTTCACACGTGTTGGTGTTCTACTGGTGATAAGTTCAGCAACCGAGAAGGTCGTGATAGGCGATTAACACCACCATTACTTGACAACTCTATATTAACCCTTACGGTATGTGGCCGCACATTATCCTGCTGAAAAATCGAATTTATTAGTTGTTGAAAATATAGTATTAACGGTTCAGGAACATTATTGATGTAACGAATTGCATTTAATGTTTCTTTAATTACTACTAGAGGAGATCTGTTTCTATGGCAAATAGTGTATGTCGCTGTGTAGAAAACTGGAAGTTTCTTATTTCTTCTGGACGTCTTCTGATCACTTTATGACCATCATAAGCCTATAAAGAAAATCACTTCTTCGATATATAGATAGTATTGACATTTATTCACTAATTAAACTTCTTCACTTATCATTATCTCGTTGACGAGAAATGGTCTCTAAGAGGCACAAGCCGAGGTGCACGATCTTCACAATCAGTGGTGTGTCTGGCACATCTGGAGCGTCGTCGTTCTTCACTGTTTTCTACCCATCTTAGCAAACAAAGAGCAATTATAAGGGCACTGCGTCCTACACGGTAAGCAGTATCGCGAATGGATAATCTGCTTTCTCGTAGGCCGATTATCCTGCCACGTTCAAGCTGAGTTAATGGATGAAAATTCGCAGGTTGGCGAATAGGAAGCGTTTATTTATATTTTACTGGGATTGAATCAAAATTAATCATCGAGAAATATGGTGATGAAATTAATAACAAGTACAATTATATTATTAATTTATTTAATAAGAAAACTTTAAAGATAGAATATTAATCAAACAACTAAGGAAAATAACTAATTTGTAGAAATTTTAATTATTATAATTTATAACAAATGTTCAAAATGGTCACCATTCTGTTCAATGCCTAATGCAATACAACCTTTCATGTTGTCAAAAATATTCTGCAATACCTTTGGTGTAATTTGATTACATTCAAATGTAATTGTATTTATCAAGGCATGTAAGTTATTCATTCTTATTTTATATATTTAATCTTTTTAGCAATCCGAAAATGTAAAAAACTAACGAAGAAATATCTGGTGACCTTGCTTGCCAAACACCACTGCTTATAACTCGATGAGAGATGTAATATGCTGAAAGCGCTAAATTTTCATGAGTTATATGTGCAGCGGCCCCACCTTGCTGGAAGTAACACCCATTGAATTCGTCTCGTTGCACTTGAGTTAAAAATGGTGTTAATAATTGTTCTTGGTATCGTTGGCTATTAATTATATTGTGAAAAAATATTTGTGCTATTTTGCTATGACGAGATACAGCTAACCATACTCCAACTTTAACAACACGTAAAGGAACTTTGATGTGATTTTTTGGATTGTTTATAGACGACCAAGTTCTGTCATTTTGTTAATTTAAAAACCCGCTTAAATGAAACCATGTTTCATCAGTATAAAAACTTAGATCAAGAATTTCGCCATTATCTAAATTTTCTTGGAAGAAGTTGCAATAATTAAGCCTACTAGCGTTATCACTAGGTAAGATCTGTTGAACAATCGATACTTTGTATAGATACTTATGTAAACTACGCTTCAAAATTCCATGAACGGTACTAGAAGGTTTTCTACGTGTTCAACAATATTTTGCTATGTACGTGGTTTACCAAAACTTTTGCCTTTTAACACAGACTAGACGATTGTGATGATGCAAAGCGGTAGTATCCACAACTCTATTAGGAAACTGCACGTGAAACTGTCGCTTACATTCCGCGTAGGAGTATTGCAATTCTCCGTTAAGAAATTGTGCACTTCGAAAATATGCTTCAACAACAAAAATATTTTCTTGCAAGGTGTACATTATTTAGTAGTATTGTTTATTAAGTAAAAAAAATATTTGCAAGAAAAAATAATATTGCTAGTCACAACATGACAAATATAAAAATGACATTAGATAAATAGTTATAAAAAAAAGGCTTATAATAATTTGCAAGTTCTAGTTACTCAGCGACTACTGAGATGAAGTTCTTTTTGAAACACGTTGTATAAATGACAAAATGAAGATGGAAAATATTAGACAGCAAATATTCACTGAAAGGAAATTATACGAATTTTGGGATCAAATTCTGGGAGACTGCTTTTCATTTCTATATATTTTATATACATATATATTAAGCAATATTAATTTGATAACGGTTTGTTAATTTATGAACCAATATCAATAATTATTTTCATTTATTTATACATATATATTCAAATAAAGCTTTTAAAAATTAAAGTAATAATTAAAAACTTAATTCTAATTATAAAAAATATCTTAGTGCATATACATGCAAATATAATAAACACAAGACATTAAAAATCATATACATATTGGTGAATATTTTTTTCTCTCTTCCTGAATGTCGAGTATGCTTCCCATTAAATATTTCCAAGTTTTTGCAGTAGATGGCGCGCCTACGAATGCGTGCGTTCTGTAGGATTTAATCTGTGTTCCATTTTACGCTCGTCCGAGCGTGACCCGCCCCGCTTTGAATTTCGCCGAGTGTAGATTAATGTAGAATTACAAGGAAAATTCTCAGTGATTCAGGACAAATAACTATTTTAGCAACATTCTGTGCCAGACAAATTCAGCCCTAGTAAATGAAGGGTTCCGATTTTTACAGTCATTTCGATCGAAAGTAAATTAGTTACTTGCTGTTAGTAATTAGTGGTTCTCGGATATATTTAAAAAGTCCATAAGAACAAAACAAATTAGAAAAAGTAGTACATAACACATAATATTGATGTTTTTCAGCTAATTATAAAACCATTGTAACCTTGTTGCACAAATGTTGAATGACATAATAATATACCGGGAGTCCTTGAAATAAAAAGACAACTTATAAAAAATGGAAAGATTAAATTATATAGAATATATACCGAAAATATTTTCTCAAAATTCCCTCTAATAAGCAAGAAAAAGAATGACAAATGTATTTAAAGAAATCTTGTCATACCACTGTGAGACTGAATATATTATAAATACTATCGTAGACGATATCTTAAAGCTGATTCATAATATAGTTTTGTTCTTGTTCATCTCATTTTAAGTATCGTTCTGTTGTGGATCGTTACGTACGTTCGATACAATTTTTCAATTACAGATCATAGATTGAAACTTAAATGCTTGTAAGGTACACATCTTGCGTGTTCCTTTAATATATTAGCTTTAAAAATTTACAAGTAGAGATTTTTAACAACTCAAGTTATCGAATCGCTACTATAACATAACTTATCGGTTTTATAAATATAAACATTTCCACCTTTGAATGTAATAGGGCGTTCTGGATCCGATATTCATATTTTATATTTCTTACTTCTAACAAAAAAAAAACATTCTCGCAATATGCATGAAATTTTAGTATGATTTTAAAATGGTCTTGTAAATGAATGTAACATGAATCTTTAATTTTTAATTATTTATTTTAATATATAAAAAGAGATTTTGTACGAGGTATTGACCTTAGCACACAGGATGTTATAGGTTTTATAACATAGATAGCTCTAACGTATGTAAGTAAACATACAGTGTGTGTGTAACTTCAATTGAGGTATATATTTACATTCTGAATATTTTGAATGCATAGGCGGAAAATGATACAATTTCCAGGAGATGTTTAATATTGATGTTCGCGTCATAATTGAGTCACAATATTTTGGATTAATGTTTTATATAATTACATCTGTACATTCTTTCATGCGTTGTCTTTTTATTTCAAGGACGTCTGTATAAATTTAATAGTATAAAACCTCAATAAAAACATGAAAACTCAACAATGAAGTGGTAGACTATGTTGATAAAAGTACGAGGGGCACTAAAGAAGTTTTGTAATATGAGATCATCAATTATCACTTCTCTGTGTTAGGTACCTTAATCAAACTGTGGCAGTGTAAATAACTCAAGTTTTGGTCAAAAACGGAGTAGAATGAAATTTTGCTACAACTTTACCTGTGGATTAGATATTTATTACTGTTTTGAGAAAATAGCTCCACTACTAGAAGATGTACAAACGTTCCTGAGAGAGAACATTTAGCGTGGAAAATGCTCTGAGATCTGGACTTGACATTGACGGTATCAGAAAGATGTTCAAATTCAATAGGTTAAGGTGAGATAGAAGAATGTCTGGGCATTTATACACCGACCAAATTCGTACCATTTCTAATTCTGGGATCTTGATTGGTGACGAAATCTGGTTTTACTACTATAACGTGTCTACTAAATGAAATATAGAATAAAGCCCTTTGTAGATGAAAGTATGTCGGTGTCTGTACGCAAAATCTCGTTTAGTTAAGAAGAAAATGGTAGCAGCCTTCTTCACCGCGAGAGGAATTGGGGTTGGTGAAATATTCAAGAACATTCTTCCTTTCTCGAGGTCGGGCGCCCGCTTTTTCCACTACGACACCGTTCCACCCAATCGCTTCAACGTATGTATCGATTACTTAGGAAGAACCAAGAAGAAGCTCCTGATATATCCTCTCTACAGACCAGATTTCGTCCCACGCCAATTTGCGCTTTCAATATTCAGAATAAGCTAAAAGAAAGAAGTTTTCCAACGATGAAGATCTTCTTCGGGCATGGAATGACGATTGTGGCCAACTTCTAGAAGCAATGTGGGAGAGTTGATTTGATGACTGGCTTTGAAGAATGTACAAGCGCATAGAATGTGGTGAAAATTATTTTAAAAGGCTTCGAGTATTGAATTTGGCTTTGTATAGAGCAGACTTATTATTTTGGAGTGCTAAAGTTTTACATATTGTCATAGAACATATAATAGCCATAATATTGATAGCAAAAAGAACATAATTCAAACATTATAATACGAATGCTTACCTTGGCACTATAAATGTCGTATTAAATTAGCTAATTCGCAAGTTTACGACTTGTCTTGTAGTTAATTTTTTTAAATATTTAAAACTATAACACCATATTGCAGAGTGATTAATTACCATAATATCGTTGAAGCATCAAATTATTTATGTACATAGATTATGTCAATTTTTTCTAAATACTTTTGTATTTTATATGTCTAAGGTCTTAGGCCAAACAATATTTTGAGAATATTTTCATTGGCAAAATAATATTTTACAGATAAATGAGCCAGCGTAATTTGATGTAGCAAATCAAATACATGAATGTGGAATTGTAGTAAATTAAAATGTTAAACTTATAACAAATCGTTTAATCGAGAAGAAAATAAATTACCCTATCATGCCATCGAAATTTCGTTGGCAGGTTGTAACCAACAAAGAATAGATCAAATCAAAGACATATGAAATTCATCTTTCGTACGATCACAAAATTGTACAAGGAAGATTAAAATCTAGAACAAATTTTCTGAAAAAGTCTCTACCTGTAACAGTATTAATTAACTGTAGTAATTAATGGAGATGAGGATATTAGTGTGCATATGCTGAGCAACTGATTTCAACCAGCCAATGGATTGGTGGCAGATAATAAACAATATCTATATCTAAAGTTAATTCGTGAAAGGTGTTGAATTCATCTGGATCGACTTCATGTGATTGTAGAGACAGCAATCATTTAAATTATGTAGGGTGTTCTTTTGTTTGATTATGGGTTTTGACAAATTCTGAATTTGAAACATTATTTGATTGTGAATATATTACATACACAAATTTCGATAAAAACAAATTTCATGTATGTCTTTTTCGTACTCAAACGCTATGTAGGAAACTTTAAATACTAACTAATATGAATAAAATGTAGTCATCGATCATGTAATTGTTTAACTTATACGTATTAGGGGATGTCGACATCAGTGATGGACCATCACTACTCATTATTGCAAAGCGAAACAAGCTCCTTCGTATTTTGCGAAATGTCTAAATGGAAAATATTTTTAAGGATTGTTTCCAATAACTTAATAGGGAATCGATTATTCTATTAATTTTAAAATTGTATGTTTTAAATATTACCGTCTCTTAATGTGAACGTGTTTTTCAAGTACATACATATTCATAAGGATATGCAGAAAGAAAAAAAATATCTGTAAAAAAGTCGATTTCTACTTGAACTGTAAAAACATGATGCCGTATCTACTGAGCGCTCGCTTGACTTGATCTGTCAAATCACACCCCCTTCAATAATCGTTCCCTCAGTGCGACGCGGCTAACCACCCTCAACAACGACGCACACAAGCTGCGGTCTTTAATCAAGCTGCAATTAACTCGAGTTTTTTCTCATTCTCCCCGGTTTATAATGATCGAGTTAATATACGGAACACGTCATCGTGATTGAGATCGACTTGTAAATTGTGTGGCCCTCTGTTCGTTCAATAGACTCTCTTCACTATTCTACTGATATTACCACCATCGGTTTTTCTTGGTGTGGTATATACGACCCTGTGAATTGAGGCTTTATTGAATTGTGTTTTGATATTGTTCCACTAAACACGCAATTTATGATTTATATTTAATTAATGTGGTTGCGTTACATCGAAACATAACCATCCGATTGCTAATCAAGGTGTTTCTTATAATAAAATAAGAGCATTCAAATAAATAATAGTAAAAAGTAATAGTTTAGTCATAGATTGTTAAAAGTTAAGAGATACAATCAATTTTGGGTTTTCAAAATTATGCTTTTGTTGGAAAATGAAAATTAATTTCATTTCTATAACTAATGTTATTTTAAAAGCTGTTTCAAATCGGCTAAGCTTCTTCCAAAAACGT
The DNA here is from genome assembly GCA_935421215.2 of Melolontha melolontha. Taxonomy (NCBI): domain Eukaryota; kingdom Metazoa; phylum Arthropoda; class Insecta; order Coleoptera; family Scarabaeidae; genus Melolontha; species Melolontha melolontha. Next base: position 118,479,786 of record OW285238.1, read on the forward strand.
TATTTTAGATTTTAAATATACTGACTTTCAAAAAATCTGAACACCCAGCAGGAGCTGATCAATTTTAATAAAATTTATACATAATATTTGTTTAATCAAACATTTTTAAACTAAGGTTTCTTACGAATTTGAAAACTCTCTGAGGCATGCTTGAAATTAAAAAATTTATGGTAACCTGGGCGATGCCATCCCATGGTTCTTGAATACGGTGACAAAGGTCAAGTAGGTTATTTGGTGGTTGGGGTAAATTACTCAGTTGAGTACCAATTATATCCCACACATGTTCGATTGGTGACAAGTCTGGAGAGCGAAAAGGCTGTGGTAGCAGGATCACATTATTTCCTTGTAAGAACCTTGTAGTAACCCGTGGTGTATGAGGAAATGCGTTGTCCTGTTGGCAAAGAGGTTGAATTAACCTTCGCAGGTATGGCAGTGCAACAGGCTGCAGAACGCTTCGTATGTAATCATTTGCACACAAGTTTCTGTCAATAAAAACTAGAGGTGATCTGCTACCGTATGTTATCGCACCCCATACCATCACCCCCAATGTAAGGACTGAATGCCGTTCCATAGCAAATTCTAAATTTATGCGTACTCCTCGAAATCTTCTTACTCTTCTACGACTATCGTCGACCCACAGACAGAATCGGGACTCGTCAGAGAACACAACACGTTTTCATTAACCATCCTAATTTGATGTGGTGTTACACCACTTAACAGAGCAACGTGATGTCGAGGTGTCAGTGGGAGGCATGAAAATGGTTTATACGCACGAAGCGGAAAAGCGCGTATTCTGCGACATATCGTTGCCATAGAGACTCTTTGTCGTAAAACTCCCAATCAAACATTTTCAATCGACCGGCTTGTGGAAACTGTCTTGTAAAGCCGCAATCCCCAACTTACGATCTTCCTATGCTGTGTTTGCTCGAGGTCGTCCGAATCCATGACGACGGTTATGGATTACTTCTTTAGCCCACCTGGAGCAGTAATGTGACACAGTTGACACACTACTTCTTATGTAGTCGGAATTTGTCTTATTGAAAAACTGACTTCCCGCGTACCAGCGCATTGTTGGTATGCAGGAAGTTTCTATTATTGGGTTCTACATCGGCTATATACGAGTAATATACCAAGATAGAAGCATGTGAAAGTGACACGTTCGCTGATGATAAAGCATTACTTGCAATTACAATTGACGAGAGTGTGTTATTGGCAAAATTGAAGCAGGCAGCAATACAGTACTGGATTATACCAAATTATGAGAGATTAAGCTCGATGACCTCAAGTCTATCCATGTCAATTTTACTAACAAAAGAATAATAAATATTACCACCATATATCTCGGCATATGGTTAGGTGCTAAGTTTCGATCCAAGGAGTACGTAAAGAAGAAAACAACCGCACTAAATTTCAGATATAAGCAATTATATTGGCTGTAAGTTATCACTGTATTGTAGAATTTAAAGCCAGGTTTTGAAATCGATTTGGTTGTATTGTATTGCAGGTCTATTTAGGGTTGCGCCAAGGAGAGAAATATTATTATTGTTCAGATCTTTCAAAATAAAGTGTTACGTAGTTTGTAATAAAGATATACACCGAGACCTTAGTTTCTCTTATGTCAAATATGTAATCAAAAAGTTCGCCAGCAAGCACAAGTCACGCTCCATCAACATATCAACATGAAAACATGTTCTTGACAACTAGAATATCGTTTGCAACAGTTGGTCTTCCACTCCGTTTTTCATCATGGACATTAGTTCGTCCTTCTCGAAAGATATGACATCATCTTCTAACCATGATGTCACTCATGACATTTTCACGATAAACAAAACAAAGTTTGCGATTAATCTCAGCAGCCGTCATGTTCTTTGCGCACAGAAATCGGATAACAGCACGCAATTCACAGTCGGCGCGATTTAAGCAGCAATCATTTTAGTCGATTAAAATAGCGCGAAAGAATCTCCGAAAGATTCTCTTACTAACACTGCCAAACTCACACTTGACCAGACTACACCGCAGCGATGCGATCGCGCAGATATCCTCACTCCGCTGCTCAATAAGCGGAAACGGAACTTATCTTACAAATGTACCCTTGTACTTTTGAAATAATTGACGAAACCAACATCTACAGAACATTTTTTACTGTTCTTACTCTTTTTATATTTAATTTGCGACACGTGTCTTATTTAATAAAGAAAGTAATTGAAAAAACCTGACAATAACAGCGAAAGAAATATAAATCGAAATTGCATGAGAAATCAAACTGAATAGAGAATATAACGCGATCTTTGTCATGTGTAAGATCTGTGGCGGCGAGGCATATTGAAAAATTGCATCGCAGGTGTGTACGGGTATTGAGGGCAGTCACTGTAAAATGCGATTGTCGCAAACCCTCAGATTTTGTACTTTTCTACTCAACACCTACGTGAATAAATCTCTTCTTATTTTATACATTCCACTTCGGGTTTCTATACAATTTACCCCGGATTATTCCCCGAGTCTTATATAACTTTGAATCCGGTAAAAATGGAAAAGTTACGAGATTAACTTGATCGCTCTTGTGAGATTCTATTACGCACCTATGCACTTAAATAAAATCAATTAAATATTTGAAACCTCCCACGTTTTTCTAAAGATATTATGTTTCATGTTATTGTATAGAGAAATAAAGCAGATTTTCTGGGGCATGTTTTGAATATCTTACTAAGGTTTCTATTTGTGCATCCAGAATAACAAACAAATATATTTATTATTGAAAATGGTTTTATTGATTTTTGAAATATTCTCAGCGATGATGCCTTTTTCCATATGTTTGAATTAATTTTAGCAGGACTTTTTAATTTCGATCAAGATATCTCTAAAATATGAATTTTGAACAAATTAACCGTTTCTTCTGATCCACACTTGTTGAACACTTACAAGGGAAGATCCCGAACCTGGAAATTCAAAAAATTATGAAAGTTTGAAATATAAATCACGCAATTTTTTTTTCTGAGGAAAAATGCTATGACTGGGGAAATGGATTTTTGAAAATTGTCCATTCTGCCTCTGCGCATAACTTGTTAACGGTACGAGAAAAAGTTTTAACACAAAAAATGTTTGTTTGAATGAGTTTTATTAAGCAGACAGGAAAAAAAACATTTACTGTATTTTTTTCATTATATTATAGTGTTTCTTATCTAAAAGATGTAGCTTATCGAAAGAAGTTACATTAGACCAGTAAATAGTAAACATGATTTGTAAAGAAAATAGGCTGAAAATGAATGAGATGAGCAAGTAGTATATATAACTCATCAAACTTGAAATTAATAATACTTATTGGTTTGTTATATAGTAGACCTGTAATGTTGAAAATGACCGCATAAGTATTATAAGTGTAATTCGTTTACTGTTTTTATGCAGAAAAGAAAATTGCGAAGTACATACCTATATGTGATGTACATGTTTCCAAAGTTTCGTAATTTTTTGAATTTCCGGGTTCAGCATCTTCCCTGGTTAGTTTATTTTCACATGCAGGAACAAAAAGAAATTACTGGGTGCCAAGTCAGTGCTACACGGTATATGACTGATCAATTCAATGTTTTGACCAGTAAAATATTGAGTTGTTTGTGTCGATGTTTGAGAGCATACATTGTCATGGTGAAGAATGATGCTGCATCGCTGGCTGTTTTCTTTATTTATCTTTCGTTGTGTACCATTCAGAATTGACCATTCTACGATTCTCCAGTGGCTCTGTTGGCATATGCCCCCCCCCCAAGCCTTTGATTTTAACATCACAGCAGCCGCGGAAGCGGAGGAAAGCCAGATGGGGCAATCATGATCAGGAATAGAAAACCTTTGGTTTTAACACAACAGTAGCCGCGGCACGGGGGAGCAATCGATCGAATGGACGTCCGTCATGATTTTTGATAATGATTGCCCCACACCTCCCCAAAAGGCCAAACTACCATTTGCTTCGAAGTACTTCTTGCACAAATAACTTTTGTTAGGTTTGGCTCATTTTGGAACACAAACAAAATCCAAGGTTCGTCTCTCGTGTTATACATGGTTTTTGACGAACCACTGAATCTAAACAAATTGTTTTAGTTAGTAGAGGAATTAGGAACTCTTATATTTTACATAATCATTATACGAGAGCAATTTGACAGGACAGTGTCCTTCTAGGGTGTAGAATATAGTTTATTTTTCAACCCAACTTCCATCTAATTCTATATGTTTCGCCCAGCAACTTTTCAATTTTTAAGCTGTCTCAAAATTAGCAGACAGAAATATATATTAATATATATTAATAAACTCTAAATACGTATTTCGTCAACTAAGTTGCCGTCTTCAATAGAACAACCTAAAAATAAAGATAAGATAGTGTTGAGCGTAGTGTCTTTGGCTAAGGTAACCTTTGAAGACCAAATCGCCAGTGGGATAAAATTAAATCCTGACATTAAAATGAACCCTAATATACTACAAGCATAAAAATTAAAGAACTGTGAAACATGAAAAAACACGAAACGTAATATTAAAACTATAGTCAGAATAAAGAATACGATCTGGACCGAGGAATTTGTCAGAATTTATTAATTTTACTCTTATTTCTTTTAATTTATTTAAGATTATTTGGAGGTATAGGGTGATGTGTGTCCCAAATATATAGGTCAACGCTAGATTCTTCGCGTCTATTAAATCTAGATCTCTTGAAATCGCGTTCACATGATCTAATTAATTAAAATCACTTCTAGGTAACACAAAGGATAAAATTGAAGTGACAAAAGTCTGGTATCTACGAAATAAATTGACTGAAAACACAGTGGACAAACAAAACGTTCAACTTCAACTCGTTACAAAATTTCTCATTTTATATTTAATTGACCCCAAAAATCTAGCATTGCTCGAAATATTTGGGACACAGGCAACTCTAGCCTCCAATTAATTTTAGATTAATTAAAACTGGAAATGATTATTATAGAAAATTAGATAGCTACGAAAGTATTTATATACAAAGAAATAAGAGTAATATATGAATTTTGACAATGGACCACTTCCTCAGGCCGGTTTGTATGCTTTATTATGATTATAGTAATAATTTTACGCTTCATGTTTTTTCACGCTTCGCGATTTTAATTTTTACAATAATAGCATAGTAGTTTGTTTTAACATTAGGATTTATTGTTATTCCACTGGCGATTTGGTGAAGAGCAGCATATCTTCAAATATTGTATCATAGCCAAAGGCGCTACACTTAACACTGTCTTTCTTTTTCCGATTGTTCTACTGAAGATGGCACCTTAGTTGCCGAAATACGTATTTAGACTTTATGAACTTATATTGTGGTTAGGAATTGTTTCTGACTGTTTCAGATTTAAGCCACGGTCTTCACCAATTCGGATGTCTAAAAAATAATCTTTGGAAGCTCGCCAAAATAGGTATTTGGTGCGTCATTTCCTCATTTGTCCTGAATCTCTTTCCACCAAGCAATTTTTCTCTTTCGTATTTTGGAATGAGGAAAATCACTCGAAACCAGATCTGGTGAATATGCTGAAAGAAGCAGCACTTCGTATTCTAATTCGACAAATTTAGCGATTATAAAAGCGCGTTATACTGATGGAATAAATTTTTTTTTCTGGATAAATGTGGTCTTTTTGTAGAGTTCGGCAACCAAACATAACAATGCATTAACATCATATTCATTAATTATTGTAATTTCCTAGTGTAAATAGTCAATAAAGATATTATAGCCATAATTTTATTGGCAAAATAATGGTTTTTGGTTTTGGTTTTCGGATCACATTCATCAGAGGAAATCCATTGTTTTGACCATATTCTTTTCTTTGGAGTATAGTTATGTATTCAGGCTTTATCTATGGTAACATATAGACAAAAAAATTGTCTTGGATTTCTTCAGATCTTAACCCCTCAGTTATTTGAAGTTTTAATATGAGATTGAATTTTCCCTACAATATGTAAACGCGGCATACATCTTGTAGTTAGCTATTTGATATTAAAATATTCATTCAAAATATTGTGTACCCGTTCGGTTGAGATATTCACAGTATTAGAGATTTTATATCATTGTATTAGGCGGTCACTCTTTACATGGCATGGACTTTATTAATAAATTTTTGTAAATGAAGGCCGCAGATGTTTAAGACCTTCTGTACTTATATGATCACTTTCGCGATCACTGAACTTAAAATTATTCCACGGGAAGGAGCAAATTCATATTATTAATATCTACGTAACTTCTTTTTAGTTCCTTTAATGATTTTTCCATTTAAAAATTGCTGGAATACACAGGTGCATTATCATGGTGATAAATCACTTTCTTCTTAGTTATTCTTGGACGCTTTTCGACGATAGCTGTCTTCAGAGGATCTAAAAATTTGCGTCATATTCGTCGTTTACGGTCTTTTGAAGATAGTCTAACAAAACTATATTGCTTTTGCATCCAAAAATACCGATGCCATCACCTTTCTCGCCAATAAAACTGTATTGGCCTTCTTTGGAGTTGGTTCTCCACGTTTGGTCGATATCTTCGACTGTTGTTTAGATTCGAGTGCATAATAATGAACCCATGTTACCCAAGTAACAAACCTGCGCAAAAATCTATTGTGTTGTGTTTAAAAATTTCTAAATTATTCATCAATATTTGGCAGCGAACACGTCTTTGTTCCGTCACCAGTAAATATCAAGTCCTTAGTGTAAAACATAAAGCACCCGTTCCTTTGAAATGCCCACTGCCTTTAGTATTTCTAATGCTTTCCATCGTCGGCCACTTAACAAATCATTGACTTTATCCACCATTTCGGGACTTGTAGCTGTTTTCGGTGGTCTACTGCGAGGGTAATTTTCCTGCCGCGCTTGAATCATTTCCCCATTTTCTGATGGTTGTATACGAATGACAACCCTCACTTAATGAATATCGCATATCATCACAGATTTCTGTAAAGGACGCGCCTTTCTTTAAGAGATACTTAATCGCTGCACGATGTTCAAAATTATCCATTTACACTTAATTAGTAGCAAGGTTAAAATTAAGGAAACCGGCTACGAAACTCGCTTTGTCACAAATTTATCAAACGCTAATAGTAAATTGACAAGGCGTCGGTTGTCAAAATGTGTTGTGTATTTTTTTTTATTTCATGGCCTACTCAATGTGATGGCGCGAATAAGTTAACCCGCCCCCGTAAATTAACCTAATCTATTGTAAAAACTTATCTGTCTAACAGATTTGGGCGAAATTTTGACGGTAGGATTTTATAATATAGCTAAAGTCAGTAATATACTCATCATGGCGAAAGTGTCGCAAACATTTGGAGTCATTTTACCATAAAATAATCCTCGTATGTTTTATCACTAATGTAATCAATATTAAATTACTACTGTCATTATACCATTTTTATTTCAATATCTTTGTTGTTCTTGGCCTGATTAATTTTTACAAATAATTTACACATACCTATTAAGCTAAATTTACTTATAAAACGTATCATTATCATTTCACCTCCTTCTTAAGAAGAGGAGTAAGGCTAAGTTATGTAAATACGAGGGATGTCTTTTTAGTTTTGCATATAGCCTTATAAAGGGCGCCAGTAATAAAACGTCAGGTGTCGAAATTAATCTCAATCTCTCATTAATCTAAACTCTAAAGTTGCATCAAGATACGGCAAGTGATTTTGTCATAGTGAATTTTTAAAGTTTAGAAGTTAGCCGAAAATGGCATTAAGTCCAGAAAATTTTAACGCGATAATTTTTTACAAATTTCGAAGAGACTTAACTCAACAACAATGTCTTGCTGAGTTGGCTTCTACTTTTGAAGATGAATCACCAGATCAATCGACAATTTCATATTGGTACTGTGAATTCCAAGGTGGACGCACCAGTATCAGCGACGATCCCAGGACAGGTCCGCAAAGAGCAGCAGCCATCCAGAAAAACATCGATACCGTGCGCCGCCTGATTAAGGAAGATAGACATGTGACATATCGTGATATGGATCCATGGGTATTTTAAAGACCACAATCCAAATGATCCTACATCATGAACTGGGTGTGAGACAGTTAGTTTCCCGTTGGAGTCCACATCTTTTAATCCAAGAGCAATAGTAGGCTGGCGCTAATTGGTGTCGAAAAGTTTTGAGCCGGTTCAACAACGGAAACTCAAAAAACATCTATAGTATCATGAGTGGCGATGGATCATGGATTAATTCCTATGAACCTGAAATTAAACATATGTCGGTTGGTTGGGTGTTTCCGACAAAATCCGTTTCCGTAGTGTGTCGAAAAAGAAGTGTATCACAAAGTTTGTCTCAAACTTAGGTCTTATAGCTACAATTCATTTGCTAGATCGAAGAACGATTAATGCGGATTGGAACACAAATGTTTGTTTGTCAGAAATAATCGCTGGACTCCGAGAAACCAACCTATAACGACGAATCATCCTACACCATCCTGCGAGTTCGCGTACAGCTTGTAAGACAATTGAGTTTTTGAAGCAGCAAAATATCGAATTATTGGGTCATCCTCTGTATAGTCCCGATCCAAATCCCAATGATTTTTTATGTTCTCAAAGATCAAGAATGGAATGCGTGGTCGACGATTTCAGTCGCCGGAAGAAGCAGTAGATGCCTTCAAAACTGCAATTTTGACTGTCCCAACTGAAGAGTGGAATAACTAGTTTAACAATTGATTTGAACGAATGTAGAAGTGTATAAATTTTTGTGGAAACTATTTTCAAAAACAATAAAGCACTTTTAGTCGATCTATTGTTTAACTTTATGGTTATTTGCAACACCAAAAGGGCATCCCTCGTAATAAATATAATCGAAATTTTGGGGTCTTTTAATTAATATTATATTATTAAAATATTCTGTTAGCCTTAATTCTCTTTCTTATTTTCCAGAAGAAGACCTTATGCACCACACAACGATGGGACAAAATACAATATTCGGATGTTCTGCTGCAGGTCACAGTGGCATAAATCAACTGGGGGGCGTTTATGTAAACGGCAGACCGTTGCCGGACTCCACCAGACAGAAAATTGTCGAACTGGCGCATTCCGGTGCAAGGCCCTGCGATATCTCGAGAATATTGCAGGTGTCTAATGGTTGCGTATCGAAGATTCTTGGGAGGTGAGCTGGTGTGTACTTGCAAATTTATGCGAAATTAAAGACGCTTCGTTCGCAGATATTATGAAACGGGTTCAATTAAACCGAGGGCGATAGGCGGCTCGAAACCCAGGGTGGCCACGCAACCGGTCGTCCAAAAAATCGCCGAATTCAAGAGGGAGTGTCCCTCGATTTTCGCGTGGGAAATAAGGGATAGGCTTCTTTCGGAGGGTGTCTGCAATAACGACAATATACCCAGTGTAAGTATCACATAATGTACGAATATACATATATTACACACGCAAAATAGTATTCGAGTTATTTAATTTTGGATTAGAGCTGCTTTTACAAAACCTAAAACGATTTTTGAAATTATTCTTTGTCGTATTGTAAATAAATTTAAGGAAATAAAAACATTTTGAAAAATATTAAAATATTATTAAAAATCTGGCGTGAAGAACACAATACAAGTTCCTATTTATGTGAAAGTATCTTTCCAAACATGCAGATACATGCTTCATCTATCTATAGAATCATCAGAAATACACCCTTACTACAATAAAAAAGTTATTAAGACCAGAATGGAGAAGAATATTCAGCACCGCTCATTGACTAATGTTAACATCACAAACGAAAAAACAACCATCACGATCTTTATAACAAATATAAGATTTAGCCATGGGTTTCGATCTGACGGACACAAGTCGAAATTCTAGGTTGAGGTTTTACCTACTCAAGTATGTTTCAAATTACTTTGTTAAAGAAATCAATAAAAATATACTGTAAATCATTATTATTTAAAGCTACGAACCAAAAAAGTATATTTGGAATATTTCATCCACCTGATGAAACCATTGTATGGCGAAACAATATTGTAGTGGTATTTACAATAAAATAATTTTTGAAACTAGACGTTTAATTACTTATTTCTTAGCGTTATATTTGTAATATTTGGAATAATAATCAAAATTTAATGAAATCGTAAGTTACTTCATATTGCGAATTCTTCCAGGCACTTGAGCAGCATGTGAAAGTTTCAATAAATTTGTAGCCTCAAAATGTTTCATTTCATATCACTGGGAAGTTGTAGAAATTATTATTAAAGAAAGTTTATATGCTGCAATTACTTTAACATGGTTTTGCTCAAATGAAGATACGAAGTTGATTCAAATTTTACCTACATTTTATTTCCTTGTTTTGTTCGATACAAATTACAAATTAATGTTATATATATATATTTATATATATATATATATATATATATATATATATATATATATATAATTTAATTTAAATGTCTGTGTACGTCACTTTTATGTTTTCAACTCTACATTTTTATCTCCCGAAGAAGCAACAAACTCGTTGCGAAATATAGAGATAATTAATAAGTGAGTTTTAATTGACAGACCGCATGTTCATTCGGAGGTTTTCGAGGTAATAATTTGCGTTGTCTGCATTTCTGGAACTGACCCGCGTTGAGTTCAGCGTGTTGAGTTCAACGCGGGTCAGTTCCAGAAATTCAGACAACGCATATATATATATATATATATATATATATATAAATATAATATTTTCGTGACCTTGGTATGATAAGGTAAACTTAATAAGTCGGCGATTAAAGGTCTGGTTCATTACTTCATAGTATATATATTTAAAACAACCCTACATGTTTCGGCAATGATGCCTTTGTCAAGGGAATAAAAATATAAATTTATATTTTTTATTTCCTTGACAAAGGCATAGTATTAGATCTGTGAGGAACCTCTCAGGATATTTTGGTTGAAATAAGTTAAAAATGCTTTGCTAAACGTTTCAGTGGGCGTTGGAGTACGATATCACTATTAGTGATTGGAGACGAGGACTTGGAATTCCTATAGATAGTTTCCAACTTTCTTTTGATTTCATCACGTTTTCTTAACCAAAAATAAAAATTTGATAATTTTTTGACATTAATTTTTTCTGTAGACGAGAAAAAGTAAAAGAACAAGTATCAAAACTCAACTAATCTATGTACCTAATCGCTTCGAAATCTGAAAATAAGAATTTCAAGTATAAAGTTTAATAAGGATAATAGCTTTATTTTTATTAGAGGCGTCTTTCAATATTAATCAACCTTCATATATATATATAAGAGTTAATGTAACCGTTTCTTTAAAAAAATAAAAACAAAATAAAAAAGATTCTGTATTTGAAAAAAGAAATACAAAATATCACAACTTAATGTAATCGTTGGAATTTATATTTTCTCGGAGAAAGAAAAAAAAACAACAGAAAACATGCGAGAATTTTTCGAGAATAGAAAGGACTACCAAAAGGAATACAAATCATTTAAAGCACCTGGCAAAATGGGAGCTATTTAGTTACCCTATTATCATAAAAACAAATGAGCACATCTGCCCAATGCGAAACCGGAAGATCCGCCATTTTCCTCTACCCCTCTGTCCGAGCTCATCCCTCTTTTTAATCTGCCATAAGGCGCAGACAGTTTCGGTCGCTTTTACGCAATGCGTATCGCGGAATCGATGGACCGTGCTCACGCAAGCGCATTATATTGCCCCTTATTTTCTGATTTATTAACTCCATCACGTCGGAATTCCTTAATTGCTGGAATTAAGTCCGCCGTCTGTCCCTTTGATAAAACCGGATGTTTCAATAAAATCAGCGCGATCCGACGTTTTAGCATTTCTACAGAATGTGGAACTCGGCCAATACTTTTTTGTCTTTCATCACAATGAAAATGAAATTATTGTAATCTAATACGAAGTAGATTTCATTCTTAAATGATACATCAAATATGTACTTAAGATGAAAATAAACCTTTAGGTATGCGTGCATTCATTAAGCTTTACTAGCGAGTTACAAAGCTACATTGTGTATTTCCCCTAATGTAATTGCTTTCTATATTAAAAGCAAATTATTTTCTGGAGATGAAAAAATAATAATAGTGTTTTCTAATTAAACACCTTAGGCAAAATATTCATTATATATGAGAACTTTAATTATTGAAATTCCTGTAAATCTCCAGCGTTACAGTTGCTAGCGCGGGTATCAATTTCCAGTAAAATTAAGTGATATAAATAACGAGCGATCAAGATAATTTGTAGTCGAGTCATTCATGAATCCGAAATTGTATGTCGATACTTGGACTGCATTTACATTACAAACGTCAAGTAAAACGTCAATTGAATATATAACTATGCAACGGTTACAATCGGAAAAGACATACGGACTCAAATTCATGAATGACTCGATTACAAATTATCTTGATCGCTCGTTAGTTATGTCTCCATAATTAATTTAACACTAAAATATATAATCTTATCAATAATTTTTGTAGGAAGGTCGTTTTAAAATAATCAATCAAAATCTACTGCGAATACAACACTTGTCAATATTTCAGTTACCCTCCTCAGGATAACTGAAAAAGAACAGGAAATATAAGTTTATAATTATAATCAAAGGCATTTTCAATACATTTTATTCGGCAATGCGCTTTTCTACATAAAAGAAAAATTATAAAGGCCACTTCTAGCGGAAATTAAAAAACAAGTAGGATTCATGTTTATAAATTTAAAGGCTACCAGCGCGCCAGCTTAATACACTGGCCTGCTTTACAACCTCAGAACACTTCTTCCTCATAACTACTATATTTTCCAGTCCTACCTGCATAATCGTCACTTCCTAGTGCAACATTTTGACGCGTATACTGGTATTTACCCTATCAAATCTGGAGCCTGAACCTGCCAACGATTCATTACGTCACTATTGCTACATACACAAACGATACAGCCCTCCTTACCTCACATGTAGATCCTGTTATTGATTCGCAATTATTGCAGACAAGTCTGAAGAAAATTCAAGACTGGTTAACGAAATGGCTCAGAGTTAACGAGAATAAATCTGTTCAAGGACCATTTACCACCAAAAGAGGTTACTGCCTTGCAGTATATGTAAATAAACACCACTCTACTATAAAAGGAACACGCCAAATACCTAGGAATGCACATTGATCGAAGACTGACTTGGAGAAAGCATATATTCTCTAAGAGGAAGCAGCTAGGCCTTGAACTTAGTAGACTATACTGGTTAATTTGTCAAATATTTAACCTATCCCTGAAGAACAAAATCCTTGTTTAGAAAGTAACTTTTGTACCCGTCTGGAGTTATGGAGTATACCGATGGGAGACTGCTTACATCTCTTACATTGAGATACTAGAAAGATTTTAGTCCAAAGTACTCCGTATGATTACAAAGGTTCCTTAGTATGTTCCAAATAGCATCATAGCCTATTACTTGAAAATAAGTTAAGAACGAAATCAAAATTCTCCCCGAAAAATATGCAGAAAGGTTAAGTAATCATCCCAATTCTCTGGCAAATACTCTAATGACACAAACCAGAACACGTAGTCTCAAGTGGTTCAATCCTACTGACCTACTTATTAGATTTTAATTTTGATCTTCTAGAAACACCATAAAATAGTTTTATTTTCTTGTTATACCATAGAAGAACCTGTTAATGGACAATTTCCTACATGTCAGGATATTTCAAACACACAATTTACTTATTGTATTAACTTTGCACAAATTGTAACTAATTTGGATGTTAAAAAAAGTTTACAATGTTATGGCTCTTTGAATGGAAGAATGTGATTTTTTTTTTATGAGAGAAAAATTAACTTAAATAAGTCTGATGGTTTTAGATATTACTAGTTTGATTGGTATAAGAAATCAGAAAATATAATGAGTTGAAAAGTTGAATAGGATACTGTTATGGTTCAGAAAAATGATTAAAAAGCAATCGTCATTTAATATTTGAATACGAGGTGGTGATTTACTGGTATAAATCCCATCGTGAAATTTTCATGCCATATTTTGTTTAACAAAAGTAACTATGTAAAGTAACTAAAAATAACGTGGCGTTATAACTACTTGAGTTGAACATTTCTTCTATAATTAGGAATATTTACAAACGATAATTATACACAACTTAAAGCGTGAATAATGTCTGCTATTTTGATAAACTCAACACCCTAACGTAAAACGCTGGCATAATGAATTTCATTTTGAATTTGCTAAAACGCAATTGTACTAAACATAAAAGAGGACTGTTGCTATATTCCTATTTGTTTGACTGATGCAACCTTGAGCAACACAATTTTGCACAATCATTTGGACCTAATTCCAAATTTAGCAGATGTTAAGATTATAACACCGTTTAAGAAATTGCATGTGAAATTCCAAGTAAATTTAGCCGATAATTATTTATATTTTGTTCTAAATTCTGTGCTAAATCTGCTCGTAAAAGTGCGCAAACAGATTGAATTGCTGTTGGAACATATACGTATGTATAAAATTCAAAAGCCATAATCTGAAAGTAAGTTATTGTGATTGCATTCCAATATTTATGCTTTTATTGTTTATATCTTAGTCACAAGATCAACTGTTGCTACTTATTAATAAATATATAAAGCAGCCGAAGTAAAAAAAGCAATTAAAAGTGTTTTGGGAACAATAAGAGAAAAAGTATCAATTCCCAACGGTTTGAGAAAAAATTATTTAAATAAGTAATTAAACATAAAGATTCGATAAAAAACGCCGCCGAAGATTGTCACTGTAATACACTGTAATAGTGTCGTCGCTGCAATGAGGTCTGGCGTTGTCGTGATCCAAGAAAAAATTCGTTCTTTCCGGCCTTTGTCTACGGATACGATTCTAATTCGTAATCGTAAAGCATATTTGAATTAATCGTTGATATCTTCGGCAGATATTAGGTATGAATGACTCCCTTTGAATTCCGGACAATGGTGAGCATGAGTTTCTGCGCTGATGGAACTCTTATGAATTTCCTACAGGTGGAAAATTAGAAGGAAGATATTGACTGCCGTTTGTTTTTAGAGTCATAATTAGGGACCGGACTACTACTATTGAAAATTTGTATTTTCAAAGAGTATTTAATTGATGTGATGGTGATGGTGAGGTGATCTATAAAATACGAAATACATTTTTATTTGTTCATTTTGTAGTTCAAGTTGAGTAAAGGAGTATTAATATTAACTAGCAATACTTTCTCAAAATTCTCCTCTGTAAAATTTGTTCTCTTTGAATGAAATACATCCTTGTAGATAGAAAACGTCCTTTTTACGTCGCAACTGGTTATAGATGCATACTGGAAATATCCTTTTAATTCAGCATATTTAGCAGTTAGATTTTGAGCCATTGACCCCATACACAATTGCCGCAATGTTATTAAATCTGGATTTCTATTAAAAACTGTGCCTAACTCTTGCCGAAGGCCACATCAGAAGTCACTTGGAATACTTTTCAAATCATTAAGTGATTAGTTTTCCTTAGTGTTCCTGAAGAAACTACAACTGATTTTTTAAATTTGGAATTTGTATTAGTTTCTTGCACTCAGAAATACTTGGAGCATTGTCATTTAAATATGTTTAAAAAGGTATATAACCCCTTACCACAATTATTAATCGTATCCTAAATACGTATTTCGACAACTAATAACTGACAAATAATTACTTTTTCTTTGTATTTGTCGTCCGAATGAAGCATTGGTGCATATTCTCATAAATGGTTTTAGCTACTGCTTCCGCATGAACTGTATTTATCACTTATCACTTTTGTGGCTATTACATATGCGTTATATGGAATAGTTTGATGTAGTAAACCAGCTAGAACATTTACCACACAGCGTCCTAATATATCGACAGTTTCGTCGGTACTTATCCATAGGTACTGATTTGAAATATAGTTCTTCATTAAAATTGTCTGATTCCAGCGGTTCTAATATCTGTGTATGTGTTTGCGATGCTAAGCGACGTTTTACGTGCGAATTCTTGGAATTTTTTAACGATATTTTACAGACTTTGAAATACATTTCGGAATCACTAGCAATGGACATACAATCAGTATGACCCTTAATCCAACTCGCCATTGTTTCACGATGCCATTCTCGATGTTGTTCCATATCATATCTGAAAAACTAACTTAAACAATGTTCTAGATCTAAATAAATGAAAATTAAAAATGTATGCGCAGGTTATTGAAACTTAACGAAATTCACTGGACACTTACGTCAATATAATTTGGAGAAGTGGATTTGATGAAACGATATTAAATAGGATCTATTACAAAAATTACGAAGTATGCACGTAATTATGTAATTAACAGTTAAAACAATGAGAGAAAGAAACTAACTCACCGTACTTTATTTATTTTACGAGATATAAACTAATAAATAAAATAAATTATGAAAACCCCGCTTCTATCTACGCCCATGAAGAAAGGAACTTCACTATAATATTGAAATAATTGCGTCACAATTCAACGACAAAAACAGATGTGCGGTTAATCAAGTGAATAGTTCTACTCAATTGTACTTAGCGATGTTATATGGTCCATCGTAATTTCGGCCTGATGCATCCGGTCTCTAGTCATAATAATGAACCCAAAATTAGTCACCAGTGGTGATGTTCATAAGAAAATCATCCCCTTCACGTCGATACTGGTTAAGAAGTTCTTGACAAATATTTCTTTTCTGTTCTTTCACGATATTTATTAATTGTCGCGGGAACCAATTTTGCGTAATCCGACGATTTCTTTGAATCAGTGCTTTCAATTAACTTTGATTCTTCTCATGCGTTACTGATACTAGTCTATCTGATCGATTTTTCGTTAAATATCTTTATTTCACCTCTATGACAGAGTGTTGTGCGTCTAATCTGTTGGCGAACATTTTTCACATCCACATAATCGTTACCCGAAACAGCTTTCAAACGCTTGTAAATTTCGATGGGCGTTCCAGCGTTAAAAATTCTATCGCATATGGTTGCTTGGTACGCATCTCAGAAATCGACTCATATCATGCCACATGATAAATAACACTATCACTCATACGAAAGTGAAACTTTGAATGCTAAGACGAGATACTCGAAATTACCGTTGAGTTACAGAAAAAATCGTACCCGATGGGTCCCGCGACAATTAATTGATCTTACGAAAGCACAAAAGAACAATGAGAGGATGTTTATTAGAAATTCAGATATCGAAGAATCGATATTAATCAATGAAATGTGTATTACATTAACAAAATTAAAATAGAAAGCTCTTTTTATAACGACATCGTCGTTCGCTTCTTTGATATTGTATAAAGCAATTATTTAAAAATGGATCTACTGAAATTCTGAGGAGATTTCTTACAATGAACACTTCAAAATATCAGTTATAAATAACAAAGAACAAGAAGTAAAATAACAGATTCTTGTTTGTATCAAAACCTATTCATATAATTTTCCCTTCCTATTCAATCTGTTACAACTTAACGTATAGATAAGAAACATAAATCACAGGAAACGATTTGTCATAGATACAATGGAAGCATTTAATAAGCCCGTTAGTATTAATGGTGCACACTTCACAACTCAATGGAATGTTAAATTTTCCCCGAGCTTTCCAAATTTCGACTACCTGAGATACGTATATATATAAACGTATATACATATATATATATACCTACAAACTACGACGCCGACGTCGCTTGCAACGCAAACATTAGCAGATCTTGTCACTAATAGAGTTTGCAGAGCGTTGACATACGACATGTTACACAAACAAGTTGCCTGGGGATCTAACACGAATATATCATGTCTCGAAATGCTTAAAATTTACACACACGTGCAGACGCACACATATACTTACTTACCTTACCTGTGTATGTGGATGAAGCTTGTTTACTGACGAATTCTATCGAATTCGTATCCGTTTTCTGTATTGCGTGTTTGTTCGTTTGTTACTTAAATAACGATAAATTTAAGTGGAATTCAAAAGATCGTTGTCCGGATTTCCTGAAATTCATTTCAATTAGAACTAGTAGATACTTGAAATTGTGCCAGATGCTTTATCAGCAAACACGACATAATGAATTTATGAACTTATGCATGCTAGAGATCATATTTTGTAGTTATTGGTTCCGTATTTTAAATCTTGATAAATTATAAAGACGGCGTCATATTATTTCTTAAAATGTCGTTCTAACAATGGAAATTGGAGAAAATGTTTTAAACGTGTTTTAAAATTTTTTACAGCTAATTTAGTTAAATAGTTTTGCTTAGATATTGACAATCAACATTTTTTTGAAACTTTTTACCACAGTCGCTGGTATTTAAACTATTAAAACTGATCAATAAACTTCAACCATTAAGTCTCCTCTAATAAATTTTATAGATTTTTGTGTTAATAACACAGGCCTGCATTTTTCAACTCTTTGAATGTTGATTTAAAAATTTTAACTTTTTTCTAGAAATTGGGTAGCGCTGATTTCAAATCTGCTTTTATTTTTTTTGTATCACGTAAGGTTATTTTTCAAACCAGTAAAATCAAAAAATATAGAAAAAACACGATTTATTTCATTTATAAGCTAGTTTTATATTATATTCAAAAAAATACAAAAATATACACATAGAAACTATTAGAAATAGTTATTTATTCTTTATGCTTCTTAAAAAAACATTTTCGTTTTTCAGAAAAGCTTCGTTTGGTTGTTTTTCTGTCATATTCAGCTAAAGGAAGATCTGAAGGCAGTTTCTAGGGCAAGCAAATTTTTTTGTTCAACCTAGACCCCAGTACTTCAGAAAGATCTTTTGAAAGTCCTAAATCTCTTACTAAATCATTCAGTTCGGCTTGTGAAAATAGCTGAGGTTGGTTTTGACCTGAGGTTGATGGTTCAAAATCACTATCCATCTGTACGGAGCCGGAAGTTGAAGAGGTTTCAATATCTTCTTGTAGTACTTTGGTGGGTATAGGTATAGGTACATGATCACTGTGAGGAACTGGTCTGATAGCTGATTTAATATTGTTTGGGTACAAAATATGTTTCAAAGTTTTTCTATTATGCCCCTTAATATCACAAAAACAAAAGTAGCAATCTTCATGATGATTTTGCGGTTCTCTCCAAACCATCGGTATTCCAAAAGGAAGACTTTTTCTATTCCCTTTGGTCCAATGTCTTAAACCTTCCTCACATACCTTACAAACAACGTGCGGTGCCCAATCTTTATCTTAATTTCCTAATTTGATTTTGAAATCAGCATAATATGCATTTTTCACAAATTCACCAATTGGTCTCTTAAACTTTTTCAAGACGAAATATCCACAAATATAACAGAAATCATCTGGTTTGTTTTTGCAACACCGGCTAGACATATTTTTAAACAATGTTTATTTATCAAATACCACGCACAACACTAAAGACAAATTAATTTTACTTGTTTACTGATCGACACTCAGAGCTATAATGAAGTAAATGACATTAAAATATACATTTTGTTTAAAGTGATAAACTTGAAATCTTTCTTCGCAGTACTAATATAGTGAAAGCATAATAAATAGGGTTTAGCAGGTAAAAATTCCCGGAAATCTTGTCCAAAATTAATACATGTAATAAAAGATTTACATCAGGTAATGAGCGCCTATTTAACAAATTTCTTTAAAACCATAACAGAAAATCATTTTTGGGTTAATACCTAGAATTTGAAGTAGTACATTCATTTTAAAATGTATTAAAACGCCTATTATAAGATTTTTTTTATATTTTTTTCTTTTTCTTTTGTGCAAAAAAAAATCTGTGGGAGGTAGAGACCAACTGTATTTTAATTAGTTATTGCTATATAAAAACTGAGCTTAACAAACAAAAATCACGTCATCACAAATTTTATGCAGGCCTGTGTAATAGTTAAGTATATCTAATTTTAAGTTTAAATTTAGATATCTCCAAAAGACATTTAAACACAACATACACTTAGTTCTGATTTTTCTTACTCTAACACTACGCTAATTTGAACAGCTTGGTTCTCTAACACTCTGTCTGTTAAGTAGATCAGTAGCTCCATGCTTGCCGGCGATCTTCTTAGGTAGCGACAACTCTTCCTGTAAGTCAATAATATTGCTTAAACGAGGAGGTATTGATAGCTAGTTAGCCAAGCCATTTTCCTTGAACAAAATAAATCTTGTTATAATGGCAAGAAATAATGACATTTTAAAAGAGTCACTGTAAAATATTACGTCAAGGAGTTGAATTGCTGCGCTTACGAAAATATGCCTAATATATTTGGCGATAAATGCCCATCATATGCGATTGTCAAAAATTGGATTGTGTCATTCAAAAGAAGAAAGCTTTCCGTTGAAGATGAGAAGCGACCTATTTCGGTGTTCACCCCGAACATATTGACGCAGTTCATGACATGATATTATCAGACTGTCGAATTGGGCTGAAACATATAGCTGAGGTACTAAAAATTTCATATGAACGCGTCCATCATATAGTTCGCGTCAATTTAGATATGAAAAAAAGAGTTTCTAAATGTTTGAACGCCGAATACAAACGAGGAAGAGTGAAAGCATCGTGCCTGTTTTGAAGGAGATCCAGATTTTTTGAACCTTCTTGTGACAATGGATGGGTCTATTTTTACGACCCAGAAATAAAACAGCAATCGATGAAATGGAAGCATCATAATTCTCCAAGGCCTAAGAAGTTTCGAGCTCAAAAATTCTCTGGAAAGGTTCTCGCTTCAGTTTTTTGGGATTTCCGTGGAATAATTATAATCGATTACCTAAAAAAAGGCCAGACCCTCTCTGGAGATTCTTACTCTAAATTACTAACCACCGTGAGAGAGAAAATTAAGGAAAAAAGACGTGGAATGTTAGCGAAAGGTATATTGTTTTTGCAGGACAATGCCCCTGCACACAAATCGCGCATTACTACGAATACCATTTTGGATGTAGGGTTTGAATTACTGGAACACCCGCCATATTCTCCAAACTTAGCCCTCTCAGACTATTATCTGTTCCCTTGATTGAAAAAAGCTTAAAAGAACGTAAATTTTTGTGTAACGAAGAGGCAATAGAAGCTGCAGAGGGCTGGTTTTCAGACCCAGAATTCCAAACTTTAAATTGTTTCAATAGTAGGCTATCAATACTCCCTTGTATATTTTTTTAAGTTCGCTTCTCTTCTTTTTTACATGCCCCTTTCATCCGTTATCTCTCCGTTATATTCTACTAGATTACTACTAGACAAACTCGTCGAATTACTGAAAAATGTATCCTATTTCTTATTCTCCTTTTAATAAATTACCTGTTTTCCTTCTTATATGGTGTGGTTCTTTAGTTATAGATTCAAAAGAAACTCACCAAGAGGAAGTATAATAACTTGTGTATTTGTTTATGGTATGAAAGTGTACTGAACTCTCCACAGAATCATAGCATAATAACGAGCGTTCAACTAAATTTTACCTCGAAGTTGCCCATGGAAATTATACGTATATCTTAGCTTTTTACTTAAGTTCTTAATATGAATTTTGTTGGTTATGAACTATTTGAATGACATGATAAATGTCAAAATAATTAAATTAAAATATTTAACTAAATGAGATACGTTTATTTGCAACAAACAAGTAACATTTTATAAAAATTGTTGAAAGTGGCCACCACCTTGTTCGAGACATTTCTCACTTCTCTTCTTCTGTCATCGATTTCGTTAATTCTTTCAGCAATTCTGATTTGAAGGTCTGCAAGATCAGGCATCTGTACCCGAAAAATTGAGTTCTTTAAAAAAGGCCACAGAAAAAAAAAACACAGAAAAAAGATCTTGGTGGAAATTCATGTTCGGTGTTTAAACTTATCAACCAATTTTGATAAATTTGCCGTATCATATTAATTGTTTCACCAGCTGTGTGCGCTCTGGCTCCGTCTTGTTGAAACTAACCCTAATTTATTTCTTCTTCATTAAGCTGTTCAATAAATGGCATAATAATTTCTTGTCGATACCTTTCTCCTGTTAAGGTACCGTTAAAGAAAATAGGGTCAATGATTTTCCTTCGACTAGGCGCACACCATACACCAATTTTCTGTGGCTGAAGTGAGGTTTCAACATAAAACTCATGTGGTTTCTCAGTATTCCACATCCTCATATTTTGTGAGTTAACATATCCATTCAGATAAAACCATGATTCATCAGAAAAATAAGTTTGATCAAGAAAGTCATTATCTAAATTATTTAAGAACCACTGACAAAATGTTGTTCTTCTAGGATAGTCAATTTCTTTTATTTCTTGATAACAGGTCATGCGATATGGAAATAAATGTAAATCTGTTTTCAAAATTGTATGACAAGTGCCAATTGATACACCCACTCGTTGAGATAATACTCTTATGGAAGTTCGTGGTGCATCATTCATAATTTGCGTTACATCGTCAACTAGCTCTTCCGTACGTTTTTTCGGCCGGCCACTGCCTTCTTTCCGTATAACACTCCCTGTTTCTCTGAAAACCTTAGTGCAACTGTGTACCGAAAACTATCATTATCAAAGGCGAAGTTTGGAACCATTTCTAAATTCGTCTAAGCATTCTTCAATAAAATAGTGCCATTGTCCGTCAATCTTACTACGGCCGTTTCGAAAATAAGATTCAACCATGAATGATTTGTGTTGAATAGTTATAAATCAATTTTAAGTTACAAAGCAATTTAAAAAAAGTTCCAATTAAGTATACATCAGAATAGTCTGTCAAATTGACAACTGATGCAAATGTAAATAGTACAAGTTACGACAAACATTTTTATTGTCATGGACTACTAGAGGTAAAATTTATTTGAACGCACATTATAATAAATACAAAGAATTCAAATAAATTTTACCTCAAAGTAGCCCTTGGAAATTATGATTATGTCTTAGCTTGTTACTAATTTTAATAGGAATTTTGTTGGTTATGAGATGAGATATTTGATTGAAATGACAAATGTCAAAATAATAAAACGAACATTTTTAAGTGAATGAAATATGTTTATTTCCAACAAACAAGCAAAATTTTATAAAAATTGTTCAAAGTGTCCACCACCTTGTTCGAAACATTTCTCACATCTTCTTCTAATGAAGGAAAAAGTGTTTTGTAGTATCGCATTGTCAATTCCATTAATTCTTTCAGCAATTCTGATTTGAAGGCCTGCAAGATCAGGTATCTGTACTTGATAAATTGAGTTCTTTAAGAATGGCCATAAAAAGAAATCACATGGGGTAATGTCACAAGATCTTGGTGGAAATTCATGTTCAGTGTTTAAACTTATCAACCGATTTTGAAAAAATTGCTGCAGAATATTAATTGTTTCACCTGCTGTGTGTGCTCTAGCTCCGTCTTGTTGAAAGTAACCCTGTGTTATTTCTTCGTCGTCAAGCTGTTCGATAAATGGCATAATAATTTCTTGTCGATACCTTTCTCCTGTTAAGGTTCCGTTAAAAAAAATAGGGCCAATAATTCTCCTTCGACTAAATTCTAAATTCTTCTAAACAATCTTGAAGAGAATACTGCCATTGTCCGTCAATCTTACGTCCGTTTCGAAAATAAGATTCTAGCATGAATGATTTGTGTTGTATAGTAAAAACCATGTTAAATCAATTTTAAATTACAAAGCAATTTTTGTCAACTATGCATCTGTCTAATTGACAACTAATGCAAATTTAAATTATCAATAATCATACGTTTTTAAAGGAATGGCCTACTAGAGGCAAAGCTTATTTGAACGCTTTTTATAATAATTCACAGCATCTTGCACTAGTACAGTGCAACAAACGTCTCGTAAGCAATAATGGAATTATGCGAGACAAATTTGTCGGGAACGTGATATTTAAACAAAAAACTCTTATGGTACATGAAGGTATAATTTTCTACAGAGTTTACAGGTTTCGAAGAAGGCTTCGAAACCTGAAAACTCTGTTTCAGCGATGGCTTCGTCGTTCGATGCGAATTTCCGTGAAGCCATTTCTCCATGTTCGCTAATTAAAAAAACAGGCCGCAATCAGATTAATATAGGAGATGAGGGAAATTCGAAATATAATTCGATAAATTTAGCGGCTATAATTGTATATGAAAGAGCTGCCTCATTATCGTGGTGAAACGACACTTCTTCTTTGTCAAATGTGTTGGTATTTTCCCTAAGTCATCCCAAAAATAGTCTAATAAATTTGCAAAATATCGTTACTTGTTTCTCCAAATAATGAATTTAGATCATGCTGTGCAAATCCCAAGACGACGTTGCCATAACGTTTCCGACAGATAAGAACCATTTTTGCCTTTTTGGTCTCGTTCGTCCATTGTTTCGAGTGTCCTCTCATTTCTAGTGTGAAGTAATTGTTTCATGCTTTTTCACAGTTATACAATAGCGTAAAAACCTAGTTGGATTGCTTGTACATATTGAAATTGACATGCGATTTCGTTTTTTAGTTGTTTGAAAGATTTGAACCGATTTCTGGTTCATATCCAATTTATCTATATTATTACCTAGGAGATTTTTAATTAAGTTTTCGGACCGAAAAGCAATTTAAAGAGAGAGTTAAAGAACAGGGTCTCATTGACTTCAATTTCCTCATATTCTGGCATCCATATCAATGACACAATATTGTTTTTGACCAGTCTGTTGAGGACTTCCATACAATATTTAACCAGTTTAGACCTGGTAATTGGGTGTTATAGTCGCCTGACTATCAGTTGTTATTTGTATAGCTGGCTTCCCGAATATCCTGGGCGCAGTCTGGAAAATCGTCATGTATTTCCCTAGACTCAGTGATTTCTTTCTTCTAGGAAACACTCTAGATGTACTTGCTCCTGGGCCATAATTAGATTGTGATCTATGCATGAATCAGATACTAGCGCCTGAATTGCTTATGGAATCTAAATTCTCTCAGAAAGTTCAGCTTTTATAAGCCATAATGTGTCTAAGGTCATTACGAGTTAATCTTGCTAGGAACATACTAGAAGTGTAGTATTTTGTAATTTATATTCCATTCTGTGCATTTCGTCTGTTATATCATATTAAATCGCGCCAACATTTTCAGTGCATTTTCTTTATTGATAAAATTTTAGCTGTAATACCTATAATAGATAACTTCCTGAAGCAATTATAAACATGTGAAAAGAAAATTATGTATGTTCTCAATAAATTAAGTAAGTATGCAAATATTTTTAATTTACTCTATGAGGCGTATGCTCGAGGAAAGGAAACGCTCAAGGTAAGATAAGAGGACGCAAACGAAAGAAGAGACACCATAAAATAAGCAGTTTAACAATTTCGATTTGTGACGATGTTGAGGCATCCGTTCGAGAATGCTCTCGGGCGATGAAACGGTCCCATTTACAGACGTTTTCCTCCTTACACTGGCATTTCCTTTTCACATCCGATTGCACACGAATTGTTTGACCTATCATGTCTGCTATCGCCCCTCGCTATTTATGTGAATTACCGAATTTTCCTCGGTAGTAGACCTCTTCTGTTTCGCCCCTCGTTTTCCGATACTAGTCGCACACATCAAATCCTAACATTCCAATATATATGAACAGTAACGTGTTATTACTGTCGGTAATCTACAAAAATTTATTGCCAAAAAGTGGGAGCCTTCTTACTAGAAAACATAAAAATATGTATAGCTACTAAATAGCTATTTTGGAAATCGTGTTTTAGTTGTTCGTGTCTTTTATCTAAAAGAAATTAAAAAAAAAATGTTAGTATAAACTAGGCACTGATATAATCAACAAGAAAACAGTACAAGCAATGGCGTACGTGGATGATCTGGAGATTATTGCAAGGATCAAATGAGTTGGAAAATACATTTACAGAAAAAGAACAAAAATTAAAACAATTAGAAATCGACGATACAGATAGGAAATAAACTAATTACAGCAGAAGTAATAGATTGTTAGCAAGCTTAAAAATAAATGAATATAGGTTTGAAGAGGTAGAAATGGTAAAATATTTTAACATTTTAATACATATAGAAAGAGGAACAATTTACATAAGGTAGAGAATTCAAATGTGCAACGAAGCATTTCACATGTGCTTCGTATAAAAACAAGAAACTTAGCAGAAACAACAAATTCACAATTTACAAATTTATAATAAGACGTATAATTGCAGTACCAAGTATAACGCAAAAAGAAGAGGAACAACTCGAAAAATTTGTCAGGAAAAATATTATAACCATTGGGTACCTAAGGAAGACAGAGAGGATGGTGTAAGACCTCTAATGATGCGCAACATCGAGGATTTGATTAAGGAATAAAATTGCAAATTACGTTTATAGAAGTGGGAATACTGCATTGATCAAAATTTTAACAAACTAGTTAAAAGTGGGCCAAAAAGAGGACCACAAGAGCAGTTTGAAAAACTTGAAACTATAAAAATAAATAGTTGAAGAAAAGGCAAACAGTGGACATGCATTGCGTAGAAAGCAGGAGCACACCAAAATCAAAATAGTTGACTGATCTATTACAAAAAATATACGAGGGTAAGTCAGTCAGTAAGTCACAAAAGATAAGAAAAAAATAATTTGCCATATGATAATTACTTGAAAACTCTCCACCAACGTCGATGCACTTATCCTACTGTTTTAACAGCGCCACAATTTAAGCTGCATAAAATTCTTTGGGTAGGTGTCTCATCCGCAGTAGGACTTCGTGTTGCACGTCGTCATCACCTGCAAGGTGTTGGCCTCCAAGATGTTGCTTTACTGGACTAAACAAATGAAAATCGCTGTAGCACTGACCGGCAAAAGTAAGTAATTGTACCCTGACTTAAATGCGCTATATGAAGTGACGCGTTATCATGATGAAGTGGCACATCTTTGAGCAATAGGCCTCGACGTTTTCTCCGAATGGCACTTCGAAGCTTGAGTATAAACTCCTATGACTGATTACATTTTCACCTTTTTTGTAACTAGTATCGCTCCTTCGCAATCTCGAAATAGTGAAAGCACGGCCGTACAACCGATGGTTTCAATTTCATCTATAAAATAGGCAGGTAACGTAAGCAGGAGTTTTGAGAGTGCTCAATTCAACGAATCGACCACTACCAATTCGTCTGTGGAATCCCCAAACTTTTGCCCGAACTTCCAATACGGCTGCATCACATCATGCATATTTTGTACCAGATATTGAAAGGTATCTGGATTAATGAGCCGTCTTGTATCAAAGGCATGAATTACAGCTCTGAATTACAGCATGAATTACAGCTCAAACCTACACCAGTTAGCTGAATAAACTCCACAGTTGGTCTGTTAGATTTCCTTGATCTATCCTAAACTCCAATATAGTCAGTCCTACTGGGTCAATGAGCGATCCTGACTTACATGTTGACGGAAAAATTCGTCTAACACGGGAAGGACGAGTGAGAGGGGAAAGTCACAGGCTGCCGGGTTATTCCATCCTGGCGTTGAACTCTTATAGTAGCTTTCGTTTCTTGGTCATATGAGTTGAATTGTTCATAAGGTCTTTAATGGGTGGATTCCAGTTTCGGCCTGAGATGTAGACTAACGCTAGATGTGCAGCTTTATGTTGCATATCGGTCTGAATTGCCTGTACATTTTCACAAATACCAAAATACCATAGGTTTGTTAACAACATTGGCATCATTTGTTCAAATTGATTAACACCTGGGGATTGGTGTAAGGTTATCACTAGCGAAGAAATCAATAAACATCATAACAGACATATCTCAATTATCTACTAGATACGGTTCAATGAATTCCAGCGACGTACAGATATATAACGAAGATGGAAAGCCAATAACATCAGCCTTCACAAAAATTCTGAACAAACTGCCAGCATGACCAGCAAAACATGAGGTAATACACTTCAACCAAAACTAAACACGAAGGAAGAAGGACAACGTTCGTGAACGTCTACACTCATCGGATTTTTGTTTTGCAATGAAAGTTTTTGATGAAAACCAATACTTTAACAGTAATAGCTGAGTCTTAATAGAGAAGCAAGTCTATGTTAAAGCTGACAGGCATAAATGTAAGTTATTCTTGTACCTACGTGTTTAGCGAAAAGATCCGCATCACCAATGAGTTCTTTCAAGCATACACTGTCTATCTTTTCTCTAAACAACTTTGCCTATATGATTGCGACGACCGAAAATGTAATATTAAATGATATAACTCAATTGTAATGCCTACTTGCATTTTACAACGTATTAAGAACAGGTATTTAAAAGTTGCTCCACATTAACTTTATTTTCCTGATTTATTTAAATCAGTTTCTTAACTTTTTCCTTCGTCATTTAACAATTTATGATATGGAATTGTATGGGCATAACAAGAACAGTCGGTACCGAAAAAAAAACAGAATATAATTGTAGAACATGGCAGATGCTTCGTACTATCGCCTTTGCCGGTATATTGAAGCAGTGTTGCCGTTTGGATTGGTGTAATGGTGAAGTTAGACTTCACCAATATCGCAATGTAGAAACTATTAGTTTGATTAATTATTCGAACTTAACACGAATTCAAAGGAAGTAAATTTTATGAATTGCTGTAATATAAATACATAATGGTATAGTAAATATTATAGTCAATGCATTATTCACGAGTGATTTGCTAAATGTTCTATGGAGGTTGTATTGATATTTGATGATCCCTTAGTTGGTGTTTTAAGATTTATTTGACTAAATATAATATTTGCTTCTTTGGACCGACTGCAATATGAAGAACATTATCAGGTGCCACTGAAAATGGAATTAACAATCTTCGAGGAATTTTCTTCGACGGCAGTGCTGATTTCCAAAATTATGTGAATGAGCTTTCGTCTATAAATCATGAAATTTCTTACAGACGTAGTTAGTAAATCTTCTATAATTATAAGAAGTAAATACCAACAATATATAATATATCGTTGATTTGTTTCAGCTATTTGTCGAAAAACATTTTTTTAATGTACAGAAATTATTCTTAAATTCGATATATTAAGCTATACTCGTACATATTATTTCACAAAATCAAAGAAAACGAGTTGTTTAAATTATTGTAATAAATAATTCAATATCTGGAACAAAATACGCCTGATGTGATGCAGACGTCTTGAAAGTCCGGGCAAACGCAATAAACTCGTTCTACAAGGGCGCATCAATAATTAGTAAGCCGAACAAAAGAGAGCGGTGTTGAAAATACGTTTATTTGTTTTGTAATCCATCAAAATTTGCAATTATTTCGATGGAAAGAGTGTTATTTGAGTAGAAAGTCAATTGTTTTTATTTTATTTTGAAACATGGAGGAAGCGGAGTATCGATCAGCGCTAAAGTTCTTAATCTTAAAGTACGGGGACTAATCTTCATCGCTCGCAAACATAAAATGATGAATAGCTGAGTTTAAATGTGTCCGGACCAATATATAACAACGCAGTGGACGCCTAAAGGACCTGCATCACAATATAAACTTAACAAGTAGTTGCACTAGGGGAATTTATTGAAATAAAATGGTAATTCGCGCATGTCCCCCGCGCATCGGTGCATGATTATGAAAATTATAACTAGCAACATAAACTGGATACTTATAGAAGAAATCATACAGTCAGATTTACAATCATTTTAGTTTGATATTACTTACCATTACTAAGCGAATACGCGCCGAGGGCATGTGTATTACGGTTTTCAAAAGATCAAAGGCGTCGACAAGAAGTGAAATTATTGGTATGGTTTATATTGTGCCTGTATACTGCAGATATGGGTATGTGATATGGTGCTTGATGACCGTCAAATAAAAAGGCGTGAAATAGCAGAGGCTCTTTACATCTGCTCTGGATCAGTAATTTCGTTTTTGCATAATGAATTGAGTATGAAAAAAATATGTGGTAAATGCGAGCAGTAATTTGTTGACTATGGATTGCAAAGGCGAACGAGAACAGTTTCAACCCTCGATTTAGCAAAGTTAAGACACGATTCGAAGATTATTTGGCGCCGAATAATAGCGAGCGATGAATCATGGATTCACCATTATACACTGTAAATCAAGCAAAAATTGACACAATGGACTGGGGTTAGTACAAGTACTCCGGAGAAGCCGAAAACCCTATTTTACGTAGGAAGAAAGATTATGGCTACTATCTTTTGGGATTATGGTGGGATTCTTTTCATCGATTATTTTCATAAAGTTAAAACTATAACAGGCGAATAGTATGCATCTTTTTTAGATCAACTGCATGATACAGTACAACGCAAAGGCCTCACTTAAAGTAAAAACGAGTACTTTTTTTTTAGGATAATGCATCTTTTCACACTTTGATTGTTTTAATTACAAAAATTCTTGAATTACATTCACCCCTTCAGACTTTTC
Source organism: Melolontha melolontha (assembly GCA_935421215.2). Lineage (NCBI taxonomy): Eukaryota > Metazoa > Arthropoda > Insecta > Coleoptera > Scarabaeidae > Melolontha > Melolontha melolontha. The sequence continues at coordinate 118,510,041 of OW285238.1, forward strand.
CTTTTTCAAAATTTGAAGACTTAGCAACAGATTTGTGTTAAATGTGGGGATAGTCACTGAAATTAACGCATATTTTGAAGAGTTTGGTGACGCGTACTTTTCTGAAAGAATGAAAAAACTATCAGTGGATTACAAAGTACAAACTCATTTTTTGCCTATGGTCATTAATTAGCGAACCTTCCTCGTAGCTGTCGCCGAAGAACATTAAATTTCTAATGGTAAAACATCGATTTCGCAATTAAAAAACAATGATTAAATACATGTATATGCATACTTTACGAACATATACGTACAACATATGTTCTTTTAATTATTTCACTTTACAACAACAGAAACATTAACACATGATCGTAACGTTCATATAATGGAATATTTATGGACTTATTTGTCTAACATATCGACGCAGTAAACAAAATCAGGTGAACAACAAGAAGGGAATTCGCGGTGTCTGTCGGTATGTGAGGGTTGTTGTTGCCTTGGTAACGGTTAGAGGGGGTGTGTTGGAACGCAACTGAAGGGGATTATAAAAATAGATAGAGATTACAGAAAATGGTGGACCTGTCGAGAGATATAGGGATATTTACTGTATTGGCACGTTTTTTTTTCTCTCTTGAAAAAATATTTCCTTTCTTATTTCAAAAATTTATTCCTTTTCTTTAATTTTAAATTAGAACAGTACTTTATAATGCCCTTTATTGCGCAAATCATTCGAGTTCTTAATTATAAAAATAATATTATTAATAAATATTTTAAAAATTTTATGTTAATACGATAACCGTTAAAATAAAACACAATTTTTTGAAGAAATATATTTAAAACAAAAACATAAAATATTAAAAATCGGGTGCGAAGAATACAATACAAGTTCATATATTTGTGAAAGTATCTTTCTAGAAACGTAGACACCTGTTTCATGTTTCTACAGAATAATCGGTACGACCCAGCTGGAGAGATACGTTCACAAAAACAACACCCTTAGCATATTACAGAATATTAAGACAGAGCATAGAAGAACAGTCAGAGCTGCTCAGTGAGAAACGCCAAAACAACTAACACTGTCTCAGTAACAAGAGCAAAACTAAGTTAAGTGCTTCCATCTTATGGTACAACCGTGAGTTGCAGAAGCTGTATTTACGCGTCTTCACTCTTTAAACGGACGAATTGAATGCGTATATTTGTCTGTCCGTTTAAAGAGTGAAGACTAGTTAATACAGTTTCTGCAAGTCACGGTTGTGCCGTCAGATGGAAGCACTTGTCATTGAGACAGTGTTAGTTGTTTTGGCGTTATCACTGAGCAGCCCTGAATGTTCTCTTACGCTCTTTCTTAATAACTTCTGTGATATAGCGAAGTTGTTGCTTTGTAAACGTATCTTTCCAGCTGGGCCGTGCCGATGATTCTTTAGAAAGGTGAAACGCATGTCTACGTTTCTGGAGAGATACTTTCACAAATATATGAATTTGTATTGTGTTCTGTACAATAGATTTTTAATAATATTTTATATTATTAAAAAGACTTTTTGTGTTTTATAATTATATGTCTGAATATTTCAAAAGCGAATCTAGCTGAAAGCGCAACAAAATTAGGTTTTGGAAGAAGTTCTATTTCCACCAAGACAACGTTCCAAAACATTCCGCATACTCGTACATGGTTAAACATCTTCAATATCCCGCACTGTTCATTATTTGATCTATTTAGAAAAATATATTTTGATACACCACCCCCATATTAATAATAACAAAGGATTTTATTTGGCGGAGTCTAGCTAAGCGGTTCTACTCAATTATTAGATAAATAAACTTGAAAGAAATCAGCTATCTAATAGTACTAACTTAAACTAACATGTGTATTTCATATAACAAATATAATAATACACGCAAAAAAAAAGAAAGAAGGGAGAAGAAGTCACAGAATCTATACTAGTACATATTTACAAATTAAAGACCGGACGCATCAGGCTGAAATTAAGATGGACCAAATAAATAGTCTATAACATCGCTAAGTACAACACGCAGTTATTGAATATCACTACTCATTCGGGTAACCGCACATCTGGTTTTTGTCGTTGAATTCTGACGCAATTACTTTAACATTATAGTTAAATTTATTTCTTCATGGTGGTAGATAGAAGTGTGAGTATTTTTTATAGTTTATTTTATTTATTAGTTTATATTGCGTAAGTAAATAAAGTACAGTGAGTTAGTTTCTTTTTTTTCATTGTCATAACTGTTAATTATATACTTCGTAATTTTTGTAATAGATCCTGATTAATATCACTTCATCGAATCTACTTCTCCCATTTATTTTGGTGTAAGTGTCCAGTGAATTTCGTTAAGTTTCAATAACTTACGCATACATTTTTAGTTTTCATTTATTTAGATTTAGAACATTGTTTAAGCCACTTTTTCAGATACGATGTGGAATATCATCGAGAATGGCATCCTGAAACAATGGCGAGTTGAAATGAGGGTCATACTGATTGTATGTCCATTGCCTGTCATTCCGAAATTTATTACAAAGTCTGTAAAGTATCGTTAAAAAATCCCAAGAAATCGCACGTTAAACGTCACTTAGCATTACAAACACATACACAGAAATTAGACTCGTTAGAATCTGACAATTTTAACGAAGAACTTTGTGAAACTTTAATGGCGGCAAATGTTCTTGATGAATCTACCTTACGCAAATATTATGTTTGTGAGCGCTACACGAAAGCAGTAGAACGCATTAAAAGCCATCTTTCAAATCAGTACCCATGGATAAGGACCGACAAAACTGTCGATATATTAGGACGCTGTGTGGTAAATGTTATAGCTGGTGTATTACATCCAACTATTTCATATAACGCATATGTAATAGCAACAAAAGTTATAAATACTGTTGATGCGGAAACAGTAACTAAAATCATTTACGAGAATATGCACCAAATGATTCATTTGGACGACAGGTACAAAGAAAAAATACTTTTATTTGTCAGTGACAGAACATATCCTAATATGCTGCATATTACTTGTGCAGCACATGCTCTCCATAGAATCTGTGAATATATCAGAGACACCTTTCCGGAAGTTGATAGATCGTTTTAAAAAAAGTTTTTAGAAAAGGAACATTGAGAGTACTTCTTTACGGAGAAAAACTTCCATCTTTGTCACTGCCTCCCTCTCCAGTAATAACGAGATGGGGAACATAGCTGGAAGCTATTAGTTTTTATGCAGAGAATTTTTTGGTAGTTTACAAAATTTCGTTACATGTTTAAATGACGATGCTCGAAGCATTTCTGTGTGCAAGAAACTAATACAAATTCCAAATTTAAAAAATCAGTTGTACTTTCTTCAGGATTGGAAATTTGCCAAAACTAATCACTTATTTTGAAAATCAAAATCTCAAATTAAATGATGGATTAACCACATTAGATGTGGCCTTTATAAAAATCCAGATTTAATAATATTGCGGCAATTGTGTATGGGGACAATGCCTCGAAATCAAACTGCTAAATACGCTGAAATAAAAGAATATTTCCTGTATGCACCTACTAGATTATAGGTGATTACAGGCGATGTAGAAAGGAGATTTTCTATCTACAGGGATGTATTTCATTCAAAGAGAACATATTTTACAGGAGAGATCCTTGAGAAAGTATTTCTAGTTAATATTAATGCTCTTTTACTCAAATTGAACTACAAAATGAACAAATAAAAATGTATTTCGTATTTTATAGATTTCCACCCGTTTGTTTTCCAATTATATAAATAAAATTAAATACTCTTTAAAAATACAAATTTTCAATACTACGCCCGTAGGCGATGAGTCATCGGCCTCTCGTGTCTGGTCCCTATTACAAATACATACATACCCCAGCAGTGACGTTGCGTGGAGAGTTTAGCAGAATAACAGTGCGCTTACTTAAAAATAAATATATCGAATCCCTATACAAAACGTTAAGAAAAAACATAAATAACTTACCCAACATGTTTACATTGTTGCAAAAAAATGTGGATGTGCGCGATGAAAAAACTGCACCATAATATATGTTTCTGTATTAGTCTCGGAAAGGTTCGTACGTAGCGACGTATATATATGTTTATATACAGAGAAGGATTGTTCGACGTTGAGAGATGTTATATTTGCATAGTTAAAGCGCTCTTTGTATCTGTACAACGGATCTTCAGTATTGGTAAAAAGTTGCCCTAATTTTGTAAAATCTACATTTTTATCTAATACACTGTTAAATTTTTCACGGACACAATCACTTTTTTCATCTTCAAGGATATGCAGCACTAGTTTCACGTGGTCAATAATTGCTAATGAGTCCGATAAGGACAGCGCAGTGTTCTGTAAATTTTTTATTGCGTCCAGTATTGGAACGTAACTGTCGTAAATAATTTTTAAATTTGCTGCAACTTGAGGATTGTTAAATTGAACCTGGCTGAGCCGTATTGCAGCTGCTTCTTTGGCATCTAGTTGTAAAATCACTAATTTAATTTTCTCAAAATGTTTATAATAATAAAATGCTGCTTCTAACCAAGTACCCCATCGTATAAGAATTGGTTGCGGCGGCTCGAGTATATCAGGACACAGCGAATGAAATAGCCGAATCCGTTTCCGAGATTTAAGAAAAACCGCTTTCGTTTGTCCTATCAGTTGATCCACATCAGGATAAGTTGTACGTATAGTGTTTGTTACAAGGTGTAAAGCGTGAAGCAAACATGTGACATGCAGCAGGTTTGGTTGATTCGTTTTGAGTAAGTTTGCCGTGGAACACATAACCTTGGCAGCATCGGTAACTAACATCAACACTTGCTTCGGTAAAATCTCAAATTTGTGTAGTGTTTCTATTAATACATCATATATCGCTCTGGCAGTACACCCTTGCAGTCGTTTACAGGTTAGTAAATAAGGAGGAGAAGGTCCTTGCGGAGTCAGCGTCCGTACTAGAATGGCTAGGATGGACTGTTTTTCAATATCTGTAGTTTCGTCTATTGTTAACAACAGGAATTTTTTTTTTACCGTATTTTTCGTACAATTTACAATTCTCTCACGCACTGACGGTACGTAATTCCGTAGCGTACTTCTGGCTGGTAATTTCCACGTAGGATTGTATTTCTTCAAAAACTGACGAAATATTGGGTGTTCCACTTTCTGCATTGGTATATTGGTCGCAATTAATATCATTGTTAAATCACACACAAATTTATTATATGATCTGCGTCCACTATTATTCGATTTATGTTTGTCACTATTTATATGTCTTTGGCACTGACTTGCTTTCCAAGTTAATAAAGTTGTTTCACAAACTAAACATTTCACTACGGTACCGTCATATATTAAATCGGGAAACCGACGTAAAAATTTCTTTACTACGTTAGCATGCAACCGAGTCGATGCATTGTTTCTACGCACTCCCGACATTTTCAACACGATTGTGTTAACAATGTATCGCTTATAACGTCTCAACGGCAACTGAATTGATCGTCGTACGCCTCTACTCGATCCCTCCACATCACGCTACTGTTCGGGCACATAGTCTGCCGTCTTTAATTATGGTGCAGTTTTTTCATCGCACACATCCGCATTTTTTTGGAACAATGTAAACATGTTGGGTAAGTTATTTATGTTTTTTCTTAACGTTTTGTATAGGGATTCGATATATTTATTTTTAAGTAGGCGCACTGTTATTCTGCTAAACTCTCCACGCAACGCCACTGCTGGGGCACATAGTCTGCCGTCTTTAGTAATCAATGTTGAGGCTCTCTGGCAAAATATTTTTGTTTTATACAAAATTGAGTGAGGTTTTACCTACTCAAGTATGTTTTAAATATATATTTAATAATTTTCTAAAGTACTCCCCTTCGTAGTCAATGTATTTTTGCATCCGCGAAAATTAATCCTCAGCACATTTTGCGCAACCTTTGGGTTGTTTATTTTATTTTTTTAATGCATTAACCGATGTAAAACACCGTAACTTATTCTTTAAAATAGAAATAAAACTAATAAAATAAAAAACATTTTTTATAAAAAAAAATATTGTTATAAATTGAACATAATACAAATTCATGTATGTGTGAAAGTGTCTCTCCAGATTCGCAGACACGTGTTTTGTTTTACTACAGAATCTTCAGTATATACCACTGGCGAGGTACTTTCACAAAAACAACCGTCTTGCCATATTATTTGGAGATACTTTCACACATATATGAACTTGTATTGTGTCCTTCACATCCAATTTTTAATATTTTGTGTTATTAAAAATGTTTTTCGTTGTATACAAAATTTGCTTAGGTTTTATCTAATCAACTATGTTTCAAATTACTTCGTTATATACACATTCGGTTTCTCCCATAAAGAGTGGAGATACGTTAATACAGCGTTTGCAGGTTTGTAGGTTGTATCCGTCAGATGGAAGCCCCTAGTTTAATTTTGCATTTTATTTGGAGACAGTGATAGTTGTTTTGACGTTCGTGATGTTGGCATTAGTCAATGAGCAAGCGCTGAATGTTCATCTACGCTTTGTCTTTATAAATTCTAGTATGACAAGGGTGTTTGTTTTTGCAAAAGTATCTCTCCTGTGGTACGTACCGACAATTCTGTAGTAAGATGAAATGCGTGTCTGCGTATCAGGAGATATACTTTCACACATATATAAACTTGTTTTGTTTCCACACCCAAATTTTTAATAATATTTTATATTATTAAAAATGTTTTTTTGTTTTATACAAAATTTGGTGAGGTTATATCTAGTCAAGTATGTTTCAAACTACTTTGCTATAAAACTAATAGTTAAAGTCTTGACTTTATTAATATGTGATTGTAAAATGGCAATTGTTTCGCCAACCCGGTCACTTCGTCAGGGACGTACTAGAACAAGTTACAAACAACGGTATACATAAATATAAAAACGTTAATATTATTCTGTAATGTCCGTAAAATGTGAGAAGTTACACAAATATTCAAACAAATTTATATACGATCGTCAAATTGTAAGCTTATTGGCTCCAGATCTGCATCAATAGGGTTACCTCAAGGATCAGTACTTTTTTTACTTTATATACACTGGAATTTCATGAAAAGTTTACCTCTAATATGCAGATTATCCAGTATGCAGATAGTATACGTATAATATCTTCACAGCAGACAACGAAACTTTTAAAAGATAGCATAGTTGAAGCAATTGACATAATTAGCTCGCGGATAACGGCTTTGTGCTATCGCCTATGAAATCGACTGTCGTAGCAGTGAAATATCTGGGAATGATATATGATAAACTTAGAGCGATTAATTAATTATATAAGTATTAAATATGAAGAAATTCTTAATATAATGAGAATGGTGTGTAAAGTAAGGTGGGGAGCTAATATGAATACACTCGAAGGTCTATGAATAGGTGATTAAAGAACAGTACATTCCTTAATCTTGATTAAGGAACAGAACATTCCTTAATGCTTTATTTAACAAAAATTATGGAATATATACAAATCTTATTTACAATTTAATTCCAACAGTTCTAAACATTTTAATTTTACATACATTACTTAAGTGTAATTGAATATCGATGACATTTAATATTTGTTGTGGTATCACTGATATAACCTACTTTAATTACGGTGTTTATACAGATGCTTATAATGCATTTCGATGACCTCACAATTTTTGCACTTCATCATATTTATGCGATGACGATTTTGATTATTGAACTAGTTAATTTTAAATACCTGACCCCTGTGTTTATTTATTTATTTATTAATAGTATACTAATCTAGGTTAGCTTAAATACTTGACTTGTCTAAGTGAATTATTTGATTGCTAAATATAATACGTAACTATCTTATTTAGATTAATAATACTAAATTATAATACGTAACATATACGGTGTGATAATCATAAAATGTGAATTACACTATTTTATTTAGATTAAATGATTTTGTTTAATCTGAGATTAAAGAAATATTTCTACTACAAAAAAAAAATGTATAATATGTGTATATATTGGAATGCCACCAAACAGCAACTTCATCGTCTAGATATAATTTAGGATAAAGCCCTTCGAATATGTGTCGGTGCTATGCGGTCTACACCAATAGATGATATTTGAGTCGAAGCGCAGGAACCTCGCATCAATCTATAGAGATAATTTGTATCATATAAGTATATACATAAACGTCATAAAAGTACAGCTCATTCGGAAATTTATAGGAATAGTCATACATTAGCCATATTAGAGCTTAAAAGCAAATTATGAGCTAAGAAAACTTCGCCTCCTTTAGCAGTAGCATTCAGAGATGTGGCAAAATTCAATAGAGGCATTAAGAAAGAGACAATCCTAAATGTTGATTACTTTGAAAATCTGCAACCGATTCATGTTACATGTGCCTCTGCTGAAGGTGAAGCTATTTTTAGAGCTCTAGATTACGCAGGCACCCTAGATAGCAGCAAGATGTATGTATAATGAGTGACAACAAAAATGTGCTACAGGTAATGCTTAATAGAGACAACATCTTTAAACTCGATCCAATAATTTTAAAAAGAATAGACTGTTATTATAAGTTTATCAAGAGGCAAGTGGAAGTAAAATTCTGCTGCGTAAAAGGACACGTCGGCATAATGCCTAACTACATTGCAAAACAAGCCACATCAGACGCAGATATCGTATCCGAGGTTTTTTATCGGCAAGATATTATATCAACTGAAGAAAGAAATATTGCAAAAAGAATGGAATAAACAATGGGAAAACATATCAAAACAAAATTACCCAGTACGCTTTGATTCATCGTAGTATTTTTTACAAAGACAAGGCATTAAAATTAGAAAGTCCCAAGATACAGTTATACGATTATTTCAAGGCCGAAGTTTGGGCATAGACAATTCCCCGCGCATTATAATAGACTCACCAAGGTGTAAGTGCGGACATAATTACGCCGACTTTATTCAGCTTTTATTTCGGTGTTCCGATTATCTGATTCAAAGGAAATTGTTTACTGAGTCGATTATTCATTTAGGAGTAGAAATACTCTCTTATATTACGGACAAATAACACAAAAGTCTGTGTGGCGATATTAAAATTTTTAACAGTATGTAAAATTATAATAAAGTTCATGAATTAGACATTCCTTCCTACCTCTTTCTTTGTGGATTTACCTTTTGACCGTTGATTATTTTCGTGTGCGTCAATAGTAAAGTCGCTTCGATAGGCCTCGAAATGTGAAGTGTGTCTCCCTGTGTCTTTCTTAATACCAAAGTTTATTGTTTCAGTTTTTTTTTTTGTGCTTTTTTGGCACAATACTGGACTAATGGAATTTTGCTTGGTGAGCTTATTGGCAAGGATCCCGAAAAGCCTTTACAAAAAAATCATATATATATATATATATAAATCGAGTAGAAGTGTGTGTACCAGTTGGTCATTCCTGTTATACTATTAGGAAACCTGTTTACAAATCAAATTTTTTTAATGAACTAAATGTGCATTTTTATTATGGTATAAACGGTCACTTTAAATGAATAAATTTAACAAAGGTGAGTTATTTAAATCCAAAAGACCGTTAAGTAAAATTTGCGATTGTTTTAATTTATTACTTTCTAAACTTTACATAAATTTTATTTCATGGCTTTATTTTCTCTAAATGTAGAATTTAAAAATCCATTATTTAATGTGAGGTTTTCTTCTTCCGTTCAAAAATTGAATCTTGTTTTTTTTATTTTTAAACGAAGAACAATGTTCAGTAATGGTCCAAATAATCTTCATGTTTGACAAATGACAATTTATCGAAATACATGAAAAACCATGAAGATAAAACAGATAAAAATAAGAAATCTGTAGTATGTAAGTTAACGTGTGGACGTGTGGTAAGATATATGTTAGTCAATTAAGAAATAATATCTAATAATATGTAAACTGTTTGCATTGCAAATTCATTTATGCATCAATTCGGAAACCAAAAAGAAATCAGGCAAATTATAAACGTAAATTTTGCTTTGCTGAATGTCGAACGCACAGCAGTTGAATATTATCATCAAGAAGCCATTGTCTTTCAGTGGGTGGACGAGGTGCTAACTCACCCTTTGTGTTACTCTCTCGGAACCTGTCTTTTCGTCCCTCCGTCCCTTCAGGGTTACCAATAGCGCGGTTTACCGAAAGGGAAATCACCGTGGCCTCACAAAATTGAACAATTTAATTCCTGAAAATTCAATTACATTTCACGATAAATTTCTTTCAAGTTCATTTTGAAATTCCTATTATTACCGCGGCTATACCAGCACGGGGACCAGTTCGTTGTTATGTCCCTTGATGCTTGTCTCTAATACGATAGAAGGGAGGCCGAACTATTTCACATATGACCGGTCACGAATTGCTCAGATGCGTTCGTTTAAATTTGCTTTTTTTCTATTTTAAAACATCGCGGCTTCAGCATTTTCCTTCCTTTTACTTTTACAATACAGCCTTGCCGAAGATTATCTGCTACCTTACTTTGTTAGCGTAATAATAGTTTAATAATTTAGAAAAGAACTACTGTCGAGAAATATTGGTAAAACAATTTTTTAGTTTAGGGTGACACATTTACTGACAGTCTGATGATTATTTCACTATAATATTTTGACATTAAATTTAGGAAAAAAATATATATTTATAAATAACCATACATTCATCCACCAACTATTCTGATATTACTGGCTTATTTAAAAAATTAATCAGGACTTTTCTAAAAAATATGAAATTAAACTAGGCAATTAAAGAACTAAATTTTCCATTAAAAATGTATTTGAGTAAGTTTATGCCCTTACAAGTAGAAAATTGTAACTTATGCCCCAAAAGTTTTGGAACAAAATATTATTCTATTTTAACGATCAAATTTACTCAAACACTTATTGTTAGCATAAAGTATAACTTAATACTTAACTAAACTACTTTATTAAATTACGTAGTGGTCCATTCACATCTACCAGACGCAAATTTCTGTGAATGTCTCTTATTAGGCGCTTGACGCACCCCAAATCAATTTCTCTGTTTTTCGTAAATTCGCCATCTTAGTTGTTTCTCATTTTGGGCTTCCCACCCCTCCATAATAAACCTTCCGCTGCAGTAAAGCCCAAAAATCCTCTATTGGTCGAGTCTGAGGCAAATTTGGAGGGTTATCGATTTTAGAAACAAAAGGCATGTGGTGTTGTCGAAACCAGTTTTGGATATCTCTAGAGCAATAGCACGATTCCAAGTCTGGTCAAAACATGATATTGTCATCAGCATGATGTTCATTTCATGAATTGAAGAAATTTAAAAAGGCACAAAAGGTCGGGATATATCCTGCGTAGAAATTGCTTGATGTTTGTACTTAATATTGTCAGGGCATTCCACTATATTATCTGTATAAAACCCATCGTTTCGTTTCATTTTAGAGTTACTCAATGTGAAATACTTTTCATTATTTACAATAATATTTTTTTAAGCTAAAATGCACTCGCCTCAGTTGACGGCAGCATCTTGGTGTGCGTAGCAGTTGGCCTTGAGTCTATTTGGGGCACTTACCTCTTTTTCGATATTTTGACAATTTTTTTCAAATTCAACAATATCGTATTCTTCGAACTGCCGTATCTCTTCACTGATACCCAAACTTTATTTCTTGCACTTCTCAACAGCCTCTCTGCTCTTTGTGCGGTAAATACCCGGAGTCTTCAGCTTTTGGCAGATTAAGACATGGAAATCCCTGCTAGCATTCCGATAAATCGTTCTACATGAAATATTTTGATTCTCTAAGATTCGGAACATTTCAGCATTGGGCACCCGCCCAACCAAATTGGGATTTCTAATTTATACGATATTGTAAAGAAGCAACTTCAAATTAACTAACTGTCAACTTACAGTAAACAATTGCCATTGGTAACAAACTTTTGTTGCCAAAAGCAACATGATATTATTCCATTTTTATTAAATTTAATCCGTGCTAAACCTTTTAGGACACACGTTATTAAGAATATTTAATCAATTTTAACAAATACAAAACATAACATTATTTGTAGAGATTAGTTCTGGCAGCCTAATTGATCCATGGCTTGGTTAATAATACTTTTATAACTTTCGCATAGCTTTCTATTCTTTGTTTTCTCTTTTCGCCTGGTAACTTTAACATATTGACATCGTTCTCCACTTCACTTGTTTATTCTACCTTTGGTCGACCTCGTCTTATTTTGCCTCCTATTGTAGTGGGATTAATAGTTTAGGTACTCTAAATTTGGTTAATCAGTGGTGTAGTCATAATGGAGTAGGTTTGAATACCGACAAATGTGCTATTGTCTCGTATATCCGTGTTGCAAGCCCAGTTTTGTTCCCGTACGCTCTCGACCATATTCCCATTCCCAGAATCGATGAGGTTAGGGATCTGGGTGTGTTATTTGATTCTGCATTACGATTCAATAATCATATTCACGATATGTGTACTGCAGCTACTTGGGATTCATTATACGATCTTGTACTTTAACATTAAAAATCTCTGTATTACGCTTATGTAAGAAGTAGATTGTAATATGGCTCTTTTATATGGTATCCTCATTATCTGCATTTGTGTCTGGCTGTGGAGAGTGTTCAAAGACGATTTTTGAAGTATCTCTCTTTCAAGTGTGACGGTTTGTATCCGGAAAGATGGCGTTCCAGGAGAGACGTTTATTCGTCTCTCCTGGAACGCTATTCTTTGAATTCCCTGAGTGATAGACGAGAACATCTTAGTGCCAAATTTCTCCTTAATTTACTAAATGGAAGGATTAATTATCGGTCTCTTCTGTCACAATTGAATTTTTTGGTTCCAGGACATTTAACTAGATTGTCGGACACTTTCACCGTTCCCATCGCCAAATCCAATGTGTTGCTGAAAGCACCATTGCTGCATATGGTACACAACCTTCATAAATTCTACTCTGATCCCTTCTCTCGGTGATTTGATATAATTTTGACTACTTTACATATTACCTCCAAGAATTTCGCAGACTTCGTCATTTAAGGAAGTTGGCCATGTACTTTAGCTTCTCTCCAGATGAGGTTCTTTTCTTTAAACACTTTCGACATTTCACTGCTCGAAATTCTGCTTTTTTTCTATCTGCTGCTGCGTTCCATATCTGTTTAACTTGTGTTCACCATTCATGCGCAAGATATACCCGAACCACATAAATTGTTGCTGCATTTCTTATTTGCTAAAATAGTCTATTTTTTATTTCATTACTTTAATTAACCAAATCTGTCAGTTCTTGGGAATACTTATCGTTAATGTTCTATTCCGGCTTCAAAGCTCATAATAGACAGTATCTTTTTTATCCCACCAAATGTCTCTTTTCATGCAAATTCTGTTTTTGAATTGTTGGTGTTGGTTGCTCAGGCTATACATCTGATTTCTTTCTTACATTACTATTGCAGTAAATCCATTTTTAGTGTCTTGAAATTATACAATTCAAAAATGAATATTCTCATTCCGCACAAGTAGGCATAATCAAATTCCAACGGTCCATCAACTTGGGATCCGTTTATATATGGAGTATCCGCTTAGCAAATTTCAAAATAAATTCTAAACTTTGAATGTTTCAAAATTGACAATATATTAAACATTTCCTCAAGCGTAATCGGTGTTGTTTTTATCCATTGGCAAATATATCAGTATTCTTTCTCTAATTGTTAAGTACTGCAACATCTTAGGTCAAATGTCTACGAAAATTAGTGTAAATTCGTATTATAGTGAAATTAAGATATGAGTTAAAATCTATAAAAAACATTTAGGACTAACTTTCTCGAAATTCCTTATTAAAAAGGCAATGAATGTAATGGACAGATAATTAAAAATGGTAAAGACATGGAATAAAAAGTCAAAATGCTTTAAAAATACGTGCGTATATGGATAATTCGATATTGTAGAAACACTTATATTTAGATTATAAATTACATTAAATCATAATAAAACTATTGAAATGAAATCAAAAATATTTTGTGATATTTGATTTTAATCAAATTCGTGTCAATGAAACAAAAGCATTAACGGAAAATATTGTGTTTGGAATAATACTGAAACGTACGTGTACTAAAATAATTTATATAAAAATGGAATATGAATTAAACACGCTAATGTTCTAAATTGATTATTACGATTTATACTTATCAACAGGTACTATTAGTATTTATTTTATTTCAGTACAAATGGAGGTAAAAAATAAAAAAATGTTGTTAATGTGAGTACATGAATATACTGTTGAACCTACATTTGGATAATAGATCAGTAATTCCACGTTCCGAAGATCGTAGCCGTAGAGTGCAGTAAGTAGGCTAAAGAGGTTATTTTAAACAACAGACAAAATCAGCCGAATATTACGAAAAGACATCATCGATACCGTTTTTAATACACATAGAAAAATAGCAAATATAATCGTTAACGCTAAAGATAGAATCCCACTCGAAGGTTAGGGCGTCTATGAAATACAATGTTTGGACCGTGACCAATCCTATGTGAGCCAGACAAACAAGCGAATAAACGTAAGGAGAGAGGAACACAAAAATGTAGTACGCAAGAAAGAAGTTACATCATTGTGAATATTCTTTCTACACTTTACGACGCTATTTTATTCGAATTTTTCATAGAAAAAATTCGCTCTCAAGTAGGAATCAAACCCACGACCTCTGGCTTGCCGGACCATTGCTCGACCACTGAACTGCTGAGGCGTGAATTAGAAACTTTTATGGGGATGCTTTGGGCAGTATGGCAGTTGTACAAATTAATTGCGTTTTCGCGAAGTAATGTAATTGTAAATATTCTTTCTACACTTTATGACGCTAAAATTCGCCATCAAGTAGGAATCGAACCCACGACCTCTGGCTTTCCGTTACATCATCCCTGACAGAACATCGTCTGCTAACGGGGCATACTATCGACTTCGATAATACTATTCTATAGCATCTAGCGAAGAGCGAAAACTTATCCGTAAGAATTATTAGAGAAGCGATAGAAATAGAAAGAAGACTAAACAGTCTTAATAAACGCGACGACGGCCAGCGCCTGTCACATACATGGAAACCCATTCTAGCACACCTACATATCAATACTGAACGCAAACAGAACACACCACTATGTCAACCGGACCATCCACACAACACATTAAGATCCGGACCAATCACAAGAAGCCGTTCGCGCGCGAGAACGACAATGCCACCCCCACCAACGCAGCAGTATATAAGCAGAGACAGGTTACAACAACGGCATTCGACCGTCAACTTCTCCAGTGCAAGATCAACTCCAGAAGATAACGAGTGCGATCTCGTTGAAACTTGGAAAAAATGAATCTTTTTCAGGACGCGGATAACCTAAGAAACAACGATTATATAGGTTGATAAAAAAATTGGAGTTTTATTTTTATATGAAAATAGTATACACAAAATAATGTCAAATGAAAAAAAAATTGTGATAAGTGTTGTAAAGTAATATAGATTTTCACACTTATACGAGCAACACAGAAACACCGGAGGAAATGCTCGAAGTTACCGCCTCCTGCTTGAATACAAGCTTATGCCCGCTGTATTCACGAGTTATAACGCGCTCGGATATCTTGCCTGCTTGTTGTATCTACAGCATCTTGAAGACGTATGGTCAATAATTGAATGTTTTCAATTTCATTATCGTTATTGTACACCAAATTTTTCATATGTCCCCATACATAAAAGTCCATCGGGTTCAAGTCAGGTGATCTAGGTGTATTATTTAAATGCTCACGCACTTCGTAACTATTATGAGGTGGAGCACCATCATGCAAAAACTATATGTGTTAACGCATGTTTAAAGGTACTTCTTCTAAAAGTTCTGGTAAATTGTTTCGTAAAAACATTAAGTAATTTCTGACATGTAAACGAAGTGGTAAAATAAGTCCGATGAAAGTATCATTAATAGTTCCTGCTAAGTCCCTTAAAGTGTAAGTGTGAATATCTCTGTTATTTTACTTTTGTCGCAATTTTTTTAAATTTGTCATTATTTTGTGTGTGCTATTTTCAGTTAAAAATAAAGCTCTAATTTTTTTATCCCCCTGTATATATATATATATATATATATATATATATATATATATATATATGTATATATATATATATATGTATATATATATATATATATATAGATATAGATATAGATATAGATATAGATATAGATATAGATATAGATATAGATATAGGTATAACAAAAGGGGACTCTTTTTCTTTTCATTTAAATGTGATATCTTGAATCGCTTAACATAGTTTTCCGTATTATTGACAAAATTAACTTATTAATACAATTATTTACTTTTGAAACGCATTATTCATTGCTTTGTAGTTCAGAATACCAAATTCATGGGTTTAAAAAAAATATTGAGCAATAATTATATTTCAACTAAATTAAAATATAAATTATGATATTCATTTGAATTAGACGAGTTACAAATATCTACTAATTTACATTCACAACTTTTACTATGTACCTAAAGAGCAAATTTTTATTCAACTCTTATTTAAAACCCGAATTGAGATCTACTACTAGATACGTCACAAGCAGGGTACATAACTTAATGACATGTGGCTTCACAATGCTCGTACCATACACACATTTACATTATTTTAATTCATTAGCTTAATTGTGTTGGGCTGTATTTGAAAGTCCATATTGGATATGATTTCTTTTCGTATGTGTATGTCAACCGAATGCATATCATGAAAATTATTCCATTCCCGACAACTGATTGCATTTTGTAGTAGAGATGAATACACCAATCGACACATGTTTTGTCCCATCGTATGCCGTGTATGTTTGCGGATCGTTTCATTTTGAAATGTTTGTATTTATACATTTTACCGCTATAGGTATGTAATACGTTTCTAGTAATAATCTATACATTCACATTATTTGCGTTTTCATGAATAACAAGCTTTTTTAATGTGCAATAGACGTCGTAATTTCATTACGTATAATTGCAGTTATTTAATTTACGAAAATACGTGTATAATAATAATAATTCTTCGCTTTATTTAATCAATATCTACGCATATGTGATTCATTAGCCTCTTTACAAATTTTGGCAATGAAAACTAGATCTAATTTAATGAAGAAATGTTCATACGTTCAAACATAGTTTCTCTATCCTTCTTTGTTAAGAAGTTATAGAGGGTGTTTTAAATAATGATATCTTTGAACACCAATGGGGAATCATATTTTAAGAAAATAAAAAACATTGATTGTAACCAACAGAAAGCAATATTGACGATATATAATAATACGAGGGCGGGTTGACTTATTCGCGCGATCGCTAGGGTAGGCCGTGAAATAAAAAAATACACGTCACATTTTGACAACCGATGCCCTTTCATTTTACTGTTAGTGTTTGATAATTTTGTGACAAAGCATGTTTCGTAGGCAATTTTGCCTTGCTACTAATTAAGTATAAATGGATCATTTTGAACATCGTGCACTAATTTTATCTTTTAAAGAAGAGCATGTCCTTTACCGAAGTTCATGATGATATGCGAAATAAACAGAAAATGGAGAAATTAATTTGAGCGTGGCAGGAACAGCTTAGAAGATGATCCGCGCCGAAAACGGCTACAAGTCCAGAATTGTGGATAAAGCCCATGATTTGTTGCTAAGTGATCACCGATTGAAAGCGTTAGAAATAGCAGAGGTTCTGGGCATTTCAGAGGAATTGCTGCTTCATATTTTGCACGAAGAATTTGATATGAGAATACTTTGGACAAGACGGGTGCCGCATTTACCGACGACGGAACAAAGACGTGTTCGCTGTCAAATGTCGATGAATAATTTAAAAATTTTTAAATACAACAACAGATTTTTGGCGGCGATTTATTACTTGTGACGAAACATGGGACCATTACTATACACCAGAATCTAAACAACATTCGAAAACGTGAACCAAACATGAGGAACCAACTCCAACTTAGGCTAAGACAGTTTTGTCAGTGGGAAAGGTGATGGAATCGTTAATTTGGAATGCGAAATTAATATTGTTGATAAACCATCTTCAAAAGGGTAAGACCGTAAACTGCCAATATTACGCAAATCTTCTAGATCCTTTGAAGACAGCTATCGCTAAAAAGCGTCCAGGAATTACTAAGAAGAAAGTGCTCTTTCACCATGATCATGTATCTGTGCATTCTAGACGGTTGAAGAATTGAAGAATTAATGTTAGAATTAGTACTGCACCCCACATATTCGCCAGACCTACCATCATCTGACTTTCATCAATTTCCTAAATAAAAAGATTTTCTAGGAGGCAAAAAATTCTGCACAAATGAAGAGCTAACTTCAACAGTGGACGATTATTTTTTAGGATTAGAAGATAATTTTTGAGATGGAATAAAGAAGCTTGGACGCAGACGGACCTAATGTATCAAACTGAGAGGAGATTATGTAGAAAAATAAAGTTTGTTTGTTTCTGTACGATCGCGAGAAATTAGAAACCTGCTCTCGAATTAATATAAATTGTAACATTAATGAATGTTTATGTGAAGATAATTTCTTAGGTCATCATAAATCATAATCTTGAAATAAGGAGTTGACATTTGAATTGAATATATACTTCTTAAAATTCCAGCAAATCATTCACTATAGATCTCAGAAAGTGTATTTAAGGTAATTGTCAAGCATGAACTCAAAGCTGTCGTCAATTAAACTATGTCATTTCATTTTGCACAGAAAGCGCTACTAAATTAAAAAAAATTCTGTGTTTAATATTGTTTCAATAGTAAATCTTTTTTCTTCCTTCGCATATGCTTTTTACATATATGTAACTGGACAAGTTCTTGGGTTTTTCTTCATTATTTTTCTTAGCCCTAGCGGACATACCGGTTTTATCCGCCATCCTAAGGAGAAATTATATTTTTTATAGATTCAGAAACTAATTTTTTCCATTTGCGTTCATAATGAACTCATTATGAAACCCAAGACAGTATCATTTCGATACGCTTTTTTCCATTTTTCAATGTCGGTGTTGTTCGAATACAGAAATAAATATCATTACTGTCATTTGATTTTAAGAATTTAAGTACATTTGGCCGAAATAATCTACGTAGAAAAGAAAAATTCTACAAAAACAACGTATATTGTATACAACTGACAACAAGATATATTAGTTTCTATGCCATGTTTATATTTTTAAATAAAATATCAATGAAAATTAAATAATTTCAATTTATTAATGTAAAAAATGCAAAATAGAAGAAATAGTATTAATTAAAAACTCTTTTCATAAGGCCTTTTGTCGCACTCGTTCTTTAGAAAACTCGCTATCATGGCTCGTTTTCTAAATTGACCTCGTCCGGCAAAATGGTGCCTTATTTAGCTTGTGTTTTAATATTCTATTAAAGTTTCAAAAACATTTTTATTGCAATACTATAACTTCACCCAATAATTAGTCAATGTTTTGTGAAATAATTGTAGTGGATAAAAAATTATTTGAAATTTTAATATTAGTTTTTTAATCTATATTTAAATCTACAAAAAAGGTTTTAAATATATCTATACGTTAATGCACATATAACGCTTTTGTTTCATTATGAAACAGACATGTAAATAATGTACATATCTGTAACTGTATACTTGGACAATACCTCGTATTTTCAGCATTTACTTCTGCTTAAGACATATGTTTCTGCCATCTATAGGCGTCGTCAGTTAAGCTAGTGAAGCAATGTATACAAATTATACAAATCTTTATAAATAGATCTGTATCTGTATATGACATTAAGCCGAAATCACTTACTAGATAAAGCAAATTTCATCCTATAAGGTGGCACTTATTTAATAAGTGACATCTGACGGACGAAAGAGACTTTGCCGAAAAAAGCGATCTTTCGTTTGACCAGCTATGCTGATACGGAAAACGAAACAATACGGGTTAGTTCATCAAAAACGAGCCAGATGGCGGTAAATATACAAAAAAGGTTTTAAATATATCTATACGTTAATGCACGTATAAAGCTTTTGTTTCATTATGAAACAGACATGTAAATAATTTACATATCTGTAACTGTATACTTGGACAATACCTCGTATTTTCAGCATTTACTTCTGCTTAAGACATATGTTTCTGCCATCTATAGGCGTTGTCAGTTAAGCTATAGATGGCAGAAACATATGTCTTAAGCAGAAGTAAATGCTGAAAATACGAGGTATTGTCCAAGTATACAGTTACAGATATGTAAATTATTTACATGTCTGTTTCATAATGATATATATAAATCGACAATATATCCTCTTGTTTAATTAATTAAGTTCATTGTGGTGATTATATTATATATTATATATATTATATTATCCTTGCGCAGTTATTCCTCTCCAAAAGTTGATTGTGATATTACCTTTTATCATTTGCCTATTGTAATAACTGTTTCATTAAAATATCAAAACGATCGAAATTACTTGCACAAATTAAAAGTTACGCATTATTATGCAAACATTGTTACACGCGAGTCTTGAACAAATAAAAGTTTACCCTAAAAGCGGAGTGGCTACGGGCATTAACTCAATAAAGATATTAGTAGTTTTTGTGGGAAAAGAATACATGCAAACAATATACGCCAGATGCAATCCAGAGACAGCAGCAGCAGTACCACGGACTCGTACACTATACGCACCCTCTTGTAACTAGCTTAAAGTTGATCCCCGTACGTTATTATAGATCATTCTTCGCGACTAACCATGCGGAAGACAACACCTCGTCATTGTCTGTCAACGACATGCGTATAACCCCACGTTTACAATATGACTTGCAAGTAATAGTCTCCATTAGATTAATTTGATTTGTCTCATTTAATTAAGCTAAATTTTGTTAAAAAAGAAAGAAATAAGAGAAAGAATGTAGTCTGTAGTAATCCAGACTAGTAGGTCCAAAGTAAGTCCAGAGAAAGCAAATTTAATATTATCTCGGTCAGTTTATAATGCCACCAAAGTTAGTTTAATCGCTTCGTTTGCGTCATAGGCTTTTGAATCTAAGAAAGGAACAAAATTACCTATTTCTACTCCTACATTAAAGTTAATATTAAAACTAAAATTACTAATGTAGATATGATCTTATTTTAAACTAAAACAACAGAAAATTAAAAAAAAATAACTTTATTGTTTGTATAATGTACCGCTTCTGTTTATTTCATTTAATGACATCTATTATCTTCTTCTTTCTTACCAAATTATAGAATTATAGAATAATGTTGTATGAAAAATCATTTGGTGGTATATTTAAACATGACAAGTAATCATGTATAATCAAGAGCTTTATTAGAAAAATGCGTTATAATATTCCTGGAATGATATACAGGTGTCCTTGAAATAAAAAGACAACGTAAAGATTTAATTATATAGAATATGAATTCAAAATACGACGCGAACTCCAAAATTAAAAACGCCTTGAAAATTGTATCAGGCTTCGTCTATGTATGTTTACATGTGTAACAGCTGTCCATGTTGTACAAACTGTATGTTAAGGTCAATCACCTCGTACAAAGTCAGCTTTTTATACATTCACATGAAATATCAGTTCTAAAAGTCCACAAATTATTTTTAGTAAATGTTTCTTTTGTTTTGATTGATACGAGAAGTAAGAAATATAAAATATAATATCGATTCAGAATGCTGCTATTGTATTTAATAGCGGCAATGTTTATGTTTATAAAAACGATAACATTGTGTCCAAGTTTTGTTATGGTAAGAATTCGATAACCTCATACAAAAGTCGGCGTGAATTTTTGGAGATGATGTATTATAAGTACATGTAAGATGTGTGCTGTACGATCATTTAACATCCTATTATTTGATGATATCTATTTTTAATCAAAAAATTGTATCGAACGTACGTAACTATCGACAACTGAACGAAACTTAAAGCGAGATAGACAATAACAACTATTTTTTTTGTTATTGTGGGTCGACCTTAAGAAAACATCTTTTATAATATAGTCCATCGCACAGTGGCGTGACAAAACTTATTGGAGTATTTTTGTCATTTTTTTTTCTAGCTTATGAGACAGAATTTTAGGAAAATATTTAGGGTATATATTCTGTATAATTTAATCTTTCAATATTTCATAGAATGTCTTTTTATTTCAAGGACACCCGGTATAATTGATTTGGGTTCTTACTTCTTAACAAAAAACAGTCTAGCAGACATGCTCTAGAGATATCTATATTAAAAGAACAACAAGTTCGTAAGGGTATACCACAGTGCTTAGATTTGGCCACTATTTGATTTATTATCTCATATAACATATAACCAGCACTCGCACAGATACTATAAATACCATTATTATTGTACAAAATACTAAAAGACAAAAATTCAAAGCGAAACTAAAAACAATTTCATTAATAATCAACAAATTAAGTACAAGTTTAAATAAACACAAGTCATCTCATCAAGCTTGGATAGAATATTTAATAACCTTGACGAATGCGTGAGGGTGCATGATAACGAAATGTAATGGTCTTCTTATGTTGATGTGTATGAGTGACTTGACTAATGCAAACATGGAGAAATTGTGTAGTATTGAAATTTGGAAATTATGTTTTGATTACAATTTCTTCTTCATCGTATTTAGGTCACTTCTTGCCTTTGACCTCCATCTTTCGCAAAATTTTCTCGTGAAATCTTTACTGTACCTCATTTGTGGGGCGCTGCTCGTCTTTGTCTTCGGTATGGTCACAAATGGTTGACTATCCTATTTATTGTCTTATAATCTAATTACATGGTCTTCAAAACTTTTAAGTCAAATTATTTTCCCTGCTAAATATATAACTTTTGTTTAAGCTGGTTGCCAAATATTACTCTTTTTGTCTGTAGATTTTATTTCAGCGTCGATCTTTCTGGTTTGGAAGATATAAATTTGGTCGAATACTCATTGAAAATCCTGCTTTTTAGATCTTGTAATATTTTATTCTTAAGGACGGTTTATAGTTTTCCTTATGTTTGTCTTTATTTTAGTATTTTCATATTGATTTTTAAGCCAATGGTTTTTGATGCTGTTGCAGATTAATTTCATTATTAACTTTTTGCAAAAATTTAATTTTATACTAGAGTTGTTAAAAAGACGTGTCTTTTGACTAGAAGCACGATATAGTTGTGTTAGAGTAAGTGAGGACTGTATATTAATTAGAGATGACTATACTTTAGTTTTTTTTCTAGTAATATGGAGGACTTGGTTCTGAATAAAAGTTCCAGTTTCATAAAAAAATACAACCAGCAAACTATACACAATTATTTATTATCACTACAGGCCGGATTATATGCAAAAAAAAAACTGAAAATATGCGCATAAATATGCAGATGTTTTAGGCTAAATATGCACATCCTTATGAAAAATATGCAGGTAAAAAATACGAGGAATCTTAGAAATTGGATACTGTAGAAAAAAATATTCTATTATGTTTACTACAAGTTTATTTAGAACATTTTACAACATAATTAACTATGAAAACAATTTACAATTTCGTATTTCTCAAACTTTTCAACAGAAAAATTGTGACGCTTGTCTGAAAACATGTATTTATATATTGAAAAGGTTCGTTTTACGTCGACGCGTGTTATAGGAGCATATTTCAAATTAGAAATATCATCTATTGTCAACTCAATATTTTCTACTGAACCACCACACAACATTTTAGCAATGTCCTTTAGCTTGTCAAAACCCTCATTTTTTCCTATTTCACTTAAAAATTTTTCATACACGGACTGTCCCACTCCTCCTTTAACATCAAAACATGACTTTTCAAATTTGCTTATTATTTCAACGCTCTCGATTAGCGACATAAATTGTTTTTCCAATATAGAAGTGGAAATAAAACTGTAATTGGCTTTAATAAACGCCAACTGTTGAGGTATTTCTTTAATCGAATACACCTTTGGGCGTCTATCACAGATTGTGCATGCCTATCAAGATCCATGATAAATGTCTTTATTCCTTCACAATGATTTGCATGAAAAATAGCAGCCTCCAACCACGTTTCCCATCGTATGATTACTGGTTGAGAAGGAAGCGGAACACCGGGTAGATGTTGTTTGTAAAACTGAACTCGTAATGGGGCCTTTAAAAATACTTTCTTAACACTACTAATTAAAGTATTTACTAAAGGAAAATGGTTTCTGACTTCTTCTGCAACACGATTTAGTCCTTGCACCAAGTAAGTTGTGTGAATTAAATTTGGGTAAAAGATTTTCAAGTTGGAAGTTCACCATGTATGGTGCAGCATCCGTCAAAAACAATAGAATTTTCTCTGTTGGAATCGATACCGATAAGAAGAAACTTGCCAGTTCTTCATGTATAAACTTTATTATTCTAAAATTATTTGCTTTTTCCAACTGTTTGGATGAAATTTAATAAGATTTTCATCTACGCATATATAAAAATAGTTGTTTGCAACAACCTTTTTAATGCTATAAATGGGAATAAATTTATTTTTTAATTTTCTTTTAATTTGATGATATCATAACATGTATTCCGACTAATAAAATAAACTATCTTTTAAATAAATTCAACAATTTTCACAACAAATTAAAATTCACTATTGAAGAAGAAATTAATAACAGTATTAATTTTCTTGATATTTCTTTAAGCTATGATAGACAGGGTACTATTTATACAAATTGGTATAATAAACCCACAGCTTCTTTTCGATATATGAATTACCACTCAAATGCTCCTACAGTATTCAATAAAATTATTATAAATAATCTGACTGATAGAGCAGTAAAACTATCACATACTCAATACAGAAAAGATAACATCAAGAAAATTAAAACAATCTTAACATATAATAATTATCCACCACAACTTATAGACCAAACAATTAAAAAAAGAATACACCAAATAGACAACATTGCAGACACCAATAACAATTTAAACAATGACACAACATATATCACGATTCCATATGTTCCACAACTATCAGAAAAAATTAAATACACTTTAAAAAAATATGATATAGCTATAACATATAAACTTAGTAATACTAATAAACATTTATTTTCAAAACTAAAACCTAAAATAGAAAAAAATCGAGAAACACATGTCATCTATAAAATACCATGTTGCGATTGCGATAGTTACTACATAGGCCAAACTAAACAATATTTATACAAAAGAAGCCCACAATGATGCCTTTATCAATGATATAAAATATATATTATATTTTATATCCTTGATAAAGGCATTATTGCCGAAACATGTAGAGTTGTTTTAAATATATATACTTTGAAGTAAAGCCAGACCTTTAATCGCCAACTGATTGAATTTACCATATCATACCAAGGTCACGAAAATATTATATATATATATATATATATATATATATATATATATATATATATATATGATAAACGTAATGCTAATGAGAACTCATAATTATTGAATTCTCACATACATGCCATTGCCGCTTTAATTCGTTGCATCAATTTCTACACATGACAAAATCACCTTTGTCTAAGAATGTAGCTGCAACGTGTCACGGCGTCAACCGTCCAGGTTGTCCGGGAAAATGAAAAAATGTTTGAAAGTCGTATCCATCCGGGATGTGCAGACATCGATGTTTCATACTCATTAGTAATTGTCAATACACCTTACCCAGAAAGACTTTCACAAATTTTTCATTTTCCCGGACAACCTGGACGGTTGACGCCGTGACACGTTGCAGCTACATTCTTAGACAAAGGTGATTTTGTCATGTGTAGAAATTGATGCAACGAATTAAAGCGGCAATGGCATGTATGTGAGAATTCAATAATTATGAGTTCTCATTAGCATTACGTTTATCATCATGAGTATATATACACGCAGTATGGAAATGAAAGTCGTATCTATTTCTGGGTAAGGTGTATTGACAATTACTGATGAGTATGAAACATCGATGTCTGCACATCCCGGATAGATACGACTTTCACACATTTTTTCATATATATATATATATATATATATATATATATATATATATATATATATATATATATATATATTATAAGAAATTTCGTTTTATGACGAAATAACCCTCAAGTTTTCTTCACTAAGTTGTTACCGACACAATTTTTGTTCGGGAGTCCGCAATTTGGGAATCCATAATGCTAACATTTTGGTCATTTCTAAATCATAATGTTTACTTTAAAACTATGGTTTTGATATCTCCACTTCAACAGCAACAATTGGCACCTTTTTTCTATCTGTTAAAACCTGTTCCCTGATTTTCTTGTTTTCCTGTTTTCCTTAGTTCTCGCTTCGATATGCCTTCCGCATCTTAGATCATCGTGAATTGATTCCTAGCTCATCGGAATTGCTTAGACAAAATTTTTGCTATAAAGTATGACGGCGTATCTTCCTTCTACACGCTAGTCATCCTCTGATAAATATTTTTGCGTGCATTTCCTTCTTTCCTCAAGAATTTTATGATGCTTATATGTTCCGAATTACGTTACGTTTTTGGTTAAAAAACGCTCAGCGAAAACAACGAAAGTCTCTAGCTTTGGATTAAATTTAGTATAAATCCAAATGTAACAGCTATTTGACACTTAAAGCTTGGTAGTGTTACTTAATTTTCGTGGTTTGGTAGATAATATAAAAATGTCTCCTCGTATATTTCGATAAAATGCTATGTCGAATAAACGTATGTAGTTTTAAAATTTTAAACAAAAATTTATTAAATAAATTCGAATTATTACTATACATTAGTTTTTAACTCTTAAACTATTCATAAACATACATTATTATAAATATACATTATTTTTATTATCACAAACTGTTGTGAAAATATTTAAAATAATTATGATAATGTTATTTTCGGTTAAATATATTGTTAATTAGATATAATATTACAGCGCAATTGTTTTATAGCATGATGTTTGAAAACATATATTCATTTCAGGTATCTTCAATAAATCGGGTATTGAGAAATCTGGCTTCACAGAAAGAACAGCAGGCCAATCAAAACGAGTCAGTCTACGATAAACTAAGGATGTTCAACGGGCAAACACCCGGTTGGGCATGGTATCCTGGCACACCTACGACACCACACCTGGGCTTGCCACCAGCACCTACATCGCTCACTAGTCAGTTTACAAAGGATGATTTGCAAAAACGAGGTAAAAATCTGCACATATATTTAGGAAGATGAAACTTCTATAATATTTTATAATACACTTAATAAGATAATGTAAAGGATTTAAATATTTGTTTGTGCAGCTAAATCTGCTGTTCAAAAATAATAATTCTTTAATATTTTTCTAGAAATTATTTTCATAACACTTTCACATTATTATATTTCTGACAATTTTCGACTTAAAAATTCTGATATAGATTCGAAAAATATCCATACATGTAAGTTTTTTTCTGTTTTTCTTTCCGTGTATAGTTACACGTAGGCTATTGTCAATATTTTCATAGTTTATTACCACATATAGCAAACGCCTATTAAATTGGCGCGAGGAGGGGTAAGTTCGCGCAGGCTTAAAAATAGTGGGGAGATTTGTATTTGGTTTTACATCAAATGCCAGATAATTCTAACCTATGAGCGTGTATCACTTTATGATCCCCTAGTAAAAACATTATGTTCCGTCAAGCGTCAATGACTAATGTATTCTGACAATTACTTGAGTAGTGAGGGTGGACGTTTTTAAAAACGGCTTCTGCGCACCCCCTCCTCGCGCCAACTTAATTGGCGCTTGCTATACTTAAATAGATATACCCCGCAAAAGATACGTCCGACACGCGGAAACATAGGAGCTGCCATTTTTATGTACTTCCTAGAGGATAGACTATCCAACTTGTAAATGTTCTATATTGATTGCATAACTATCTATAAAGTTAATATAAGTATTTCAGTTGTGGTAGTTCTACTCGTTTCGAAATCTCATCAACGTATATCTTTGAAGATTTCATTTTAAAGTACATTTTGATATTTAAATATTGACACACACCAATTAATTTTTATCCTTAAAAACAAACCCAATAAATGTAAAATAAAAAGTTTGTTTGCACTTCAACTTAAATTTTTCTCTCGTTTGCTATTACAATTTTAGTTAGTAAAATAGCGTTTTTATGATTTACCCCGGAATTATAAGAAAAACGGACACATGCTACTAAATAAGAGTTTTATTATTTTGAAGTCGATATTAAATATAATTAAAAAAAAATTATATATATTGAATCATATACACACATCGGCACAGTCATATAACAAAATATTTTAGAGTAAAATACAATTAATATTATTTTACACTACAATAAACAAAATATAACGTGGACATATCTCAATAATCAACGGAACTGAAAAAAACATCACTTGTATATAAATAAACAGTAAACACTAATTACCTATGAAAACTACTATCAAAGATGTTTATATACAACGGCAGTGACTAGGTTGCCTAAACAGCAGGAAGTACGTAAAAATGTCCTCAAATTCTCTCATTTTATTCCAAACTCCGTACAAATGCGCAGTGGACCATGAGCGGTATATTTATTTATATGTATGTGGATATTACACGTCCTATTATACACATTTCGAGTATTTATATTTAGTTAACATGATATATATCCTTTTTGTCATTTTTTGGCTGTTTGCTCTTTCTACTTCTTTACATGTTCAGTCCAATACTTGTTTCTTTGTCTGGTTTCATTACTAATTCTGTCGCGTAGTGTTATACCATCAATAGTTAAGAGAAACAATTGTTAGATTTAATCTATAGGTGATAGGATTATATTGAGGACATATAACTGTATTAAAAGAATGATTAGGGAAGTTTCTAGTTTTATTGACTAGTTCATAAAACTGTAGTTAATACTTATGTTATTTCCAAATACTAAAAGACTTCAAATTTGAAGCTAATTTTCTGCATTGTGTATCAAATCGCGTCTTCAGATTCTTATCGTGTCCACGTATTTGCTTATGTTATAATGAATACTTACTTCACGATATCTTCTGCTGAGATTTCATTATCTTGAATAATTAGGCTTGTAAAGCGATTTTGGTTTAAATTAATTACAGTCTAAATTTGAATTGAATGAAGATTATTCGATATTGCCAAACCTATTTTTCCATTTCGTTTCGTAAGTAATTCCTTCTTAGGTAGACTGGCTTCCAATCAAATCACTAGGCTGATACAATTTTTACATTGGGTCGTTATAAAAATATTAATACGGTTTTTTAAGTAAAAAAAGAACTAATTAATTTCAAAATAAGCAGTCGCTCATTATATATTAGTTATTATGGTTTTTATTTCTACTTTGGCGTCGGCGTCTTTATACAGATTTTTATTAAAAAGCTTGTGTAG
This sequence comes from Melolontha melolontha, assembly GCA_935421215.2. Lineage (NCBI taxonomy): Eukaryota > Metazoa > Arthropoda > Insecta > Coleoptera > Scarabaeidae > Melolontha > Melolontha melolontha. The sequence continues at coordinate 118,539,328 of OW285238.1, forward strand.
AAAAACTTTAATCACTTTAATCACTAGACTATAGCACAATCTACATTTTATGTTTACAAAACGAAAAATTTTGAGCGGCTCATCTATAACTGTTTCTAAAGTTTTCATAGAATTTTTAAAGTTTCTAAAATTTCAAGCAGACTAGAGAAATGTTTATTCACAATACTTTCATGCATTAATTTTAAAAAGATCGATTCAAGAATATATATATATATATATATATATATATATATATATATATATATATGTAAATTTGGTAATCTTTTCTGATCTGAACTATGAGATTAGCACGATAATCTCATAATATCATCACATAATCACATAATAATGAAATCGCACGTTTTCTTGAGTAGTAACTAGGGAACCATTGCTAAAACTCTAATTGCTATATCATAAAAAATACTTTTTGTCCGATTTCAAGGAAAATTGATAGCTAAAGAGAAATTCCAAAATCGATTCCTGTAATTACTTAAAATGTAACAAGATCGTCCTACTGCCTATGATGATGATTTGCCAAAGAAAATTTTCTTTTTTGATAAGGCACATTTCCAAATCTCTGGGTATGTAAATAAGCAAAAGTGCCGCATATGGTACGAGGAAACATGATACGCGAGATGCCATTGTTAACTGTGTGGTGCGCATTGTGGCCAAGCAGTGTAATTGGGCCTTGCTTTTTTGAAAATGATGTAGGTCAGATAGTAACAGCCAACGGTAAGCGTTGTGACGAACATGTGAACATATTATTTTTAGCACGAAATCGAAGATGTTTGTGTTGAGGACATGTTATGTTAGTAAGACGGTGCAACTTGCTACACATCGCATGCAACGTTAAATACTTTACGTGAAAAGCTACACCACGAATTGCGAGTTTATATATTTTGGGACTTTCCATTTAAACACTTTATTCACACTGCTGTAACTTTCAAATGAAATATTAGAAATTAACTAAACAGTACTCTTTGTACCACCTCCAATAGATTTCTGACTTCCACTCTGTTAGTCTTGCGTCCTCGATAAAAGCCACTATCCTTCTTAGAGGACTTTTGAGTACTCTCGTAGGATCCAGTAAATTTATTCCAAAATGTTTCTGTCAGCGTGTCGCAGGTGCGTATTACATTAAGGTTAGTTACCTCCTGTTTTTCACATCTCCTATACCAGAGCTCACTAACCAAGCCCATGCTGTACATATGCTTCCTTAAAGGACAATATCCGGTAATTAACCCGGTGATAATATTAATTTCTTTCTTTATTACTACGAATTAGGTTGGCTGAAAACCTAGCATCCAGCTCCCCTAGTAGCGTCTTAATATAGAGTTGACCTTCCGTTAGTCCCCATTTCTTTTTATATTCACTTTCTAGCCATAATCAGATCTCCCTTCCAGGGGAATCCTTGATGATTCCACGTACAGGTTCTGGTCCTATGAAGTTCTTCTTAGAACCTTCCTTGGCTAGTTCGTCAGCTATCTCCTAGCACCCATATCAGTGACACAGTGTTGTCTTATGCTAGTCTATTGAGGACCTGTTTACAGAACATGTTCCACATTGTGATTATTAATTTTACCTACTGAGGACGCCGGCTTAGTTATCGAAATGCATATTTAGGATACTAATATTAATTGTGGTAAGGGATTTTAGACCTTTGTTTAAATTTTTACTTAACCACAGTCTCTGTCTCTAAAGATAGACTTTTTATGAAAATTTCTCTTGTCAGAAAAGAAACCCACCCACTGTTCTTATAATATTTTTGCAAATAATTTAAAGACTTGTGATATTACGCGAATAAAAAATCTCTTAGATTTTTATTTGATATTCTTACGTATTGCAAAAACGTACCAAAAGATATTTATAAAATTTCTCACAGTCAAAGCGACTGTATTTCCCACATTAAATGCAATATTTCGTAGAATGTACCGAATTGAAATTTAATTATACTTCATACGGGTCCATAAAATAAATGCGTCCTAATTAATTACACTCATTCATAAATTATAAACATACGATAAACAACATTTTGCTAACCGATATATGACTGAATTTGATTTGAATTAGGCCATCGTCAGAAATTACATGCGCACGTTCATTAATATCGACTATTATTGTGTGTGTGTCAGGATATTGTGGTTAAACGTGATTATGATGTTATGGAAATTGGAATTCGTAATTACAATGTTATCTAATACCTTTGTATTATCACCGATCGTGTAGGAAGTAGTGGTATTTTGTTTTCAGGCGTAAGGGAATTAATGTTCATTTTCTTGCGGTTTCTTTCTCACCCATTAATGAAAAGGACAACGTCTTTGTCCATACATTTCTCTCTATTTTTCTAGAGTAATAGAAGAGTATATCAAAATATATGTATTTCGTTTTAAGAAACTAAAATCACGGGAGTTTTAAAAATATGATCCACCATTTTGAGAGCTATCTAATGTTAATTAATATTTCTTTATATTGTCTAACAGAAATCCCAAAATAGGTAATGCAAAAAAATAATATATGTCATTGTGATAAATACAAAAATACAGATAGTAAATAAAGGGAATAACTAAATTATTTAGTACAAAATAAATATAAATCAAGAATTATAAACAGGCAACGGAAAAAACTAAATCAAGATTCTTTACCGAATGCAGTGACGGTGCTCTTAAAAGAAAATTAGTCCTACAAGTTGCAGTTGCAACCGTTTTAAAAGTTTTTTGCATCATGTGCGGTACATGCAAATCAACACGCAAGAACAAAGCAGGTGAATCAATCGCTTTAGTTGTTACTAGTGAAACGCAAATATGCAAGTGGGAAACCCAAAAATATGCGCATAAATTTGCAAATCATTTAGTAAAAATATGAATAAAAATGTTGAAAATATGCAAATAAAGATAGTACATAAATTTATTGATTCATTTAAAAATAAACACACACTTTAATTTTTCTACATACTGAACTAAACCTAAATATGCATTTATTATTCAAAGCAGGTTGTCGTTAGTTGTAGAAACATTAAACCACTAAATGTATCTTGAAGATCTCGATTAAAAAATTTTGTCTCCTCTCTGAATACAAAAATTTATAAATGGAAAAACTCCTTTCCACATTAACCGATGTAATAAGGGTGTTTTTAAAATTGCTTAATATTACAGGATCCAAATCGATGGATTCAGCAAATTCTCCCTCTAAAATATTAGGCTGCTTGGCCAAGAAACCGAAATCCACAATTTTTTCCATCACATTTTTTAATTTTTGAAAAATTTTGTCTCCCATTTTGCCTGCGACATTATGAAAAGCTATCTCGGATTGTTTTACTAGTTCTACACTTCGAGTTAATGGCAAATTAGATTTCTCCATTTATGCTATTGTTTTAGAAACAATGCTATAATTGCTTTTTTATAAACAAAAGTTGTTGTTTTATTCCTTGGTTTTCGAATAATCGCTTAACATCAGTGAGGGATTGGGCCAGATTCGTCAGACAATTGTGAAACTAGATCTTTTAGTTGACAAAAATTCTCAATTCGCAATAAAAAAGAGGCGGCTTTCAACCAAGTGCCCCATGTTGTAAAAACAGATTAAGGTCCAGCAGTGTTTGGTAGTTTTTCTTTATAGAACTAAACCCTCATAGGCGTTTTAAGGAAGATGTTTTTCATGTTGGAAATTAAACTATTTGTAAGAGAAAAATGTGTCCTAATCTCTTCAGCAACCCTAGTTAAAGCATGAGCAAGACATATTACATGTATTAAGTTCGAATAAAAAATTTTCAAATTTTGCCCGGCCTTTATCATGTACTGTGGTTTATATTTGTTGAGTAGTGTTTGAGTCATTCTGCAACACTACAATGTTTCATGTGAAAGAGCAAAGAATGTGTATTAAATTCTGATTTAAATTTGGTAAAACGACAACGGAAACTCTTCTTCTTTCTCTTTCCTTAAGACTTAGTCTTGTTTCTTCTACTATTTCAATTTTGTTCAGCCTTTTGGAAGCAGATGCACAGCTCTCGCACCATCTCTTGGAGGTCGGCCTGGAGGTCTCCTTGAGTTCGGTTTTTTGTTCTTTGCCCTTTTTGCCCATCGGTCCGCCGTCATTCGGTCGACGTGGTCTCACCAGTATCTTCGTCTTTTTCTCGCAAATTGCACCACGTCTTGAATTTTAAGGTCTGTTCGTATATCCCTGCTTCTTAAATGATCTCTCAAGCTTACTCCTCTGATATTCCTTAAGGTCCTCATCTCCGTTGCTCTCATCATGCTCTTCGTTTTTGTTGTGTCCGCTCGGGTTTCCACTGCGTATGTAATCACCGAAGATTGTCAATTGTCGATCTATTTTGTCTGAAGCCTTGTTGTTCTTCGTTTATTGCTATTCTCTTCATTATCTTTGTTGCAATGAGTTTTGTAAAGAGCTTGCTTATGCTAGGTAGGAGAGATATTATTCTGTAATTTTCCGGGTCGTTCTTATTTCCCTTTTTGTAGATCGGTATTGTGATGTTGTTTTTCCAATCATTAGGCACTTTTTGGGTCGAGATTATTTTTTGGAATAATAATGTGATTGCTGTTTCCAATTCAGCCCCCCCGTACTTGAGCATTTCATTTATGATTTGGTCTAGGCCGGGGCCTTCCGGTTTTTCGATTTTATTAGTGCCTCATGTACATCTTCCCGTGTTATGTTGTCCTCTTCAAGGAGCTGTTCTGTGTAGGTGTTGTCTTCATTCTCTCCATTGTCGTCTGTCCGCGTTTCATACAAGCCTTTTACATACCTTTCCCATTCTCCTGAAGTAATGATGTTTATTTGTACTTCTTTGTTTACCGCTCTTTTCCTGTTCCTCAGTGTGTTCCAGATCCTTCTTTGTCCTCCGTAAATGCTCTCTCTCTGTAAATGCTTAAACAAGCGTTTGGTAAAGATACTTTAGGTCAGACGCGAACTCATGAGTGATACAACCGTTTTAAAAATGGACGTCTATCTGTTGATGATGCTGAGCGTTCCGGTCATCCATCGACGGACAACACGTCACAGAATGTGACAAAAATGCGTGATGCTATCCTGCAAGACGGAAGAAGAACAATCCATTAACATTTGTAACATTGTCGGCTTGCCGTAAGGCGTTTGCCAGCGTATTCTGTCTGACGAATTCAGCATGCGGCGTATTACTGCGAAGTTTGTGTCGAGGGTACTCAGCATTGAACGAAAACGTCGCCGTGTTCATGTGTGCACAAAGCTGAAAGAAGCTGCCTAAAGAGATGCGAACTTCTATACCAGAATCATTACTGGTGACGAATCATGGGTGTACGGGTATGATTCCAAAATAAAGGAGCAGTCATCACAGTGGAAGACGCTATCGTCACCACGACTGAAGAAAGCCCGGCAAGTTCGAAGCAACATCAAATCGATGTTGATTTGCTTTTTTGACACTGATGGCATCGTGCACAAAGTATTTCGCCCACCAAAGTGAAACAGTTAATGGACGATTTAATTGCATTTTTCGGCGACTAGAAGAAAACATTCGACGCAATCGGTCTGCTATGTGGCAAAACAATTTGTGGATCTTACACCACGACAATGCATCAACCTACACATCATTTGTTACGTTAGTTTCTAGCCTCAACGAAGACGGCAGTACTACCCCACCCTCCCTACTCCGTAGATGTTGAATTCCGTGACTTCTTCCTGTATTCGGAGTGGAAACTGAACATCAAGAGGTGCTGCTTTGAGACAATTGAAGGGATCTGGGTCGAATCACAGGGATTGTGCAACACGTTAGCTCGCAAAAACTAGTAAACTTTCTTCCAGTCATTAGAATCGGTGTATTCAAGCGGAGGGAGAGTACTTCCTAGGGGATGACAGTGAATAACTTGTAAGGACAATTTATTGTGTTTTTTTCATATTCCGGAAACTTCTTAGTTGCACCTCGTATATGAGATACTATACTACATTACCACTTATACCTAATGCACAGAAAAGGAATTTAAGTGCTGCTATGCTACTGAAACCTTTGCACGTCCGAATGATAAACCCTAATGCTCGAAACGTAGAAACGGCAACAGAAAAGATGTGATCCGAAAAATTCAGCTTCGCATTGAACATGATTTCACGATCTCTCACTTGTATTGTACGGTTGGTCTCAATGTTAAACCCAAATTATGTCGCCATTAACGATGTTGTAGATTAAATTTGAACGACTTAGGTTGAATTTTTTTAGCACTTAGCGCTGTCTTCCTAGTGAAGGATACAAAACGGAACTTCTCTATATTTAATTTCAGTTTATTTAATGTTAATCACGTCGACAGCCATTTCAACGAGATTCATATCTTGTCTATTATCAACAGTGTAGTAAATTTTTAAGTCATCTACATAGGCCAGTACAAAGCAGCTGATGGAAGTGATCAAGTCGTAATAATAAATAATAAATATATTAAATAACGATAGTCCGAGGTTTCATCCTTGCGGCACACCTGATGTTAATTACTAGGTATACTGTAACATTTGTCTTTAAAAACATATCTACTCCCATTATTAATAATAATAATGGGTGGGGTATATTAAACGTTATTAATGGGTAAAAGTCGATATCTGTAAATATAAATACTTATGCGAGGGTTGCTAAAAATATTACTAGAAATGCTGAAAATAACACGCATTCGCCTTTGATGTCAATATTATACTTTTGCTTACTCTCGAACTTACCAAATATTTTTCCACTCTGAAGCTATATTTCGAAAACCAATGTTCGAATCTTCCAATTGCTGTTTTAGGCGACCAAAATCTCTGACTTCGCTTGTAGTTTTTTGTTTGGGAACAAAGAGAAATCACAAAGCTATAAATCAGCTGCAATGAGTCATTAATTCAACATTGTACTGACTAAAAGATTAACGATTTATTGAGCTGAATGAGAGCTGCCATTGTCATGATGAAGAATAATTCAGCTAGCGGTCATTTTCTACGCAGCACTGAATTCAGGAATGACTTTCGTAGATTTTGTTTAATTTTAAAAGACCCAAACGATAGATATTGTTTATTTTAGGGTTCGAACAAATAAGCGCAAATTACGTCGTCAGGAATGATATTGTCGACTAAATTTGAACGACCTAGGTTGAATTTTGCACTTCTTTGCAGATTTGTCAGTACCTTGTTTTGAGTAATGGCAACAATAGACGTCGATGGACAACTTTCCTGACAATCATCTCTGAGAGTGGTGCATCTACGCTGAAATTTAAAAAATCATCTGTAGCACTACTCTTAGATAATGCTTCATCCTAAATCCGCTAAATAAAATTGATTGATGCATTGTTTCAACGCTAAATCATATTCGAAGTCGTGGTTGAAAAATTTTCGCGAAAAAATTTTCCATTTTTACAGAAAATTACTTTCATTTAGGTGTATTAACAAAACTATTTCACTAAAGCACAAACTGTCAACAGAAATTTTTCAGAAAACCTTGTATAAATTAACGAGTTTGTTATCAAAACTACACTTACATAAAACTCCATGCATGCTAGCCAGATATATGAGTTGCTCCTCAGAAATTCCCGGAATGTGAAAGAGAAAACACAATAAATTGTTCTTGCATCTTATTCATTGGATGCTTCTGCATGAATACACCGATCCCAGCGATGTGTCCATGATTGGAAGCAGTACCGGAAGTCTTCGCGTGATAACGTGTTCAACACTGCTTGTGATTCGATGTGCATCTCCTCAAAAATCTTAAAATGGCGCCCATTATGCTTCAATATCAACTTCGGAAACAGAAAGAAGCCACCAAGGGCAAGATTTAGAGAGTAGGAAGGGTGGGGTAGTATTTGATGCTAGAAACTGAGTCAACAAGTGATGTGTGGTTTGGTACATTTTCACTTGCGTCGAATGTTTCCTCTTAGTCGTCGAAGAATATCGCACTAGAGTGATTCTGGTACTGAAGTTCGCATCCCTTTCGGCAGTTTTGTTCAACTCTGTACACACATGAACACAGTACTTTTTATTTAATGCTGTCACAGTATCCCATGCCGAACAGTTCGCCGACAATGTTACAAATGTAATGGATTGGTGTTCTTCGGTTTTGCAGGATACCACCATGCACTTTTGCCACATTTTGTTGTGTTTACCGTCGATGGTCGACCGGAACGCTCATCATGATCAACAAACAGACATCCATTTTTAAAACGTCTAGCCTAGAGCATCCTCACCAAACGCTTGTTCGAGAATTTTCGTTTTCCAGTTTCCGTTTTACCAAGTTTGAAGCAGAATTTGATGCACAAATTTTTGCTTTTTCACATTAGACATTGTACTGTCCCAGAATAACTCAAATACAATTCAGCAAATATATACACAAAAGCTTTTTGTCACCACCTAGCAAAGTATCGTTTGACAGACTGACTTAGTGTAGACGTAGTTCACACCAACTAGCGGTATAGAGCTGTACTACCATCCCTTCGCGCGTCACATTCAAATTCTGGGAATTTCTGGGGAGCACCTCGTATCTTCGAATTATAAGTGATAGTTACTGTAACTTATAATGCTTTGATAAAGGATATACACATTAAAGTAAAATAGACCTCAAATCGCCAAATATCTAAATCTACTATATTATACAAAGGTCGGTCAAGAAATATTATCTATGTATATATATATAACAAGTGTTCATTTGAAAAGTCAATCTAGGTTACTTTGAAATTTTGATAGAATAAGACGCAAATATATTAATATGTGTTTGTTGTTCCGTAAACGTAAATTCTGGTAGATTCTGGTTTAAATAAATTGCTTCTCAGTTTTAAAATGGCTTTCACTTTAGAACATAAAATTTTTTTAGTCCAGGCTTATTTTCGAAGTGGTAATAAAATTGATGGTTTATGGGTTTATTCAGTTCAAGATTGCATGGTAGAATTTCAAGTTGAGTTTCCACATTTTGTAATAGATTATATACAATTTAAGAGTACTTTGGATGGAACTTTAAAACTTTTTTCTGAAACTGGTATTCTCCTAAGAAAATCAGGCAGCGGAGCAGTTAAGAAACGTACACCTCAAGTTGTCAATCGTGTTGAAGAAATAATGGAAAATGAACCACAAACATCTGTTCGACATTTGAGTCAACAAATAAACCTTTCTGTTGGTACAACTCACAAGTTATTAAAAAAAGATATGCAACTTTATCCATACCGTGTCACAGCAGTACAAGAATTGTTAGAAATTGATTACCCACGTAGACTACAGTTATGTAATTGGTTTGTAAATATGAACAATAGTGGAGAACTTTCGCAAAGAGTCATCTTTACTGATGAAACACGGTTTTATAAAACGGGATACCTAAATTCACAAAATACAAGAATTTGGAGTAGTGAAAATCCACATGTAATTAATGAAGAATCGCTACATCCAGAGAAAATTGGTGTTTCGGCAGCGATAAGCCAAAGGCGAATCATTGGACCAATATTTTTTCAGGGAACGTTAACTGCTCAAAGGTACCGTACGGAAATTTTACAGCCATTTGTCAATCAGTTGCATGATGATGAACTTCAAAATGCATATTTCCAACAAGACGGAGCACCTTGTCACTGTACTGCAGAATCTTTGAATTATTTAAGAGAATTTTTTGATGAGCGTATAATTAGTCGAAATACTGAAATTGCCTGGCCTGCACGTTCATGCGATTTAACACCTTGCGACTTCTTTTTGTGGCCTTACCTAAAAAATAACATATTTCGAACACCTATATTGAATTTGAATGATATGCTACAGAGAATCGAACAGAAATGCATGGATATTAATAACAATCCAGTAATGTTGCAGAATATCATCAGAAATTTTGAACGGAGGATTTTAAAGTGCATTGATCTTGAAGGACAACATTTTCAACATTTGTTATAGTTTTCAATAAATATCTATTATTTGTTATTTATTTCTATGTATGAAACTGTCAAAATATACGTCTTCGTAGGTTAACTAGTAAATTTTAATTTACGACATACTTCAAAATGTTCTCAGTAAATCATATGCTACTAGATTGACTTTTCAAATGAACACTTGTTATATGGCGTAGATGCCTTAGACATAAGTGCTGGGCCCTTGTTGAATGTGATTTGCTAGATTTCATTCCGGAAATCTGAATCTCAATCGATGTTGTAACCACAACTGACAATCAAATTTTCTGGTTATACTTAACAATGCTCCATTTATCTACAGATTATCAAATAAAATCCGCTATAAAAAGGACAACGAAATACAATCATGCAAAGCAAGCAACTTTAATTATCAATCTGTCGTTTTTATTGATTTTGCTTAAGATTCGGTAACCTAAAATTAACTATTAAGTTGTTTAACTGTTAAATATTAGTTTCTTTTCTTGGAAAAGGATGTAATAGGATTCACTCTATATCTAGTGTTAATTTTGTATAAATCTTCTAAAATTATCTACAAATGTGACATAATCCTGCGATAGCTTTGTTGGTTTGTTCTATTTTCACCGGCATTACCGTTTCATAAAACAAATGGTATAAAGTCGATAAACTCATCGAAGTGATAAACGCGAACCGAAAAGAAGGTAGATTAGAAAGAGAAGAAACCAATCCAGACGAGTTAAAATTGTTACGGCGGCAGAGATTAAAAAAGGGCCCTTTAATAACTTCGAGAACCGCTTGTCACGATTGTGTATTTCATCAAATAATATAAAAATATTTTATTATGAACGTTCTATGCATATTCATGAAAACGTTTTATTGTTAGGGTTGTAGTGGTGTTTAAGACGACTCGATATGCTGATTATGTCGTAGAGAAATAAATAGTGGACTAAAAACTTACTATACTGGTTTAAGTGGAAGTATACATGCTAATGAGATCTCTGATAAGTTGCAGCTGGATGAGTACTGCCTGACAAAAATTCTATGGGACATACAAACGTTTAAAAATCAAGTACTATTAATAATAATCTTTATTAAATAAATTATACGAAAGTGCCTACAAAATAACATCACAGGTAGAAAAAATACCTAATGAAAAATAAATGCGTAAATGAAAATTCATTTCATTAAATCTAATTTATAATAAATAAATGTTTAACAAACGTATAAAACTTCTTATTCCATTAATATTCGTATACTATACACCTATTTCGTTAACTAACTTGTCATCTTCAGTAGGAAGAATTTACAGTGCTGAACATGACGCATAGGTAAAAGGATGCGTTGTGTATACGATGATGGCAAAATTAATCTTAATCTTGCGTTAACATAAATCTAAAGTTTCATCAAGCTACATGAAGTGATTCAGTCATAGGAGAATTTTTAAAGTTTATAACTTGGCCGAAAAATAAAATTGAGTCGAGAAAATTTTCGCGTAATAATTTTTCACAATATTCCGAGAGAATTCACTCAAAAATAATGTCTTGCTGAGTTGGTTTCTGTTTTTGAAGATGAAACACCACGTCAATCGACAATTTCACGTTGGCATTATGAATTCCAGTCTGAACGCACCAGTATCAGCAACGACCCAGAACAAGTCGTCCGAGAACAGCAGTCATTAATTGATCATTTTTAATGATCGAAAGTCTAAATCTCTCTATTATGAGAGAAATCAAATCGAAACTGAGACTGAAGAAGAGAGCTTTGGCTCTAGCAACTTTAACATCGCTAAGCATATTTGTTTCTCCCACCTATACCTATATAGTATTCCCTGTAGAAAAACATCGATGCTGTGCGCTGCCTAATTAAGGAAGATAGACAAGTGATATATCGTGAAATTGAGACATCCATGGATATTTCAAAGACCTTAATCTGCCGTTGGATTTCGCATTTTTTAACCGAAGAGCAAAAGTCGAATTGCGCTAATTGATGCCGAAAAATTTTGAGCCGATTCAATAACGGAAACTCAAAAAAGTCTATAGGATCGTGAATGGTGATGAATCATGGATCTGAGAAAATTAATACTGTTAGCCGTAACTTTGTGGTAATTCATTTTGAAAATAAAATAAAATAAAACAATAACTTTGTTATACAGTACAAATCTCTTCCCTATAGTCACCTACAAACGTGTATTACTTATGTGTGCGTTCGAGAAGCGAGGAGTGGGGACGCACATAGCATGTATGTATGTATGTATGATAGTTTATCATACATACATACATATGTACTGTAGATCAGTTTGGATGTAAGCAGTAAGCACATACATAGTATAAACGTCGATGAATGTGGAACTACCGTCAATAATAGGGACTTTATGTAATAATAAATACAAATAAGTGTGGACTTTTTGGAAGATTTTAATATTTTTAACGTTTAAAACAATGTCAGATATATATAACAATAACAATAAATAAAGCGGTAAATCATAATAACTTCTATATTCTATACATAATAAATAAAACTAGAATTAAAAAAATAAAAGTAAACTATTTAATGTATTGTATGCTCAAAACGGTCTCCTAATGCAAACAAGCAATGTCCTAATCTGTCATAAAAGTTTCTCTGAACATTTAAAATCGTTTGCGGTTGAATATTTAGGATAGATTCAACCATTTTCGCCCGTAATTCCTCCAGATTATTAGGTCTGTTATTTGGAAACCCATAAATTGATGTCTTAAGGTGACCCCAGAGAAAAAAAATCATTAGGAGATAGATCAGGTGATCTAGGTGGCCATTGAATATCGCTCCAGCCGGTTAGTACTGTCATCAAATATGCTGCGCAAATATTCTCTGACAATTACAGCATTATGAGCAGGACAACCGTCTTGCTGAAACCAAATAAGATTTATGGCTGCTACATTTCGTATAGCAGGAATTATATTATCCTGCAGAAGACTTAAATATTTGGCTGCATTTAGGTTTCCTTGTATAAAAAACGGACCAATTATATTGTTGCCCAATAGGCCAGCCCAAACATTTAATTTTTCCGGATATTGAGTTCTAGCATTATAAACAAGATGCTTATTTTCCCTTGACCAATATCTTGCAATGCTTGGATTATGGCGACCGTATAAAGGAAATGAACTTTCATCAGTAAACAATATGTTTTTTACAAAATTATCGTCGTTATTACATCGTTCGATGACTTGTTCGCAAAATTGCATACGTTTATATTTATCATCGGGAAAAATATCATTCGTTTTCCTTAATTTATACGAATGATGCTTATTTTTTTCAAAACCCTACGAACGGTGCAGCTGGCAATGTTAAGCTGTTCGGCGATTTTCGTGCTAGACGATTGTGGCTGCTCCTCTACAGAAGCACAAATCAAAAAATCACGTTTTTCATTTTGCGGTACCTTTACCTTCGTATGTTTTAACGGATTTAAACAGCCATATTTTTCGAAATTTTTAATTATGTGTCTTATCGATTCAAACGCAATGGTACGTTGAAAGTTAATTTGAAATACCCGTGCAATTTCTCTTATGGTGCGACCAAGGTGATACTGTTTTACGACATATTTTTTTTGTTCAAGGGTAAAAATATCCATCGTGAATACTGACTATTCGCAAAAGTTGAGGAAACCATCCAGCTTCGCAAGTAAACTGTAACTAATGGCATGTATGCATCGCTCCGTTCGTCCCCACTCCTCGCTTCTCGAACGCACACATACGTAATACACGTTTGTAGGTGACTATAGGGAAGAGATTTGTACTGTATATACCACTTTATTCACATATAATTGTGACCGCGGTTTCGACATACAATGTCATTATCAAACTGCCAGTTTGATAATGACATTGTATGTCGAAACCGCGGTCACAATTATATGTGAATAAAGTGGTATATATAACAAAGTTATTGTTTTATTTTATTTTATTTTCAATCATGGATCTATTCTTATGAACCCGAAAATAAATGTCAGTCCGCTGTTTGGCTGTTTTAAGATGAAGAGAATTCGGCAAAAGTTATCCGTTCGCGAAATTTTTCGAAAAAGATAGTCGCAATGTTTGTCTCAAAAACAGGTCATGTAGCTACAATTTCTTGGCAAAATCGAAGAAGGGATAACGCGGATTGGTACGTAACCGTTTGTTTGCCAAAAATAATGGTCGTTCTCCGAGTAATCAACCCACACCGGCGAATCACCCTGCATCATCACAATGCGGGTTCGCATACAGCTAGAAAGACAATTGAGTTTTTGGAGCAGCAAAATATCGAATTATTAGATCATCCTCCGTCTAGTCCCGACCTAAGGTGAAATGATTTTTTTACGTTCCCATAGATTAGAACGGAATGAGCGGTCGACAATTTCAGTCGACGGAAGAATCAGCAGATGCGTTCAAAACATCAATTTTGACTGTCTCAACTGAAGACTGCAATAACTGCTTTAACAATTATATTGAGCGAATGCAGAAATATATTGATTTTTCTAGAAAAGCAATATAACACTTTGAGTTGATCCATTGTTTGATTTTGTGCCTACATGCAACACTAAAAAGTATAATATAAAATAGTATAATCTCCTACTAATGGACACCTACAGGGAATCCTATATAGGTATAGGTGGGAGAAACAAATATGTTTAGCGATGTTAAAGTTGCTAGAGCCAAAGCTCTCTTCTTCAGTCTCAGTTTCGATTTGATTTCTCTCATAATAGAGGGATTTAGACTTTCGACCATTAATTATCAATTAATGACTATGTTCTTAAATCTAAATTACTGACATTAAAAGTAGGGAATACACCTGCTAGTGGTATATCATCTTCTTTATCACACTCACTTATATCGCTATCACACAACACAAGAGATTTTTACCGTTACAGGCCATAATTTTTTCGAATCTTTGGAATCCTTATTAATGCTTTGATTATTGTAATGTGTTCGTCTACTATTTCCAGCGACTCCTTCGCTTCCATTAGTGCCAAAAGTCTTTTTAACAAGCTCATTTCTATAAATTACGTTCAAGTTTTGGATGATGTCTTGGTACACAAGCAATGCGAGGTAATACTAGTATATACTGAAAGAAAAATCAGCTTTTAATGGAGTATTCTGATGAGAAGTTGCCTTATCAAGAAATATTATTCACTTTCTCTCTTCGTTCTGTTGCCAAAGCTTGTTAACCATATTGACATACCCAATATCCAAACTCGTCTATGTTTTTTTTTGGAGACTTAGTCCATTGAAGTTTATTTACATACACCCCTTTAAAACTTACTTGGGCTTCTTACTTTCACTAGTAACTAACGGCTTTCCTTATATCCTTTCACACTTGAACATGCCAGTATCGTGAGTTTTGCCTTCGAAGATTTTCCCTCCGCACCTATAATTTTTCATTCAAAATATTTTTCTAAGAGGTGCACGGAAAAAGGCCTGTTCAGCGAAATTTGAAGTGCCTTTTCGAACTGTTAGCCATTTAGTTTTTTTTAAATTAATTGCTTCATTCATATTTGTGTTAAGCCGTAGGCTGATTCAAATTAAGTGCGCACCATTGCTATCTCTGTTATTATTGATTCTAGAAAGTAGGTTAAATTAGCAAAGTATTAGTGTTTTATCATTGATTAGCATGCAGTTCATGGAAAAAAAAATTGAATAACGCATTTTCGAGAAATTTTGAAATTTATAATTTTTTTAAACGGAACAGCCTGTATATTTTTTAAAATTCTGAATGCTAATGTTCTTTGTAATATAAAAGTTTCAATACACTATTGTCCTAAAACGAATAATAAAGTATTTAAGGTGGAATTTAGTTGATGTCAAATTATACTCTTTCATTCTGTAAAATCAGTAGTAGGCTTCTTTCACTTTAAACAGAACAAATAGTATGCCCTTTGTAAATGTCAATAACGTACTGAATATAAATCTTTTTTTTTTATTTTGTGTTGTGTTCATTAGTTCTCTATTTATTTTTCTAAACATTTTGGTTTTACTTTCGTTGCTTAGTGTTTGACAATATTTCACTATGGTATTTCCTCATTTGGAGAAATCCGATATGTTGGAAGCATACATTTTATGTCGTAAAAATTCAATAAGGACTAGCGAGTATTATGCTGAACACTATCCTTTACGACAGCAGCCAGATCGACGTTACTTTCGAAAACTTTACAATCAGTTTAGACTGGATGAATGCTTATTTAGAAAGAAAAGAACAAAGAAAAATATCGTCGTCAACGAAGAAGTAGAAATTACAGTGTTAGCATATTTTGAAGCCCAACGCGAATTTTCCATTAGGAATGCTACTAAGGAATTGGAATTAAGTTATTCATCAGTTCAAAGAATTTTGAAAAAGCATAAGTATATACCCTTTAAGTTCAGAATCTCCCAAACATTACAGCCAGGAGATTCCGCCAGGAGATTCCGCCAGGAGATTAGCTTTCTGTCATTGGTTTGTTAGTTTTTGTGATGAAAATTTGAATGGAGCACAGTGTATTTTATGGAGTGACGAAACAAATTTTTCAAATAGAGGCATGTTTAATAAGAAAAATAGTCACTACTGGTCTCAAGAAAATTTATTAATAGTTAGTTCATATGCTGCACAAGTTCGATTTAGTTTTAACGTTTTGTGCGGATTAATTGGTTCGGTAGTCGTTGGTCCACTGTTCTACAATGGTACGTTGACAGGAAACAGATATCTGGAATTTATTCGTAACGTTCTAGAGGATTTCCTTAATAACGCCAATTACCTGATGCGCCAAAGTTTATACTTTCAGCAGGACGATGCTCCTGCACGCAACTATCACCTATCACCTAGTGCAAACCGACTTCGACACCATCTTTGCCGAAAAGTGGATTGGTACAAATGGTCCAATTCAATGGCCAGCACGCTCCCCTGACCTCTCACCTTTAGACTTTTTTCTTTGGGGATACTTAAAAAATAAGGTGTACAAAACGCGATACGACAACGTGCGCGAATTGCAAGACAAGTTTTTCGCCAATTAGATAGAAGGACTATCTTAAGAGCCACCCAGAGTGTACTGAGGCGGGCACGAAAATATATTGAGCAGGAAGGTGACACCTTTGAGCAGTATTTATAAATTATACATGTACTTTCTTCTTTTTAATTTAATTTTTTAAGCTTTAATATGTTAAAATAAACATTAAACACAAAATATGTATCTGTTTTGTCAAAAGTTAGCGGAGAAATGACAACATTTAGAAGGAAATAGAAACTGCTATAACTACTTTATTATTCGTTTTAGGACAATAGTGTATTGAAACTTTTATATTACAAAGAACATTAGCATTTAGAATTTAAAAAAATATACAGGCCGCTCCATTTAAAAAAGTCTCGAAAATTCGTTATTCAACTTTTTTTCATGAACTGCATGCTAATCAATGTTAAAAAGACTAATACTTTACTCATTTAACCTACTTTCTAGAATCAATAATAACAGAGATAGCAATGGTGCGCAATTAATTTGAATCAGCCTGTATATATTACTAGCATCCCGTAGCCCGACGTTGCTCGGACACATTCTATAGAAATATTAAAACTTGCTTTGTGTTAACTGCCATCGACAGATATAAAATTTTTGTTTATTCTCTAGCTAAACAACAAATCAACGATATTTTATTATAATCAATATAACACTCCAATGCCTCTGGATACACAATATTCTTCGTTATTCCATCTGGTGCATAAACAAACATCAATTAAACGCTATTAAAAAAATTAACAATTAGATGCTTTTCTAAATTTTTTATTTTAAATTAATGTTTTCTGTCATCCCGCAAGTGTTTGAATGTCGAAGAAGATCGTTCAACATCGACGGAATTAATTGGAGCATAATGCTTTAACTCTTACATGTTTCGGTATTTATTGCCTTCTTCGAAGAGTTTTTTTTAAGATACGAACATTCAATTATATATAATTATAAAAAAATGACGTCATATTTCTTATGTCACGTTGTCGTGGTTTTTATATAATGATTTAAAATTAATTACCTTTTTTTTCTATAGAAATTCATGAATTTCACATATTGTTAATTCTTTAATATTTTCCTATAAAATTTTGAAAAAAAAATGTGATAACCTTCTACACAACATGAGGAACGCACACAAAATTTTATCAAAATCGCTTATGTACGAATTTGTTGCATTTTTCGCGAAGTAATGTAAATGTAAATATGCTTTCTACATGTTACGATGTTGATTTATTCGAATTTTTTATAGAAAAAAAATTATATAAAAATTCAAGTTTATAATATTTTTTACTGCTTTAAATTAGGCTTGCATTATCACAAGCTGTAAACATATATTTCTATTTTCTAAGTGAAATATCCAGGTTGCAATTATGATATAGTACCTAGTAATCAAACAATAGATTTAGTAGCAAATAAAATAACATATTTACATGATCTATTTTCCGAATATTTATAAGAAACACAATGCTTAAATAATTTTCAAGATATTCCGATATTAATAATTAATTTTGCTTTAAATGAAATTTCGTCTTTGCAGTATTTACCATTTATTTAATTTTTTTCATTCTTCTGTAGCGATTGTAACTTCGTTTTACACCATTCTGCACGTTCTGTAAGCCGTCTGTGAAGTTGGGTTGCGGTTAACTATAATAAGTTTACAACTTGCCATGGAATGGTTCACAACAATTGGTTTTCTCCATAGACATGCCGAACTTTCTGGCCAAATGCCTGAAGGAAACTTTGAGGTTTCATTGATATATGCATCGACTAAATAGTCAGAAAATTCAATGACCCTTCGGACGTTTGGTTGGTCGGGTTGCGCACAAAAACTGCAAATTTGTGTTAGAACAGAACATTATTATGTGTTTTACACATTTTTTATAATCAAAAAGTTTTCTTGAAGCCCTGCATGAAGGTTAATCGCACCTAAATACTGGTGCACATCTGATACGTACGTTAGAAGTTCGAGAAGTGTTTTTAGCTTATTGTGCGACAAAGTATATTTGATATTAATGAATGTCAGTTTTTGTAAGACATCTGGATTGCGATGCATCCGGAATAAATTAGTTTTGCGGTTTTTTTTTTTATTAAAACCCGATACATTTGCTATTATCTTCAAACTGTTACTATACAGTTTGCTGGCTTGATATCGTAAAATAATCTCCTCCAATAGTATGCAATATCAATGAACATTCTCACCGTGCACCTCCAATACAGTTCGCTAGATTTCTTAATTCCGTCCACTTTGCAAAACTTGTAGTTGTTAACTACAAGTAACATTACACCTTTTCTTATGAATATAGGATACACACTAGCTACTTTCTGGATTATAATTGATTTGAGTGGAGCGACAAACTCAAGAAATCTTGGTTTCGCG
Source organism: Melolontha melolontha (assembly GCA_935421215.2). Taxonomy (NCBI): domain Eukaryota; kingdom Metazoa; phylum Arthropoda; class Insecta; order Coleoptera; family Scarabaeidae; genus Melolontha; species Melolontha melolontha. The sequence goes on from OW285238.1 coordinate 118,558,481, forward strand.
TTCGCTTATATTTTTGAAAGTTACACAATATATTGGCTACGAATGTTCTATACGTCATTAGAGGCCTATTCGACAAATTTAGAAATTTAAAACGCTTCGAAGAAATGCACATGTATTATCTGTAAACGTACAGTTACAGATAAGTGGAAACTAATAAATTTAGATAAAAGTTTCGGCTTATTTGTATGTTAACATTCTTCGAAACAGCAACAACATAATAAAACAAATGTTCATTTCTAACGAAACAGACGTATAGTGCATTCAGAATGATAAAAAACTAACTTTTAATGTGTTTACAGCTGTTGTTACATCCCCTGTGGCAATAATTCTCTCATTGTTATTGAACGGATACGGTTCACCTACTTGCAGTATACGAAGCTATTGGCCGTATTGACTACAAATTAGGGCCCTCTAATTAAATAAGAACATGTGAAATAGATATAAAAAAGAGAACTATGATTCGTTAGAAAGAAAATATTACAAGACGTGTGGTAATATAGATATATCAAACACATAGGTACATAATTGTATATAAGTCATGTTTCGTATACACATAAGTATTAAAAGTAAAGTAGCATTAAGTTAACAAACAAACATTCTCGCTGGGTAGAACCTTGTACTGTTCTTGAGTCGTCTGGTAAATTGACGTCTGTGTCGGAATCGTATTGCAAATTTATAACTAAAGGTGCTACAGTATTATACATGTCTAAATATTCGTTCTCTTTTGTAATTGCGTGTTTAACACCATTTTTACAATTTTCAGCACGTATGTGTTTCATAGCATTGTTAATGTATGTTATGGTAATTTCACTAAATTTTGGTGTTCTATTAGTTCGCCTTATGGTGTTTTAAGTTGGTAACCCAATTCTATTGTAACCTGTGTAATTCTATTGGGTTGAAAGCGCAATGATAAACGTAAACATAAAACTCATTGTCCTGCTTCTTTAGCTCTATTATCTATATAATAATCCTTCGCATATTCTTTTGTGTTTTTCACCTCCAATAATTGGCATTTCGTATAATGATCTTCGTAATATAAGTCATTGGCTTCTTAAAATTCTTGACTACTTTTCTTAGTACGACATTTTGTAGGAACCTTACTTTGTTGTCGCGAATGATATGGAGCGTTGTCTATCACTATCACACTATGTTTCGGTAAACTTGGTAACAAAGAATCACAAACCCTTTCTTCAAATAAAGATGAGGTCATATCTTCATAGTAATCTAAACTTGATGATTTTACGTTTTTTGCACATAATAGACATTGTCCAGTTCATCCTTTCTCTGACTCAGCTTGACAAAGAATAATTCTCTTCCCTGTCGAAACAGGCACGTCTATCTGACACGTACTTGAACTGTCCACCCAACCTTTGGTAATAGTATCATGAGTATCATACCACGTTTCGTCTAAATAGCATATTAAGCGTCTTTTCTCTCTATATTTTCTAACTGCCATTAAGTAGTCATACCAAAGTTTTTGCAATCTTGAGCTTTACATAATTGTAAAACCTTTGCCTATAGAGTAAAACTTAAGTCCAGCTTTCTTTAATATCAGCCACTAGGTTGTTTTACAGGATGATCATTAACTCTTTTATGCAAGCACTCAAGAGTAGGTGCAACATTTTACCTGTACATGGAGTATATTTGTTCCCTAATATATCACCATAATGATTAACATCGCTCTCATTATCACTAGACTGCGGACTAGAAGCTATCCTCTAATGAGTCATGCAGGCGCAGAGACACAGTTGGTTTCGCTTAAATAATAAGTTTGATGCAATATTCGCTGGTACCCCTGATTTTAATCTCTTGAAAGGCTGTTGTAGTAATGTTCAAAATACGGAAATCTGTAGATATATTAAATTTAAGGATTATTATTTCTGTGCCTCACTCACTAGCTCTGATGTTGAGCGAAGTTTTCTATATTTAAAGACATACTGTCTAATAAAAGAACGCACTTTACCGAACAAAGTTTACAATATATTGTAATAATTCATATGAATAAAAAATGTTTACTATGGTGCGACTAAGCTTTCACTTTAATTATAGGTGATATAATTAATTTCAAGTTTATACTTTTTCAATATTTTGAATATTTTCACTGTATAAATTAAATGCAATTTGTATATATATCTGGAATTAATTTCAATTCAAGTTAATTAAAATTCATTTAGCTTCAGTGTTTTATTTATTTTCGTAAAAATAAGTTTTTGTATATTAATTTCACTGCCTTTATTATGAGTCTGGCGAAATATATTTCACAACTCCGTCTGTTTGCATTAAAAGACGTACAAACAGAAAACTTTTAACAATACCATCGCGCTATAGCATTCATACATACATGTTAAGTTGATCGATTGTACATTGTCGGCACCGATGAATCACACCTGATCCGGGATAGCGCCGTTTCCGCAGTCGAATTATCACTATCACTAAAGGTCGCCACATGGTAATGAGAGAATTATCATTATATGGTGCATTATCAGTTGTAAACACATTAAAAATTATTTTCTTATAATTCTGAATACACTATACTTACCTTAATTTCTGTGATTATTTCTTCTTAGCACAATTCATGCAGTCTCGTGGTGAGCTATTAAAATTTTTAAGGGCAATTCAGGTCTGGGAATAAGGGGAATAAAAAATTAACTTAAAGAACGATTCATGAAGAATCGTCTGGTGCTAGCAAATAAGAAATATTCTTTTATAAACTACATTATAAATAAATTATTTTCAGAAATTTTTCTACTATAGTCTGCAGAAGACAATACAGTAATTTATCGAAGCAAAAATAAGGTGTAATAACTTGTGATGCTGGTGTAAAAGATCAAAGTATTTGCTGTAGCAAATAGATATTTTATTATGTACAAAAGAGAATCATATTTTCTTCCAAAGTTATATTTTAAAGAATGATTAAAAAGCATTGATCTTTATTTTGAATTTTAAAATCTATTCCGTCAAATCGAAAAAACTTCCAGAGTAATTCGCTTTTTAACATTCCCTATGCTCCACTTTGACACATTGTAAAAATTCTTAGCCTTTTCGAAATGTGACCGCAATCCACGAAACATACGATATTTTTAGCATAGAATGTTTTAGTTAATGCAGATAGAGAACGAAGAATAAGAAAAATGAAAACTTTTAATCTCCCATCTTTCATTTTTTTCCCCACAAGTTAACGGGATCGTAAAAATTACGCAGAAAACAAAAGTGTAATGTTGAAGTTGTATCCGGTGAGTGCGGACCAGCCGCCCTCCGCCGCCCCCCAGTCATTTCTAGCGAGCTTTTCTCTGTTTCCCACCGCCCCTGTTTCGCATCCCATTTTACTTACGCTCCCGTAAACTCCACCCCATTTCATATCCACCCTCGCCATTTCATTCTCCTTGTTTTATTTCATCTTCTGATCCCTACCAATTTCCCTCTCTCGCACCGTTCTCTCTCACTCTCATTCTTCCTCTCTTTCTCTCTGTTTATGTTTTCTGCCGGCAAAATCTCATCGCCGAAAATCTGCATAATTTTAGATTTTATAAATTCGCGATGTACAACCGCTACAGGGTCTCGTGATGGAATTGTCTTCTTGTTACCGTCGTACTGGTTAGAATTTGAATCGATTGCTTTGACTTTTCATATCGCATTTTGAAACGATGCAAAGGCAAAATAGGTATTTTAACATTATGTAAACCTTTAATTCTTTAATAATAATATAATTCGTTAAATACATATTTAAAAAAAAAAAAAATTATTGAATGTAGTTTTTCTTTTAATCTGAAAGTCGTTGAAATTTGTTACAGGACGGGAATAATGACTATGCCGGGAGAGTAAAATACTAAGTAAATTTATATCTAATGCCGGAATTGATGAATGAAAGTTAACTATTTATCTTATAGACACCTCATGGCGTCGTCTTGTCTGTAGTGGATGCTCGAGGGGTGAACTTCTAAAACTTTTTTCACTTATTTCTATCTTTTACCAAACTTTTGAACTCACTACATGTTTTGCTTTCATTTCTACTGCTTTTTTATTTCGTCTTTCCAGTCTTCCCCTTTCTCTCCTTCCTGTTTCTCTTGATAAACCATTTTAGCCATTTTGCGACTGTTCATTCTACTAATATGCCTAAACCATATCGAATGGGATCCCTGTACTATTATCATTATCGGTGGGATGTTTAAAACTTCTTTAAATGTCTTACTTCTTATATCTTTTTGTATTTTTGCTTCAATTCCTCTTAGAAATCGAATTTCTATACTTTTCAATCTCGTTTATAATTCACTTCCATATGTAAATATCTATCTTCTTTACTACTTTAGCTGTCACTGCTCTATGGATCTATTTTTAGCTCGCGATATTCTTTTAATCGAAATTATTTCCATTTGTTTAAATATACGAATGATGTATTTAATGTTTTGCATACTAGGACATAGAGTGCACCACTAATCAAATGTCAGTACTAAAAATTAACCTCCATCTTCAGTCAGCCTAGATCCAAAGTTTCAATGCGTTACGTCTACAACGAACTGCCAAAGTTGACAAATTAGTAGAGTCGGCAAAGAGGGGCAAGTTTCAGTGCAGTGTGGAGAACAACGTGGAAGGCCTAGCGGCTGTATCAACGCGAGCGTTCAGTAACGTTTAAATACTCACATCATTATGTTCGTGACTTTCATGAGTGAGCATAGGCGATGCGGGCGCATGAATTTTTACACATAAAATAATGATAACAAATATATTATATAACGTGCTGAAACACTTACTGTTTTAAAAAGCTCCCATAAAATCACAAACTGGGTGGCATCTATTAAATATTTGAATCATTAAATATGTTTCCACACTTGCTTCAGTCAAATGAGTACGGCGTGCGGAATAAATATGTTTCAGTGATGAAAACGGCTGTTCCACATCGAATGATGTATGTAGGTATGAGTGAACATCATCCACAATTTGAACAGAATCCACAAACGACATCGAATCATTTTGTAATTTTTCAATTCCCGCTAGTCCACAGTAGTTCTTGCGAATAGTTTCTAAATCACTTTTTACCTATCTTGAAACATTTTCTGGTTTTTCTTGATAGCTTCGGCATGTCTCGGATCGAATTGCAAAACTACCTTCTTTACATCATCAAAATATCCGCAGTAGTAAAACGCAGCCTCTAACCATGTTCCCCAACGCGTAGTAATCGGCTGTCGTGGTTCAGGCACTTTAGGACAGAGTTCGTGAAATTTTCTTGTACGTTTTGGAGACTTTAGAAACACTGCCTTCGTGTGAGCTATTAAAACATTTACTCGTGGATAACATAGAGGTATCAATTGCGCCACATGGTTTAAAGCATTGATTTTACATGTTACATGTAATAGATTGCCACTCTCTTCTTTAAGAGATCGGCCTAAGGAAAGCATGTTAGCGGCACCGTCACTCACAATCATTAAATTTGGTTTGTTGAAATTTGAAATTTGTTCAATGCGCTCAGTTTTAAAATTTCATCGCTAGTACATTTTGCAACTCTTTTAGAAGTAAGATAGAGGAAGACGGTTCAAATTCTTCTATTGTACGTACCATAACATTCCCCACAGAATTTTTCTGCAGATCGGTTGTTTCGTCCACACATAACCACAATTTTTTATCTTTCAATTCTGCCTTTAAGTCTTCTTTCAACATAGTCACGAGCAGATGGTATAACGGTTCTTATCGATGTCCGACTTGGTAATGTATAATCCTAATACTTGCTCCAGAAGGAGACAAATGCTTTTTGGTCTAGCAAAGTGAACGTCAACAAATTAGTCGAAAATGGGAATTAAACCCTGATAATTTTCAAGCAATAATGTTTTATAATTATCGAAGACAATTATCTCAATAAGAATACCTCGCCGAGTTGGTTTCTGTTTTCGGTAATGAAGCACCACATTAGTCAACAATTTTTCGTTAGTATGGAGAAATTAAACTTGTACGGATTTGTCTTAGCGACAATCCAAGAGCAGGTGCACCAAAACATGGCAGTTACTCAGGAAAACGTCAATGCTGTACGCAAGCTCATTAACGAAGATTGACATGTGAAAAATTGCGAAATTGAGGCATCAATGGGGATTTCATAGACCTCAATTCAAAAAATTTTGCATGGAGAATTGTATGTAATAAAATTAGTTTCCCGTTAGATACCGCAACCATTGACCGAAGAACAGAAAACAGCAGGGTAAATTGGTGTCAAACAACTCTATATACCACTTCTACGTAGGAAACTCTAAAAACGTGTACAACATCGTGAGTGGTGATGAATCTTGGATTTACTCATACGAGCCAGAAAATGGACGCCAAGTGTCGGCAAAGAGATGGTCGCGACATTTATCTCGAAACCAAGTCGTGTAGCACAAATTCTCTACAAAATGAAAGAACAGATACTGCCGATTGGTATACAACCATTTGTTTGTCACAAGTCGTTGTTAAGCTCCAAGAAACCAACCCACAACTACGAATCATCCTCTGCCAAGACAATGTTGGTTCGGACACAGCTCGCCAGACAATTTAATTTTTAACGCAACCAAACATCGAATTGTTAAACCATCCACCTTACAGACCCGACCTAAGTTACAACGATTTCTTTATCTTTCCCAAAATCAAGAACGGACTGCGCGGTCAAAGGTTCCAGTTGTCAGAAGGAACAGTCGAAGCTTTCAAAAAACGCAATTTTGACTGTACCAACAAGGGAGTGGAATAACTGCTTCCAGAGTTGGTTCGAGCCCATGCAAGAATATATTGATCTTCGTGGATAATACTTCGAAAAACGATAATGTTTTTAAAAGCTATCTACTGTTTTATTCCAGCTCTATAGGCATACTATTAAAGACAATCCCCGCACTTCTGCTACCGTCTAACAAGGGCATTAATATTTCTAAAAAATATTATTTTGTAATATGGTTAATATTTAATTTATCGCCGAATTCTTGTGAAGTTTGGGTTAAATCTTCTTCCACTAAAATCCTTAAAGATATCTTGTTGGCCATAGTGCCTATCGCGAGATTTACTTTTAAGTGGCTTATCTGCATCAAAAAAAGTTTCAAATCAACGCTGTACAGTCGTTTCAATTCAGTAACCTAGCCATAAACTCTGGTTGTGTCGTATCGTAATCACAATTGGTAATCACAATTGGTAATCACAATTGGTAATCACAATTGGTAATCACAATTGGTAATCACATTACCAACCTCTCTCCTTTTAACGCAAACATCGCACGATATTGCGCAAAATTTTTGCACAAAAGGAAATACGTACATTTTATATGCACCTTCTTAATATAATCTGCACCAATATACGAGAGAGCGTTTTTAAATTCGCGGAATGAGGGAAAGGAGAGAAAATGTAAATATGAATTTTTTTTTTTTTATATTCACCTGCAACCCTAATATATTTATCATATCTTTCAATTAGCATGTGTATGTCTTTATAAGATAATCCTTTTCTGAAAAATACACCGAAACTGCATCTTGTACTTTAAATTTTTTCCCACACAGTTCTATTTTCATTTTTGGGAACAATTAAAAATCACTCAGTGTGAGGTCTGGATTTTAGGGTGGATGATTTAAAATATCGAAGCTCATTTTCTGCAGGGTAGCCAGCGCAACACGACAGGAGCATTGCCATTCAGAAGCAGGACACCTTTCGTCAATTTTCCTCTTTTTTTTTCATTAATTACTTTTTTAACCGCTCCAGGATTGAAGTGTAGTATTGTCTAGTTATGGAAGCGCCTTTATTTTTGTAATCTATCAACAGGATTCCCAAGAAAACGTCACCAAGAGTTTTTCAGCCCGCTGTGACACCCTAAACTTCTTGGGTGGTGGTGTACCCTTTTTATGCCACTGCATAGAGTCTTGCTTAAACTTAAGTTCATAATGATGGACCTAAGTTTTGTCCCTAGTAAGAATTTAACTCAATACACTATCCCTGTCTTCATTACAGAGGTCTAAAAACTCACGGGAACGTTTCACGCATTGTTGTCTTTACGGCAGCATGAGTATTCGCATCCATCTTAGTCAAGCCAAGATGATCCTGAAGAATTTTAAAAATGATTGTATCGGATACTAAAATATTTCCTGCGAGTTGCGCCTTCTATAACTAAGCATCTTTTATTATAAATTTTTCGACTTTTCGAGCAAGTTCTTGAGTGGTCACATACAACATGAAAGAGCTCTTCTACTATCATTCAACTACCCCATTCCGCGAACTTAAAAATGCCCCATCTTATGTATCACAGGATTTTTTTCTCAATATTGTTTGACTTAGGAACAAGTTTCTGCAAACTGAATCTACGATAACACCAAAGTACTTGTTTTATCAACAAGTTTCGATCAAAATATTGAAGTTTCCCTTCCAATAGTGAACTGGAAATTTTGACATCGTAAAATTATAATAAGTACATGTAGTAATCTCTAAATCGTTTTATCTGTAACAAAGGCATTCTTCTTATTTTATACAGATACAAGAGGTATTGCATAATGAAAAGATTTCAGTTTGTTTAGAAAGAATACAAACCGAAAGACAAAAATAAAGCAATGTGCAGAATCATTCCATAGGAATATTACCTGATTTATCATTTGTGGATTTAGTAAGATATCGAAATGTTGTCTAGAGGATAGTTAAATGTTAAAGGATTAAATTATATGAAGTAAATTTCAACTGAACTTGTTTCAATATTTAGAGTAAGGGTCAGATAGTCTAGTCTAGTAGTAAAATGGTTGGTTCGGAACATGGGGGATTATAAACTGTTAGTTCAAATTTTCAGGCAAACCAATGAGAGATGTTATATAATGAAACAGATATGCAAAATACATATCCGTCACTGTAAACATGGACAAACACCTCGTATTTTTAGCATTTACTTCTGTTCAATACATATGTTTCGGCCATCTAGGCCTCATCGGTTGAACTAGTGAAGCAATGTGTATACAAATTAATACAGATCTGTTAAACAACGGATCTGTATCTACATTTACGCTAAAATCGTCTCCAAGCTATAACCAGTTTCGTTCTATCAGGCGACACTAATTCAATCAGTGACATCTGACGGAAGAAAGCGACTAGGCCAGAAAAGGCGATCTTCCGCTCGAATAGCAATGCTATTACGTAAAGCGGAAAAATACGTATATTGGTGCTGTCCATTAACACGCGCCAGATGGCGGTAAATATACAAAAAAGGGATATTTATCAATACGTTTTTGCCGTATTACGCAGTTGTTATATAATGAAACAGATATGCAAAATACATATCCGTCACTGTAAACATGGACAAACACTGGCCTAGTCGCTTTCTTCCGTCAGATGTCACTGATTGAATTAGTGTCGCCTGATAGAACGAAACTGGTTATAGCTTGGAGACGATTTTAGCGTAAATGTAGATACAGATACAGATCCGTTGTTTAACAGATCTGTATTAATTTGTATACACATTGCTTCACTAGTTCAACCGATGAGGCCTAGATGGCCGAAACATATGTATTGAACAGAAGTAAATGCTAAAAATACGAGGTGTTTGTCCATGTTTACAGTGACGGATATGTATTTTGCATATCTGTTTCATTATATAACAACTGCGTAATACGGCAAAAACGTATTGATAAATATCCCTTTTTTGTACAATGAGAGATGATTGATTTTTCTTAGGGTCGATATTCACTAGGGTTATCTTTAATTATTCCAGAAGAGCAATTAATAATTATTCCTTTTTACGAGGCATAGATGAACATACATATAATTTATATCTAGAACTTTCGAGATATAAGCAAGCTTCGAGCTTAAAGTAGTTACAGAAAAATATTAATTGTTAACAGAAAGGTTGTTAAGACTAAATTTAATTGTGTTATGTTTATATCGCGTTCATTCTAATATTTTCCCACGTCCCATTTAATTTCGAACTCGGAGGAATTACCAATATATCAAACCCTCTAACAATTAGCTTGTTAATAGAGCAAAATATAGATCTTTGCTGGACAGCTTCCAAACTGCAACGTAGAACGCATTAAGAAACGCCTAAAAAAATATCAAATCAAAGATTGAATCAATAAATTTCTGTACAGACCTCATATATTTGAAACTACTTATTTTAAAATATTTTTTAAAGTAATTTTTATGAGCTGTATATATTACTAGCAAAAAAAATAATTAAAAAAAAGTAAAACACCTGGAAGCAATGAGCTAAGTATTCAATTACAAGGAAACAATGAAATTCGTTAGAATTCATCTGACGACGAATAATCGTCTTCTTTTTCTACCTTTCAGCGGACGCCATGCACGAAAACACATCTGATGGAAATTCCGAGCACAATTCCTCCGGCGACGAAGATTCTCAATTGAGGTTGCGATTGAAAAGGAAACTCCAAAGGAACAGAACCTCGTTCACCAACGAACAAATCGACAGTCTAGAGAAAGGTATGCAGGTTTAGTATATACTGTACTGAATTAGTAGCTTGCATATTAAATTAATATTATGAAGAACGATGTATAGAGGATGATATAAACTAAACAGGCAAATGCACAAATTATATGCCGTGCAAAATAACATGCAATAATATTTGTGGCAAAATATTAGAAATTAACTCAGCTCGTAATGTTATTATTTATAAATGAATTTTTTAATTTTGTATTAATAATTATAATAAAATCTGAATTTTCTGAATGTCGATGTAATTTCGTTTAGAATAAATTCTAAAATTTTTATTTTCAAGTAAATATACAACTAGTAAGTTTCATAAATTACCGTGATAACGTATTTGAACATTCATAGAATTATACGATTTCATTACTTAAAGTAAAAATTGTCAAGTGAGTCGAGTCAACAAATTACAAAAGACGGCTAGTGGGTATATTTTTGAAAACGATGTAAAAACACATAAAACTTAGTAGACTTTTTCTAATGGAAGCAGACATGTATGGAGCACAAAAACGAATTTGGAAACTACTAAGAGGCATGAAACGGGAAACGAATGAAACAATACAACTCAGAACAATTACCGAAGAAACTTGGGAGAAGTATTTCAGAAATCTTTACGCAGACATAGAGAACCCTGTAGAAACACAAGAAGAAGACATACAAAACGACCCACCAGAAGAGTGCACGCAAATCACAGAAGAGCAAGTAAGAGAGACAACGAGGAAACTTAAGAATAGGAAAACTCCAAACCAAGACAAAATACCAAATGAGCTAATAAAAAATGGAGGAACTGCCACCATAAAAGAATACACAAAACTGTTTAATATCATACTACAACATAGAAGAATACCTGAAGAATGGAAGAACAGCGTAACAATACCCATCTTCAAAAAAGGAGACAAAACCGATCCAGCAAACTACCGTGGGATAACATTGTTGAGCACCTCGCTAAAACTCCTAACTAAGATCATTGCGGACAAAATAACCCCAACAATGCCAATAAGCGAAGAACAACAAGGATTTCGAAGAAGTCGATCCACCACTGACGCTCTATTCATACTCAGACAACTGATAGAAAAATCATTAGAGTACAACACCCCTGCCTATCTTTGCTTTGTAGATCTAACTAAGGCCATCGACAGAGTACAACTAAAAGACGTCATCACGATCCTGGAAAACAATAATACGAAGAAAGAATACGTAGGACTCATTAAGGACCTAAACACGAACACAAGAACGTAAATACGCACAAACCTCACCCTAACGCAACACCTACGAACCACAACAGGCATCCGTCAAGGCGATAGTCTCAGTCCTTTATTATTCAACGCAATCATGGATGAGCTGGTGAAAGCTGTAAAGAACACCGGATTAGGATATCGGATGGGCATACACAACATAAATATAATATGCTATGCTGATGACGCAGTACTTATTGCGGAATCAGAGGACGACCTACAAAGAATGTTACATGCTTTCAACAAACAGGCAGGAAAACACAACATGGAAATTTCCATAGACAAGACCAAATGCATGGACATAGCAAAAGAACCTGTACGCTGCAAATTGGTAATAGAAAATAAGATCGTCGACCAAACCATGTCAATCGAATACCTTGGGTGCAAAATTACAAGCGCAGGGTTTTTGGGTGATGAGGTGAGGAAACAAGTAAACAAAGCAGCAGCAATATCGGGACATCTTAGGTATCCAATCTGGACAAACAAACACCTAAGTACGGAATGCAAATCAAGGATATTCAAAACATGCGTACGACCGGTGATGACATATGGTGCGGAGACGAGAGCGGAAACAACGATAACAAAGAGGATACTAAGAACAACCGAAATGAAGACTCTAAGAACGATAACAGGATACACATTACATGATAGGCAAAGAAATACAGATATAAGGGAGAAGTGTCAAACGGATGACGTAGTCAGATGGATACGGAAAAGAAGAAGAGAATGGAACCACCATGTTAGCCGAATGACTCCCGACAGAATGGCTAGAATAGTACGAAACTACATACCTCACGGAAGAAGACCCATAGGACGACCACCAAAACGCTGGCGAGACAGCTGGCAATCAAATTCACAAGAACTGCCGCCACAAAGAAACCGGAACTAAACAGGCGATACGCCTATTGAAAGAAGAAGAAGAAGACTTTTTCTAATCATATTGAATAATTTGCACATTTCTGATACCTTATTAATAAAGAAAGTTGTGCAGTCTTCAACTGTGGAATAAATTGAAATCTTTCTATGGAGAAAGAGTTCGACCAATGAGACGACGAGATTTTACTTTTCTTCACGGGCAATATTTATCGTCACTATGACGATAATACAACTGTATTGTTTTCTTAAAAATTAACTGAAGTTGACATTTGTCACTGAATCTGTGTTTGACATACAAAATATAAGGAAAAAATAGAAATTGAGGATGATACCGAAAGTTGTACTCCGCCAGACATGCAAGAGGCTGCTAAACTTACAACACTTGATCTTTTGCTACAAAAGTCGCAAAAGAAGTACGAATCAAATTACAAAACTTTTATGGATTGGTGCTGCACCATGAACACGAATTTATTTTCCGAGAATATTCTCTTGGCTTATTTCTCCGGACTAGCTGAGAAATAAAAATCCTCGTTATGGTCTCAATATTCTATGCTTAGATCTACTCTGAATGTTCACAACAATATTAACATTGAAACCTATCCCAAATTCGGAGCATTTTTGAAAAGAAGATCCAAGGGCTATCAGGCTACAAAATCAAAAACATTTACTGACAAAGAAATTGATGAATTTTGATGCAAAGCTCCAGATGAAATATATCTTGCAAGAAAGGTAACATATTAACTTCTTAATTATATCCCGTCATGTGTAACAATGATTATGAATGTATTTTAAGGTTGCTCTTACAATGGGCATAATGGGCGCTAGCAGAACTAATGAAATACATGCCATGAAAGTGAGTGCAATTGCTGACTTGAACAAAACAATGTTACCACTGTAAACACTATAGAAACAGAGAAAGTAATCAGAAAATATATTTACTCGATCAACTGTGTCTACAATATGGCGGCACTAAATTACAAAATATGGGCAGGGTAAACATGGTCGGGAATTAGCCAATCATCAGTCTACATTTTGGCTCTTATTAAAAAACAGAGTAAAACACTTTTAAGTTTTTGGCCTTGTAACAAACTGCCTTTTTCTTCAGAAAAGGAACCAACTTCAAAAACTTCCTGACGACGATCTTTTCCTTTATATTAAACATCGAATACGAACTCCATAAGCTCTAACTTTTTAAAGTACGATTTTTTCATGAAATATGCCAGTAGTACGTTTTTGGACCAAGTTTTGACATTCTTGCTGTTGCACCAGACTTTACACCCTTTGTAACATTCTTCGTATTGCCTGTTTGATTTTGCAGGTATTAAGTTATAAACTGGAGGCACTTTTTATTTACGGAGTAATTTCAGATATGGAAATATCATTATCACTTTCAGGGGATTCAAAAATTTTACGACTTATTTTTACAACTACTAAGTATTTGAATTTTATTGTATTCCACTCATTTCTATGGTAACGCAAGTAAACCAAGTAAGCTTTTGAATTTAGCACTAAAAGAATTAAACTGTGTCTCAATTTAAATAAAATAGATCGAATGATTTACACGGTTACTTAAAAAATGTTATGTATATCTTGTCCGCAAGAACCTTTAATGTATTCGAGATTGTCTTGCCTCGGCAGCAAGCGGCCTCGGCGACAATTTCTCTCTTCTTACGTTAAAGTGTAATTTCGCGGCCTTAATATACAAATAACTATTATGTGAAAGAACAAAAAATACAACATTTTTACTTTGCTACATCGTATATAGTATATCAACTCTCCATACCAAATTAAGTAATTGCGTGATATTGCATAAAGCATTTTGTATGTAGTTCTCTATATTACACTTAGAACATCGAGTCGTTCTTCTCTCGTGACAATGTCAGGAATCACCAGGTGGTCTAGCCGATCATAGCGCAAATCAGTGCTATGAAATGAGTGT